>JAWLRI010000640.1:7070208-7125152 GCA_034781795.1 Crypturellus tataupa
AGTTGGAGCCCTTTCATGCTAAGAATGGTGTGGAACACAGCTCTTTTCCACCGTGGCATATAAAAGAAAAGTGACACTTATTGCTTCCTTCCTATTATGTTTTTTTATAGGAGTGACCCTCGTGCTTTTTTTTGGAAAGAATGATTTAGGTGCATAAATGTAGCGGTGGAGGATTATTTTGGGACAGGCTGTAGCAATTTAAGAAGTAACCACTACGCCACCTTTTTGTGTTGTTACCTGTTCCCGGCAAGTGATTACTGCCTCCAAAGCAGACATTTTTACTCCCTGTCGATCCGGAGTCAGTCGGGTCAGCCTGAGCCGGCATTAAAGGTGATTTAAGCTAATCTGTTTGACTTGCTATTGAACTGGGGCTGAAGCACGCGCCCAGTCTGGTAATGTGCCTCTGCTCTGTGAATGGCAGCATCTAACAGCCAAGTGTAGTAACAACGCGGCAGGGCAGCGACTTCAGAAACTAGCTCAGCCGGCTGCCCGGGGGCTGCTCCGCAAGCTCCTAAATCAGAGAGGATGCAAATTCCTGCCTGATGCCAGCAGTGCCAAGCGAGGAGCCCCAACCCCACGGGGAGATGCGATTTATGGTCCTCTCTTCTCATTCGCAGTGCCCAGGAGGTAGCTTCTTGCATTGGCTGGAGTGAATTGCTCCGAGAGCCTCATTTCCTATCAAAAAATACCATTTTGAAAGCTACAGGTTGCAGTTCCTAAATCGGGTGTTTAGATGTTAGGTAGCTGCACGGCCAGAGTGGATGTGCCTGGATATGTTTGTGCTTTCAGAGCTGGGTGGCTTTTTTTCCTATTGCCTGCATTTGTCATACAGCTCAAACGATGAGAGAGGAGGAAAAAAAAAAGACCAAACAAAAAGGGTTGTTTTATCCCACCAGTATGATAGAATAGTTAAATTAATGGCTAAATCTAATTAGGAAATGAAAAATTACAGCTTGTCTGCTGCCAATACTAAAGGCAATGGACTGTGAGATAGAGCCATGGTTATACTCCAAAATTATCTTGCCATTGTGGAATCTTAAGGTGGCTTTGTTGGCTGCTCTTGGAAATAAAATAATCCTGGCAATTATGGTTAGTAATTTGTGAGTGGTTAGAAATGTAGTGGCTTTTACTATAATAAATGGATTATCATTTGTTGACAAAGTAGAAGTTTAATTAACAGTGACAGATAAAACTCTTACATTTAGAAGCTGTTTATATTAAAAATTACCTGATAAAAGGGTTTCTGTAGCATTCTAAGTACTCAGTTGTGCATTACATCTTGATCGGATATATATTCATCATATGTATTCATCATTGCCTGGACTTTGCTTGGAATCACTGCAGATTTTTCAGAGACGTTAGACTGTCATGATAACTGATAGATCAATGGCTTAATTTCCTTGTTCATTATGGAGAAGCTGCTTGTTTGCATCAACATAACCTACATTTTTATACATTCTTTGTCTAAAGCTAATTTGAAAATATTAATTTTCAAGAGACAGCTCAGAGCACTTCCTGTTTAATCACTTAATGTCCCTGCTACCTGAGAATGACATTGAGTGAAATGAATGAGAAACGATAACCTCAAGATGCTGTTGCCCTTGCTGACTAAGAGCAAGCTCACAGCCTGAGAGAGCTCTGGGTAGTACAGACTATATCAATCACAGAAGCACAATTTAATGACTGCTTTATAATCAGGGGAAAACATCATATATTTAACAATGCTTTTCTCTAGGGTCCTAATTTTCTTAAACATAAAAATTAATTTTTTAGAAAACATCATTGTAAAAAGGGGATTAAGAAAGGGCCATCTGTCAGAAACAGAAATGCCGTTTCATGGTGGATGTCTTGTTTTCAGCGTCATAGTCGGCATCATCTGTATCGCACTGCATCCTAATCCTTCAGTGCCAGGAAGCTGCAGGGCGACACTATTGATGGATATCAGGGAAAATGGTTTGTAATGACATTTCTCATATTTGCTAATTCCCTAGGTTTCATTAATGCTGTTCTTCCCTGTAATTCAAGGGAGTGAGGATGCCCAAAGGAATACCAGTCAGTAAAGAAGCTGGGAATGGATGTCAAGGAGGGATTTTATGGGTTTCCATGTTGTGCTTTGTCTGATGAGGGGACGAAGTGGGGAGGAAACAAAAAAGGAAGTTAAATGAGTCAGTAAGAAACTGGAGATGGAGAAAGGCAAGAAAGAGCAATGCCCACAAACAGCAAGAGTGCATGTCCAAAGGGCAGCGGGCTTGGCAGAGCTGGTCATTAAGTCAAAATATCAGAAGTGCTAGCAACTACTTAACCCTTAGGTAACGTACCCAGACCTTTTAACAACTAGAAAAGATATGTAAACTCATCTTGAGCTTCCTTCCTGCTTGTGTCTTTCCAGATTCCTCTCATCAAGACTATTCCTTATTGCATTTTCTGGTGGTATGCATCCACTCTTGCTTTAAAACAGTGCTTTTATCTGCCCATTGCATCCCGCATCAACACTGCGAGCACAGCCCGTTGCCTAAGGGTTTCTCCATCAAGATCTCCTACCTCTCCCTGACCGAATGGCACGCAGCGTTACTGCTGCTAGTGGGATTATATTGATGTGAACTGACTACCTAGTTTGTTTGGTAAATGGGTTTTAAGAATGGAAATGAGATTTTTTTTGTTTTCATCTGCCGTCAGTTTAGCACATCCATCAGCTGTGTGCAGATAGAGACAGTGGACATGATTTTAGCCTCCAGCCTGTTACTAACTTTAGTTTGGTAGCGGTTCAACCTAGTTCACTTACTTGGCTTGTCTCTGTTGCATGACTAAAGATATAAGAGAAAAATGCTCAGAGTCCCAGCATCTGTTAATTTAGCTATTTAAAGTACAAATGAATCAGAGGAAGGTTTATAAACCATTTTATTGGAGGATTTCCTCCACACTGTGCTCGTGTTTCTATATTGAAAATGATTTAAACTGTTTTAAAAATTGAATTCATAAGGAAGCCATTAGAAAGCATTTTGGGGTCAACAATTATCCTAGCGCTGATAATACAGCAGCTCTGCTGGGAGGGACATTGGGGGGTGAGCTCTGAAGTGCCTGTGAGGTACCACTTAGGTCCTTCCTGCGAGACCAAACCCTGCAGGATGCCTGAAATCGTTGTGTGTCACGGATGTCACACAGGCACCTAGAGCCGCTGTGAAAATACACTGCCTCTGTACGTTGGAGGCACTAAAGGAAATTGAATTGAGGTCATTTGGGTGGTATTCCAGGACATAAAATTGGAGATGTTCCTTATTTTTAAATACGTAATAAGAATATTATCTTCAAGCCCTCCCTAGTAGTTTCTTATAGTTTTGCTTTGGCTTTAGAACACAAAGTCATGGAGTGTCTTTGGAGAGAGAATCCCGTGGTAACTAGAGTAGCTACAGAGGTTTTCAATTACTAGCCTACATGTTCACTGATTTTCATTTATATCTTTCTTTTAAAATGAACTTGTATTACAAGGTGAAGTAGATACATCTTCTGTTCATGCTTCTCTTCATGTTCTCAAGAATTTGTTGTTCCTTTGGGTGCTTTTGCTGTTGGGTTTCTGCTCTTTTTAAGAAAAAAATCCCCTTTCTTCTGCACTGGAATAACAGGAACGCATGCCACACTCACATTCATCTCTTCCTTCAGGCTAACCACTTTCTCCAAGCACTTGTGTGATATGAATTCTGTTTTATTTTGGAAACGGATGTGTTATTTGTATCATGGACATCAACTCATATATATGCATATATGAAATTATGGTTTCATATCCCCATTGAGCCAGAGCGCTGCACTTTGCCACTGCGCGGGGTACATGACAAAAAATCCTTCACTGTGCCCTGATGGAACCTATAGAAGCTGGGAGGACATGCAGCCTACAGACTCTCAAAATTAGTGTTACAAGACTCTGTGTAATTTGGTGAATATTCCATAATATCAGGAGTTCCATGGTAAGCGAGACAAGCTAATTTCTAACATTGGTGGATAAAAACAATTTCAGACTTTCAGTGAAATCGCACCAATGTTGCCAATACCAAATTGCAAATGTTTGGGGCTAAATTCAGGGGACAAGTGAATAACAGCTGGCAACAGCCTAGTCTTTTCAAAATTTGCTAATGAATTTTCAAGCATTTTTTTTCAATTAGCTGCATATCACAGCTGCCTCCGACACCTCAGGAAGTCGCTTTGCTTCCATGCTGGGAGGCCGGAGGGCTTGTCTGTCGAAGGGAAGGGAAATGGGAAGCTTTAAGGCAAGGCAGTTGATGGCCTTTTTATTTTTTTTATTTTTTCCCCTTCCCACTCTTTTCTAGACAAGCAAATGACACCACTTTATATTAGATAATTTTGGTATCTGTTTATGTCACTTTTAAATTTGACTTGTTACAATTTACAGTTGCAATTTTCATCTTGAATTAATGTGGCTGCTGGCATCCACTTGTCTTTTTAGTAATAATATTTTTATTTAAAAGGAAAGCAGAGGTTTCCTGCATTTGTGACTTGGTGTAGAAATGCTCCTGGGCAGGCTGAGAAGTGAGCATCTCCCGTGGGCGAGTGGGACCAGAGGACAGAGCTGTGCACGTGATGGCCCAGTTTGTTCTGAAGTTGGAAACCAGGGAGAGGACAGGCCCTGGAGCGAGAGGAAAGCCAAAGCCACAGTTTATTTCATCATTGATGAAGAAATTTGTAGAAACACTGAAATGCAGGTTGTCTTTGTAGCAAAATTACTAAGTTAGCTATACTTTACTCTGTTGTAAAGATACCCAGTACCTATCTTTAGTGTATTTACAGCGTGCAGTTAGGATTGCTTTTAAAAAGCTGTGGGGTGTGAAATAGAAATATATATATTTTTTTACATTGAAGTGTTCAGAATTGCTTTTCATGAGGAAGTCTGTCAGTGATACCAGATAATACTGAAGTCAGCATGAAGCTGTTATGCTAAGAATTTACTTTTCATTCATTTTCCTTGCATTTATATTTGAGATTTTGATAAAGGTTGAGAGTTTAGAGGTGACTGATGCAATTATGAATGCAGCAACTGTTTAGTTAATTGGCAGCACATTGAATAAAGGTACCATTTATAAATTATTCATTGATATGTATTTCATGATTAATAGGTGGAGCTCTGTTCCTCAGCTCATCGAAAAGCACATTCAAATTGTGTTAGTAAATTCTCAACAGATGCTGCTCTAACAAATTATTATAGAGCGTGTTATAATGCGTAGATATTATCAAAGCAATATCTATTACGTATGTTATTCTGTGTCCATTTTCTTATATCATTTCTTGCATCAATGTAGCACTGAATAAAGCAGTTTATTTTTTCCTAATGAATAGTATGAGGAATGAAACTATATTCTTTGGGTGAATCACCAGCTTCATTAGAACCAGTGGTGAAACATCTATGCCCTCATCTTGTTGTGATTCAGAGCTCACTGTCGTCCTCTCTAAAGGGGGACAGTGCCTCTAGACATGGGTTTTGTTTTAGGGACATAAGGACTTTGATGTCCAACCTTACTGCCCAAAACTGCATTTGCAGTGAGGAAATTTATACGATTAACCTCTACCATGTTACTTAAACTGTTTTTTTTTTTTTAAAGAGCACTCTTCCAGAACAACCTATGCAAAAAGCAGCATATCTGGATTTATTTTTTTCCCCTGTATTTCTCCTTTTAGCTCTCAAATGTATTACAGGCTCGCTAAATTCATCACTAGAGGCAAGCTTCCTGAGACCCAACGCATACCAAAAGAAGTCAGTCTGTGCCACAGCAACAAGCATAAAACTTGCCAATGTGTTTCCGTAACCACTGTAAAAAAATAGTTCTCCCAGCACAACTATCAAAATTCATGGATTCGCCCTGCCTTTATCTCAGACTGTGTTATACTTCAGCCGATGCACCAAATGTCCTCAGGGAACCCGCAGGTGAAAATAAACAACCCTGTGCATTAAAATGAGTTCATGCAGACAATTGATGAAAAAAACTATTTTTCCCCAATCTGCCACTCCTTTTCTAGCCTTGTCCTCAGGGGACGCCTGCGGAATATCCCTTAAGAGGCTCTCCAGGGAGCAAAAATGCTCAAGTCGATTGGATACTAAAACCGGGAGCTCAACATATTTATTGCATATGCTAATTCTCATCGTCCCCTTGCCATTAAATTCTCTTGCTCTCTAGGCAATAAATTCCCATCTTTCCCCTTTTCCATTGAACTAATATCCTGAGCACCTTGATTTAGCCACTTCTGTGAAGACTGACCATGTCTGCTCTCGAATTCTCTAAAAAAGTAACATAAGTTGAACATGAACAGCTGTGTCTAGCTCGAAAGTTGCTGCTTCTGTATCAAAACTGAAGAAAATAAGTTTGAGAATTTTGCTTTGTTTAGTTTTTCTCCCTCCAAACCACATTAGTTGCTTTAATAAACCTTTCCTTTGGTAAGGAAAGTGGTGGAAAGGAAGAGTAGATGTTTCTGCACATGTAGCTGTTTCTGCACAGTGCTAGTTTTACTGTTGTGATTGCATGGGCATGGTGTGTGGTCAAAAGCAAGTTATTTTCAACTGTGAAAACAATTTTTTTGGTTCAGAAATTAAAATATATATATATATGTGCAGAAAAAAATTATGTGCATGGGTAGCATAGTCCTGCTCTGCCCCAAGTGCTGCAGCTGGTAAGTGGAACCCTGAGAGTATCTGTGCTGTGACTCAGCATCTGTGTTTTACTGTTTTTAATTCTCCAAATGCTTTTGATAGTTCTTTAAAATAATGGTTAATTGCATAACAATCTGGTAAGAGACTTTTTCAACTAAATTTAAGTTGCAAAAAAATGCAAGGACGAAGGGTATTAAATAATTTATACTGTTAAATAATGAGGCTTCATAGCAGATTTTTTCTGGAAAATATTTTTATAAGCACTGAGGTAAAAATCCTCTGGAATATTCAGATGCCTGAACATATCATGTTTTTAAAGTTATATTTATTTAAATTGTTTCCTGTTTCTTAAAAACAATGTCTAATATAGTTGCTATACAAAAGATAATGGTCCTGTGGCTTATAGGCGCCTATTAAATTTTGGTTGAATCCAAGACAGTAAATGCTGCTTAAAAGAAATTTAGCTCCTCTCGCATCTGTAGTAGTTATGAATTTGGGAGTTATCCTCCTGGATAACAGCTAGCCCTGCTGTCCATGGCTTTGGCTTGCAGATCTGGGCCTGGCTAGTCCCTCAGCCGCTGCTTTGGGGTCTGCATGCAGGTACCTGAGAAAAAGGAGCTGGGGAAAATATTGTTGATTCTCCCAAATTTTTAGACATGTCTGTGCCTAAACTATTCTCTAAACCAGTGGCCCTGAGCATTGCGGTGCTTCTGAGCCTGCCAGGAAGAAATGTGCCTCCACCTCCACTTTATTTAGTGCTTCCCCTATGCTACATTGCCTGGAAATACTCAGCCCTGTCTAATGAGGGCATGAGGAAACAGTTATTTTGATGAGGAAGAATAAGAATTCTACAGTTGATGGGTGTGAAAGTGTTTTTTCTTCCACGAGCTGTATAAGAAGGACATAATTCGGTTTGGGCTGTTTGCTAATCATCTTTTATAATTAGGATTTTTTGCTTGTTCTGTCCTCTGCCTGCCTGCAACTCCCAGCTGAGTAATTGCCACATGTCTTCAGAAGGATATCATAGCAACCAGAACATGGGCAAGGCAATAAATGAGTCTGCAGTCCAGCCGTTTATGTTAGCAGACGTTAATCAGTGAAACTGCAGCTTCGATTGCAGAGCCGGAATTCATTTCTTGTATTTGACTTTCCCTCTAGCTACCTTTACAAGTTACTTTTTATTAAATGACTGCTGATGAGCAGATGGATTTACCCTCCTCTATCCCGTCCCTTCTCTGCATTGCTGTGAGCTGTAGATAAAACAAAACATGTCCCGACAGAACTGAATTTAAGCAAAGTGGTTTTATTTATTGGTGCTGCTCTCTATCGTTACTGAATACCTTCATTAGCAGAACTTAATGGAATTGTGCTGAAGTGTTTATGTGGGTATCTACAGACATGAAAGGTCTCTAGAAAACTGAAAATATCAATATCAATAAAAAGCTGTAAAGTCCTTTTCTAACTCCGAAAGGCACAATTTGTTATCTGCAGTATGTTCTTGCCTACTTTCTGTCTCAGAAATTGCATCATTTGCATCATAGAGGCATAAACTAGCATAAATAGTCAGCTGGGCCCTGATTTTGAGAGGTTAAGGTTTAGGGAGGTTTGTTTATTTGTGTTTTTGGCATTAATTGATAGAACTTCATGGTAACCTGCCACTGTGAGGTGATTCTTCTAATTATTTCACTAGATCAACTGCCAAAAAGTCATTTTTTATCCTGGTGCAAGGTGACTGATAAAAGTGCTCTCTACTTGGATAAGAAATGAAAAATCTTACAGACCAAATATACAGGCTTTGGAGGATGCGTTATCACTTGTGTGAAGCAGCAGCACTGAGGGACACAATCAGCTGAAGAGAATGAATTTATGAGCCAGCAATAAATGGTATATGGCAGTCTTCAACCCTGAACCTGTTAGGAGGTGAAGAAAAATATGCTTAGAAAAAAAAAATGTAGGTCTTAACTGGTCTTGCTAGGAGAGTGTCTCAGGAACAGGTTTTGTATGCTGCTTTTCAGAATTAAATTATGCTCAAGACAGGGAGAAGAAAAAACAGTATTTGCCAAATAGGTGTCAAGTATCACTGAAATTCTGTGCGTGTTGTTCCAAGCACACAAACAAGAATCTCCCAGATGTGTTTTTGAGAAAGCTTTCAAAGTAGGACACCTGAGCCCAGATGGCAGCAGCTCCAAAATGGCACCGGGGCTGGAGAGGAGAGAGTGGAGAAGGTTCATGGTACCTACACTAAGGGCAAAAGCAAGGCTTGTCTGCTCGTCCTCTTGAGCCCAGCCTTGGCTTTTGGTGCTTGATCTCCAGGGAAGGCTCTGGGGGATCTGCACTGCTGGGGTGCCCCGGCAAGGATGTTCGGGTCTCCAAACTTCCCAGCCTGGTGTTGAGGAAGGACAGTTCTGCAGGGGCCCATGCAAGGAGAACGCAGCTCCAGGCTAGAGGAGTGCAGACTGCTCGTGGATGATGCGAGAGCTCAGGTGTCAGGGTTTTATCTCAAGGTTTCCTCCTTTGCATAGTCGCAATCTGGTGTCAAAGAAGTGTCACAGAATCCTCTCCTGCTCCATTTGTTGTTGCTCCTACTCGCTGCTTTCTCATCTTTATTCCTGTCGCTGTACTCTGCATTTCTTCCATCCTTCTCCTGCTGTCACTTCTCTTTGTTTCTCGCCCCTCTCAACATAGATACGTTTATTCTCTCACTCACTATGTTTGGTTCATATTCTCCTTTTATTCTGCATGTTTTTCCCCCTTACCTGCAAATTTGCCTGCCTCATTTATATACCCTTCTGTTTTCTGGCTCTAAGTTGGTGCAGCTGCCACCTGACTCTTTCTTTGTATGATGTGTCCTTTTTCCCCTCATTCTTATTTTCTGCAGCGTGTGAAACGCACTGAACTGTGGAGTTGCCAAGACCCGTCCTACAACGAGGAAGAGATAAAAGTATCAAGCTACTTAAGCAATGTGTGCTGCAACACACAGGACAGTCTCCCCATAGTACAGCAGCCTGTATGAATTTAAGACTAATTATGATGTACGTTGCTCGTCCATTCTTGCTTTCTCAGGCTTGCGGTGTAATTTCACTCTGTGAGCAATGCCCTTTCTCTGAATAACCTTGTGCTGTAGGGAGGGCTTTTTTTTTCTATTTCTGAACATCTTTATCAGCTATAGGCCAGCTCTGGGAAAGAAAAATAAGTTGAGTTGAACAATATAAGGCTTGAAAGCACATCCGAGAACATAAAAGTTTCTAATAGTTTTTGTGTTGTAAAATTTGGCTTTAGTGAAATGTTAACAGTAACACGTTTTGGTAGATATTTGTCCTCGTCCAAGAGGTGCTTTCTGTTTTGAGTAGCAATTTACATAAACGTATGCCTGAAATTTGTGCAGGCTCTGGCCATCCCTCTTTCACTTCTAGCATTCCACTTCCCTGTCTGCTTTCTAACTGATTTGGAAAGAGTTACACGCACCAGCCAAACCACCATCTGCACCGTTCTAAAAATGTTAGGGATCTTCTAGTACTGAAAAAAGGAGGGAGGGCTCTCCAGTAACAGTACAGTTTTAGATTAAAGAGAGGAAGTAGCATTAGAGCTACACATTTTGCATGAAAAGTTGTATTGTCCTAGTATTGCCTACAAGATAAAAGGGAAATTTAAAATTAATAGCAGCTAATGTAGCATAACAGAATGGGAGTTAAGATTTATTGCATAGATTAGGCTTACTTGTCTTAGTTTCCATATGAAAACAAATTTTGTCTAAATTGTGCTAAGGAAACTAGTAGTATTTTTTAAATATGCATAGCTATTTTTCTATTTTTTTGTTTGTATGTTTGTTTTTAGTGTTTTAATTTTAGATATATAGGGAACTGGTACTCTAGTCATTAAGTATATGAAAAAATAATTAAATATGTCCTTGCAAAGAGCAATTATGCAATATTTTCAGGTATATTGCGAATTAGGAAAGCTAACTTCTGGGCTTCTGGACTGTTTGACCCAATTCTTTTCTCTTATGTTTTATTTTTTTATTTTTTAAAATCCTGTCCTCATCACTGCTGTCTCTGCCTGTTTTCCTGAAAAGCAGTAAGCAGTGTGGCCAGCATTTGCCAAGCATGATTCTCTCCTTGTGGGGAAACTTGTTGGTATCTTAAGATTTTAAGATAATTTTTTCATTTTTTTTCCTCTGCTATTGCATGTCACAGGTGTCATTCTTTGCCTTCCTCTCTGTTGGATTGCTTTGCAGAGTCACTCTGTGCACCCAGTAAAACTGTTTGTTCACAACAGAAATGATGGGAAGAACAACATTGTAGGCTTGTGTGCAGGATTCAGAGTTGTAGTACCTGGTTCTCCTTTCTTTGCATATTTGCAGGATTATCTTGGATATAGTCAGTGCAACTGGTGCTTTCATTTCTAGAAGAAAATACTCTTTTATTCCTCTAAATAGGGCAGTAGCTCCTGATCCCTTTGTGGAAGTCTGCAGGGAAGAAGAATTTACATTATCAGATACAGCAGCAGTACTGGACCTTTAGCTATGAACTCTAGAAACAACAATGACAAAAACCTTTCAGCTGGTTTAAGTGTCTGAAGAAGCTGAGACTTGAACTTAATTGTCATGCTCTGAAATAACAAAATGCAAATCTGCAAACAGCTCCTTACAAGTCTGTCTTTGGAAGTTGATACCCTGGGTCCTTATTTATTCTTTAAACTGTACTAGCTAGGAACATAAGATGTGTAGGTGTTAAGAGAGAAAAAAAAAAAAAAAAAAAAAAACAGATTACATTACAAAGCAAGATGCACCCTGCTTGAATGCATCAATAATTCCATTTTCTCCTGTTTTTACAGCAGCCCTGAAAGAGATGCAAATGTATTCTGATTTGTACTGCTCATGACAGATGTACATTAATATAAAACTTTTTATGGCACACATGGACAAACCAGATTTTGTACAGAAATAATTAGGCTAATTAAAATTGAGTGGATGTTTTAATTGCCTTTTTTTTAAAATACAAAAACATGTTTTCCACCTGTATCAGCTCTATGCCTTATTCATTTAAAGATATTGGAAAATAGCAAAATGGCTGATAACAGGAAATCAGGGGAACTAAAATGTTTCCAACCACTTAATATTATTTTTGTGTGTGTGTTAAAATATTCCCCATTCAAGCAATGTATTTTTGTTATATCATTTTTTCTATATCTACTTTTACATATAAATTTAACTTTCAATGTACATATGCATGTGCATAATTTTAGGACAGAGGTAACCTTGGCAAGTGCACCGAATTTTAATTTTAGTGGTTAATAATGAACTATTCATTTTTAGTAATGAACAATTACTTGTCAATTAATTTCATGTTCATATGCAGATCATGGATACTCAGTGTGGCTTCTGTCCTTCCTTGGGACCAAGTGAATTATGTGTTCACATTTATAAAATGGGAAATTTGCCTCTTGCAATGGCATTATAAATAAAAGCAGATTGTCCCTCTTAACATCAGATTTTTGTTCTTTCTTGTCTTGCTGCTCTTCGTGACTGGTACTGAATTCATAGCATGTATTGATTTTGAGGAATACAGTATCAGATCCTCATTTATATGTGCTATCATCTGCCTTCTCTTACAAAGTGACTTTTCTGACTCATCTTTTCAATTTGTACAGCATCCTTCTTTGCATCAATATTGCCCAACTAACACTGCACAACTTGCCATACCTTGTGTCTGTCAGTTCTGTTCCACTAACAGCATCATACTTCACGTCTTTCCAATATTTATTGCTAATAATGATTACCTGAGTCCTGCTGTACGTGCGGGGCCTTTCTGGCTCTGATTAGTGGCATTTCAACTGTGTGTGTTGTGAATCACGTTATTAGTGTTAAATAAATACAAGCAAAATGGAATTACTACATTTAACTTAGGCTTACTTCTCATGAGAAACATTTTTTTCTTTGCTGATGCTGGGATGTAGTTTAATTTAAAGACTGTGCTCAGCTTGCTTGGGCTGAATGCTGGGCTGCTGAAGTCAATGGGAATTTGCCATCACTTGCAGGCAGTTGCAGGGCCATCATTTCCATTTCCTTCTCTTTGCAAGTAAATTATCCCTGCCCTTGAACTCTAGCATGATCCCAGGAAACCCTCGCTTCTACTTTCTTCTCTTTCCTTACATCTTGCTGTTCTCTTCATCTCCTAAAGACGCCATAAGCAGTTCTGCTCTCAGTTGCCATCCACATCACAAGTCCCCCAGACTGTTTCCAACTTGCCATCACATTTTGCAAGACCAGAGTTTCACAGATCAATATGCAGCCTTGAATTTTATGACTTTGGCTGTAGGGAAGTGCTAAAGAATGCCATGGAAGGAGTGAATGCAACTAAATAGCTTTGGGAGCTGCACTGAACCTTGTAAAATATTGCCAAAGTTTGTACGGAGATGCAAAAATGTCTCAGATCTTCTGTGGAGGAAGGATGCTTTGCCAGACCTTCTGTAAAGTTTCATTCCTTTATTTCTGATCTTTACAGATTACTTCTGTCTCTGCAACACTGAATAATCTTTCATTAAGATGTAAAATGCAAAGTCTATTTTCATCTTGGGGAGACAAAAGCAGACAACAAACCCCAATAAAATAATTGCTTCCAAAGAGGAAATTAAAAATAGCAATGGGGTTGTGCTCAAAGCACATCATAGCTCAGAATTGTTGCTTGGGTGAAAGAGTTTTATACTCTGAAGCTCTGTAGGAAATGTTTCAGGAGAAATATTCCAGACACGAGGACATCATGGTACTGCATGGATCATGGAAAAGGAGGATGGAGCAGGAAATGTGGAGTAAGGACATGTGGCACTGTGTTGTGCTGCACAAACCGGGGCTGCTGCTTTGGGGAGCTTTGGAAGAAACTATACGTTCCAAATCATAGGGTTTCTTTTTGTTTTATTTTAACTTTTATGAATTTCATTTACATTTTAGTACTGATGTCATACGTATAAAAAATTTTCCACCACTAACTGGTGCTCTGTGGAACTTCTACTATCTCCTGGAGTATTTTTACAAAGCAATCTTACAAGATAATCTTCATTTTTTTCTGTTTTAATACACCAAATCTCAGGAGATATTAAATGTGCTGAGAGAATGCTGTATTCCTTGCATAATTTAACCAGCAATATTAGATACTACTCATTGCATTTTCACAGGAATAGCTGTTTCAAAGGGTTTTTTCTTGTTTTGTTCTGTGTTATGTGTTGTGGGGCTCTTCTCCATCCTTTGCAAGTTAAATAAGAAACCTTGAGCCTTGAGACAACACTGCTGCTGCAGCACAAACTAGAAAAGAAAAGATGAAAGGAAAAATTGTATGTGGGCCTTCAATTCAAGAAGTTACTGAAAAGAAAAAATGCATAGTGATGAAAGCAGTGATTTTTCTTATGAGGTTTTTCTGTTTTTATTCCATGCAGGTTTAAAGGAATAGGTATACAAAAATGAAAGAAGGTAGGTGAGAATTTATTGCAGTTTTCTGTTGATCATTCCTATTTTTTTGCTAGTCCTGGCTAAATGGAATTTGTGGCAGGACTCAAGGCAGTGCAAATTCTTTCTGACAGTCGGAAAAGCTACAGTCAGCTACCTGCCAACCTCCCCTCTCTACTGTGCTCAACAGAGTAGCCGTGAGGCCAAAAATACTTTTATTTTTATATTTATTTATATTTTTATCCCCTTCCAGTGAACGCGGCAGGAGCGTACGGAGCTCTCTGTGGCAGAGCTTATGCATTCAGGCCTCTGTGTGGATTTTGTGCATTTATGTGTGTTTGAGAGACAGAGACTAGAAGGTATTATGCTGTGAGATGAATAATCTGCTTAAATGGTAAAGTACCAGTAAGCAGCATTGAAAGCAGTGAGTGTGTTCCTTTGATGGCCCTTTCCTCTGTGGCCTGAATAACCTAGCTGGGGCCGGGCACTGTGGCATTTGGGGCTTAAGGGAAATTCCTTCCAGTTTTGCAGGGGAAGTTTGAGATGTGACGTGACAATACGTTTGTGTGTAAGTGAATGGGCTGTTTGATGCTGTCGACTTGGTGAACTGTTTCTCAAAATTAGGTTTTCCATTCTTGTTCGGAGGTAGAGAAAGTTGTAGACAGGCAACTCTCCCAGCAACCTGTCAGCTCTGTATTAAATAAACTAGTACTGACTGTGGTTTATGTCGGTATTTAGGTGTCTATGGGAGCTGCCGTTTGAGGTTTCCTTTTCAGTTTTATGCTTAATTTATGGCGAAGGCATGTTTATCCTAAGAGAGTTTTCACACTAAGGATTATAAATAGGGCAGAAAAACATTTAGGGTGGAGTTTGAATGACAGAGGACTTACTGGTCTGGCAAGAATATCCCATGTGGAGAAGCTGCAGGGGAAAAAAAAAGTGCAGATGGCTTTGAAGAAGGAGGTTAAACTTGGCATCATAGTTCTGTGACTGGGGATCTTGATGGGTCATGCAAAAGTGAAGGAGGAACCAGCTTCTCAGCTGAAATAAATCAGCCCTGCTCCACTGAAGGCAATTGAGCTTCCTTGATTGGTATCAGCTGAAAAGGCGATATCTGAACCAGTCTGCGGTGCAGCGAAGTTAATGGGCACCGCAGAGCAGTAAGAAGCTTTGGGCTAATTCCTTGAAGAGTTGGGGGGAATATGAGTAAAATGTGAATGATCTGGAAGGGGCCATTCCAGCCTTTCAGATAAACACATACAATTTGCAAATCTTTTTATAGTTAATATACAAGATTTTTATGTGCTTTCCCAGCCTTGACGAAGCTGCTATGTAAATATTAAATACCAGTGCTGCTGCTAGAGGTGTTAACAAGCCCAAGCATTTAATGCCAGTGAATAGTTGTCTTGGTTCTTTGTCACTTGACTTATCCAGGCTGCTCTTTGGGGTGACTAAGTTTGCAACTGAGTGCCTTTAACTGTGTCTCAATAGTCTTAACAGTGCTGAAGGTGCTATTGTAAGGAGCATGTGGGAGTACTCATCCACAGGAACATTTTAAAAATACATATATATACGCACCATCTGGTGTAATGAGGTGTATTTCAAAGGCAAAATATTTGCTCTTTGGAAGTGTCTCAGAGTTAAGGATAAATTTCATCTTTAAAAAAGGGCAATTTTGTAGCTTTTCTAGGAAGAAATTGTTTAATCAGAAAAGGTAGAAAGGCCCAATCTGAAATGGGTGTTCTAGAACTCATTTTTGAGACCTTCTCTATTAAAAAAAAAAATAAATAAAAAATCAAAGTACCTTTTCAAGAATTGGAGACTGTAGGGTATTCTCCATCTCCTGTTTTTGTACGTAGTGTCGTGTTTGGCCATCCAGCTTCACACCAGGTTAGCAGAGTTCCTCTGCATTGTGGCCCTCTGCATTCCTCATAACCCTGCAAAACACTGTGTGTTTCTCCTAAATTACTGACAAAATTATTATAAAGCAGTACGGGGCTACCAGACCTTGGAGCAGCCACTGCAGTCCACTACTGAACAGAAGCTTTTGGAACCACCAGCCCAGCATAGCAGTATACTCATTTAGTACATTTAAATGTGCCACTTTAGTGCTGCGTAGTGCTGTTTTTCTGCTGGAACATCGTGTGCTTCAACATCACATGTTTTGCAGAGAGTTTATTTTGTCAACTAAATCCAGCAACAAAATTTTGGAGAAGACTTAAAGATGTGTTTATAAAGCCAAGGTGAATAACATGAAATTTTTCTCTTCCAGTGCCTTATGTGTTTGGTTCTTGGCAGTCAATAGCTGTTTTGCTCAGGATCAAAATAAGCCTAATGAGTTACAAGAACTGAGTTCATCTAGTTCGTTCTCTAAACCATGTTGCCCAAACAGTTTCTTTCATTACTATTGTAGAATTTTTTGTACTGCTGCAAGTTGTGTAGGAAGTCACCTGGTTCTTGGGTAAGAACTGGATGAAACTTCATGTTTGTTTTAAAATCCACTAATAGTAGATGTCTGGTTTTCTTTAGATAATGTAGGGGTAAAATCCCCACTAAATTAGCTTGGTAAAACATCCAGATACCTGTTGTTTTCCCAGATATAAGCAGGAATATGTCTTTACTGATACTACAAAAACCCTGATGTAGTAATGAGTGCATTTTCTTATTTTGCCTGTCTTTGCCACACTTTATTTTTTTTTTAATTTGTGCTTTCAATTGTCTTTGAAATTTCAGTTTTTATTCAATGCAATCAGCTTTATTCTTCACCAGTAAAGCACTCTTCTTTTGTAATTGTGAAATTATAGTTTTTGGGTCACAATCAAGTCATACCAATTATTGTGGATGTTTATTTGTCTTGTTGGGACTGAGTTGTGTCTGTATGTAGGAAATACAATCAGGGATCTTTTGCATCCTTAAGTAGCAGTAGCACAGGATAACTAGGATGTATCCTCCGGACTGTCACCTTGGATAGTGCCTCTTTTTTCTCTTTATTGTACATGTTATATGTGCCTTAACGTGGTGCTGTGCGGTAGGGCTGGAGCCCATGGCAGAGCCTGGGCTTCTGATAGCTGAATCATTTGAAGCCGCAACACGTTCCCTCCATGACCCTTGTCTGGCACTCGGTTCCTCCTGGCTGGCTGCATTTAGAGGTTTTAAATTCTCCAGTCATGTGAATCCTCCTACCAGATTTTGCTAATTTTGAATATGTCTAATTTTGCCTCCTGTATAAGCTCTTAAATATTCCTCTTGTTTTTGTATGGGCTCCTAGCATTGGCATGCAGACAGCTGATAACTTTGTTTTCCTTATCTCCCGTGATAATTTGAGTCATTAAGCAGTGACACCTACAGCACGACTTCTACTTTTGACTATTAGTATTTCGCTTAACCTCTCAATGTCCTTGCTTTTTATAGAACGACTAATACTCTCCCAATTTGTGTAACCAGTCAGTCATCCAGAGGATTAAGGTTGCTCCTGCTGGGGTGTGGATAATCTCCAGATGAAATGTTTGCTACAAAGTGATGCAAAATTTCCACCTTGCAAAGGGACCACAACTAAAAAACCCAACCGGCTGCCCCTGAGCAGGAGCTCCAGGGAGGTGCCTGCTTGGAGATTAGGAGTTTTGGGGTATTTCTGGTGTTTGGGTTGGGTTTCTGGTAGGTCCCACCTGGCTTGTTAGCCTGACTGCTTCCTTTCTTCAGCTCAGCAATTTCTCACTGCTTTATGCAAAGCTACCATTAAATAACTCAAGCATCTATTTCACTTTTTTCCCTGTTTCAAATTTATTTTCTCAATATAATTAAGTTTGGTAACATATTTTTAGGTCCAACTTTGTGTATCTTTTCTACAGGTTAAGGATATTACCAAGAAAAGAGTCACATTAAAACTATATGAAAATTTTTCTCTGTATAGAACAAAACTATTTTTTCATATAACTGGGACAAGAAGTTACCCTGTATTCTGCTGTGTATTAAATTGCGAAAGCTCCTTTAGAATATCCTGTAAATCTATAGATTTTATTTCAGAGGAGTATCTTGTTGGTAGACAACAAACCAGACCCTCCTGCACTGGGGCTTTTGTGGGGGACACGTTTTTCCGGCCAAGTGACAAGTGGCTGATAAGAGGAGTGAGGAAGGTGAGGGGTGACCCCTCTGCGAGGGACCTTGCTGGGTGCTGCCTGTCCCACCACATCCAGCACTTTGGCAGGGGCAGAGGTAGCTCCTGATTGCTGCCAAGGGCCGCATTTCCTGCAGGGTTGGAGGAGGATACCTAGAATGGAAGAGCTGGGGAGGTAATATGAGGCTACCATGGGAAAATTGGTCTTTTTTGCCTTTTTCTTTTTTTCTTCTCTCTTTTCACTTCCTTTTTTTTTCTCTGTTTTCTTTGTTTCTTCCTATGCAGCCAAGTGGCTGTGGGAGCCGTATCATGCAGGAAGCGGCTGAGCTGAAGCAGAAGGATCATTTGTGCTTTTTTTTGGCTTTTTGTGTCATTTTTTTTTTGTTCCAGTCCTTTTTTTTTTTTTTTTTTTTCTCCTCATGTTGAAGCAATGGAAAGGGGCGAACTTAGATGAATTGCTGCACTCGGTCTACTCTAACAGAGGGTTAAACTCCTGGAGTGTTTTCACATCTTCTAATTTATTTTTAGAGATTATAAAGGGTGGAAAAACATACTGATGTTGTTTTGCTGAAGTGTTTGCATCTACTAGTGAAGGATTCCTACTAATGTCAGTTGAGGATCACTGACTCCTTTACTGACTCCTGGGTGGAGCCAAGTCCATGTGTGGCCTTCTCTGCTTTTCACCCTCTTTTCCCTCCATCTTCTAGGGATGGGTTTTTTTTTTGCTTGTTTAATGGCTTTGTTGTTGGTGATTTCTGCCAGCAGCACCCCATAATGGGGATACTCTGCATCTTTTTCTCTCTTCTTGGGCTCAACCCAAATAACTTGCAGATCTGGCATTGCAATCTTAGAGAGGTAAAATATGCTTGGGCCAAAGCCCGTGGTGACAATGCAAGCTTGTCTTTGATGTCCCACAGATGTTGGGTTCAGCTGTAGAGCGAAGATGCAGAATGAAGGATCCCTTTCCATCCGGAAAGGAAAGGGGATGCCCCAGTTTCATTCTGTATATGAAGGGAGTGAGTTTTCTGTGCATTCTGAGGCACAACCACAGTACAGCAAGTTCAAAAGAGGCTTCCAAGAGTGTCATGCTCATCTGCTTGTTTAAAAATGGATCCAGTCTCCTGCCTACGCAGGCGCTGGGAGGATCCGTATGGAAGTCCTGATGCAGGCTGGCTGCTCCAGAGGCAGAGCCGAGGCAGAGGGAAATGCTCAGGAGGAAACCTCCTCCAGGAAAATGATCTTGGACCTTTCAGCTGTGAAAGGTCCACACGTTTCACATATCCAGGATCAGAGTTTGATACCGCATCCTTACATTTTGGTGCCAAGTCCTTCGCTGTATACAGGCTGTGTGTGTAGCTTGGTAAGGCTATGGTTGTTAGCATACTTAAGTCCAAGGAACATCATAAAAGACATTTTCGATAGCTAGAAGGTTTAGCATAGATGAGGCAGAGAGGGAAATAAATGGTTATGCATTTAATGTCTTTATATAATATAAATCTCAATGGGTAGTAATCTCAATATCTTTGAAACATTTGATTCATTTCATGTATTGCTTTCCCTTACACACGACATTACAGCGTGGTTTGCTAGTGATTATAAGCGTGTCCACACTGTTTGATAATTCCTTGTGTGTCTAAGAAAAAATAGAACAAGAAAGTTTAGGGAAGCAGCAGCACTTAGTGCAGATCAGAGTGGAAGAGGGGACCGACATACCTCCCCGGAGCTGCTGCTGCTGTTGTCTTGCTAGAGAAAAGGGAACAAGTGAAGAGGCAAAAATTAGAGCAACTGCTGAAAAAAAAAATCACTGAAATTAAGGACTTGCTCGTGTAGTGTGATTGGAGCATGTAAATATTAACTCTAATGGTGACAACATGTAAATTAGTGCTCAATAAAATCTGAGCATATGAAACAAGTGCCACAGCCTGCTTTATTGATCATATTTAAGTCAATTGCATTTAATTTGCCACATGACTTTCATATACCCACCTGTAGGTAGTTTATAGCAGAATAAGAAGTCACCAGTTTTCAAAATTCAAATGAATAGGTATAAGCAAAATAAATGTTTGTGCAAGAAGTTGCCTAAGCTGTTAAAATTATTATTATTATTTTAAACTATTTCTGCAGCATTGGGCTTAACAGAGACCATATCCATGAAAGCCACAGAATAATTACTATATACCATTAAGGATTTCTAGCATACTTGAATATCATTTTTTTTTTAATCAACCTAGATAAAACCTATAGACAAAAAAAAATGATGTCTGGTAAAAGCTCAGCTCGCTCCTGGACCAGCTGAAAAGTAGCTCCTGTAGTGTTTAAGCTGCAGTGAATTTCTGAATCATTGAAAACTGATTTAGGAGCAAACATAGGTTGTGTTGGATCCTCAGATTGGTTTTAGGTATCTTGACAAATACAATTTTTTTGGTAGTGAGCTTTGAGCATTTCATTTTATAATAAACTCTTTTTGACAATTTGTAGGCATGGTAGAACATAGAGGTCCCTAAAAATCTCACAAGTACCGTGGCTTTAATTTATGTTTCATCTTGAATACAAGGATTCAGCAAACAAAAAGCAAAAAATTAACACACAGCAGCTCAATGAAGATGAGGATGTTTCCTAGCACATTGAAAAGATAGTGTTTTCCAGCTAGTGCTGTCTTCCTCTTGCAAGAAGTGTGCTTTGTAATACTTTTAGATCAGAAACACTGGTATTCAAGTTTCAACTGTTTTCAACACTAACAATATTTCAATATTTCACCAGTGTTACTTCACTGATTAACATGTACCTACTTTATAAAAGCAGGAGCACAAGTGGATTGTGTCTGGCATGATCTGAGACTGTCAATAATCTTTGTAATATATTTCTTTTCTATTTTTGACACTTGAAAATCTTCAAAAACAGGAATTTCTCAAAGAAAAAAAAAAAGCTAGTCAAAAGGAGTGTAATAACATAATAACTTGTATCCAGCAACCTTAGTATTTACTACTTTTTTAAAGTGAGTTCTCTGATAGGTAGAGATGTATCTCTTGCTATTTCTCAGACCCTAATGTGTTAAAAAAAAATCCATTGTTTACAACTATGTTGAAAGATTTTATTTAACTTTTCCAATTCTAATATTTCAAACCTTGAAAACTGGCTTGATCAGAGGTTTGTCATGAGGAGACACTGTTCTGCACTGAAGCACTTGGTTATTGCAAAAGAAACCAGCTGTGTCATATAAACACCTAATGAAAGTGGGGGACAAAATGAGACAGATCACAGATGCACCTGCTCTTTAAAGCTGCTTTAAGCAGCTGGGAAGAGCTTTGTGGAGCTCAGAATGAGACTGAGAGCAGCTTTAGGCTCCTGGGTGGTGGTCAGCTATATGAAAATACTGTGATGTGACAGAGTTTGGGAATTGTCTTTTTCTTTCTGATTGCGCTGGCGTAAAATAAGCAGCTGCTAAACCATAATTCTCTTAGTATTGAGGTGGGGGAAAAGGGAGGAAAAAATCCCAAAGCAAACAAGAAGTCAAAACAAAATCACATTTTCTAACCAAGTGTGCAGTGTGGGGCTGCCAGGCTGCAGTGCTGATGCTTGTCACTAGCTGCGAGTCCTGCAGGACTCGGGCACTCATCTTTACCTTTGCAGTTTGCCCTTTCAATGGTGCCTCTGCTGCTGCAGAACTGATGGGTTAAATTACATTGTTTGGAAGGGAAGGGTGGAGGACATCAGTTTTTCTGGAATATGGGACAACTGGAGGAGGCGATAATGAAGCCAAAGAAGGAAGAAAAAGGAAAGGCACTTTTCTTAAGAAGAAAAGTGGTAGAGGTAGGTAGAAGAGGGTGAGGAAAATTAAGAGTGGGACTAGAAGAGTGGCAGGAAAGAAGATACAGAAGAGCTGTGAAGGTGAGCGCATTAGAAAAGGAAAGGTATACACAGTGTATAAGGAAGTCTAATGTATAAAAGCAGGGGGAAAGCAAGGTGAAAAGAGTAAAGTGGAATTAGAAAGCGTTCGGTACAAAATCCCTCAAGAGTCCCGCATATAGCCCCATGGTATTGGCAAAGCTTTTAATCTCACCTACTTACATTTCTCTTTAAGTGCTAATGAGCCCTTCAAAAAGGCAAGGACTTTTCTGTGGTCACCTCTTCTGATACAAGGGAATGTTCTCAGTTACATCCTGCATGAGGAGCTGTCGGTCCTGCTGGAGTGTCCTGTGCCTTGCAGGGATGAGTTCATGGCATCACTGTGCAGTCCCATTTATTAGTTCCTATAAATACCTGCTCAGCATTTGTATCCGTAACCAAGACATGGAAGGGGCAGATATTGAAAATGTCTATAAAATTACCTTATCCATTTCTATGCTACTACAAGGTAGCTTCCTGTAATAAATCTTGTCAGCAAATAACATCAAATATTAATTTGACCATCTATCTTCAAATAATTTAACAACCGAAAGCACTACAATGGGCTCTGATTAGCTCCCTGTTCAGCAGGAGCTTTATAGCTACTTTTCTTGCATAGATTTGGAATTTCATCTTCTGCTCTTTGGACTGGCAGGATGACCTGGATTTGGGGTTTAAAATGGCAAATAAGATCTGTTCAGAACATGGTTCTTTGTTGCAGAATTTTTAATATAGAAAAGCTCATCTGCTTTTGAGGGCTGTCAGAATTGTAAACAATCCTCCCCTTAATTTGCAAGCCAGATATTCAGGATGAGAGACAAATATTAAGATACTGGAGAAACCCAGAGACTATTTCTAAAACCAGACACTTGTTTTTGTCATGTATGGAGTTTTGTCAACTCCATACATGAATAAAGATCCTTTGACACAGAACTAATTGTAGATCTGTGATCTCTGAGGCCTCATCCTTTGGGAAGTGAGATGACCCAGGCTAATTGGCAAGATTGGATTTAATAATTCTGTGTTCGGTACATTTGTGAGTTCTTGCCTTATGTGTAACTTTGGAAAGTGGTGTGCGAGCAAATAAATGTGCTCTACTTTAGTACTAGGTTGTTGACAATTGCTTTATTGGGTCTAAAATTTCTCATTAATGTTTTATGTTGATATTAATATTTAAAACATATCAGCTAACAAGATTAGGTTGGATGAACTGAATACAAAACTTCTTGTGTAATCATTCAAGACAAATGGTTTAATTTTTACCAATTTAAGCTTTTTCTGTTAAACTATGCCATTCTGGCTTATTAGTTATTTTGATGTTCAATTTTGTCTATTTTTCATATGTAAGTTTCAGTTCAACATACTTAGTATTTAATTGTATTTTTTCATTTATTAAATAACTATTCCAGGGTATGTTCAGTAACAGAGGTTTTGCAGGTATATTTTATATCCCCTTTTCCATGGAGGAAGGTGCCTTTCCTTTTTCCCCCCCGCAAAAGATTTTTTTTTTTAATTTATTTTATCAGATACCTATCCAGTGCTCAGAGCATCTACCACATTTTTTTTTTTTAAAGCAATCACATATAGCTGTTGGGTAGCAGAAATTCCTTGTTATAGATCCTTTCATAAGTAAGAATACAATGGCCGTAGCCCGCACCAAATAGGGAAGGCTTATCAGATCTTCATTCCATCTCTCTGCTGTCAGACTCTCTAAAAACCTGATCCAGAGGTCGTGGAAGTCAATGAAAAGACTTCTATTGACTTCAGTGGGGTTGGTTCACTTCCGAAATGAATAAATGTGGGCTTTGCAAGATGCCTAGAGAATTTAAAAAATCCTGGGAAAGATGAAAATACGTTGCAAAATCTTTCTCTGCAGCGCAGTCCCATGAGTTCAATTCCTGCTTATATCAAAGAGCTCCAGCTCTGCTTTCTCAGTTAACCCTGTGTAGTTTTTCTCATTTCAGCTGGAAAAATGATTGGCAGAAACAATCAAGAACTGTTCATCACCTACATTCATTTTGGTTTAGCTGTGAACTAAAAGCAATAGGGGATTTACACTCATGACCTTCGATTATTACGTGCTGTAACGCAGAAATCCAGCTAAGAGCCACAAGGCAGTTTCAATGGGGTGAAACAGTTGTGGAGGTTTTTAGTTTTTTCTCCCCCCTGCTCATTTTTCAGACTTTCAACTGTATTTGCTAGGAGTTGCTTTTATGTCTGGCTTGCAGAATGATTTCTGCAGAGAGAAACAGTCTTTGCCTTTGCAAGATCTTAGGTTGCATAGAGCTGCTTAGCAGAGGTTACCAAGAGACTTCCAAGAAGCTCTCACTTGATGAGGGGTCTTCTCTAGCTTCTCACATCCTTCACATTTCGGAGTTCAAGTGCAACTTTAAAGGCACCTCCTATGAACACTGAACTTCAGCGGAAAAATCACTTCTGTTGTTATCCCACATGCAACATTGAGTGAATGCAGATCCCAATGGTTTTACTCACTGAGATGTGTTGAAACCAATATCTTGGTTTCTGGTTTTTGGGAAGCTCTGAGTTGAGATCAGCTGCATAATACCCTTCCTACTCAAGCGCTTGTTGCAAATTCTCAATGAAGATGAGCAAGGACATCCCTTCGCAAAGTGCTAAAATACAACTATGGTTTTTGGAAATCACCTTTTGGGAGGATGCTGATGGATTTCCCTTAGCTGCTTATCCTGGCTGCCAGGCCATCTATAAATCTTCCTGGATTGCTTGTTCCATCAGCGAAGGGCTTGTAGATCCTTTTTTTCCCCCTTTGTTGAGCATGATGATGCCTAGAGCTGCCTGCAAGTCATGTTTCCCAAGTGTCTTGCATGGGAACAGCAAGTGCTGAGGGTGGTGGTGCAGGGATGAGGGGAGCTTCCTGGCAGGGCAAGTGTTTGGAGTTACCAAACGGTAGTGGGGGAGGATTTGGGGCACAGAATACAGCACTGTGTGTTTAACAGAAGAGTAATGTGTGTGTTCTGTCCTTAAATGTAATATAATGTTGGTAAGATTAGATATCTGTGGATATAAAGTTCACTGTGGCAAGGCTAGTTTTTAATATCAATTACCCAATGTAAACATTATCCTAGACTGTAAATGTTTATCCAAGAAAGCTCACCAACTGTCTTGCCTTATTTAGAGTCTCACGTTAGCATCGCAAACTGTTGCTTCTGAGTTTTTTGGGGGGATTTTTTTTCTCTTCTTGCATTAGTTCCTCCCCTTGCATTAGGTTTAGACGGTATGTCAGGATATGAGTAATTATTGTTGTTTGTAAATTTTTGGATTTTAGAAGCTTTGGTAAATAATACTTTGTATTGTAAAAGAATAGGCTTCTTTGTTATATTTTTCAAAGCAAAATAAGACACTCACGGGTATGACAGCAGTTAGGGTAATGCTTGCCATGCTTTTCAGAAATGTCACAGGCCATTACACCACGCTCCCTGTACAGCATGTTAAGCATTCATAAATGTTTGCTGGATATTTTAGGGATTTTTCGTAATTGCAGTTTATGTTTAGGTGAGGAGTGTTGTGGAAAGGCTCATTGCAGACTGTTAGACTGCCCTCGTGGCATTCAGAGTGTCCACGAAGGCTTGCTATCCCAAGGAGAGAGTGTTTGCTAGTCGAGCCCGGCTGTGCTGCAATCAATGGTTGGGTAAACCAGGGAGCTAATGCTGGCCAGAGAAACCTCAGATTTGAGTTTCTCTTCTTGCGAGGCTGCGAAACCCCTGACAGGTCAGAAATCACGGGAGGGTTGGGAGAACATCACAGCTTTATCTGGCTGTAATGAACTCCCCAACCGTCGCCGCGTCGCTGCAGTGATGGATGAGTGTGTTCCTGCTCGCCCTTATCTTGAGGACTCATCAACCTTCACTGAGCTGTCTCGGGTCGGGAATACCTGACCCGGTGTTCAGAAATTCTCCATTATCCCTGTGGTGACTCAGGACAGTGAGGAGAGCTCGGGTACCACCACTGCGTGCATCAGAGTTCTGGGCTCGCCTGGCACCAAGCCCTACACTCGGCTGCCTTCACCATCTGTGGGCAGAAGGGCACGGTTTTAGGAAGACTCTCTTGTTTAAGATGGCTTTGCTTATTTTGTTTTTAATACGTTTTAATACATTTAACACATTTAATACATCTCTGTGTGTGCAAAGAGTCCTAATATTTTAGGGCTGCTTTGCATTTTCAGCAGAAGTTTTATGACAGTCGCTAGGTCCTGTGCAAGTTTGTTCCTCGGTTTCAGCTTCCACTCTTTTTCCAGATGAAATGTGGTGCTAGTAATATATCCCGTCAGACACTCGATTTCTGGTTTATAGCCTATGCAGAGTTGAGGTCCTCTAAGTAAGTAAAACACATGGGCTCTTAGTTGAGGACATTTTCTTTTAAATATAGCATTTGTAAATGACTCATAAAATTAGACAGACATAATTGCAATTTAATTTTCTACCTGAGCAGTAAAATGTCATAGTGGACTCCAGCCGCGGTGCAGCAGGTGAATGGTACTTGCAGTTCAGGCAGCTGAATTAGTGTAATGTGAACAGCAAGAATTTGATTTTTTTCTTTTCTTTTTTTCCCCTGTATAATGATTAAGATTTTTGGACTATGACCTGTTGGGCTTAAATGTAGGAAACTATAGAGTAACAGCAGTTGCCTGCAGAGTACTGTGTTTCTGTGTATGTTGTAATTTGTTGTCTTTGAGTTTTTGAGTACTAAAGGCCTGGAATTACAGTCATCACTGCAGCCAGAGATGGGTATAGAGTGAAAAAAGCCTTTCAAATAGTGGTTTGAAAAACACTTTTTTTCATCAACTGTGATTAACTACTGAAAATTAGATGCTCTGAAGAAAAAAAGCCATTTATAGTGTTTGTGGAGGCAGGAAATAAGTTCCAGTCAGGCACAGTATTCTATAAAAGATACTCAAATATTTGTATGGGCTAAATATACTGTATATTAACTGTAATGGGTAAATCTGACGTGGTTTCATATTGCTTTGGCCTTAACAGTGAGTCTAGGGTGAGATTAGCATGATTGCTTGTACACCATGAATAATCTATATGTTCACAGTATAGGAGCCATAAGAAAAACTATGAATTAGCATATGCAAGATGATACTCAGAATTTTGCCGGAGATCATTTTATTATTTCTAGCCCTGTTAACTTAATTTCACAGTTTACTCTCTATCAAACAAATTTGTAGGTGTGCCTAGTGAAAAGCAGAACAACCCATACTCGTTACTTCCAGCACTGTGTATGGTAGAGCACACTTGGAAGAGTTAAAAGCAGGAACAGACCGTTTGCCCATGTTATGGCCTAAGATTTTAATGGACAAAATGATATCGTATGCAGATTTGTTTCCATGTTAATTCAACTGGCGAGGCGTTACGCTCTGCTTTAGATTCAAATACAACCTGACATGCAGTTCACTTGCCATCTGGGTAAGATTTATATGGAAAATACTGGAACCATCAGTTCTTTTACTGATTATTTTTTAAATGACCTCAGACTCTGTATACGCAGCAATTGAGTTCATCGAACTCTTGTCAGCACAAACATGTAAGAATTGTTCCAATAGCATTCCATTATTACATTTACAACCTCATTATATTGCATCAGCTTTTTGCAGTTAATAAATAGCATTCAAGGCTTGTTGTTTTTCTCTGTAGCAATGAAAGTAGTGCCTTATTTAAGAAAAAGAAAAGCAGGAGCAGAAAGCATATAAAATATGCGGAGAAGAGGTCATTGAAAAATTTTACTGATGTGGTAAAATGAAATGAGGGCTCATTTACTTCTGCATAGCTTTTCAAGGCTTGACTCTGTATTTAGGATTTGTGACTGCTATCAATTTACCATAACTTCTCTTGTTATAGTGCCATAAAAAAAAAGAAATCCATGACTAGGAGGGAGAATATTCTAGGGAATGAAAGCCAGTGTTTTTAGTTCATTGCTTTATTTCTTTATTCCTTCTTTCTTTCCCTTGCAAGTTTATGAAGTGATATATAGTCACTAAAATACTAATTTATTTTGTTGGCAATTCTAGTGAATGTGTTCTTGCATCAGCTAATACATCAGTATTAGAAAAAACAGATATGATTTTGCATAGGTGTCCTCTCTTTGGGTCATTGTAACATCAAGCTCCTTCCCAAGCAGATGCAGGAAAGGCCTTTTGGTTTATTTAGTGATATTAATCAGTTATATCAAGTTAAATTTTTTTATATTTAATACCTGGTCTGTCAAGCCTAATAAAAGATATTAGCGCTCTTTATGAACACTGCACTCTAACAGGCGGTGATCCTTCTGATCCTAACAGGCAGCAAACTCTTTGTTTTAGCTGAGCATCCCAAACGGTAGCTGTCTGTCTGAAAAACTGCTGCAATTCCAGAATTCTGGACCTTTTTTCTCATGTGTAGAAATCATTTCCTGCAGGCTCAGGGCTTCCACAACATCTCACTTTCATGTTGGTAGTAGTAATGCTTATAATTTCTGCATCTTCTCTCATCTCTGCTTTGGTTCCAACATTGCTTAGCAGTCTGGGTCACAAAAGGGCCACAATATACATAAGTATAATGTGGAAATATTGCTCCCAAGATCTGTGATTGATCAGAGCTAGAGGGAAAAGCTTAAGGGAAAAGACAGAAAATATTATAATGGCCATAGCTAACTCAGAATTTATCTTCAGACTGTACCTAACCAAATAATTGATGTCCAGATATTTCAGAACAGAAACACGAGCAAGACAGTTTAGTACATTTATTTCCTTTACTAATTTTTCAGATCTTGAATTTTCAAAGCCTACTGTGATGAACTTGGATCTGTGCATCACAAATACTCTGCAGAGTTCACATCATGGCACACATGTCAAATCTTAAAAGTTGAATGAAAATCTCTTAGAAAGACAAAGTAGCCTAGAAACCTGGATGCCGCTTCATGATGGTCTTAACCTTAATTTGTCCTACAGAAAGAGCTAGATTGCTGCCAGGACCATGCCATGCTTGTCACTGGTGCATGGGCTTGCCTGAAGTTAGGTTTGTTGTAAAACATGTGGAATATGTAAAATAAGTCACTGGCACGCAAGTGTGCAGACTTCATGAAGAAGAAGGTTTATGCATCTACGCATGCAGACACATTAACACACAGAGTTGTTTTTAACCAGTCGCGCATTTCCATTAAAATGAAGAAATCAGAAAGTAATCTGACCGAATATATTCCTGACATTAAGCCCTTCTGCATTGTTTCGTGGAAATAGGATAGAATCATAAGTTCGAGTGGTAATGAGCTTAGGTATTTATCCTATGTGAATGAAGGGATGAGTGTCACAAGTGATTTGTCACTTTGCCTGTTCTGAGTTAAGGAGCCTTTACCCTTGGGTACCTTCACTCTGACTGTGTGGTGCTTTAGGCTGTAAAATATCCCTACGAGGATGGGATTGTCCTGCCTTGTGGTTGCATTATGTGCTGTAGGAACCTGGTTCCCACTGAAGATGACTCATAGGGAGGGACTTTCTAGCTTCTCCTAGGAAATCCATACTGACTCCCAGTCCCAGTGGTACCATGGGGAGCAAATGCAAGAGGGCATTTCACTGGTATGAAGTTTTTGCCTGCTTTTATTCTAGCAATGTTCTCCATAAGATAGAGTCTCTGAATTATGCATCAGGGCAGGCAGTTCTATGCAGCAGGAGGCTTGCCTTTACACACTGGCTTGAAGTCCGTTTTTGTCTGGTTTTGCAAGCCCTATTAGACAAAATACACAACTAAGGCAGAAACCTTGGAGTGTCTTAATCTGCAAGGGGAATTAAGACATTGAATACCATTTCACCATGAATAGGATTGATATCCTGTTTGTTTTAAGTGTTAGAGAATGAAGCTGACTTTCATTAAGTGGGAATAAACACGTATAAAATCCTATATCTTATTAATAGCTTTGTCCTATATCTGTTCCTCTTGTAATTTTTATTAGCACTGTTTAGATGAGTATAGGGCTTATAAGAAAAGTCTTTTATGCTTCATTCAAATAAAATTCTTATGCTGGCTTGTGTTTCAGCAAGGGTGGAAATACTTGTTCCTGTTTGCTGTAACATTCATTCTAATAGTTTTAGTGCACATTATCATTGTAACAAGCAATGAGAATCAATGCTGCTCATTAATGTGATATCACATGTTAATGAGTCATTTCTGCATCATGCAGAAGGCTGTATCCTTGAGATGTATTTAAGTAAATAACATTAAGAAGAAATAAACCTTCAAATACTAAAAGGTTTTAACTTAAGTCTCTAAAATCAATGAAAGTGGAAGCTAAATCTCTTGCTTATCTATTAATTCAGCACTATGCCTTCTCCAGGTCAATGTTACAGCCCATGTGGGACAAAATATCCTTGAATGATTTTGTACAAGATTCCTGTGATAGCCAGACAGAGAGAGATAAGGAAAGATTGATAGGTCCGAGCGGTAACAACTTAAGCTGCACTGCTCATCTATGTTGCATCTCCCACAACTTTGGAGATTATATAGCTTTCGAAGTTAATTTCTCTCTGCTCTCTGCCTCCTCCTAATAGTGCCCTTCCTTCACCCCCTACTTCTCTTCCACCTTTATGAACGCCGTGGAGCAGAAGCGAATTTTACTTTCTTGTTATGTTTATGGTCACTGCAAACTCCTCTGGGTTGATTCCAAGCTGAAGTCCTCTGTGGAGATAGTCCTGTCTCCTGTAATCATCAGTGTCATCCCTGAGCTTGACAGCTTCGAGCTTCTGGGGAGCGCCGCTCCCGCGGGATGGTGCTGCTGGCAAGAGGGGCCTTCCCACAGGTATTTTAAATCAGTTCCTTAGAGGGCATTGAAATGTAACAGCAAGACCTTGAGTTTGACCGCGTATTCTGTGGGGAATGGGTGGAGGGAAGGGAGGAGAGGGATGATGTATTGTCATGTGCGGGCGCAGCTAAGGAATTGAATAGCAGGGTTTTGAACGGACTGCAACTTTTTGTCCATATATGAAAAAAATTGCATGGTTTAACCAAAGTACTACAGAGACACCATGAGTTTTTTTTTGAGCTGGAATATTGTACATACCTTTGTTCAGTAGAAGTTCATGCCTGCCCCTGTGTAATAGTTGTACTTTGCCCTGCAAAGGTGTTAATTTGGAAATGAGACCTACTTGAGCTTGGCTCAGAGGGTGCTTACTGCCTCAGGGACCCCATACAGTGGGAGGAAGGTGTATTCACTATTGCTTCTTGTCAACCTGGCAGCTTCGTACGTGTTTGGGAGCTATTAGTTCTTGCTAAATTTTAGATTACTTGGTTTTGATCACTTAAATGTATTTTTGATTTATTGTGAAGTTTGTACACAGTGATTCTGGTATGTCTGTGAAAAAATATGCTAGAGGACTGAGTCTTTAAATTTGCATATTTCTTAACGAAGTATTTTACAAAAGATACATTAAAGAACTCATGGAGAAACAGAGAAGAAACTCAGTAAAGGTGTGGCTGATAATACCAGGAGAACAGACAAATACTTCCCTAGTAAAATTAATATCCTCAACCTGATTCTCTAGCCATAGTAATTACAAATGTTTCTATCTTGGGCAGTTAGCTTTTTTATAGAATACATTTTTATTGTAAAAAACAAAAAGACAACAACAAAATACTTGGGTTGTTTGTATTAGATTCTCAGGTATCTGCCTTGACCTGCTCTGTGCATCTGGGAATGCCCCAGCGCATTGAGCTGCTCATAGCAAAGATTTTGGTGATTCCAAAGGAGGTTCATGGGGTCTCTGGTCTAGAAGGCTGGGGTACATGTAGACCCTTTTAGATGTCAAGAGGAAGCCTCATGCTACTATGTCTCCTCGGAAGTTTGTTATACCTCGAGAGGAACAAGTGGGTTTTGGTGACTGGTCTTGCGTTTGGCAGCCACGTTGCAAAGCCACCCTTGAACGTGTCCTGCTTATCTGTGCCCATGCAGATCCTGTCAGCCCTCTTTTGTGCTCACAGGGAAGCGGGGTCACCTTCACGGCTTGTAGGGAGCGGGTAAGGCTGCTCCTGGAGAAGCACAGCAGAATTTGTCTTTTTGGGACCAATGCAAAATTGTGAATAGCTGTGAGAGGATTATTTGTTCTGAGAGGTTCTGCTCGCCCCATCATTACAAAGCACCTCAATTACTGTTGTGCAGTAAGCAGTGCTGCTGTGTGGGATTCTCCACAGGGACACAGTGGTTATGCCATAGTGGGTAGGAGATGGGTCGTGGAGAAGATCCTCACTAAGTTAAGTGAGGCAAGAGTCTCACTTTAAGCATGAAGCCCTTGGTAAAAGGAACCCTAAGCAAATAGAACTAACTTTATTTTATTTATTTATTTATTTTTGGAATATCTGCAGTGAGCCTGACCTCTATAAGCTGAATATCTAGCTTAAAAAAAGATGAAAACAAATCAAATGAGAGGAGTAGGAATTCATAGTTAGATTATTTTCTTTCTTTCGGCACCTGGTATTGGCAGCCATTAACATTTTGTTTGCTTTGAAAGTTTCTGCACTGCCTTTTTGATAGAGATATCAGAGAACTCTACACACGCTCTGAAATCACAAGCAGTTGTATGAAAAGTAGAAGCAAATTTATGATAGAGTTAAAAGAACAGCATAGCAGTTATTTTCTTTACTCCTTAAAATGTGTGTATGTACATTCATCTTGATGGTATATAAAAGCAACCAAAACCAAAAAATGCAAAGCATAGGCAAAAATTTTCAAAAATCTTGGCAAAGGACTTTAAATCTTTTTTTTAATCATGTTAAAAATTAAGTTGTCATACAATGTTGAGGTTCTCATAAAGACTTCTTTTTGAAGCTCGTTTACCAACTGTAATGATGAATTGTAAGTTAATCATCAGTCACCACGATAAAGTGTTATGAACTGCAATGATACTGCAAATTAAAATCAAGTCTTTATCTTGATTCCTTTTCTTGTGCCTTTGTGTTTACTCTTTCAGGGAAAGATGCAAACAATTCTCCGTGAACCTTACTGTTGTTTAGGATTGGGGCGAGAGTTAGGACATAAAGGTTAATCAAAGTGGTTTCCAAAGAGGGAGAGGTGACAACAAAGACTCGTGGACCAAAAGACAGAACCATGAATCTGTTGATTAGGTTCAATTTGGTATGAAGACCTGAAAATAAAGATAAAATAATGCTCCATTGGCATAGTAATAAAATTAATTGGCTACAAAAAGAAGAATGGTGTGTCTGCTATAGTCAGAACAATATTCAGATTAAAAACAAGTGAGGAGAACTGTACTGGAAGGATGGTTGGCATGAAAACCTTACTTTTAGTAGAATTTTCTATTAAACTGGAGGTAAGGTTTTTACTCGGAACATAAGAGATGTTTGTAAGATGTTTTCAAAAAGAGATCAGCAGGGGAGTCTGGAAAGATTGACGTGGAAATAAAGATGATGTGTAGGAAGAATGCAAGGTGATTTGCATGACAGGAGCTTGAAGAAAGGCATCTCGGCACATTTCAAAGGAGTTTTACCCATCGCAGGTATGAGTGTCAGGTGCAATATTTGAAAGGCGTATGCTGGGCTCACGATTCATCCCGGTAGCAGAGCTTACCTTGCCTTGACAGGGTATGGGAAACAAAGGAGATAAATGGATTCCTTTTAGATACATTCCTTTTTCTCCACACAGCTAATTTCCCAGAAAGCTGGAGGGTTTGCTTTTATTCTTCTTCACTCTGGTGGCACAGAGTGGCTCAAAACCATTACAGCAGTTTCTCCTCAGGAAGCCTTGTCAAATACTCCTCAGTGTCTTTTATTTCGTTCTTTCCTAAGTTGGCTGGAGAAAATGCAAGCTTCCTTCTCTCAGCCCTTGCCAAAAGAGAGTGCGTTGGGGAAGGGAGCCTGGGGACCTGGAGGTGAGAGAGAATGAGCAGCGAGGGTCCCACCTCCAGTAGCATCTGCATCTATTTGGAGGTCTCTAAGTCCGGGCTGCTTTCTAGGGTTAAACTTTTTCTCTCAGTGTATCTGAGCTTACATTATAATTATTAGCAGAACATATTCTCTAAATAAAAGCATGTACAAGACCAACAAGTGCAGAATGTTATCCCCGGTGAAGGATGCACCAGATGTCAGTTATCTCCCGTGCTTTCTCTTAAGTCAAGGAGTCTGCAGCTCCAAGTGAAGGATATCGCTGTACTATGCTGTTAAATGACTGGCAGTCGACTTGAAAATATGGAACCGTATACAGGGCAAAAGTGAGAAGTTGGGAAATGTGTCTATTTGACTCACCAGGTCAACAGTACCTGTTTGGTGCCCGTGGAAGCTCGGTCGCATCCTCCGTGCTCCCGCAGCAGCAGAGGTTGTCTGCACCACCCAGCTTTACTCCCACAAGGTGCAATTGCTCCGTGCTGCAGCAGTGACTAAACCCGAGTGGGAAAGCATTGCCGTGAGCTCTAAGGGGAGAGGAAGCAGCATGAGCAGCATTTGGATGCCTCCCTTTCCAGGGCTTTAACAGTTTCCCATGGAGGGAAAGGAAGAAGAAGCCTGGAGTCTTCTCAACATTTCCACGATTGTATAATAAAGAAAAAAGAAAAAATTAATAATAAAATCCATAGAAAAGAAGCCATACAGAGGAAGAAAGCAATTAACCGCAGGAAAAGAGATAAAGGGTATCCACCTCCAGTGGATGTAGAAAACTAATTTTGCTCTGAAAATCTCTATAATAGAGAGGCTAAATTATTAGATTTCATAAGAAACCACTTAGGCTGTCATTTCTTCCTGAAGTCCATTCTTGCATTTCTGTGTTAATCATAGAGTTTCTTTTCTCAAGGTCACTAAAAATGGCAGAAAATGTCAAAGCTTAGTGCAAATGACTTAAAAAAAAAAAAAAAAAAAAAAAAAAAAAAGGCTGGAGTAGGAAGGAACAACTTGGCAGAAATAAGAAATGATGCACAATAATACACTGTGGAATAACAGTTGCATTAAGGTACTGATAGAGAGAAAAATGTGGACCATTTCCCCCAGAAGCATGACCACCAAAGCTAGCATATCTCTCCATCTTAGCAAAACTGTACAGTAATGATGAGCACCCCATTAACCCTCTCCAAGGTTTCTGGCAAATTGGACAGATGGTTGATAAAATGCAACCTACTTCTTGGCACTTAAAGTGCATGCAGCATTGGTGAGGAGGACTGTGCAATGAGATGGGAAATGAGATATTTTCAAACAGGTTCTGCTACAGTTTTTTTTTTTAATGCAACCTCTAGCAAACTATTTAATCTCCCACTTGCTTTTCACTTGCAGACACCTCTGCCTCAGTGATGAGCTATGGTTGTAGATTCATTCATGTATGGGAAATACTCAGATATGCATAAGAGTGTTGTAAGAAGAGTAACAAATGGCATAAATGCTGGCAGTGGAAAGAAGTGCAGGTCAAAAGGCAGCAGAAGTCTCTTCTGTGCCCCTTAAAAACTTCCCCACAGGTCCCAACTCAGATTTCAGACACCCGTGAATGTACATAACTGTAAATTGCAGTTAATGCTACCTTTGCAAGGTAGTTGAACCTTTGACTTGCATTTCCTGCTGTTCAGCACAAAGCTGCTGTGTGACAGTTAGTTTGTCACCATATCCAAAGCCTAGTTTTAAGTGCTGCTCCTGCAGCAGCCGCTCCGGTTTCTCGGTTACTGTCTCGCCATGCCTGAACCTGAGGTTTGATCTCACAGCTCCCTGGCATATCTGTTTATTTTTTTGTCTCTCTGTTACATATCTACTCGGTTTCCTGTTTTCTAAAGTCAAAAATTAATTTTAGCAGAGTTGTATCATGTCTTACATTCACAGAACATGAATCATTCCAGTTACCATCTGTTGTATATTTTAGTTCTCTGCATTATGCTGCATATAATCTCAAAGCCAAAAATGTAAGTATTACTCTCAAATACTATTTCATTATATGTTTAAGCAGGACCTGCCAGGTAACATAAAATTTCCTTTCCCCTTGGGAAATACATGGCGGACATTGGTCTTCAAGTGTAAAATTTTTGAAATTTCCCTAGTAAATACTTGTTCCTACAGTTGACATTTTATGCAGATTTACTGACATAAACTAAAACTTTTGGTTTGATTTTTTTTTTGGTGGCTTTTGGTTGATTTGTGTTTCAAAATTTAGAATGATGACTCCCAAAGTGCATACCTTGATATTTTTAAGAAAAGGCCTTCTATTATAAATGAATCTAAATGCAGATATTTTTAAGCCCTTGTTTGTTGCAATGCAATGTGTGCTGTGTTGGCAAAGTTTATCAAATATTCATGGGGTAATGGGCTGTTCTCTTGCAAGCGTGAAGTCTTTTCTGCTGCCTGTGTGGCAGAAGAGCAGGGAACTCGCATAGGCTGCTGCCCTTCTTGGTGCTCAGATCTGCGTTTGCAGGTCAGGATTTCCAGTCCCCTGGGATATTTTGCATGGCTGATGTCTGCGGAACAGGCTTCCTTCTGCCTTTCAGGTATCAGCAAGGATTCCAAAGCCATTTCCACGCTTAAAAGCTACACTGTTCATCCTGATAACTTTGGAAAAAATATATAAGGCAACATGTTCTTGATGAGGGAATGATTTGCTGTACTATGTACCTGATAAGTAAGCAGCTGTAGTTTGCTCTGTAATAGCTCAGATTTTTAAGAGTTCAGTTCACTTCCGTATAAAAATCTTAGCCAATTCTATGCATTTTTTTATGTCACAGTTTGTAAAAACATATATGTCAGTGGGTTTTTTTGTTGTTTGTTTTTTTTTCCCTACTTCCTGGGAAAACAGCATACAACCACATGACCTAAATTCCTCAGCTTTCTTTCTGATAATCCTCTAGTAAGAACAGGAACATGTGGAGCCTCTCTGGTACTTCTTTGCCTGAAGGAGGCTCTCCTTTTACACTAAATCAAATTCTGCATAAAGGACATCACAGCCTTAGTCTTACCCTTAACAAAGGGAATAGGAAAATCCCATTTTAACCTTATCCTTCTGCTGGAATAACTGTAGGAAACATGCAACAAGAAGTCAGTCCCCCCTTTCCCCTGTAGACCTTGTGCCACTGCCTAGGGAAAGGATAAGCCTCATCCAAAGCACTGTGCTCCACAGACATCCTCTTATTCCCATCTCTTCTTCCTTAGTCCTCTTGTCACCCACCGTTAATCCCTTTCATCCTCAAAAAGCCAAATGAAACCTACATCTAAAGTTATTCTTATCCTTTAACTCTTTCAAAAATAAAATACTGCAGCTGCTTCTGAAAGATGCTTTATATATTTTGTACGTGCGTGTGATTTTTCTAAAAAGATCCATGTGAGTTGTGGAAACTAGTTGTTTTTAATGTTTAATGGCAAATGTTGACCCTAGGGTCTGTGCATGTCTCAGGAAGCACAGCAAAACAAACTCATCCCTCTTCAAAAGGCTACTAAGGCTTCTAATCCATTTAAATTCCATTTTGGCTTGTAAAGTGGACTTCTTTGCTTAATTGCTTTTAATATGGTTATGGCCCTTGTCCTGACTATTTTTTTTAACTACTCGATTTGCATTCAGACATTTGGAGGCATTTCTATAACCAGGGAGCCATGGTTTACTCAAATGGTTCTAAAGATCTAAATAAAATAAATCTGCGAGGTAGGTGCTATCTTACAATGTTGAGATGTTAATGCACTAGCTACCTGCCCCACTCCTTTGTAGATGTGGTCACCAGTCAAAAGATAAAACTTTACTGGAAATTCTGCAATTCTTCACTATACCAGTCCTTACTAATAACAAGTAAGGAAACGAAATCTGCAGCACATTTCTTATAGTCATCTTAATGTGGTTTTTAACTTTTAAAAAAGGAGAACAGATTTCAAATGATGCTGGAGTAACAAGTTTCACCCTCACAGATACTAATTAAACTTTTGACTAATTTACTTACTGACTGCTCGATGTAGGCATTTTCAATGTGTTAATTGAGATGGTGATTTTATTCTCACATTTACATGCTGAAGGAGCTTACTATAGTATCAGGCTACGGGAGGAAAAAAAGGAAGGAAAAACGATTTAGTATATCCTGAAGTTCAATTAGCTGTTGTGTGTGGCTTTTTTATTTTTATTTTATTCTTGATTGCCTGTTGCTGTATGCTACTTGGGTCTCTGGTCCTGCAAAATATTTAGGTAAAAATGCCATGGTTAAGGTGTGAGTAATTCTCCCAGCTTTAATTACATTTATGTTTCATAAAATTCTACACAAAGCTTTAGGCACTGTAAAATTGTAGTTAGTAAATTGAAAAGTACCAGCTTTGTTAAAATAATAATTAAAAACAATCAGCCAGCAGCTATCTGCAGAAAAATCTCCCCTTTTTTAAAGGCTTTGAAACTCCTCTGAATTTGCCCTGAATAAAGATCTTCTGAAGATCCTGTTTACTTTATTGAGATGAATCCAGGACTACTCAAAAAGCTACCCATGTATTTGAAGCTGCTTAAATGTGATGCTGCTATTACCGCAGCCTTGATTTCCAGTCTCAACAATGTCGCTCATGCATAGAAATATAAGGTGATTTTTGTTTCATTACCTGATTTTCTATGAGAAAGGCGCAAAGAAGCCATTTCTCTGAGCAGTGAAAATTGTACTTTTTTGCAAAGCTTTACTTTTGTTTATAAATTAAAGGGTAAAAATCATTAGGTTTAAAAACAGCTTGCAGTTTGTGCATCCAAGCACACTATTTTCAACATTTTGGCATGTTACATTGTCAAATAAGAACCAAGTATGTGATCCTTATGGTGTGGTACGGTTTCAGTGTTCTTTCTAATGCACATTTAGGAGCTGAGATTTGCCTTTAATTACAACCTCAACTACTTTTCCTACTCACTGTTAGTCACTTAATGAGAGTTCATTTGATTAGCTTAAATTAATGCCATCAACTGATATGTTTGCAGATTTGAGTTTGAAGTGTTGTGTTTCTGGCAATGCGCTGTGCCAATTATTCCAAGATCTTTGTTACGGAACATTACTGGAGATGGAGGCTCTCTTGGTGTAAAATGTCCTCCTTTGCTCACATTGGAGTCAAGAAAGCCCAAAGATGCTGCCAGGATTGCTCTGTAAAAATTCCCTCAAGGGGAAGGACCGTTGAGTGAAGTGTCCTACCAAATGCTGATCCATTAGGTAATCATCTCTTGCTCGTTATTTAAGGCACAGATGCGATGTGTTGTAGGATGGTGGCTCTTGGTGCATGGTCAAGGGAGGGTGCTGCAGGCAGCGGGGCCATGCCCATAGTTGAGCCCATTTCTTCTAGAGGTGGCTGGCTCTGCCCATGCCATGGGGTTGTAGTCTGCAAAATAGGCAAAAGTGTGAAGAAGGTTCTAACTCATTGATATTTGTGGTCTCTTGAGTATTTCACTTCTGAACTTCATCAGCCAAAAGCATGAAAGCAGTGAGGAAGATGCAAGCTGTGCACTTTGCTTCTCCAGGGCAGCTGTTCGTGTGTTTAAGTAGAGTTTATGTGCAAAACAGCTTGCCGGACCAGTCTCTGCTAATGAACTTAGATATATACTTCCAGACAGACATTCGTTGTGACTCATCAAGTAAATCATATTCATTTTCGAAATTGGTACTGTGTGCATATCAAATATGCACTTTCCAGACAGCTGTGGTCCGACAAATATGTAATTTTCTCTTTAAGAAAATTGAAATTCAAAGTTAAAATGAAACATTGAAGCAAATTTTTAGCTGGAGGAGATTAGAACTTGTTTTTCAAGTAAGAAATTTGAGCAGTACTTTCCCCTTTCCCACCCCCAAGCAAGTTGTTTTAACAGCAGAATTGTAAAGGGAACCTGTTGCCATCTACAGATTTCTAGATAATGTTGTTCTCAATTCATTGATCCCTGTAATGAGGTGGTGGTGTCAGAGCTTCTGCTAATTTGGGGGAGGAGGAATTGTAGGAGCCTTTAACTCAAGATTGTAACCCAAAATAGACCCTGCAGTTTATTATTTGACATAACAGATATGACAGATGCAACTAGTGGAAGACTTTAAAGATTCAGTGAATTTTGCATATGACGAGTACATATTTGAATCACCCATCTGTGCTTTCAATAACGTGCTCTAATATTCAAGACAATCGTTTATTAGAATTGTTGTACAGACAAATTGCTTTATGGGGTGCTCCGTTTAATGGGAGTTTATTAATCCAGTTCTTCCTGCCTTCCTGACGCGGGCTCCATGCAGAAAACAACAACAAATTGGCAAGTTTTAAAAATCAGCAAAGCAGCACATTTACTCTCTAGGTTATATTATCTGTAAATGTTTTTGAGGTCCTTGCATTTATCTCATCACACCCATCAGTTTACAGTAGACTTTCAGATTGGCTTGTGAAACTAGAAAATGTTTTTTTCCACTGGTCTTTGTGGTCTTGGAGTAACTCCCAAATTGGCAGTTGCTAAATGTTTATCTGGAAACAGAAATGAGGCCCCAGCACGATTTGTATTCTACCAGAAAAGAAGTGCAAAAATGTCTGTATTGCAGACTGTCTGTATTCTTACTCCTGATTTGTAGTTGAAAAAGAATTCAACTAGTTGAATTTTGAAGTAGTTAAACTGAGACTAAGCTGTCAAATAAACACAATGTGCAGTCTGGTACTGAAGTGAGAGGCAGTTGTTTCTTCTCTAAAGGTGATTACAAGAGAAGGAATAAACTGTTTGGGAAAACAAACAACAAAAGCTTGAAGATACGATTGTCAAGGAACAATATTGAAAGTTTTATTGTGTTTCTTCTAAGGGAGAGGTATGTTTTCTCTTTTTTCCTTTCTTGCTGTCTCTTATGATTCCCTCATGGGGTGAGATTCAGCTCCAGACTAAGACACACAGGATGCTGGAACCAGCAGGTTGCTGCCTGTGCGTGAGTTCCTGTTCGAGTGTCCCGTTGTGGTTTGAGAGGATGTCCCTGGCATTGAGAAGTGCCACTGCCCACCGTTGGGATGTGACAGATTGCTTGGTGGTGATGCTGTTACCTCCTTGTGTCCAGGAGGCTCCTCTAGCTCATGCATGGACACCTACGTGTAGGTGTCATTCTGGCTTAAAGCCTACAGCTTGGAAAGTTAGATATATATACGATATACTTGGAAGTATATCTGTAGAACTCTAGATTTCCCGCTGTGGAGCTTAGAGCACAAATAAAACATTAGCAGTCTCTAACTTAACGGTGCTGTGACCTTAAGTGCTGAATTCATCAGTGGTATCAGATGGAGATTTTAGCCCAGAAAATGCCACCTTAATTGTGATAGTGCGAAGGACGGCAATTGCAACATAATTTAATATTTGGAAGAGTTTTGAGCTAGTGTTCAAAGCAACGGAGACCTGATAGTCCTACTTTTAGTCCTACTTCTTCAGTAGGGTTGTGACCATTGATGAAGTTTGAGCTTTAATCTACTCAATCTACTAGAGTAGAGTGAGTGTACTAGAGTGATCGCACTAGCTCCAGTGTGATTTGTACTGATATCAATCATATAGCTATTCCTGGGAGGAAAGCTACTAAAATACATGGTTCTTTTTATCAAACATTAAAACTGTGGCCTCGGGAAGTCGTCCTGGTGTGTCATGGGTTGGGACAGAGGCAGAGATCCATGTGAAAGGCTGCTAAGAAGGAAGTCTTGCAACTCATTGGGAAGAAATTTCAAACTGGGGACACAGCATGAAAACCTTAGGAACTTCGTGCAAAAACAGACTGAATGTTATATATATTATCCTAGCTTTAATTTACAAATTTTACCCATTGCAAAATTGTTTCTGCTACTTTACATCAAAACCATAAATCATCTCTGATTTTTAAGCAATTTCTGACAAAATAAGAGATCATTAAAAGCCTTCTGTTGAATGAAGCAGTTCGTAGATGCTTTTTCTCTGTGGGAGTCTACGTATGTCTATAAACATTATTCAAAAACAAGTAAGATCAATTGAAAGCTATGATAAAAGAATAGCACTAATATATAAAAATATTCTGTTAAAATGAAAGGACTTAATATCATTGCGCAGTGATCATGTTTTTCAGGAAATGTAATTTCCCAATAAGTTTGGTACTTTGACAGTCTGAAGTAATATTCTGTTGCCAGGAATTGGCTCTGCTCACAGGCTGGAGTTTGGATTATCAGCAGTATTTTTACTCTAACTTTGGTTAACCTGAGGAAGGGTCATAAGGAACGTTTTCTTGTTTAATTTCAGGAACATCCCTGTAGATTTGTTTACTCTTGAAATAGCAAATATTGTAGTTGTATTGGGAATGATACCATGAAATAAATTATCACTAAAGATATTAAGCGATTAAGTCACTGACTTAATGATGTTGTATGTGTAGCTATTAGGAAATGCCTTACTTAATTACTGGTTTTATTATCAGAGGGACCTAGGAATGAAACCGCAGGCCATCATTTGAACTTGTTCACACTGTTTATGTTAGGACATGAAAGTGTGTTTTACCCAATTAGGATCAGCCTTAAGAAAAGAGAGAGAGCTCATTATAAAAATCCTGAAACTGTGTCAACACTGCGACCAGAAGTAGACTTCTGAGGTGACAGAGAGAGAGAGAAGAGAAAAAAAAAGAAAAAATTGAAGTGAGGCTACCTTTTGTCAACGCGGAGAAACCTTGTGCTTTTATCTGGCTTGTATTGTGTTGCTTTCCTCCGGAGGGTATTGTCATTGGCTGCAGATAAAGAACTAGAAATGTTATATTATCCCCAACCTGTCAACTCTCGCCTAGATGACTTTTGTGAGAGCGGAAGCAAGGGCTGCACTGACATTTTGCTCTTAAATTCGCTGTGCCTTTCTAAGTAATATATTGTAGGCTCAGGCTTGACATTTTGTAAATCTATTATATTGTATTGATCATTTCCTGTTTACCAACTTCGGTGTTAAGACGGTCAATTATTAAATAGAAGGCAGGACGGGAAAGTTTCTACTTGAGACTTTTGAGCCTTCTGGCCTTACATTGGAGCCGACTGTATCTATGTAAATACGTGGTTCAGGTATCGCTTCTTGACTGCAACTTCTGCTGGATGAGAAGTGATGCGCTGATTGCCTTTCATGCTCCATTCGGTATAAGGACTTTATCTGTTCATTTGGGAATCCTTAATACTGCATGCAGAACAAGTCAAGTGCAGTTTCAAAACAAGATCTGTGCTGCTATTGAAAACATGTCAAAATGGAAATAATCTTTTTTATGACAAGTATTTGATCCTGCTAATCTTCAAGTGCTGTCTGTATTGTTTCTGTGACTGCTCCATTTCAGAGGTGTTTTGAGTTTTCCTGCCTAAAATTAAGCTCTTCTAAAAATACAGTATGTAAATATAAGAAAATATGTGAGGCAAGAATTGCACTTTTCTTTTGACAGCTTCTTAAATAACTGCTCTTTCCTCACTTCTCCCATGACTTTTTCTCAGAACCATGTACTTCCATTCTGTCAAAAGGTGCGGTAATGAGAGCAAGTACAATTACATTTCTAAAAGTCAGTGATCAATTAAAGCTTTTGATAGTGCAAAATATATTAGAATTGAAGTATTTTTACTTTTTTTTAAGTCCAGATAAATGGAGAGGCTGTAGTTCTGAACACTAGGCAATGAATATCAGTAGTTTTTCATTTTTCTTTTATGCATTTCTGTTCATTTTTCAGTAATGCTTAGAGCCTCAGATCTGTAGGAAAATATTTCTGTGTCAGAATGAGAGAAGATTTGATATTCTGCCTGTATGTATAGCCATACATAACAGAAAGAAAATCATCCCCATTTACATTCCTGAAGAAACTTGCTGGATGTTCAAAAATGTTTCAGCGTGCACATATATGTGAATAGAGAGAAGTGAGAATCCAGTTTTTAAGTATTGTCCCAGCCCCTGAACTCCAGACAAAACTGGGTAGGGGAGCAAGAACAGGGAAACTCCATGCCATAGGGATCAGAGACAGCATTAGATTATTTGGAAGTTCAGACCAGTGTTGAAGACAAACCTCTGGTTTACCTATTTTTTTTAACGAACCAAAGGTGTGAGGGAAAACTGGACTGTAAATACTGCATCAGTAACAGTGGTGCAATGACTTAGAGCTCAAAAGCTCATCTGGCTCAGGGTCAGATGACATGAAGTGCGTTGGGGAAAGGGGCAGGAGAACTTACTTCATTCGGAATTCTATATGAAAATATTATGCACAATTAACTTGATTTTCTCTGCAATGTTCAATTACATGGTTACATGAAGAGCATTTTACTCTGCTATTTAGGATATGAAACTGGGTCTCAGGAGAGCTGCAGTGTACACTCAGCTGTGCCATAAACAAACTATATAGCTGCTGCAACCACAGCCTCTGCAGTTAATAGAATTAGTTGGGGATAGGGTTTTTCCAGCCTAGGAAAGACTGACAACGCTTGTTGCTAGCAAATGCTATCACTTGTGCTCTGATCCTGCAGTTACCATAGCCCCTCAAGGCTTCTCTGAACTGTTTATTCCTCCTCAGAGGTGTAAATGTAACAGAGGTTGCACTTATTAGACCAGTCATTGCTTTGGACTAAATCTTTTTCAGGTCTGAGGTCAGAAGGGGATAATAAAAAGTAAAACAGGGTTAGTTTTAAGCATGGTTTTAATTGCCCCTTGGTATTTGAGGCAAGTCGGAGCAGAGAATGCATTCTCACAATGTGGTCTGGATGAGCTTCCTGCTTGCATATGTTGTAAGAGCATCCTTTGCATACTGCATCCTGACTTGTGTTGCCATTACATCAGCAACATAGAGACCTTTGGATAGATGGCAGTTATAATTATATTTGAAGTTTGGATGTTTAAATTGCAAATCTTCAGCTCTAGTGCATAAGCTAAATGTGATCACTTTTTAGGCACGTAGCCTAAAAAGACTCCACATTTTCCTTAAAAATAGAAAGCAATTTGAGAATTGCAGAACATGAAATTAGCATTTTGTGTTTATGTATGTAAGTAGACCAAAAGGTAAAGCATTTATAAAGTGAAAAAAATTAGAGATCTTTAATATGTTCCAGAGAGTAAAATTAGATTTATTCACCAAATAAGTGAGTAAAGTTTTACTGGATAGATATTTGGCATGCTCAGTTCTGCTCAACTTTAGCACCTGGGTTGACCTTCTGGCCTAGATGCAAATAGGAGCAGTTAGCTGTTAATGGTAGTGGATCTGTCTTTGTATTATCAGGAGATTTATCCTCTTAATTTCCAAGAAGTTACTCAGAGGCTTAAAGTTAAGCCCAAGTGTAAGTCATGCTTCATTAGAACCTGCAGTGTAGTCATTACCTGTGGAGAGGGAGAATTGATTCATGATCTTGCATTTCAGGTGGTGGAACAGCTGTGTAATGTTGCATTGAATTCATTATAACTGTGTCACCCTGCAGTATGAGTGTCTGTAAAACAACATGAATTATTCATGTAAAGAAAATGTTAAGACTTGCGATGTGGGCAGGTGAGGTGGCACCGGAGTGGTGAATGCTGATGATGAGCGCCCAGAGCAGGTTGCACATCTCATTCTTCATGTCTGCTGCCTGCACACCACTTGCCTCTGGTGGTGTGATCCAGCCATGGGGTTTCTCAACTGCAGGGTCTGTCCTTGAATTCATGGAGAGCCTGCTACCCTATCCGCACTCAGATTCTCTTCTCATTTGAACTGGTCTACATCTAGCGTTACGTGGTAAAGTTTCTCAGGGTTTAAGAGAAATCAAGGCCCAGGCAGTGTGATTAATTCTGGGAATAAAGAGGTGCAGAATTAGTTGTTTATTCTGGGTAACTAGCCTGCAGTGTGTTGTTACAGGAGATACAGCATGAGTGACTCTTGACGTGTCAGAAGAGCTGCTCTGGTGACAAGGCTGGTACCCCCTGTTTTGGGGCTTCACTTTGCACCTGCCTGTGCTTTGCCCATGCAGATTTCAGTTGCTTGCAGCTCTAATGGCAGCTCTTGACTATAGTCAAGAATCAGATGGCAATAAGCAAAATTACAGGGTTTTGGGCTGCTGGTGGCTTTTAAAACCAGTGTGCAAATTTTATCATCAAAAAGCCAAATACCCAGAGCTTAGCAGGGCTTAGAGACCTGCTGGTGGTCTCTACAAGTGCATCTATCCCATGCAAATAGAAATGTGATGAACGCAAGACAGTAATAAGGAAAAATATTAAGAAGATTGTTTTGTCTGTTTCAACAGTGTGATAATAAAGAGGTATTTTTTCACTTAAGTGTTTGTTAAGACCCAGCTACCATTTGTGCCTTCTGAATATCTCCTCTGTAAGGAATTCTAGTTCCTTTCTCTCCACTGACAACTTTCTAATTTTTAAATGAAAGAAGATGATTTTATAAAATTATCCATCAGATGGCTATTGTGCTGTATCTTTGCAATTTGTCATTACATTTATAAGAGAAACTATTACTCAGTTATATTTTAATTTCAATATGTAAGATTTTGGTTTTAGAATTCTTTTCACTGACAATTTTATGGTCTGAGGATTATTAATTATAACTCATCATTAATTTCTTTTAAATTAAAAACATGAAATAGGTATAATATGTTATTGTGCCTCAGCTGACATTTGCTAGACTGCACAGGTCTTTCCAAACGGAGAGTCCATATTGCATAAGAAAGAAATTGAAATAGCAAAAGACTGGTTATTTCTTATCTGAACCTGAGAAAGTAGTGTCTAAAAAGGTAATTTCATTTGAATGCTTGGTTAACAACTGAATGGGTAAAGCAGAAGTAGCAATGGATGGATGTAGGTTTAAAGGTAAATATAGAAATGTATTTAACATATGTGCTCCACTAGATTCCATAGTGTTGCAACCTATTTAGTGAATTATCCTAATACCTGTATTATTGCTGTATTTTGCCTTAATCTGCCTCCCTTCATGAAATGGATGACTTAAAGAATTGCTGTTAGTACTGTGATCTGTTTGAAATTATTTGATACATGGGGTCTACCTAACCTAATGTAAGAGCTGCTTTCCTTTTCCACTCTTTTTATTACCAAAAGAGAACATTTTGGCCAAATCAGTAGATGAAAACATAAGCACAGATATATTAAGTTTAGAGGATTTATACTGTTGTGTTACAAAACGGTGTCAACTTGCAGTGCGACTTTTCTTAAAGATGAATAGGTTTCCCAGGCCGAGAAGCTAATGACATCCACAGCTCCCATGCCTCCCACACACATGTGCTACAAAAGGTCACAGATAATTTCTGACTAATCGAGACCACAAAGAGAGAATTTATAATCGGCTTTAATGTATTTGGGAGCTAAAGTACATTAGTCCAGCATCAAAGAGAATTATAAAAAAAACAGCATTAATAAGGCTGGACTTTAATTATTTCCGAGCACGTAATTACTTTTCAGCTACTGGAACAAGTGTGCTAGTTCTCTCCTTTTGAGCAAGGAAAGCCACCTACCAACATAAAGGGGTCAGTTATGAAGATGTTAAAATTCTATTTTGTTACCTCCTTAGCATCAATCGCCATACAAATGAGGTAGGTATTTGAATATCGCTTTAATAATGTAAAAACTGTTTTCAGATTAAATGAGCGGGATGTTGACAAGGATTTGCTGCTGCACGCTTTAGCTTTCCATTGCACTTTGCAGTAAGATTGCTCATCGCATTTAGGAGACATAAAATGCAGTAATCGTTTTTCCTTCTCTTCCGTGCTGACATAGGGGTCTACTCTCCCATCAGCATTAACGAGAGCTCTAGGCATGCAGCAAAGGGAGGCTAAACCTTATAGAGCCTCTTGATCAAGTGAACCACCTTTGTCAGCATTTTAGAGCCTTCAGTGTTCCCCCCACCTCCCTCCTTTAACATGATTTATGGTGCTTTCTTACTCTGCTGATATTTAATATTTATTTATTGTATAAACTTCAGCAGAAGTTTAGGCAGGCACCATGGAACCATGTGTCAGTTTCAAGGCAGGTATCTTAAATACATAAAACAGTCTTTTCTTAATGAATTCCTGCGTTCATAGATGCCACTGTCAAAGAGTAAAATAAAAGAGTTAATATTCACCAAGTGTGAGGAGAACCTACAGTGTAACAACATTGGGAAGTGACTGTAGATAAAGGACACTGAAAACTGTGTACCTTCTCCCTGCCCCGACTCCCTCCCCCCGCCCCTTTTTTTTTTTTTCCTTTTTTTTTTCCTGGTTCCTAGTCTACCAAATCTTTTAAACAGATTTTTCAAAATTAGTTTCTGGCACTTGAAAAGTATCTTAAAGTTATGGAAGAATTCTAAAGAATCAAACAGTGAAATCAACTGATATGGCTAAAGTAATATTTCTAGTCGAGGGTTATACTTAACCTACAGAATCACAAACTTTCTAGAGAATATTGATACAGACTTTCAGCAGATAGCTGCGAAATATAACTATGCAATTTTGGTACTGATTTATTTTCCCTTAGAAAGCTTACTGGTGGGGCTTTCCATGAGATTTTATTCTGTTAACTGGCAGTGAGTTCAGCATGTTTCTTCCTGTGTAAGGGCTCAAGGCTTCAATCTTTATTTATGATCCTGCAAACACAGCAGCAATATTTAGTCAATGAAGCCTGCTATCCAGAAATTTAGAAGCAAAGCCCCATCCCTTACAGGTTTAGAATGAGATAATTGCTGAAACAGGCGGAAGCCTAACCCAGAGCTTGTCTAATACCATGGCCATGGTTTTAGTGAAGAGCAGCTAGACCTGAAATGGGCAACATGCAGCCCAGCCAAACCCGCAGCCCTGTGTATAATCAGTATTTAATGTTTACTGCTGCATGGTAATTGGGAAAATTCTCTGGAAATCAGTCATTGATTTCCAGAGAATCTCCCAAGGACGTAAATACTAAAATTACCCAGGTTCTTTTTAAGAGCTGCTTCACCATACTGCAAAAACATTTATGGGATCAACCACTTATGCTGAGATGCTTAATGCAGTGTATGACTGTTGTTGAGATTGGAACTATGACCTGTACAAAACACAATACAAAGGACAACCGTTATAAAAACATACTTAAAATTAATGTTCTTGCTCTATCCAAGAAAAGAAATTGTCCCTCTCTCTGCTACTTTAGAGAAGTGTATGCTATTTGCCTTTGCAGATGCTGCTTTGTTCTCCTCTGGAAGTATGAACAATCTATTAAAATGTGTACCTACAAATAATTTTGACTATTTCTGGCTATCAATGGTTATTAAATCTCTAGCCCTCTGAATTTTAGCAACCTCCTTTCTCTATACTGTGCTGAAACCCCCCCTTAAATTATTGTTATTACTCTGCATATTGTCTATCTTTTCTAGCTATGTGTATTCTTTTTCAGAAGTAAAATTCTGCTGGTGTGAGATGATGGGCAGTCATTTCAAAATATACATACGGGCAGGGACACGTTATCTAGCTGTCCTATATTGTAAAGAATTACATTCCAGGGTGCTTGTAGGAAAAGATACTGCCTTCGCCAAGGATCTCCACTTAACAGAACAATTGTTTGCAGTTTGGACTATAAAATACTTTAATTTCTGATGTATAATTTTGGTTTTATGTACTTACAGTGAGTTTGAAACTACATTCCTGAATGATGAATTAAGATATTCAGCTGTGGTTTCCAATGATGGTCCAGTTCCTAAATTTACAGCTTTAATCTCATCATACCTCCTGGGTTATCTGTGTTTCTCAAATCCATGCACTTGGTACAAACATCTTCTGGTTTTTTTTTTCTTAATGCAGCGAATACACAGCTTAGAAACTCTGCATTGAATGTTGAACGACTAATATCTTGTAAAATAACAGAATTAGAACTTTAAAAATACAAATGTTTTAATATTCCTTTGTTGTGCTTTGGAGTTAATGCATGTCATTTGCCTACATCTACTGCAAATATTGACACATACTGTTCATCTCTTCCATTGTTTTTTTTGTCTATTGTTGTTTTATGCATGAGAAGGTTCTTGTTTTCTACTCTGTGCTTGGCTGGCTTTTTTTTTTCTTAGTCCTGTGTTTGTACTGATTGCTTTTTTGCATGCAAATTACAGAATGTCATGGAAATGAGAAAGCTCTGAAAAAAGGGGAAAGATAATGCTGAGTTCCAACTGTCTTTTATTTGTGCGTAAGTGTGTAAAATATATGATGAAAATATTTTCAGTATGACGTTTGGCTTGCCTTCTGGTGTATATTTTTATTATTTCCTAATGGAGTGGGCATTTTTCCCGCTGGAAAATATGATGAATCTATTAATAATTATTAATAATATAGGCACTGGGCATGAAAGACTTGCCTTATAATCTATTTACAGAAATAAGGAATTATAATATTGTGCCTTGTGCCCGAGTTAAATTGAAATTCCATTCTTAATGCAACTTTTGTTTATTGTGGGTGAAACCCTAGTCCTATTGAAATCAATGGCAACATCATTGCCTTCAGTTGGCCTAGGATTTCACTCCTGGTTTCTAGTTTACAGATTAGTTTCTTTACAAATATCTCAGCAGTAGTCAAAGGTTTTAAGGGAAACTACAGTTCTATTTAAAATAGAATGGAATTCATTTATATGTCAAAAAAAATGCTTATCCTTGTAAAGCATGAGCTTAAGTGGTTGAATTTAGAAATGTAAATTAACGTTTCATGGAAAATTTTCTCTTAACCAACTGTCGAGACATTTATTAGCCACGTTATTGCATCAAAGAGAATTTGGCAGTGTTTGTCTGTGGTATTTCTCATAACAAAGTAAAACAATTAAATTAAGTGGATAGATATGGTTTATTGTGGGTATGCTTTTAGTAAACAAAGCTTTGATTCTTCATTTAAAAACAATAAAGCACTGGGCACTCTTTGGTTTGTGCTAGATGTTTCTAATAGCCATACCCCCTAGGGAAGGTTTTGCTGTAATGTTGGAAAAACATGGCTTAAAATTGGTTGTTATAAACTAAGATTCCCCTCCTTGCAAATGTTTTTCTTGAAACATCCACAGGAATTTAATATACGCTGTTTTTTCCCTCAGTCTTGTATATTCTTGAATTGTCTTTTTTTCCTCCATTTTCTCCGTTCTTAATCCTAGGTCCCCTTACAAAGAAACAGACAGATGATTTAGGTGATAATGACGGTGCTGAAGATGAAGGTATTTTTTGCCGCCAAACTGATTTGCATGACAAGGATCCCTGAAAATCTTTTTTCTCCCCTCTTTTTTTGACTTCTTGTCTTCTTTTGAAGAGTTTTTTTTTTTAATTCCCATTTTTGATGTGTTTTGTCTTCTTGCTTGTTGTTATACATATATATATTTTCAATTTTTTAAATGAAAGAATGTTGTTAAGTTCCTCGTTTTTATACAAAACAGTAACAATATTTAAAGAGGAGGGTTTTTTGTTTTCTTGCAATGGACTTTTGCTATGTTGCATCCCACCTTTTGACTGAATTTTGTCCATACTCTTTGAACTAACACTCTTTTAAAGTTTCTCTGTACACCTTTTTGCATGTTTTCTAACCCTATGTATTTCACCAAGTACAAAGATGTTTCTTTTTTTTCTTTCTTCACCGACTGATCTCAGTTTGCTAAACATATAAACCGTTGTGTTTATAAAGGGGAAAATAAAAAACCTCTTAGAAAGTGTCTCTTAAGCAACTCAATTTCCCCAGATACAAAACCTTCCCCACTTATATTGCTGTGAACAAATACGAATAAATGTCAGAACTGGCTAATGTCCTGTCCTGTGAGAAGGGACGTGGCCCTGGGGTGGTGTCCTCAGGTGGTGGCACTCTGCACCTTCAGCTCAACTAGTGTCATCCAAATGAATCTGACTCGGCCTCCTTTCTGCAGCACATAAACACGCTCAAAAGTTCCTACCCAGAAAAAGCTAAGGTTGGAAATGTCGAGCATGTTATTTTATGAATTACTTTCATTAATCATGCAAGCTGTGCAGGTTTGATTTATTTTTTCAGTGCAATGAAAAGGATAACATGAGGTTCGTTCTTTTCAGCGGTCTCATCCTTTCAGACTTATATGTTTCAAAATTCTGAATCTCGAACTCATACTTCATATATTTTATGGTCAATGAGGAAAACAAATTACTTCACAAGACTGACTTGCTACTTGCTTCTCTTAATATATGTTTTCCTGGTAGATATTAAGAGAAAGCTTAACTTGTAAACTGGAAGGCTCATAATTAATGTTGGTCATACAGTACATTAACTGCTTTAGTCAAACAGAAAGTTGTGGTCTTACCATTAAAAATGTAGGAAGACAGATAGGAGCATTTAACTATATAACCAGTATTGGAACACTGAGTTTACAAATAAGCCCACAAATTTTTATACTTAGTTACTAATCTTGCCCTCCATTTAAATGTGAAAATTAAGTTTTTAAATGGAAGCTGGCCAGTTGGTTCAATAGGTGAAAGAAGATTTAAAAAAAAAGCCCAGCTCCTTGAAAAGTTCTTCTGGAGATGGTTAGAAGTGATGTGGTGCTATTCACAGATCCACTGAGCTCTATGAGGCTAAGTTGTTTTTAAGCGTTAGTTTATGAGAAAAAATATAGAAAAGACATCCTTGTGTATTTTCTAAACCCTGTGATGCTGAGTTAGCCACAGTAAAATGAAGTCTGACTTATTTTAACAATATCTTTTAAGGAACAGTTGGAAACCTGGGTTATTCATCCAGCGGACCTTAACGGCTCTCCTAATTTGCTGTTTAATTGCCAAGACAGCTGCTAATGGCTTAACATTTGTTGCGTCTGTGATGCTCAGGCATGTTGTAAAATGACTGTTCAGACAGCAGCCAATCTCTGCTGAACTTCAACAAACTCTGAGATCAGTTCAGTCCTTCCTGGCAGGTGAGGACACGTGTCCATGTCACTAATAAAAACCCATCTCCCACGTTGACAGTTATTGTAGAGAATAAGGGCTGTAAGGGTGCAGCAGCGAAACCTGAAGAGGTGGGGGGGAAAAAAAAACACATTTACAACATTAATAAATCTCTGTAATTTGCAGGCCTGGGATTAATTCTCCCTGACGTACAGGTGACAGTTGTGTTCTGCTCTGCACCAGCAGAAGAATGCAGGCAGTAATTAGACTTTCCTCTTCGGAGAGTCACAGAGAGACAGGACAAATTTAAATTTTTATCATCTGTAGGTGCTGTGAAGGCTGCTGAAGGGTCTAAAGGATTAGTAGAAACCCTGTCTGCTCTCCAGGATCAGACAAGCTGCATTTTGTGACCTCTTCTCCTCTTGTGAAGCTCTAGCCTGTGTTACACGCACAGGATTGAGGAGTTCAAGTCATATGTATCTGGTATAGGTGCATGCAAGGAGACAGGTAAAGGAAAAAGCCATCTCGGCTGTCAGGGGTTTCTGCTAAACTGTCCATCAAACCCCTCACCTTTTTGCTGCCCGCTTTCACAGTGTGATGGCCATTAGTCCATACAAATTCTTCAAACAGAAACATAAAACAAACATCAAACTGAATGAATTATGCAGCTGGAGCAGCAGGGACAGCAAGTGGTAAGTGGTGAGAAAGGACACGGCTTAAATGTACTCTGTGTTCTGTCACTCAAACCTCAGACTTTGATTAGAAGACTTAATTTAAAAACTCTCTTCAATAATCCTATTCCCCTGTGCTTCGTGCCTCTACCGTAGCGCTGCGGTCCAAACCTTGCAGCCCAGCGCCTGGAATCAGTAATCAAACGGGGATCTCTGGCATCCTCTGCAACCAGCGGTCCAGGGTTAATTAGATCATTTTTCATTTTTGTTTTCAAAAGACCCAAAGGCAGTAGTGCACATTACCAGCTAATGATCTGCAAATTTGCAGTTTAAAAAATGAAAGTGTTTTCAAACTCCTGAGTGCAAAATGTGTGCGAAGTTGGAAATATAAATGCCTTCCCCTCCCCTTTCCCCCAGCCCGTTGGCAGACTTGTTTCTGTGTAACCCTTTGGGCTCTACACTTGAAAATTGCCTACCTGGGTTTCAGATGGAACTACTGGGCAGGCAGCAAAAACGGTGGCACAAAAGTGGCTGCAAACAGTGAGCATTAAACTTTCCTTTTTTATGGCCGCGGTGGATTTGCCTATTTACTGACTCACAGCTAAGCCATACCTAGGGTAGTTGCAACATTTAACTTCCTGTGGCTCAAAGATAAACTGCCTTTTCCCCGTAAGCACACACAGTCTAGAAACCAGGCTTGATTTAAAAACTAAAATATTTTAGTATTTTCGCTGCAGTCCTAATTCTTTGAATTATTTAACTTCTTTGGATAGCAAAACTGTGCCTCTTTATGCACCCTTCGTTCCCCTTCTGCTAAAAATGTAGGATGCCTTTAATGATGCTTAACACAAATCACTGATCAGCTGTGTGCTCCCTGATCAGCACTGGATTTCTGGTGGTTAGTGCTGTGTGACACCTCCACCAAGGGTTGCTCCCAGCCCGGTGTCCTGTCACCTCACCTAGTGCACCTACCTGAGCATCTCACAGGTTTTAACGTGTTCAGCCTCCTATTACACCTCAGAGCTGGAAGAAATCTGATTGTCCATCTTTAGCAAGGAGGAGTTCAAGCACTAAGGGCAGGGACTGCAGATCCCCAGGCTGCAGAGGAGCAAGGAGCAGGGAGCAGAGGTCTTGGGGCTGGGGCCCTGCAGGGCAATCACGAGCTACTTCTGCCCTTCTCCATTCTGAGAATTAGGACGATCACCAGATGCTGCTGTTTGGTGACAGGCTGTTACTATGTGATCGTGTTGATCATTTAGTCTGATGCTTGATTTAAGCACACCATTGGGCTTTATTGAGAGAAGCCTTTGGTCCTGGGCATGTTTAAAATCAAAACAAACAGAATGTAGTTTTGAATTTTAAAGTGCTAGCGGTGCAGAATCCACCTGCAAATCCCCTCTTGTGCTTAACAGACTGCAGCTCCACGGGTGCAAGCGAAGGAGCGCGTT
>JAWLRI010000640.1:7125252-7214922 GCA_034781795.1 Crypturellus tataupa
TAGTGCACCTACCTGAGCATCTCACAGGTTTTAACGTGTTCAGCCTCCTATTACACCTCAGAGCTGGAAGAAATCTGTTTCTCCATCTTTAGCAAGGAGGAGTTCAAGCACTAAGGGCAGGGACTGCAGATCCCCAGGCTGCAGAGGAGCAAGGAGCTGAGAGCAGAGGCCTTGGTGCTTTGCAGGGCAATCACGAGGTGCTTCTGCCCTTCTTTCTGAGAATTAGGACGATCACCACATGCTGCTGTTTGGTGACAGGCTGTTACTATGTGATCATGTTGATCATTTAGTCTGATGCTTAATTTAAAAGTACCATTGGGCTTCATTGAGAGAAGCCTTTGGTCCTGGGCATGTTTAAAATCAAAACAAACAGAATGCGATTTTGAATTTTAAATTGCTAGTGGTGCAGAATCCACCTGCAAATCCCCTCTTGTGCTTAACAGACTGCAGCTCCACGGGTGCAAGCGAAGGAGCGCGTTTCAGAATGGAGGATCTTCTCCAGAAAGCCCTGTCACTTGATTAGTATTAAAATAGAGCGCTAACTTTAGCATTTCATCTGTTTTCGACTGTCATGATAAGGAACGGGGAGAGAAACAGTCTTTCAGTTTGGCGTCAGTTGTACATTTTGGGCTTGAGAGGTCAGTAAACAGCAGAACACATTTGTCTACCTCGCAAGGCAACCACATGCTCCAGCCTTAATTATAGCCTCTAATGAGCTCCAGACAGGCTGGGGTGACACAACGGTTGCCACCGAGGATGGAGCCAGTGCCTGATACACATAGACGTTTTCACGTGTTTGCTGTTCATGCTGTCGCCCATTGATGGTAGTCGGTGCTTCCAAGTCCCAAGCAGAACAAATTCTAATTTAATTTGCAGATTAAATTCTTCATTTTTTATTTTCCCCTTTGATTGAGGGCTTTAGTTGAGATTGAGTTTATTTTTTACAGTAGTCTTGTTAACAGTTGAAAAAAAATAATAAAAATTTTGACACTCCTTTAAGCACCTTTTTGGGGCTCCCTTATATTTATTTCTACCAGGTATTGCACAAAGCCTGTCCATTTTTGCTGACATATTCACATGTCATATAAATTTGCCATGTGACCTGTGTTCATATTTTAATAGTTTAAAATTGCTGCCTCCTTGGCTGTGGAGGTTGCCCACTAACTAGCACCTGCTCCAGATGCTTTCCTGTAAAAGCCTGAGCAAATCCCATCGCTTTGCATTCTGTTGTTATATAACACATTTTAGTTCTCCATCAGGATCGCAGGGCCCTCTCTCTCGGGCAAAGGTAGCCAGGTGGTCAGGAATGCACGAAATGATCCACTGGTTTGACAGCTTCAAACAAACGGGAGGTAATTCTGTTTAGCACAAACTGGAGGGGAGCTGCCTGTATTTTAAGTAAATGAAACTTGGCCAAAACCTCCCTGCTACTTCCAGCAGACATTCAATAGGCGCTTCGGTAGTTTGGGGACATCTGGCTTTAAACTGTACGTAAAAAATGTGGCATTAATGGAAGTCTATATAACAGCCTTGATAAGAGCACTGACTTATTAAAATAGCAGTGCGTATATGAGATTTGAACCAAAAGGTCAAATACTTTCAGAAGAGCCTTAAGTGATTAAGGGAGTTGCACTGATTGTTACCGTGTTTTAAGACAACCGTTTTAGGAAGAAAAATTATGAAATATCTACACTTTGTCCATGGAGTGTTCTATATAAGGAACACACATATTTTAGAGGAGCTAATCTAAAAGTTTTCTACTCTTTCGGTGATATTTCATATAGAGAGGACAAAATTGACTCAATGCTTTACATCAAAATGTCGCAATATTCTATAGCATCAATGCCATTTGGAAGAGCACTGCATGGGGCATCTGTGCTAAACTAACTCCTATTTTGTGCTAACTTGTCTCTAGGTCGGCTTTCTGCCTTCCCTATTTCGGTTGTTCCCTGCAAATTATATTTGTTAAGTCACGTGGCCAATTCACATCAGCCTTAAATGACTGAAGCTGTAATTATGTTTTGTTATATATGACAATTGTGTCTGGTAGTCACAGTCAGACTTGGTTCCCTGTTGCGTGATGTAACAAACGCAGAATAAAAGACAGCCCTATTGCTAAACTGCCTGAAATGTAATTAAGATCAAGCATAAAAAGGAGAAGCAACAAACATTAGAAATGTACAGCGGAGCAGCGGAGATGATAGAAACCATAATAAGAAAGATCACGTAGATGTCGTAAATATGATCTGTTATACAGTGAGGCCTACTTAGTTGTTCTCACTAGCAATTTAAAGCCAAACAAATCACAGCACTCAAATCTGGTGTGTGAATAAAACAGAACGGAGAGGGTTGAATTTGAGGTTTTTGAACAGCACTATCCCATGTCCTTGGAATTGTTCATGTTTCTACTTTTCTAATTAAAACCATGCTTAATAAAAGATAATTGAAAGTAAGACAAAAATCAGTACATAAATCTATACATCTTGGCAGAAACGTCACATTTGTGCCCCAGCTCTTCAGACCTATTCACAATGAGCTCCTAACATGAATAAACTATTCATTGGCATGAGAAAATGTGACTGTGTTTTATGGAGACCACTCCAGCACGTGAGCACAAAGGACTGATCCAAACTGAAGGCTGAAAATGAAACAAATCATCAAATCATTTGGGGTCAGATTTTGAAAAGCAGTTAGGATCCGAGTGCCAAAATCTAACTTATTTTCTTTAGAAGTTGCTACTTCATTCCAGTAAATGCTTTTGAAAGACACATCTGCCTGTCACTTTTTTACCAGTATAGTATTTCACCTCCCAGAGCTTATCTAGCACTTTCTTCATTTTAATTTAGAGGGATGACAGAGTTAGTGCCTTTCAAGTAGGAAACAACCTTTGATTATGAAGTCATTTTACACTAAGGTCTGCTTTTTTTGATTATTTCATTTTATTATTTCTATTTGATAACATGCACCACAGTTAAATAGTGCTCTCCCAGCAGAATACCTGCACCTTTCAGATATTCCTAGCAGCAGACCTCGCTTCCATTGATATGAAAGCACTCGCTGTAGCCTGGACCTCAAAATGCAGCCGTGTCTGTTCTTTTCCCTATTTTAGATGAGAGGGAGATCTCCCTGGTTTCCGTGCAATGCATAGCCCAAAGTCGCGCTGGTTTTAGCTGAATTTTGCATGAGCGCGATAACCTCGCCGAGGTCTCCGGGAGCAGATTGCAGCGCGGTGCAGAGGCAGCACCTTCTTCTGGAGCAGGTTGCTCTCGAGCAAGACTGATGCCTTTGGCAAAGTGGCACAGGGAGCAGCCGTCCCGCATCTCATCTGATGTGACTCAGCACAAAGGCAGGGCTGAGAATTAGTCTTTATTTATCCGCCTCTAATCCTGACAAGTCTATTATTAATAGGAAATAACAGAAGAATAATACAGACAGAATTTAGAGAGTTCTTCTTTGTATGCCAGATTTTACTGGTGAATGTGTGCTTCTTTTCTCAGACAGATAAAAAGCACCCATTCTTTTCTAGAATATCCCAATCTTATTTTCCAGATAAACAGACCAGTACTACCAACATTTCATTACTGCTCACAGTTGGCACTCTGTAATTCTATGTAATTTTAATTAAAGAAGAATTCTGAGACAGTCTCCCCCTGTGCTACCTCCAAGCGTACAATTAACTGTGTACAGTTTCTGCTGGGAACAGTCACACAGTGATTCCAGATTAATAATTTATTATTGCTTCCATATTTGTATCCAAAAATAAAAAAGCCAATGATACATAGACTATGAACACACCATTCACTGAAAGATGTATGTGAATTTGCAAAGGCTTTTTCCACAGTGCAGATTTTAAACCTTGGGAGCTCATAATTCTGTCCTATGGAAAATGAAGATAAATAATCTCCTTAGGTTTACACTCTGAAAATTGCGTGTTGGAAAGCTGTATGCTCGAGCGAGGAAAGCAATACAAGCAGTTTCACGCACAACCTTTCATCACCTGTTTGGTCCTGAATAAATGATTGTCGTGGTACTCTCAATATTGAATATTCAGTTTCTGATCCTGACCTGGCATTTTCTTCAAATTAGAGTCAATATCAAAATAATCATAGCAGCTGTCTTGCTACAGACAAGCACATCTGTGCCGTTCTTTCTTACCGAATATAAAAAGAGAGGTTTTAGTGTAGCTGCCCTCGCCTGGTCGTCTTCACAGCGCTTCAGAAACGATGCAGAACTGTTACAGAGCTTCCCTGAAAGCCCCTGAACTGAGAGTCCTCCAAATCAAAGGAGTAAACAATACACCCGAGGTCCTTTCTCGCGCTGAAGTGGGTATTCAAGGGAAGTCACTTGAATCCTGCCACACTGATAAAGAAAACTTCTTCAACACGGAATATTGAGCACAGTTCCCGACTGTGCCAGGCGGTGGAAAGCGCTCAGATACCTCGTAAATTAGATCAAAACAGAGATGAATCCAGACATAAAATGGAAGTTTAAAGTTAACCTGCCAGCCGATTTGTCTCCAACAAAAAGATTCCTTCCTGAGGAACTGATAGTCGGGAAGGACTTTGGGAGGATTCTTGTTCACAAGGAGCGTTGGTGAGTCCCATTTGCACCCAACTTAGGTTCAACATCTTGTCAAGAGTAGATGCATTCATTTGCAAACCCAGGTATTTAGGGAACCTCACAAATAAATGATTTTACTAAAAAGTACCAAAAAGCAGAATATCACGTGTCTTAATATTGCGTCTGAGAGAACAGTGAGGCTTCTAGAAAGATTTTTAAAAGGGTGCTGAGAGGTACTTAAGAGACTTTTTTTTTAAAGATACTTTTAAAAATAAAGTTGGTGGTTTTCTTCAATGCTGGGAAAGGGCTTGGAAGCATCTTTGGAGGCAGCAGTTTTTGCAGGTAGAGCACAGCACCCTTCACAACTTAGGCAGGTAAGCAGCACCCACTGTCCTTAAACCTCAGGCCACCCTAGTTACAAACTAATACCCGCTTGAGGTCGGAGCGTTAAACAGCTTCAGAGTCATTTCCCCAACCTTTTTATAGAGTAGCGATCATAGTGGATCAAAGAGCACATCAACAGCTTACCTAGGAGGACAAATCTTGTTTAGCTTAATTAAGTGAAATGCCTTCAGCTGTATGCGCAGAGATGGGCTGAGCTTTCCAGAAGCGTTTGGACTTTGCCTAAATGAGGTCACACTGACATTAGTAGCTATTTCATGTCAAATTCAGCAGGAGCAGAATCAGACCGCTGACCCGTTTGAGCAATCATGTTTCCTTTTCATTTTTTTCTGCCCTTTTTTGAGGCCAACAAGTGTTTCAAAAATACGAACTTCAGTTACAAACAAGCTAGCAAGCCACAAAAGGACACCGATGCCCCAAACCCTCATTTCTTTATTCAATGAATGTTGCTTGAGAAACACTTCAAGAAAATAACCCTACTAAAAAAAAATATTAAAATATTGCATGTATCCTTTATGATCCTTTCTCGAGATAAAATGTGTCTTAATATTTTTTCCAGACATTCGGGACAGTGGGGGACCTAAGCCTGTGATGGTCTATATTCACGGAGGGTCCTACATGGAAGGCACTGGAAATTTATATGATGGCAGTGTGCTAGCAAGTTATGGGAATGTGATAGTCATCACAGTCAACTATCGCCTTGGGGTACTTGGTAAGAAGCCTTCAGCTTTCCCTTAATCCCTGCTGTCTGCAATGCAATTCATGTTACGCGTGAGAATGTATTTTTTAAAAACGGAATGTGTTTTTTTTTTTCTTCTTCTTCTGGGTTTTCGTTGATTTACACATCTGTTTAGTTAAATGCAAGGTTTGCATCGGGGATGCGCTATAAATGCGGCGCGAGCGGGATTTGGCAGAGCCTGCTGTTCCGCGCCGCGTGCAGTGACGGGAAGCAGGTGTTGCCACTGCTGCGCTGTCGAGACAAGAGTCTTTTCTCTGTGAATAACAGGGTGACGCTTTGCTGCAGAGATAGGTAAATCAGCTTTAATGTTAGCTCACGGATAATAGGGTTTTATGTTGTGGAGAAGTCGATTGTTTTCTGAATTACCATGATTTGCCGTACTGCGAGAAAGCAAAAAAGGTTTTGACAAAATTCAGGAGTTGTAGTTTTTATCTGTTTGAGTTTCATTGTTGTTTTAGAAAGTGTTACAGGTACAATTCAAATACCTCCGATATCTGTTTTCTAGGCCAAATCAGAGCATGCATGGTTGTTATTGACTGGTTTAGCTTAGTTGAAGAGCATATGCTGATGTTGTGTGGGATCTGGTAGCTTGTATTTCCAAAAAGATTACACTTGCTATTTGTTCAGTGTAGTCATGTTTGTGACGTGTTTGACAGCTCTCGAGACAATGATACATGTGGTTTTGTTTTCTTCTGTGCATTCTGCTGAAATGTTGCGTGCTGAAACTCATGGAAGCAGGAATTCAAGGCGGGAATATTATGGATTTCAGTACAATGAAATTTGCATGGGCATCGTGGCATCACCTGTAGTATATAAAGTGGTTGTAATTCTCAGCAGTGAGTCTGTTCTGAAGACCAGGGAGGTTGTTTCCAATTTGTGGTATTAGCAATGGTCGGTACTTTGTTTTTCTTGTGTACAGTCATGCTGGTGCAGCAATGCTCTGTTTCTTTGTGTTTTAAGTTCAATGAGTAAAATGCTCGAATTCACTGGTTCTGGTTTGCTTGTCTGGGTAACACAAATCTGCTGTTGTTTTTATTAAAAGTTCCAAAATATTGAGACCGTGAATTTGACTTTCTATTGGAATGGATTTTGATTTAGATCTTGAGATTTACTCTGTTGTGGTTGTGTTTTACCTGGGGCTGAATCTTTTCCAAAGCGATCATAACTATGTTTGCTGGAGATTATCTCATTGGGTTTTAATTGGAATTTTTGTTTATATTATACTTCTTTCAGGAAGGAAATCCTGGTATTTTGTATGTTTTTCTCCCTACTGTCTTCCCAGTTATGCAGTGACCTCAAGTCCTAAGTACGTGTTAGTGCAGCATTTAATAATACGTGTCTCTAATCAATATTTATTTACTATTTTATTTTTTATTTTGTCCACCAATACAGTATCCCTTATCTGAAAACATGATTTATGTGTGTAAATTATTGAGGCTAATTCCTAAATGTGCTTGTAGTTGCAATGTTTGGAAGTGCAAGTTGCTTGAAAGATGAAAATTAATTCACCTTGGTTAATGATAATGGCTTTTTCACTTGTAATTTTAGCGCTGATCCCTGAGGTAACCAACCGGCAACAACTTATGAGCTTGGGAGTGTTTCATTTGTGCTCATCCTGTTGTGGTCCTTGGGCTGCATGGTCTTTACAGAGCCTCAAGGGGCAAAGAGCTAATTTTCATTTGAGTGGGACCTATTATGGTAAAACTGTAAAACTCGCAGCAGAAACCACTGATTGGTATGAATACTCCAAATTATTTTGAAGTCAACTTGTGTATTAAGCTGACACTTTTTTTTTTTTTTTTTAAGTAAAATAAATGCACCTTTTAACAATATAGTAACAGCCATGTATTTTATATCTGGTATAATGGCTATCTGTCATATGTGGAATAATGTATGACATATTACTAGTCAGGCAGTACAGAAACACACTAATAATCCAACCTGAGAATTTACACAATATGCATTTTTTTTTCTGCCTTGCAACATGTCTCCTGGTCGTGGGGTAACCATCTAAGAGAGATGATATCCCCCAAACTGGAGTTTTGCATCCTCACAGTAGACACAACTTTTCCTTTTGAAAGGAAAACTTGCAAACTTTCCTTTTGAAAGTGCCATCACTCTAGATGTGGCTGTGCAAACGCAGAGCCAAGACCCTCTCAGCATCCTCTGCCTGAGCCACATCGCAGAGGTTGTGCTTCCCGGGTTGCTGCTGCTGCTGGAGATGGAGATCTTCTCACTTTACTGCTGTGCAAAACGCCTGAGTGTTCAGGGAGACACAATATGGGGATTTTTTTTCCATGTGAGAAGATGTAAGGGACAAACTAAGTTCTTCCTCTCACTTTCTGTGACCTTTGTTGCTCTGGGTTTCTTGCATCCATCTCTGTGGATATGTATCTTCGTATGGGCAATCTGTGCCTGTCCTAAGACTGCTGCTGCTGTTTACCACGATTCACACTGAAATTTCTTAGCAAGGAGGCCAGCTAAATAACTGTTCAGAGATGCAAAAGGAACATTTTCATCCAGACCATCAGTATGGGGAGCAAGGACGTGCCGCGATACTCTGTAGTGCTGCTCGAAACCTGCAGTGAAAAGGGTTTTAGTGCAGTAGAAGTGACTTTTCTTTTTATTCTGAGATGAGACACTTTTTGGCCTACAGATCTGCTGTTACGACTGTGATTGAGGACCTACATTTTATGGAGATGCTTCTATGTAAAATGTTAGAAATCACTAAAAAGTGAAATCTTTTTGATAAAAAGACAGCAAAGATGAAAATAAAAGAAGTATGGAGAAACTGCACATAAAACAGGTGCTTTTTAAAAAAAGTGAATTTCTAAGCACAATTTTGTCTTTGTCAGAAACATGTCTTGAGAATGAGAGAGGACAATACATTGAAATGAAAAATGAGTCAGAAATATTTTGAAGTAGCTGCCCATTTCAGGAGCCTCATTCTACTGTAATTGACTGGCAGGTCTGTTTTGTTCTGTTTTCATGTGTTTTCTTCTGTTTCTAAGTAGAATAAAATAGAATCACAGATTTTTTTTTTTTAGTCCTTTCAAATTATATCTGATTTTTTCAACATTGATCTGATTTGTCCAAATTTTATATACTTCCCATTAGATTTTATTTTATATTTTATGTTGTCTTGCTCTTCTTATTTTGCCGTGGTGGTTATAATTTTTTGATACTGAAACAGAGGTATTTTGCTATATTAGTGTCCTATATCAGTTAAGCATTTTATCACTCCTTATTCTGCAACCTGTGGTTGAGTTGTATTTCCTCCTGGGACTATTCCTTTCCCTTTTAATAGGGCTAATCATCAGTCATAACGTCATAGGGACTATTCAGTTTAAGTAACAGTGGCATAAGAAGGTTTAAGTTATTTAGACATCAAAGGAGATAAAAAATATAGTAAGATTTTTTTTCCCTATATTGCTTAGACTTTGGAGTTTTCTTTTATAGTTCACAATTTAATGTCCAGTAAAACTGGGGAAATGTTTGATTATTAGCGTCCATGACAAGCACATCCATTATCTTTTTATGAAACCTTAAAGGTACCGTCAGGAGATGGCATTTGATTCTGGCTTTGCTGCACCACCAAAGGTCTCTGATGAGCCTTCTTCCAGTCTCCATTTCCTAATATGTTTGAATAAAAATGATAGATGAACATAAGATTATATATTATTGCCTAATTAAAAGTACATTAGATTGAAAGTAAAGATGGGAAATTAATAGCAAAACACATCAAAATGCTGCAGTCAGAAATCACTCATTTAAGCTTTCTGAACTGGGAGACCATTCAGGGAGTATAACCCATAAACACTCCTGGGGACCCTTGGAAGCTACATAACCGGTCTCCCTTAGATGCATAAATATTAAGTTGCTGATAAACGAAATTTTAACATTTTGAGGTTATGCAGTAGGGAAAGTGCTGTCTGAAGACGACCTTATCCTTGGGTATCGAGGGTTCTTGGTCTAAAGGTCTCCAAGTGAACTCAGGGCTGGATAAATTCAAGAAGTTAAGGTGAGGGTGGGCTGCAGTTACCTGCTACCCCTGGCAGGGTCCTAATTTGCAGACCCCTGCATTTCTACAGCTGCATTAGACAAGTCTTACTTAATATAATGGGTTACCAGGTTTCTTGTGCGGCCGAAGGAAGGCGCATACACAGCAAAACTGGGAGAGGAAGATTGCCACGCTCGGATCTGTATCATCCAAATGACAAAACGGGCAGTAAACAATAGATTATTGACTGGGTACGTTTAAAGGGTCAACTGCGGCGCACAGCAGGCAACATATTTATGAAATGGGAACCTTGAATATATAGTGCACTTTTAAAATGAACCGTTTCTTTTCTATTTGTGCTTTTTCTAGCACGGCAAATTGACATTAGCCATCTGTTTACACACCCCCTTCTCTGTTTTCTAGGGCACAAAGACATCATTTTGTTTACCACCGAGCAGGTTTCTATCTTGGTACAGGTACATTTTGAATAACAGGTTTATTCCAGTGTTTGTCACTAGACTTATTTTTTTATTAAACAGAAAAATAACAACTAACAAACTTTAAAGCTATTTGTTTTGGCATAAGGGTAGTTTGTGTCATCTCTATGGAGAGAAATTACTTTTTTGTCAGATAAATTATTCAATTAATATTTAATCATATAAAAAAGTATTTCAGTTTTGCCAAATACTAGATTTATCTCTGAGAGCATAATAAACTTCAACTTGACAATATTTGCAAAACAGAAGAGATATTTTCTTTGCAGACAAATTACAGATTTCTTACTACCTCAGAAAAAATACCAGAATTATTGACCCTGTTTTCGTGGATGAAGTGATTTACGAATCTTGTCACCTAGTTGTTGCCATTCCCTTACGGAATATCTGGGAAAATTGTCTTTTTTTACCGTCACTGATTCATGTGCAAAACATCTAATCTGCTAAATTACAAATGTTAAGGATATACAGTGTAGTCTGTACCATGCACTGCAGAGGATACTAAATTCTTGGGTGCCTTGTGATGGGAAACCAGTCAGGAAGTCTGTTTTGATGCTTTTAAGCAGATGGGTTTTAGGTTGCTTTACCTTTGCAGGTGCCAGAGTTCCCCAGAAAGGATCTGTCAGATGTTCTTAACCCATCCGAGAGGTGGAGGTCGATTGAAAGTTTTATGCAATGTTTATGTAAGGGGGCTTCCAACATTGAAATGATCCACCAAGTTTCCAATATTTTGATTTACAGTAAGGTTGAAGGACATGAAGATGCTGCTCTAGAGCTCAGCATCTGGGCTGGTCAGGAGTTTTATACTCCTTGGTCTCCTCTGACCTCTGGTTAACACCCATAAAGAATTAAATGGAAATTCAGTTGATGCTTCTCATAGAAGGAGGGGGACAAGCAGGCAGTTTACATTTCTGGATTTCCAGTTCACTGTATTTAACTACATACATAAAAAGAATCCCAAGCTTTCTGAAGCTTAAATAAAGCACTCTTGTTTACTGCAAGGCTTTGGAAAAATGAGGTAACTTGACAGTGATTTCCATTGCCTTCATTTTTTTTTTCTTACACATTTCAAATGCATGGAATTGGCCAAGTTTTCTATTTTGTTGTTTTTGTTGTTCATGTGCAAAGATATTTACATGAGGTACTAGCTTAAATACTGACCTGGCAGGTCTATGATGAAATGCCCCGTGATACGTGTGCATCAATATAGCAAGAGCTGTATTTTACAGGTTGTAACAGTCCTCTTTAGTAGTTCAAGAGAGTAACATGAACACTAGATTTAGAGGACCCCAAACTCTCTTGGCAGCAGTACAGGCAGGAGAGGGTCCTAAATCTTTTCTTCCATTTAATGGGCGATCCGTGTGTAAATGTCTGCCTTATTCAGCCAATGTGGAAAATTGTGCAGTAAAATGCAGCAATTTGCATTACTTTCCAACTGAGAATAAATAGAAGACTGAATTGTTTGATAGGCTGCTATCTTACAGCCCAACGTGTACTGGCAAGTAAATGCTATTTTCATGAAAATCGAATTGGAATACATTAATAAATGACAAACCGCTAAAGCCTATGAAGTGCACAAGTAAATGATATGTATTGGTTACCATCCCTTATTAGGCCAAATATGAAAATTACCTTCAAGCAATAAGTAATAGAGACCAACATATTTGTAGAAGTATTTTGAGCATCTTTGGTGTTGTGCGTGTTGCAAGGTAAATGTACTTCTGAAAAACACAAGAAAAAAGGAAGAAAAAGGAAAAGAAAAAAAAACCTACTTGGATATCTTAACTAAGAATTTGAAAGGTCTTCCCTTTCATTGGCTTCTTGTTGCTCAAAATGAGAAGGAATAAAGAAATTGTACTTACTGTGGTTTTATTTTTTATGTTGTTGTTCTGCAGTAGTTTTTCCACTCTTTATGTGTCAAGGTCCTTACGAGCTAAAATGAACAGGAGTGAGACAGGCTTGTTCTCAGAGACTGGCTCTACATTCAAGAATTCTACTGACTTTTATCTACTGATAAAATGATTTTGCTTTATATTCCTATCAACTTTTGAATGCTTTATTTCATGAAATCTCCATGTTTGTTATAGTTTTTTTTTTCATCTTTTTCAACACTTTTTACCAGTATTTGTCTGAGAGATTTTACATTGCCATAGGTATCCTGAAAAAAACCTTTATGTTATTTTGATTTTCATTATGTGACAAGTAAGTCTTTAATGCAGAAGTAGAATAGAAACAGAGGAAGGAGGCATAGTACCATATGATAGTCATATTCTTGATCTATTTTCCATGTTTATGTTCCAATGTTCTATGAATTTGGTAAGCACTTAATTCTTATCATGTCACTGATTTCAACCTGTAATAAATGGACAAATTAGTTTCTGTGATAAAAAAAAAAAAAAAAACTTTTTGTTACCATCTCTACTTGTTGCTAAAGTACTTTGGGCATCCGTTTATTTGCATCTATAACTGATTTTCAAAGATGGTTATAGAGCAGATTTAAAATTTTGCCTTGGGCTTTAGGAAAATACTCTAGGTCAATTGCAAATGGTTTAGCACTTCATCTGTATGGCTTTATTAAAGCCCTGAGACCCCAACGCGTGGGTTTTATGGAGCCGTTAGTGCATGCCCCATGCGTGTCGTGAGGCAGGAGGCCAAAGGCCGGGTGCTTTCAACTACCCAGGAACCATATTAATGACCCTGTGAAATACACTCCTGAGCGTCCTAATGCAATTATAATTACTTATTTTATTATTACATGCCTCTTTGAAAAAAGTTTGCTAAATATTTCGCTTTCCCTTTTATATAGTCCTTAACTGGAAGACTAATTTATAGTAGACAAAAATGAAAATGTTCACAACAATAAGATTATTAACTTTAATTTTCATCATTTCTTTTTGGTAACATAAAGTTTTCTTTTTCAGTACTTCTAGGGCTTGCACATGCTCTATGTTAAAGGTTTACAAACCCTTTTACTGTGAAGTTCTCCTGATATTGTGATTAATAGCTCTCTGGATGCAGATTGCTAGCATTTTGTTTCTCATTAGCTACTTGAATTTATGCTAAGAAGAGAACTAAAATACTTCGTGTATTTCTTCTCAGGAAAAAAGTGAAAGAATTCACTTGGCAATTGCTAATATAGTTGTTTTCTAATACATTTTTATTTCCAGCTGCAGCTGTATTTTACAAACATTGTTGACAGATAACATGATGCAACCTGTATTTCTTGCAACCAGAAAATTTAACTTTTTAAATAGTACCTTAATTCTATCTTTGTAATTGGCTTTAACCTAAATGTTCTCAAAGTGATGATTGCTATTTGAAATTTAAGGCTGCATTCTTAAACAGTTCTAGGCATATATTGCTCCATATAGAAATAATGTTGATTTTGAATCCTTTGGAAGTTTTATATAGTTTTTGGCTGGTTTCTTTCCATAAATATTTCATCGGGAGTTTTTTGATCTCTGGTTCAAATTCATTCATGGCAGCAGATGTTTCTGTTGTAAACACGTTCCTTCAGAAAGCAGTGTGTGCAAATACAGTTACAAAAAGGTGTATATTCAGTAGGTGTGGTGGAACCAACAATTTTGAAAAAATATTAAGTAGAAAAATTGTTCAGTTTTAATCTTTTTCAGATACTTGTACCAAATATCAAAGCAATTAGCCTTGCTTGGATATAGTGTAAAGCTATATAGTTAAAGCTGCTGCAGAGGAGTAGAAGTCGTTAAGGATGGGGAATCGTAAGGATGGGGAATAAGCCCTCCTTCCTATTCTCAATGTTCTGCAGATCTTGTTTTCTTTAAACACTTCTAGTCCAGGTTTTAGCCATCTTGCAGAGTCACCACCCGGACCTGTCCGTACCCACCATCAGGAGGTCCTCCTGGTGGGAGAACCTCACCCATTTTTGCTAAGACCAAGCACAGAAAGATAACGCTGTGTGTGTTGTCTTGAAGCAGCAGCTGTGATAACAGGCACTGTCCACAGGAAAGGTACTTGGAGTGGCTGTGGAGATGGGTATTTTGTTCTTGCTACCAATAACCCCAAGAAAAAGCGGGATTCCCCTTCCCCATACCTTCTGTTTTTCTTGTTGAAAGCACTTCTGTAACCTACCACCATTTTAGTAATGTCCTAATGTCTGGCACAGATTTTTATATCCGACTTTCCTGTAGCACCGAACAAAGCAATTTTGAAGAATGTGCCCAGGTAGCTGTATGTCCCACTAATGATTGAATCTTGACATTTGAATGATGGAAGTAGATAAAAAGTTCCTTTCCCAGACTATAGAGAGGAGAACTTTGCCATGCGCCATACGCTTTTCATTTATACAAGTGCTTAGTCAGTCTTCCTGCGCTCAAACTTTTGAGTCCTTTAAAAGCTTTTTCCATCACATTCTCTGTAGTTCCTCAGTGTATCATCCCTGGAGATCTGCAGGAGTTAAGTAAAGATAATCAATCTCACTCTGAAAGAAAATTACTTGTGACGATCAATGGGCACTAATAGTTACTTGTTGGTAAAGTCATCCTGCAAAGTTGCCGAACCCAGCAGAAACATATTCAGAACGTGGTTCTTAACTTCTCGCCGCCAACAAAGCAGTATGCAGGAAGCTAAGAGCAATGAGAACAAGCATACAAAAGGCTTCGGCTTTCACTATATACAATTTATATATAATGGGGAAGTTTTCTTTAAAAAAAAAAAAAAAAAGATGTCTACACAGGAGGCTAAGAAAAACTGCCATTGCTGATCAGTTTCTTTGGGAGACAACCCTGGAAAAAGTGTTTTATTATTATTTTCCTCTTCCTGAAGTTACTAGGGGTATTAACAAAAGAGACCTATGAATGCGGACAGATATCTGTTGAAATTTAGCAGTCCAAACTGTTTGGAAGCTAAACCCAAAGCTAAAGTCATGGGAGTCAGACTCCCACCATACCAAGGTCTATTAGTGGGCCTGTTGCTCTTCGGGTCGGCTGATTCTGTTGCCCACATGTGTCTAATACCATTTGAATTGCCCTGGGATATTGTATCCAGCCTCCCCTTGCTGCTGTGCAGGGGTCACAAATAGATCACAGGAATGAGACTCCTCTTAGCAATACCGAGGGGAAAAAGAAAGAGGTAATGGGCATAATTATACAGGAAATTCCATTTAAATGGAAGGAAAAAGTATATTGTGGGATGGGTCACACTCTGAAACAGGTTATGGCATCTTTATCCTTGGAGATATTTACATCCAAGCTGGCCAAAGTCCTAGGAACCTACCTAGGGAACCTACCCTAGTTGCCATCACGTCTCCAGCTACACAATGACCTTAGTAATTCTGGGACCCAAGGGCACAGGCCCGGGATACTAAGCACCAGGAGAAGACAGTTGATTTGCTCCCTAGGTGTCTGCCTGTTTTCAGCCTCTTGACCATCTTGTAAACCTGCCTCTCACTAACTGGCCTCTAGTGCAAATGAACGAGGCCACTGCACGCACTGTTAGACAAGACGCTTTCTTGCGTGTCTTCCGCAAAGCAATAACCATGGTGCCTCCTTTTGTGACACGAGTAGATGTATCACCTATTTTGACTCGTTACGGCTTCAGACATATAAGTACCATGGCTCAGAGGCACAGAAGGGATTACTGCCCATTTCACTGTCACAGCAGAGGCTGACAGCTCTGACAGTCCAGCAATGAGTCTGTTTTCTCCTGCAAAGTGTACGCTGGCTTGTGGCCAAGCAGAGGTGAAGAACCGTTTTCAGACGGAGCGCTAAGCCCCTCAGAATCTTTCGGTGAACTCTGCACTTAGCCTCTTATTACCTAGAAATTAAATGTTAGGGGATGAAGAATCACATGGTCACAGGCTGTGGCATGCGAAATCTTAAGCTGCAGCTTTTTCATTTGGAACTTGAATTTGCTCTAAGGGAGCTGGCTGGGATTTCTGTGAGTCCTAAAGACTTTTGCAAAAAGATACAAAAAAATGAAAGAATACTTTGTTTTTATCATACCCAGATGTTTCTTCTACATCTTTTCCCTTTTCACTGCTCCTTTTTTTCCACCCAATTCTGCAGTTCCTGAGCACATATTTTTCACACCTCTTGACACATATTGAAAAATCACATGTTGATGAACACCAATTTCTTAACTAAAATCTGCCTACACCATGGGCGAATACATCACTCAGGGTGCATTAGTGAAATTCTAAAACCTCACTTTTTGGAAGCTGATCACGCACTAAAAGCAGCAAAAGGGAAAAAAATTAAATTGCCAATTACAGCTAATAGCTTTCTGAATTTGACATGTATAAAGCAGATTGAAGGCGCTTTTAATAGCGGCTTCTTGGTAAATGTAAGTAGCGAAATGCTTTGGAAAGAAAAGAGTTGCAAAAAGCAGGTTAAATGTCCTGTGCTTAACAACTTGCAGAATTTAGAAGGCTGTTTTCAAGACATCTTTGGGGATTTCTCCCTAAGAATACACCTGATAAGTGATTTTGTTTCCTTTTCCCTTAAGAGAGAGTGTTTACACATACCTGTTATCTTTAATTTCTTTTAAAAAATGTCCCTAGAATAATGTTAGTTCTAAAAGGACACCAACAAAGAGAAAGCAATGCTAATGACAAACCCCATTATTTCATTAAGTGCTTTTGTTAATATTTATCAGATTTTTTGATACAAATATTGCTTAGGTGAATTGAATGAACATATGGAAGTATATTTTTCCACTAAGCTGCACAATGATGCTGTGTATTTAGTCACTTTTCAGAAAGAATATAATGGTAATTTTAATGAGGGAAGACTGTGAAGACAAGCAAGGAACCTGTTAATACCATGTTCAGTCAAGAAATAAAGAACATTTGCCAAAAGAGGCCTTGCTGAACGTTCCCTGTATTTGTATTTTCCAGTGCTGTGTAAAGCACATCAAGCACAGATGAAAGGTTAAGAGAGTAATAAACAAAGGCTGGGATGTGATTTTGATGGGCAAGCTGCACTTTGATCTGCAGGCCATAAAACAATGTTACCTGGGTCAGCACTAGCTCTCAGCTTGACAGGCAGTCACTTGTTTGCTGGGGTATAAAATTCACAATTCCTTCCTTTATGCTGTGCTCTTGTGGAATGGCAAAGCCGGGAACAGGACACTGTAAGTTTTGTATGGTTTTGTGTAATTAAACGTGTTCATGGAATGTTTTCTTCAAAACACTATCGGCATTAAAATGGGTTGCTCTAAAAATGGCTTTATATCAAGTACTGATATTGATGATGTTGGAAATCCTGTGATAATTTATGAAGTTTTTGAAAACTGGGAATGAGATTGAGGATTATGTGATAGTTAAGACAAACAATTCTTATTTTAATAGATAAAATTATCTTTATTACATTGCAACTCACTGTTCTCCTTTGTTTTAGTTTCCATTTTCTCCTCCACATTCCTCCCTTTGGAAAGATTCCTATTTCTTTTTAACTTCATCATTTCCACCTGTGCTTCCGAAACACAGCTAGCTTTGCTAACAGGTCAGCTTAGGGCTTCTCACCTGTGCAAAGGAGTGAGCCCTGTGCTAAATCACCCAAACTGTGAGCAGAAAGGAGGAGGAAGCTCTCCCCAGAAACCAGGTAAGTGAAAATGCCAGGAGGTGTCTTCTGGAAATGAATGAGAATGCTTTATTTCTGTGAAAAATATCACTTTTCTGCCCTAACTTGCTTCTTGCAGAATGGAGTAAAGCCAAATTATGTGTTGGTTGCATTGGGGAGATGGTGTGCATATGGGTTGGCCTTGTTAGTGCTGAAAGGAGCTGGGGGGCAAGGGTGACTGCCAGTGAGATGGGACATGTGGGGCTGTGTCCTCTGCCCCTCGCTCCTTGCTTGGGGCAATGCTCCTGCAGCCCCTTGTCAATGCAGAGACAGCTGTGGTGACCCAGGCCACGCAAGTAACCTCCACCTTCTCCCTTGATAACCCCCAAGTAAGATCTTCCCAAGGTCTCTTCACACTACGTTTTTCTCTTCCTTACCTGGTACAACTGCAAAGACAGGTTGGTGACACTGTAATGGTCTCGCAGTAGTCAGCAGAGGGACAATTTGGGACAGAAGGAAGAGGGAAGGGTATCTCGGTTGTGTGATACACAGGAAGATGACAGCAGAAAAATCTAGAGACATAAGGAATGAGTTTAACATTTCCTTGCTTTTTGTCTACCTGGTCTTTGGTTGCTAAAATAGCTTTTGTGATATTACAGCTTCTCTTTATTTCTGATTAGCTGAAAATATGAGTAGTTCTACTGATTGCAGTTAGATTGCTTACATGTATGAAATTAATATATAATGGATGTTTATAGAATCTGAACCTTGCAGAACACACTGAAGAAAATAATGAAAGCTTGTTCTTAAGCAAACTGTAAAAATAACTTGTTTTTGAATTTCTTGGTGTAGACAAAAATGTGCTTTTGAATTTGACCATATTTCTTTTATATGTCAATTATAAAACAAGTTTTAATGGTAAATGGAGACATTTATAGTGAAATGAGTTTCCTAATCTTGATTATTTTAATATAATATTTTACTAGATAGCATTCAAAATGGCCTGTGTTTGGGAGGGGGAGAAGTAAAGGATAAATTGAAACATTTTTTTTTTTTTTTTTCCACCATACTCACTACAGGTAAAGACAGCTGTAAGATTTTTAGATACTGAGAGCAGATATATCACAAACATGCAGATTGGTTTAGAAGCATGCCTGTATCTTTTAATTAGGATATTGATTCCAGCAAAACTCAGGCAATAAAAATTTCATTAATTTTATTCGTGTTGGATCAAGCCCCATATTTGTAATGCAATGTAACTGTCCACTGCATTCATGACATCTGGCAATATAATTCTGGGAAAACAGTACCTTGATCATAAGGAAAGCAGTAGGATTCAATTTTCAGTGCAGGAGCAACCATCAGGTAATGCCCAGTGAAGAGCAAAAAAACTCATCATGGGATCCATCCAGTGAAAATGAGCAAATGAAAAGTCAGCGTGTGTATTTATTTATATTTATGTAAATGCTACATTGCTCCTGTCATGGTGATGTTCACCTACAGTTGAAACAAGCTGTTCTTCCTGACAGAAGACTTCTATTTCAATCTGTAAGAGCTGGAGGGATATGCATATTTCCTCCATAATTTTTCCCCCGAGATTGCCACCACTGAAAATTTGGCTAGCACAAAAGAACTGATACTGTGAGTTTGAGCTGGCATGTCATGTCACAGCACAGTGACAAGCAGTTTTGGCCTCATGTGTCTGGAGGAAAAGAAAAATATTTTTAGTGCCCTTTACATTTGGAATTCCAGCAGAGGAGACAGTCCTGGAAATATCCGGACTTTTAAAACTATCTCTAGGGTTAATAAGTGCCATGGAGATTGGTCCTCCCACAGCTAATCGCACCTGGATGGTTCATTGGTGACTTTGTGTCGCCTCTTTTGGCTCGTTTTGGAGGTGGGCAGTGGCTCTGGCTCTGAGCGCTGTCGTGCCGGACATATGGACAGCCCAAATACTTGGGCTGTGAGCAGCAGGGCAATATAACGCCGCTCCCGATCCGTTTCCATCCTGATTTGTTTTGTTTCGCGCATGGCAGCGTGGAAGCCATGAGGGGAATGATTACTGCCTGCTTCTTGCTTGTTGTACACAGACGAGCAGGGAGCTGTGGCATTTCCTCTCCCTTGATCCAGCGCTTTATACGAGCCGGTACCTTGCTCTTGGAGCCGCTGCAGCACCGAGCGCCCTTGGAGACATCCTCGAGGAGCCGTGTCAAGGAGCCGAGCGCTGTGTTGCGCTCTGGGACACACAGAGAAGTCATTAGAGGACTGGGGTAGCCACAGTGCGCCCTGTCCTCACCTCTGGAGCAGCAGTATAAGGGAAATCTTAAAATGCAGCATTATGATTCCATTTATTTATTATCCATCCATTTATTTTCTAGGCAGTTGCACTCAGTTTCTTGTCCTGTGTACAAAGAAGCTTAATTCCAAGAGAAACAAAATAGAATCTCATAGCCAGGCTTTTAATTTTCTCCCCAAATGACTCATCTAAGTCTTTAGAAAGTAAATAATGATGTTTGGAAAATAATCGCTATATTGGTAAGTGTTATTAAGCAATTTAACCTGTTGGTCACTGGGGTGCACGTTTTTATGGGATAAACGTTGTTTGCTACTTCCTGCTGGTAAATGTTTTCAGATTATAAATTTGTATATGATTAGCATTAATAGGAAATGGTAAAGTGAAAGAGGCACTTGAAATCGTTTTCCCAGACAGTCCTGTTGCTGTGCAGTGCTCGATATTATTTGCAGAAATCACCTATGCCAATATTTCTATTTCAGTTTCAGAGGGTAATTAAATTGTAATGCCTACAGCGATCTCAAATGGTATCAGTGAAGTAAGTTGCTGGAGTGAAATATGTCATTGTGTGAAGGATGGCACAGGGGAAATAGAACAGTGAGATCTGAGTTATTTTTCTAATCAGCTTAGATTCATTGTCGGCTTTAGGAGCTGAGCTTTATGGTGGTTTGAGCTGTTGTAGGGAGAAAAACTGAGGTACACGAATGCAACAGGGATATATGCAGGTAATGCCAAACCTGATTTGATATCCCTTTTTTGAGTTTGGAGTGTTTCAAAACCTCTTTTTATGCTTCTCATCTCAAAGATTTTGTGTCTATCTCTCTCCTTTTTGATGACTCGTGCATCTACAGGAAAGGTTCTCCCACCCCCATTACCATTAGTTCAGTAGATCGAGGTGTCATCTGCCTAACAGAGTAATGAGCAGTAATAGCTCATAATGACCATAATGAGCACTAACAGCTGAACATGTCAAATATACTGGAAAAAAAGAAGAGTTCCCCATGGGACTCCTGCCTCCCGAAAGAGGATTTGCACAGTGCTGCTGGATAGCAGTGAACTGCTGAACTGCGTTGCAACCACAGCTTGTTTCGAAAAACCCTTTAGAGAGGAAGCCAACTTGTAAGTCACATTTTTTGACATTGTATTCATTATAAAGTGAGATTTCTCAGAGGATTTTCAAACAAAACAGCTATTTGAGTTTCCAACCAAATATAAAGGGCAAGTTCTTTAACAGGGCAACAAATACAAGAGCAATTTAACCCTGGCCGCAGGGCAGCACGCTAATTTGGCTCCAGATAAAGGATGAACAGACTTTTATGAGACGATCCTGGGCATATCAGCTTTATCCCGATATATTACCTTTTCACTCTATATCTAGAGCACAAGCAGATCTCACGAGTAGTTGCAATGAGTCTGCATGCCTGTCCCACTGCAGTGCAGTTACACGTATCCCAAATTTTTTCACCTGCTTTGCACAAAAGTTCACTGCTTTTTGCAATTCTCCTGTTTCAGACCTTTGCCTGTGGTAGACCTGAATATATTATATATATATATATATATATATATTTATATATATATATAAACTGATCCATTGCACTAAAAGACCTTCTGGTTTTACCTGGGAACTACAAAGGTACAGGTGTCATCGGGTTGCCTTTGATAGTGAATGTTCCTCCATGTGAAAAATAGTAACAATAGTACTATTTTATTTTAAAACGGTCTTTTATACCTCTGTACAGATCAGCTATATTTTGACCCATTCTATTCCCATTTTTGTGTTTTATTCCTTACATTGTTTTCTAGCTTATATATCATTAGTCTTCTTCCTGTTGAAATATTTTAATTTAACTGGTCCTTCAGTAGAGTTTCAAGTGAATCCATGCCTAATCTGAATGTCATTGACTATGGTAATTTTTTGTAAAAAACTTATTTTGCTTTGATGTGTGGGACTTCAAAACTACAGTGTGATGCCTGGTTTCAAATCCCTTAATGAACAGAGTTAGCAAAACTTTAGGAAAAAAATGAGGTATGTTATCAAGTGTTTCCTCAAGCATATTTTAATGGCATTGCCTAGGACTGCTGGAGTTTCTGTAGCTCCAGGCAACAATGCAAGTGTTCATCAGGGTTTGAAGTGTGTGAATGCTTTTCTCAGTAAGTGGTCGAGTTTGTTTCACCTCTGTTAATTGCAAGCATGTGGATATGTTTACCACATCGAGGCCTAAAGAGCTTCAGAGTATCAACATCTATCAGGCAACAACAAGAAAATGGAAGGGAATATAAAGCACAGAGCGTTGATGCTGAGCCCCGATGGTCCAGCTCTTGGCTGCACCAGCTAAATGTATAACAACAGAGCACACACATTTCCGTAAACACCTTCCTGGAAACCTATCCTGGAGTAGACTGGATTGAGGAACATCTGTAATGTTTCCCAGTTGGAAAAATTGTGACTTATTCCTTAACTTGGTATGCAAGAGATCAGAAACTTTTCTTAAAAATATGTATATATTATCTGTAATCATTGTATTTGCAATGCTATTCATATTAGGTCATAAAAATAGTGTATGACACATAGAAATTGCACATTGCAAGTCCTCTGTGGCTATTGCAGAGTAGGTTCATACGGATTTGTATTTATGTGTCTGTATATTACTGCATGTGGATTTGTATTCATGTTTATATATTACTGCATGTGCAGGCTGACATATATGCCTATATATATGTTTTATAAAACACTTATCTTCATGACTCTCCCATAAAATTGCTATGACTTTTCTGTATTGGGCAAGACACAAGAAAAGAGATTTACTAAATGCCCATCCCTGGGTCAATGGGAAGCCAAGGTGATAATCCCACCTAATAATCTAACTGTAATTGAAAACACTGGTGAAAGATAGTAATCTGACAGAGTAATCAGCGTTCAACCAGTTCAGATCTCCTACATTCTACTGTTGCAGAACATAATTGCAGGAAATGGACGATCTTTAAGGAAAAGGAAAAAGGAAAAAAAAATAAGTCATTCAGAGGGAAGCCTTTTAGAAATCTATTTAATTTATAGACTATAATAGACTATATAGACTATATATTTAATTTATAGACTATATAGAATATAATGTGGAGAGAACTGTGTTCAACTTAAAATTAAATGCATTTTTTTCGGAAGTATATTTCCTTCCAGAATATAAACAAGGGAGCAGCACTGTAAGTGAAATTATCTATAATTAGAGGAGCCAAATGTTTGATATGACAGTTTTTCCATCTTTTGCTTTGACTTCACAGATAACCATCTGCTTTAGAGCAATTTTTCACACACTGTTGATTCTGACCAGGAAAGGATTTCTTTTAATAGCTTCCTATTTTTGAAACTTGCATGGGCTAGGAATGTATAAAAGTGAAAAATGCTTTAGCAGCTTAGTAAAAATAAATGAAGTTTATTCCTACCTGACATCAAGTTGTGCTTTTGCTTCCATAAAAGCTTAGTTGAAATCTGTGGGAATTATACTTAAGAAAAATAATCTATATCACAGGAAGCAGAGAGCACAGTGTCTAAACCTCTAGTAACTTCTATGTTATTTCAAATTGACAAGTGCCAAAAAATAACAAACAAACAATATCAGTGTTTAGTTTGCTTAAAACTGGCAAGTCAGTGATCTCCAGCTCAGACTTTTCTTCAACTCCAGGTCTGAATTAGAGCACAGCAACGTGAAAGCTAAGACTATTTTTTTTCATTTTCTAACTGTGGTTAAGTTACACACAACTCAAGCCAGTCCAGAGCACTTGACTCTGTGTAACATTCAGTACAGATATTCTTTGCTTTCCTTAGAATATGTCCACATGCTAATAGTGGTTCTTTGTGTCTTTAAAACAAAATTTTAGAATATAATGTCCTTGGATGATCAAGGGCAAGTCTCTATCAGTCACCAAAGGGACTTTATTTTATTGTCCTTTCCCATCTTCCAGCCACAAGTCTGGCTATTTTCCCAGAGGACTTTAGGGGGGAAAAGAGCTTTCCAAATAGTTTTTGATTGTCCCATGCAACTGCCCTAGCAATGCTTGGGCTATCTTCATTGCTTGGTTTATGCATCCATTTTCTTGCTGTAAACAAAATCCTTTTACAAATGTTTGCTCACCAGAATGGAAAATGGCCAAGTCTGAGTAAAGTTTTGTTTTTAAAGAGAAAGGAAAATAAAAACATAAAATGAGATCTTGAATGCAGCCAGCTGCAAAGAATACTCTGAGGACCAGGTGAAACAGAAATTAAATGAAAATGAAGATGAGTCAGTTATACCTTAAAAATAGAACTGAATAGCTTTTGAATGGGAAAGCAAAGGCAATGTGGTCCATTTCTACAACTGTTTTTACAAAGATACATGCAGATGATTTCACATATTCTAATTATTTGTAATTTGCGAGATGTTTGTCTTGGTGCCAAGTACGCTGGTACTGCGCCCAGCTGAAAAAGGAATCTTATTGCTGTATTATCCTAAGGGTCCTAGTAACTTTTACAGGTGCTTCCATTTGATTTACCATCCTAAACGGAAGCAGAAGGAGCCTTGAGGTAATTTTCTTCTATTGTTACTGCTCAGCTTTTTGAGGCAAAATGTTAGAAATTGTATGAAATATATGAACATTATACACCTGTGTTCAGCACAGGCAGAAGGGATAAGCTCTCCTACCCTGGCTCTGTGCGCAAGGTGCTCCATCCAGCTCTGCTTTTTGCAGCTTTCCAGCCCCTTTTTTGATGGTATCTGGCCACAATTGAGCCCAAATTATTATTATTATTTTTTAATTTGAGGCTTATTCATCATATGGAGTGAATTGTCTAGAATAGGTCATTTATGTAGTGTTGCATATTATGCTAGAACACTCTGAAAAAAGATTTCTTCCCTTTTGGCTTGGTTCCTACTCTGCTAGCATATTAGAAATAGTTTAGGCAAGATTAAGAAAGGCCCTTTGACAAATCCTTGGATAGTACTTGGGGAACACACAGGCATGACCTGCAATAGATATTAATTGAAAGAGAAGATGTTGACTTCAGGGTTCTTATTTATGAATTTGAGTATTCTGCTCATGCAGGTCTTGAGTTAATAGCTCTGAAGAATGACTTTTTTTCAGGCCGATTCCTAATCGAGAAATCACTGTAAAAGCCTCCATAAAGCAGCCTCACACAGAGACGCAGATTGATTTTTGAGAGATCACATTTAAAGGGAAAATGTATTTAAATGGCAACAAAAAAATCTCCCCAACACAAGTTTGCTTTCCAAAAGTGTCAGTTTTAGTAGTATATTGGCAGTATGGATACTTAGACAATGTGGAATATGGAAGATCACTAATACAGGTTTATACAAGTAGCTAATAATCATGACCAATGGGTCATGCACTCAAATAGCTAGCCAGGCACTGGGCAGGGAGATCTGGTAGGTTTTATTCAGATAATGAATATTTTAGTAGTGACTCTCCACAACCAAACTGTTGAATACTAAGACAGTTTGAAAAATACATATATTGTGTTGACTACTTATTGGCTATAAAACTTTCTTTCCAAGGTAATTAAAGTTTCTTTAGCGTCCTTCAAACCTTTCTTCTGTGCTTGCTATAAACAGGTTTACTACAGGTTTTATTTTGTGTGTCTTTGCCCTGTAAATGCTAAATGTTTTCTCACCATTGATAACTGCATTAGGTAATGCAGTAAATTAAGAAGTATATGGTATTCCTAGTTAGTTCCATCTAAGGTTCCCGTAAAGTTCCACATCAGAAACTAGAAGCTACTAAAACACAGTATTTGGCTCTACAGTGGGTCTGAATTTGGACCTAAAAGAGCTACTTTTGTTTATTATTAATACACTGTTCTTTTTAACCAAGAAATGGCTTTGAATATCTGTTTTAAATTCTTCTGTCCAATGAGGACACGTAGCTGGTGTTGAAGACAGGTGTATGGAAGACTTATCCCAATCCCCAACTCTTGGTTCTGGCAGTTGTTGTTATTTTATTTGTTGTTGTTGCAGTTTATGTGATGTTTTGTGGTTTAATTTTATTGGAAGATTTTAACCATTTGAAACCAACATAACTGGAATCGTTTTGTTATCCTAAAACAATTAACTTAGCTCTGTTGTTGCCTGGGGGCTCCATCTCTCTCAGCTAAAATAGAGAAAAAACGTTTGATGGACTAAAGCCAAAAGAAATAATGCAGGGAAAATGTAATAGAAGGTGAGTATCATTATAAAAACTAATATCGTCTTTAACACACTGCAATTATACTATATTACTGGTGTATGTTATTTAAAGTAAAAGAGAGGAGAATATAAGGTACGGGTCATTTTCAGAATCCATATGAGAAGTACAAGGAAAGGATGATAGACACCCATATTTCATTTTTATATAGACACAGAGAATTTGAGTATTGGTCAAACCCTTGATTTTTGTTGTGAACATAACTGGAAAAATCACCTTAGTGTCTTAGTTCTAAAAATGAGATACAGGCATTAGTTAATAAATTCGTTGCAGTTCATTGGTGTGACAGCTAATAGATGTACATATTGGCAATTTGCTTAGTAGATTATCATTTACTGTCACTTTTTTAATTAGAATGTGATTTTCCATTGTCTTTAATCTGTTTGCATCATGGATGACAAATTTCTTTCCTTAGGGGTAATTCCTTAATATCAAAAAAAAAAAAAAAAAAAAGAAACAAACTGTTACATCAAGGGGAAAAAAAACAGGCCAAATTGAAAGCATTTCGAATCTCAGTATTTGGAAGCTCTTTAAAAGCCGCATCATATTATATAAGACAAGAATTTATCATAGTTCTTCTTGCAGCGCTCATTTCAGCTGGAATCATGTTTCACACCAATTACAAAGTAGACTGCAATTGCTTTGATTTGCCAAATCTCAGTCACAATGATAGACAGGTATCCATCACAGGAAAACATTTCTTTTACTGTCAGAAGAATATTTCTGGGAGATAGAGCACAGCTTTTCTCCTGCTGGTTCAAGAGTTTCCAACACTGGCCATCACCCAAGACTGTCCAGCTTGGGATGCCCTGGTCTTTGGATGGCCAACTTGAAAAAATATTGGAATGGATTCTTGGAAATACTCTCTTACCATTATTTCATCTGAAGTCAATGCAAGCAAAAAGTGCAGTTATGCTAAAAGCAGTTTTTCTTTTTTCCCCTTGATTAGCTTTGTCTGTTATAGCAGGGAATCATGAATCTTGAATGTGTAAGCTTGCTGTGCTCAGTAACATTTAATGAGTATTCATTTAGCACAAGCCAATGAATGCTTCTTAATTCCCCTATTTGTGGTTTCATATGCACGCAACCAAACTCAGTCAAGCCCAGTGCAAAACCTGAGCAAGGACTGACTGCAGAATTTGAAAAATCCAGAAAATCTTATGAGTAACATTACAATATTTTAGGCTGGAAACTTTGCTGCTCTAGAAAGAAAAGTTAACAACTGAAAACAAAGTTGTTCTGTTCTCACAGTCCTTTGGATATGGAAATAGAAGCAAAACAAAACAACCCTAACAGATACCTGCAGCACTTCTAAATGCATCAGTAAGAGCAGTAGGCAAGTGTTTTATATGGAAAAACACACAGCATCTTCTGCTTACATGCATAGCACGCTTCAAAGGTAGAAGCTCCTACCTGTACGTGCTGAAATAGCAGAGATGCCCCTTGGGAAGAAAACCATATAAAAGAAAGAAAAACTCATTTCACGACCTTGTTTTGACATAAACAGCTTTCTCACACAAGATTAATGTTCAGTTTTCCCCAAATGAATAGAGATAGATATTGCCAGCTTTAACACAGTATGTGCCAGCATGGGTCGTACCTTCAAGCGTTTATAAGGTATTCCAAGCTAGATAGCAATGTTCAATATCTTCACAAACACTCACATGAGCACCAAAAAAAAAAAGGCATTTGGAAAACAAAGGGAAAACAATTGATATTCTGTAGTTTAGATGGGCTCCAAGGAATAGGGTGTAGTTGAAAATGGTAAATTATAAAAGAAAGAAGCTTCTGAAGCAATGTCATCTAGTGATTCAATGCAAGAGGGTAAAACAAGGCCACAGATGGTCTCACTTTCCTCTCTAGATACTTGGGAGTGTGAAGCTGGGAGCTAAACTGACCTTCTTGAAGACAAGCAGTACAAGGGATTTTACTATCAAAAGAGGCAGTCATTTTGTTCACATTTTCCTTCACTGTCCTAATTTCTGTTTTTAGGTGATCCACTTTTGATTAAAAGCAAAAGTAGTGCCTTAAGGTTTTATTTGGCACTATTTAGCCAAATATTTTGTTTCTTTTATAACAAAGTACTGCAGATGGTAAATAGTTTGGCAAAATAATACTATATTCAGCATCATACAACTCAAAATCCATTTTAAAGAATGGAAAGCTTGGAAGCCAATCCTTGCCCTTTTCCTCGCCTCCCCAAATGTCTGTGGTGCTGTCTGGAGAATTTGTGCCTAGTAATTATAGCCATATTGCAGAATCAGAGAATGTGAACAAAGATCTTTGGTTTAAACTCTAATCTTAGTATTCACATTTTTTTTTTATTATTTTTTTCGAGAAGAGTTTGATACTTTAATATGAGTAGTGATAAATTTGAACTATATAACACAACGCAATGTAATGATATTAATGATATATCTACTATGGCTTTCCAGGATTTAATTGCAGTATACCCTGTCAAAATCTATAGCAGCTACTACAGTTACTACAGCAGTTACTACTGACTACTACAATCAGGATTTAAGGCAGAGAAGGCTAAAAAACATAAAAGTGGGAAGGATGGTTCAGATTCTGCCATGCAATGAACAGAACTGAGGAACTATCTTGGAAATCATACTCTTTCCTCAGAGTATCCGGTCATTTTGCTTATTGCTTTGCCCATGCATTACTGCCATCATTTCTGGCATGTTATTAATAGGAAAATTTATAAAGCACCTAAATGGTTAATTTTATGCACTTGAATACTCCCCCTGGCATCTTTACTTAGGAATTTCACTGTTTTGAATTAGTGAAACTTTCAATTTTTCGTCCCAGTGTGCAGATAACGAGCAGTTCTGTTGATGATGCATTCACTAAATAGATTAGCGTACTGCCCTAGTATAAGCTCTGCCTTGGAATAAGGAAGGATTTAGCCAGATGAGAAGCAGGTCTGTTTTCTATGGAGTGTTTTCAGAATTCACAATTACTTGGCCTTTTGTCTTCGATCTTATCATCTGACGTCGTGCCGCGCTGATGGGCAGGAGAGCCTGCGGTGCCTGGTTTTTGGGCATCTTCTCATTGCTAACGTAGATCCTGGTCACTGGAAGGAATGGACTTGCATCCCTGTCCTCTGTGCTACACCTAATGCCTTTCAACAGATAACATCTCTCCACTGATACCCGTAAAAAGTCATCAGCTGACTCTGAAATGCCTTGTATCAAGATTGTTAAGCTGACTTCTTGTTAAGTTCATTATTGAAACAACAGGCATATTTTAAGCATGATAGCAGAATGGGAGGTATGAGTTGTAGACCTTGCTTGACCAATGACTTGTATTTTGTTCTCATCCCTCCTTGTTATCTTGCCTTGTAACCTTGGTTAAGTCCATTAACCTTTCTATGAAGCACTTCCTATGTGTTGTCTTTCCAGATTTAGCTGCTAAGAACAGGTATGTCCACACGGTGTGATACACAATGGGCTCCTTAATGTTCCTGCAGTCCAAATGGCAAATAATTGAAGCCACCGATCAGCAGTCAATAAGGCAACGCAGAGCTACTCGATGAGCCGTGCCATTTAATTCTCAATCTAGTTAATGTTGTAATTATTTCCTCCCCCTTTCTGGCTTGGTGTTGTCACGGTACCTGTGGGGATGCTCAGCTGGCTTTCTGCATCCAGCCCATCCTCTGCTCTAGCAAAGTCTGAACATCAGTCATGGGTGGGGGAATTGATTTGAATGAGCTGACTTTGTGAGGGTAAAGGGCATTGCCTAGAGAAATGCTTCACATCCATTGAATCATATCTGCTCTTGTTGGGTATTGGGCACTGTCCTTTTCAAATAAGTTAAAAATCACCATAGCCGTGTTGTATCCTTGAGTACAACTGTGGAGCTTATGACCATTTGAAAGAGCAAATGTCATCCTTCTGGGTTACAAATCTCATTGCTCTGTGTCCTATGTGGGGGTTTGTCCTCATCTCCTCTAATGAGCCATCTGATTTTTCATATTTTTAATAAGATTTTTTGATGAAACCAAGTTCTTTCATTGATTTTTATTACCTTTTATGTTATGAACTACTTTTTGATAGTAATGTGCACAAAAGAAACTTCTATTTGAAATTCATGACTCTTTTCTGCCATTCATCATCTTATTTCTGTGTCTATGTCTTTAAAAGTATAAGTGAATAATCAGGAAAGAATAGTATAGCCAAATAGTATATTTAAAGAAATTTCAGGATTTACTTTTCTTTCTAAATATGCTTTATTATGTGATTTAATATTCTAATACTTACTGGTAGATTTGCTTTCCCCTTGCCTGAATATGTACTATTGCTTTAAATAGTTCATATTTTATTAAACTAGTGAGAGAACTACCTATATATTATAGGACTGGATAAGGATAATGTCCACTTTAAACCTGTGGGATTAGCCTCATTTTTCCAATATCCTAACATGATTTTTAAGTTTTTATTAATGCAATGTTAATCCTAACTTTATTTGCATAAAAAGTGCCAAATACCTTCTTGGGGTTATTAATACACAGAGTCCAGAGTAAGCTTTCAAATCCAGTCTTACAATCTCTTTTAAAGCAATGTTTATTTCTACTAAACTTCATAAATCGCTGCTTGAAACTTCCATTGTTTAAATGCATACCTGCACCTTTCAGTGTAAATTAGCATCTCCCCAATCGAAGAAATCTCTTTGAAATGGTGGTTTGCTTAAATGATTTGACAATATATCCTCAAACCTTTTATGTGCTCTTCCTGTTGAATAGAAACAGGTTCCTCCCTGATGCTTCCCACCCAGACAATCTGCTGGCTGCAAGTTCAATTTACAAAAATAGCATATATGGATACATTGCTTGATGATATTTAAAACTGATTATTTCTCTCAGTTTGCAGCCTGGAAGACTTTGGGGAAAATATCTGGCAACTTTTGAATGGTTAATAGGATTTCAGTTTTCAAATCTCTGCTTTTCATATCTGACACATCTGTATTTTGAAGGACAGATTCACTTGTCCCATTCCTAAATTTCTCCAGTGACTAAAACTATGGAAACTAAAACTATGGAGAAACACATAGCAATGCTCTCTGTGTTCTTCTCATATAAGTTGTTCTTTCTGTAAAAGCACTGCCCTGTGATGGGCCTAAAGCAAAAATAATTCAAGTCTATTGACAATGTGTCTGGGTTGACATTATGATAGAACCTAAAAAGTCATACCTCACAAATAGGAAAGAAAGAAAAAGTCACAAACTGTTCCTAGGACTGTTCATTATAAGCTGATAGCCACCCTCTTAAGAGGAAACACTATTATTAATCTTTTCATCAAATTATAATTTAATTGGCAAGGTTGCTTTGATAGCTTCCTTCTGTATCCCAGCTCTGTCCTAGGACAGGGAGAACATCAAATCTTATTTTTTTTCTTGAAGTAAAATGTATCCAGAGCCATTAAGGTTCCTGAGCCCCGCGGCAGTGGCCCTCGGTGCAGAACTCCCAGGGGTTTGGGGTGAGTTGTTGTGGCCGCAGGGCGCTACCAAGGCAGTTCCTTGTCCTACTGAAAGCCCTGCAGCTTCCTCCGAGGTCTTTGGTCTTTTACTGCAGTACGTGTTAAATTTTAGCAAACAAATAGAAGTTCTTCAGCCTGCTCACTGCATTAATATTTCATCATTTTTTCCCCTCATAAATATAGACATAGTCTAAACAGACAAAATATAAAACTAGGTACCAGGTATAATATTCTGCCCAAATCCATGAACTAGGCTGCTTTACAGTGCCTGGGCTTCCTTTTTAACCTCTGTTGCTTTATGATACTGCACAGCACACTGTTAAAGTCAGCACTGCTCTCTGGTTGCAAAGCACCGTGCATTTTTTTTTTTCCACAGATTTTATTTATATATATATATAAAGCAGAAATATAGTAAATCACTGTTTAGGAAGTCATACTAATTATAAGTTACGCAGCAGTTTCATGTGCAATAATCTACTGTCCTGTTACCATGTTATCGTTTGTATGGAAACACAAAAGCAAAACTGATGATCTGACTGAGCGTGTAAGCACTCCCACTTCATGACTAAGGACTGTATGAAAATGTTGTCCCCCAGCCTGCCTAGTGGCTTGTCAACATAGTAATACCCGATGTCTGATAGGACAACACCTGGTGGGTTTTATAAAATACAGAACCAAGTATTTGTTGGGTTCTTCTGCTTTTTCATCACTACTCTGATAAACTCTGCTAAATCACGATATCAGTGTTAGGATTCCTTTCATCCCTAACTTCTAAGTTTTCTCTCAACCTAATGAAATCTGTCAGCAGATCAACCTAATCAATCTGTCAGAAAATCTTGACTCTTTTCTAAGCCTTTGGTTTCCACTGCTAGTTTCCTTATTTTCCTACCTACAGATTTATACTCATTATTGAGAACTCTGCCCCCCAGCCTCTGCAATTGCTAAAATATCTTTTTACATAGTTTAAATAGTTGCATTCAGTTTTGCTTTCAAACATGCAATACTGAGAGAGTTGCGTTTGCTGATTATCAGTTTCCAGTTTGAGCATTTAGGAGAATGTTCTTAAGTGGTTCCCAATTATAATTCATGATTTTCCATTTAAATTGAGCATCTACTAAACCACTCTCATTTTTTTTTCTGCTTAGCTCCCAAGCTGTTTCTCCCAAGTGATTTGATTCATAATTATTTTCAGCTTTATGGAATTAGTCCTTTTAAAGAACTAGGAATGAGTAATATGCTCTGAACTTTATTCTGTTTGCTTTTAACAAAATGCATTAGGTCATAGTCACTGGAAATTAAGTCACCATGAATTTTTTTGTTCTCTTTATTTGTGAAGACCGTGAGACCATTTGAGACCATGGTTATATGCATCTATAAAAAAGGATCTGGCCTAAAAATTCTTTCTTTCAAAGAATTTCTTTCTCTTTTTGCAAGCTGGGTCATTTCACATATGCAGTTCAGATACGTAGCTACAGGAACAGATGAATCGCCCTAGTTCAGAAGCAGTAAATCTTCCTCAAAAAGATGTCAGTGCAGCTCAGGCTGAGAAGGAGAAAGCACATGCAGGACGGAGGTGGTAACCTTTCATATCAGATATATTTTCCTCAGAATAGTAACATGCATCCAATGCCTAATATAGAATTCCCTCATGTTTGATATGCATTTTTGAGGAAGGTTTTCTCCTATAGTTTCCATGCTTATATTTTATTCCCCGAAGAAGGAAGGTTTCAGGATTTGACCTTAGATTTAACTCTTGCATGATTATACCAGTATTCCTGTACGCAGCCCAGTTCGGTGTTAACATATCGTGTCCCGAGGGTGTTTGATGCTGTGCAGCAGATACCAGCTGGGAATCACATCTTCGGATCCATGAGCATCCCGGATCTTTTGTTTCCATTACTTAGTGTCCATTAATCAAAGAGATCCTGCTTTTAATCATCTTCTCCATGGTAAAAGATGTAAGTGATCAGTGTTCTGTGCGTTTCTGACCATATTCCTCTCTGGATACCCTCCAGCTACCTTCTAAGACCTGTTGCCTAATTTCAGCCAAATTTGTCATATAAATGGCCACCTCGGGCAACGGCCTTCCTGCAAGTTGGGCTCCTGTAAGCTAGGGAAATAATTTTCCAGATAGGAGGAGGCTTACAAGTGCCCAGCCTACAGGAAGGGCTTACTAGATGACAAAACCTTCTCATGACAGAGGGCTGGTACAACACTGCATTAGACGGATCTGTACAAGACCAGGCTTCATTAGTTACTATGCTCACAAAATTGTTGTTGACATATAATATTATTCTCCCTCTCCATGCAGAAGTATGAAATTAGTAAGAAATGTCTTCTTTCCATACTCTACACAATTTTTAATATAGTATGTTCCCAAGAGTACTTAGTGCAAAATTAATGCTCCTTTTCATTTTTTTGCTTTTTATTCCCATTTGTTATTTTTTAGAGAATTTTCTAACTCTAGCCCGTGGGCTTTCTGTTGAGCACTAATTTTCCTAGGTCCCACTAACTGGTGTGTCCGTGGTACGTGAGAGCCCTGGTGTTTTTAGCATGTGCTATTACGGTGCCTGTGTTTTGTATTTTGCCTTCTGAGGATGTGAAAGCTTTAGCGGATCCAGCTCTTTCTCAGTGCCCCTTGTAGGGTATTGCAGTTTATATTTTGCAGTTTTGTTGGTAAAGGTCTTATCTAAGTTGAAATTAGGCAGTGTTGGGAGGTTTAGGCTTTCGCTTTCTTGAGTCTCCTGTAAATCTCTTTGCAGTTCAGTTCAGTGGAGAGTCACACTGGGCTAGCACAGAAACCAGGATGGGCACCACTGCGTTAGTACAACTCTGTCTGGGTTAAGTAGCTTTGCCAAACAGCAGGGCGTAGGAGGCTGATCAGAGGACTGTGCTAATTTAGTTAAATCCCTTTCGGTTTTGCAAATGTCACATTTAGAGCTACTGTATTTCTGCGCAGTGCTTGTCGTGCAAACATACGCTGGGAAGGCTTTCAGCTCTAAGCTCTGTGACCTGCTCATTGGTGAAATCAGGTTTCCTTTCTCCTGCAAACCATCCAGAGAGCCTTGTACAGAATAATATACAGTGAGGAACCCAGAGCCACTATCGCTACCTTTAGCCTATGACATGCATACCTATATACATGTGAAGGGAAGTATTAATACATTTCTTTCCTGAGATTTCTGAGCTTTACATTTTTCTAGCCCCAGAAATATATGTAGAGTCTGACTTAAGTTTCTGAAACCACAAAATATCCACATTTATCCTCTGCTTTTTAGGATTCTTGTATTTTTCTGCGTTGCAGTTTGTTCAATTTCAACGGAATTGAACAGGGCAGAATGTTGCCTTCTGTTTTTATCTGGAATATTTTCACTCCTGTATGCCAAACACCTCTCCATGCAAGCACGAAAAAGGAGGGAACAGAAATCTACCCAGATCTTTATTTTTTTTGGTTAAAGACAGCTAATCCAGCTGTTGAGCTTCTCGTATTTTGTTATTCCTCTATCACCTCCTGGACAATTCATTTTTGTATACTTAAGAAAGTGCTGAAGCCCCTGGTTTAACCTTTCAATGAACATTTAGAGGCCAAAATGGTTTTTACTATAGCTTCTCCTCAAATCTCTAGTTGAAAGTATTTGTGTTTGTTCTCTGCATGTGTTTAACATTAGAGCAAAAGAAAATCAGATACTGCCAGATTTTACTTTCTGAAGCCCACAGAGGCAAAGGGATATATTTTTCTTAATTGTGTAATTAAATAGGATGTTCACTATGGAGAGCTGAATGTTCCAAAGAGTTTTAGTAGCTCAGCAAGTTCTTAGAAAACCCTGGAGTTGATGTGAATAGAGTCAAATGGAGAGGAAACTTTGTTTCTTTAACAAAATGCAACTTGGATGGTCTTTAAAAACTAATTAACTAAATGAATTGATGTTGAGGTCACTGGAGCAGATGAACATAGCAGTTGTGAGTGTTGCCCTCCTGCCACTCTTATTCTTGTAAAGCAAGAGCTTGCTTTTTTTTTTTTTTCTCTCTCTCTTTTCTAAAATAGAATTTGAGGAAAATGAGTCTTCCAAACCCTTCAATGCCATTTTCTTTATTTTACAACATGCTGCTACTGAGTTTGCATAGACTATGGAAATGTTGTCTACCTTTGCTTCTACCTTCTTACGCAACATAGATGCAACTTTGGAAATGATTCTGGAGATGGTTTGGTCAGCAGAATTGCTGCAGAATTGATTCTTGAAGATGCATTTGGAAGATCAGATTAAAAAAAATCGTGCTAAAAAGATCCTCTGGGTGTGGAGGGACTGAGATCCAATAGTGAATGGACATGATAATGCTGTTGAAGAGCAGAGTGCTGGATGATTGCCTTGTGAACCAAGATCAGAGTGGTGCATTCCATGGGGATGGTGCAGGTTTCCTGGAGAGCCCGGATGCGCTTCTCCTAGGAAGCTGCTGGAGTTTGAATTGCAAATGACTAAAGCCACCATTCTTCACTGTATGCATACACACACACACAAAAGATAAATATATATATAAAAGCGAGCAGTGTATTATGGTGAAAGAAGTAAAGCATCCCACTTCTTCTTTTACGTGTCTTTTTACTTCTGTTTTATCCATAAACTTATTTAAAGTCTCTTGTGACATTTTTATTTCCTATATGCCTGGGACTGCTTTTATTACTAGCAGTCTAGTCTCCCAGCTTTCTTTGCCTTTTCCTCTTTCTTTCTTTTGCTTTTATTCTTTCATTCTTTCTCTGTTACTTAATCAGTTCTTCTTTCTTGTCTCTCCTTTTATGCTTTGCTTTTTGAGCTGCTGGCTACAAGTACAAGACTGAAAGGGCAAATCAATTAAAAGAAATGGCAGGAGCTTTATGGCTCCTGAAGGAGAGAATAAAGAGTTCTTTCCCCCCTCCCAGTCATTGTGTCACCTGGGAGGCTGGCAGTTCACCTGCACAAATACACTTACTACTTCCTCTCATTGGAGAAGCTAATGGTGTCAGGGAGCTTCTAGGGCATATCCCATCCAAGAACTAAAGAAACTCTAATTCCTGCAAAAGATTATCCAGTAAGTAAAAAAATTAAATAAAAATATCCCTTGATTAATACCATCTTTTCTGCTTGCCCTCTCTGTATTTTGGTTTCATGTAGTCAAAATGAGCCTGCAGTAAATTCTTTCTAAACCCAGCAGAGGAAAGCTTTGACTTGAGTTTTTCCAAGATGCCCCTAGCAAAGCTGCTCCATGTAGGACAGTACCTCCTTTGCAGAAATAATGCTGCTCTTTTGTTGTCTTTTCCCTGTATTTACTGGTGCTTGTGGCTAAAGCCTTAGGCAGTTCTTTTGGGTTTTGACTCTCTGAATGTCTCTCTCAACTTCATCTGTTTTTTTTTTCCTGTTGGGCCTTTGATGACTTGTACATCAAAATTGAGGCTGAAAAGCTTTAGAGACTGAAAAATGATGTCTGTTTTTTGCGACATGGGGTTTTTACAAAATTGCCAATTAAAAAACTCCTCAATCAAAACTGTTCCGTTTCAGAGTTTAGATTAAAAAATTATAAAGCTGGTTCAATAAATATATATTTTGTATAAAGATGCTTTGTGCATTGCAGTGTATAACCTTATAAGATGTATAGCTCTATACTTTGCAAGGGCTTTGAAAAGACAAAACATTTTTGTTTATTATACAGCTGTTCGACCAGATTTGCTTATTATTTGTCTACAGATCTACAGTACTATGAATATGCCAAGAACTGTAGCTTATCAAAGCAGAGAGCCCCAAAAGTCTCTTGAGCAGGGCTACTATTTGCCAGTATTTGGTATTATTCCAGCCATTCTACCAAAATATGAATACACTGCAGAAACTAAAGTAGTTTTTCATTTAGAAAACATCTTACTATATAGATTTCAGCAGAGCACTTACCCACAGCCCCAGCCTGAATATTTCATGATCCTCCTTAGTGAGACTGGACGGGTGTTTTACAATGATGTTTTGCACCTCATATCCAGCTGAATCCAAAAAAAAAAAAAAAAAAAAAAAAAGTCTTTCTGCTTAATATTTTAGATGAATTTTGTTTGCCTGTTTTTTTAGATTGGGAAATCTTCATGCAGAAAGAAGGAAAATTAGAAAAAATTGACAACTTTTCTGTAGAAGTTGTTTTTTATTGCAAGAGGGGAATATGCATAATGTAGCAATGTTACAATATTAAGGTAGAATTATTTCTAGATGTTCTGCTAAGAGTTCTAGTAAACTTTTTCCTAAAATCTATCAACTGTGAGGCCACAATAATATGCTATGAATATAATTTAGTTTCAATTTAAAAAATCTGTTGTTGGAATCATAAACAGTTGGAGGAGCTCATTCTACAGACGTAAACTAAACACTGAAGAGAGATAACTAAAAATGTAATCCTACCTATTACTGTTATTCTGAAAGACACAGACATAACCCCATGTTCAGACTGTTGCGGTGTTGAAAAAGTTATTTCTTTCTGAAACAGGTGATTAATGAAATTGGAAGTAACTTTGGGGAGAAAATTGATGACACTTTCCACAGGAAATTAAAGTAGCAACATAACCAAGTTAGGAATACTCTATTTTAATTTCCAGTTAATGAAAGACAATGCTCTGGCAATTACAGTAATATGATCATATTTAACTTGAAAGATAGGATTAGGTTCTATATACCTGATCTTTATACTTTGGTATGTTGTTTGGAAACATATTTTAATTACTGGTAAACAGTACATAAATTTTCCTGTGTCAAAGCAAAGCATGCTTAGCACCGTCTTCACAAAACAAGGATTCTAACATTTGTTTTCAGAACTACACTGGTATGATACCATTTTTTTTTTTTTAATAACAGTAATCACACAAACATACATACATATGCATTCTTCTTATAACTGCATTATGCAGTTGTAACTGTTTTATTTAGATCTTCCCTTGCATGACACCATTTCATTCCAAGCCTCTTCTGGTTTACTTATCTCTTGCTGATACTGAAAAGTTCCTGGGCCTCATACAGTAATCATCTAAGCTAGTCTAGGAAAAGGTGATATTAATTAATAGGAGGTATCTCCTCATTATGTAATCAAATCTGTGACTAAAAGGAGTAGCACTTTTTTATTATTATTATTATTATTATTATTTTTTTTTATAATCCCATGCATGTTATCAGCCACTAGGGGACATCGAAGATTCAACCTGTGCTTTCCAGCCCCTAGAGTTGGGATTTTCCGCCCTCCCTATTTCTCTTTCAGCCTTCGTGCGCACAGAACTCACCCAGCACGGCCTCCAAGGTTGCACCTTCCGTATGGCAGAATGTGGCCTTGGCAGCCGAGCCAGCGGCGCAGCTCTAATTGGTCCCAACTTGCAACATCCCAACCTAGTGGCACAAAGAAAACAGCAAGTTTAGCTTGTTTAAGAATACCAGGCATCCGGGAAGCAAGTCCTTGCTTCAAAGGGGCTTTTAATAGAAGGGAAGCATGAGAGAAGAAAAGGCTAAACAGAAGAGTTACTCTTCCGCAGGTGATCAAATGGGAGCATGGTTAGCTTAAAAATGAAGAATTTAGTGCTTGAGGAGAGTCTCTGCGAGTGAGTTGTACACACTCACATACCAGTGATGTTTGTGTGCACAGTTATCTGATAGGTGTGCCTGGTTTAGAAAAATACTTGACACAACAATTTTGTGTTTACTTGTAATTAGTTGTTGAAAGTCTGCCCTGGACTGCATCACAAAACCCTTCAGATGAAGTGGGCTTTTATTGCATGGCTGGGTAGAGTGGAAAATAATGAAAGCAACAACTTGGAAAGACAAGAAAAAATTTATTGTAAAATTAAAACTCCCAGCACCTTCTCATAACTAGGGTCTAGTTCTACTGTGTAGATAGGCCTACTGTGTGCAGTGCCTCTCTTACAAGATACATTTTCAATTAACGGAAGAATTGACAATGTGGTAGCAAGAATATATATATTTTTTCTGTTAACTACTTTTCAGTAGTGATTGTTTCATATTGACACACATGTTCCTGAGAGAAAGCTGTGCTCTTCTTTCCATGCTAATTTTCCTTAATTACCTCATAGAGCTGACTAACAGATGTGTAACAATATGGGAGCAAGAGAAAGCATTAAAAACCTTCTCTGTAAGATAGTGACTTTCTAATGGGTGGCATTGGAGAGATTAGGGACCATGCCAGTAAGAAGAGTGCGTAATTTACAGTGCAGTAAATCAGGTAGATCTTTGCCCGAGTGCAGTATGACAGGATGTGTCAGGCTATCTTAGCAGGCATCTCTCCTTTCTGACCTCACTCTCTGTGGAACTGCAGTATAAACTGAGATATAAGTGGCTCCTTTTATAGAAATGTTGACCAAGAAAAAAGTAAAAAACACATTTTGGAGGTCAGGATGTGTGTCCCAGCCTTTTCTGCTATATATCATAAAATCTAATGGTGTGAATACAAAGTTCTAAATGAGACATTTCAAGTAGCCTCAATTTCTCAAGAGATTTTTTTGTTGTTTGCCTGCCAAGAAATAAAAGTGCTGTCAAATTTTCCGTTGGCATTTTGCTTTCAACTTCAAGCCATTTTATAATGGTCCTGTGGCAGTTTTACAGAGTTTGAATATTGGGGTCTGCTATTGTAGGTACTGGTAAATTTGATAAACGAACAAAAGTAATACTAGGAAGGGACCTTTATAATAGGTCTCTAAAAGCATCATTGATAAGGAACAACTTATAAAAACTGCAATAGCTGTTTTTATATAAGTTGCTTGTGAGTCTGTATAATATAAACTTGTTTTTAGTTTATTTGTTAGTTTGTTTAGTTTTGTTTTATTTTTAGTTTGCAATAAGCTGCCTTATAGGGTTTAAGTGGCGGATGAATTTAGGAAAGCCTCACAAAATGGGATGACAGAAAACTGCGATGATGGTAAGAAAAGGAGTGTGTAAAAGGGTGGGAAACAGTGTTAAGGTGGTAGCGAGATCAATAACATGTAGGTTTTGTTTGCACCACTGTTGAAAACTATTTGCTTTGCAATTGTCTCTTGTAAAGATAACAGAATAACCAGTATGCATGGTGTGTGTAAGCACTGGGACAGGTGGCTTAGTTTGACCTAAATACAGGCAGCAGAGTCTGCCAGGATGAAATGCTGATGTGTTGATGCTCAAGCAAGCTCTGCCTTCGACAGCTGTGGTCTGCAAGTGGGGATTTCCTCACCACTCCGCACCTCACATGTTGCAGCAAGGATGTTCTGGTGTGAGGTTGTGAGCTGGGAAGGAATATAGTTGGTCAAGGTTGAGCCATGAAATTCAAGGTTCAGAATTTATTTGATGAGCGACGAAAGTCACAGCTGGTCTTCTACTTCCTTCACTTCTGCCAGAACCCTCATAATATTAGTGGTTTGCTGTTGTTGTAAAAACAATTTATCTATTTTCTAATTGTATGCCTTTTGGCTGGCAAAAGATTTTTCCTGTGCTGCATGAGATTTTTACTTCATTTATCTCTCTTGCTGTTATTAAAATGTGCATGATTTATGTTCTCTTTGCTCAGGAAAGGAATGGGACAACATTGCTTAATAGAGTACATGTGTTATCGAGTTGTAATATCCATGTATGAATGTCAAAGGTATACATTAGCACTGGTATAGATGGAGAAGGCAAGATATATAGTAAGTGTTTTACAGCAGGGAAATTGTTACCAGACCTGTATAAGCTTCAGGGGCTTCATTCTCCAAGAGTGGCAATAGATCCTTGGTGCACATAGCACTCAAGTTTGTCATCGATATCAGCAGAGTGATATGGACTTCTTGCATCTATTAGATTAAGTCATTCCAGGCAGTCAGATTTACATTTGCAGATTTACATTTGTCTCTTGTTCCGTGGTCTTCTGTCTAAAGCCAATGTAAAACGCAAAGGACTGTGTGGTGTTCAGAGATCAAGCGACCCACCTCGCCTCGTTCAGCCAGCTACACATGATCTTTTCAGCCAGAGCTCTTATTCCAATATGAATAAGAATACAGTAAGAATATGCTGGCAGCCTGAGAGCCTCCAGGCACGGAGCAGTGCCAGAGCCATGAGCGGGTTTGCATACTCACCCATTAGCATGCAGCCAAGGGCCAGGATCTGTTACGTGAAAGGAGGTCGAGTCATAGTCCCTCTAAAGAGATTGCTCAGAGAGCAAGTAATCTTTCAAATAATTCCACTATTAAACGCTCACAGGAGTTCACAACTGCAGCTGGTCTCCTAGAATCAAAAAAAAAAAGTATAAACTAGGGGTAACAAGGTTACAAATTTGCTTAGAGCTGGTCTTGATGTCTGGCAGAGGCTTCAAAAATTGCTGCACCTGCACCAGGTTATAGCCCATACCATACGGGGCTTGGGGTGGGAGAGGAGCTAGATCCTGCGGCTACCAGTCCTGGCACAGCTTGGATGGGGTCCCTCACCCCACTGGTTATGTACTGTATTTGTGCAATGAGCACATCTGCGTGGGGTAAGATAAAGCATTCAGTTGTTGACTAGAATTTTTATAGGCCGATTCGTCAGTTATATGAAGTTCCCACCGCTCACTAAGTGATGCTGTTTGAAAGCAACACAACTTCTGGCACAAAAAGGAAATGTGAAAAACTTCATCTTGTGCCTTGCTCTCTGAGGATCCAAAACAGTCTTTACATCTGCTGTCTGCAGAGATCCCAAAAGGATCGCTGGCCTTCACAGCCAAGTAGGCTGCTCTGCATCTGTTCTGAGAGGCTAGATCCATCTGAAAACATTAACCCTAAGTCTGCTTTGACAAATGCAGGCCAGACAGAATACTGGCTTTCACCTTCGGTGGAGCTTGCTTGTTGTGTATTTGCCCCATAGATGTTTTGGGAATTTCTTGGACAGCTTAGTAGGATGCATGTCTCTTGTCCCAAGAGGAAACAAATAACAATGGACAGTCAGCACTGTCCAGGCTCCAGAGACTCTAGAGCTTTTTTGGTGCAAGTTTTCTTTTTTCTAGCATGTGAAGAGTTGCTTTACTCATTAGTTGAAAGGCTACTTCGATACCTCATCTGAAAGAAATAACTTTTATCCAATCAGTTTGGTTTGGGAATGTCACCATCATGCTTTAAGTGAATGCACAGTCGATATACAATAAGGATCAGAATATACATCCTCACAAAGTGGCTGAGGTTGGAAGGGTCCTCTGGAGCTCTTATAGTTCAACCCACCTGCTTGGACAGAATCACCTAGAGCATAGGTGGGACCCTGTCCAGGTGGTTTCTGGATATCTCCAAGGATAGAGACTCCACAGCTGCTCTGGACAATCTGTTCCAGGTCTCAGCTACCCACGCAGGCTATGACTTTTTAAAAAGCAAAACATGATGGGGGAAGTGGATTAAATATTGTGTTCATTCTAATCAAGCTGATAGTTTGTGATATTTCCAAACTCTTTGTTGAAAAACAGAAGTTTTATGAAGAATAATGATCAGGGCAGAAGAGGGACTTCAAAGACAGACTATATGATGGGAGTTAGGGGAGAGAGAGAACAGCATTCATTGCAGGGGGGAAAGCTAAGATGAAAAGGCTACCAGAAGAGTGGCTCGGAGACCATAGTGATTTAGGAATGCGCATCGCAGGATCCTAAGTCTTAGTCAATAGAATCAGTGGTAAAATAACTGGTTCTTTGCCTTCTTTAGTGTCAAAATAAATTTTTCTAAAGAAAGTGAACACAATTGTTCTCAAAACAGTCTTTGAGGGGACAGTGAAACCACAGCCGCTTTGTTTTAAGAGCGAACGCTGCCTTTACGTAAATGTAATTTTAATGAAGACATGGACTGAATAAAACTAGAATTATTCTACAACATCAAACACCATCCAGAGCTTAATACTCCTCGAGATTTGGCCTACCACTTTCATACTCAGTATGAACTAATTACAGAAGTCATAAGACTATATAAAATCATGGAAGCTAGCAAATTACTTTTGGTTAACATATACTGCCATCGAATGAAATAATAAATAATATTCATTTCTATTTAAACACTATTTTAAAATATCTGTACTTCTTGACTTGCGGCAAGTCCAGCACTGAGTTGGAATGTGACTCCTAAAAGATGTTTTACTGTTTAAAAGTTAATTTATAGTGTTTTATCTTTGGCATCTCATCATGGGCATCCATGGAAGTTGGAAGATACTGAATAAGTAGAAGTCGTCTTAATGTTCTACAGGATTAAATGAGAACTGATTAAGGCACAAGCAACGTAAGTTGAACATCTAAATTGCTTTCTTTTACATTGCAGACAAGTCTCAGATAGGAAGCTTGCAAGAAGAAAGAGCAAGGATGTCTCATATATATGAATTAATCTATAGGATTTTAATCTAGGAAGATTAGGCTATGGTTTGGTTAGGGGAAGGAGGAGAGGATGACAAATTAGGGCAAACTGTGGAAGTTATGAAGATATCTTTTAAACAAGAACACATTAGAAATTAGTCTACAATAAATAGCTGTTTAGGCCTCAACAACCGCTGCTGCTTCCCCTCAAAGCTTTAAATTTAGCAGCTTACATCAGATATGAACTGATAGAATAACTAGAGCTCAAATAAACCCATGTTAACTGCTGCAGTCTCAAGCAAGGACCTATGCCTCACCAGACAGCACAGGAAAAAATCTGTTTAAAAATGAAACAGCCCTCCGGATACTCTGGCAATCCCTAATCTCAGCGGCAGGAAGCATTTATCTTCCCCGAGTGCTTGGGAATGCCGCTGTTTTCTTCTTTGCGGTGTTTGGTGCTGCTTTTGAGGGTCGGGGTGGCAACTCTCCAGCAGATATCCCCTTAAATAGGGTTAAATAAATAAAAAGATAAAGAAATAAATGAGAACAGGGGGGTTGACGCGCCGCTCTCCGGGGCGGGGGAGGCCCGCGACCGGCGCGGCGCTAAGGGGAGGCCGCGCGAGCCCCGCGCGGTCGCCATGGTAACGGCCGTTAGTGGCCGTTACAGGTGACGTTAGCTCCCCCCGGTATATTTTTTCCCCAAAACCGCTAATATTTCTCCTCATTTCCAAAATATATTCCTCTGTTTACTAACTGCGTACGTCAGCTGCACTGATAAATCCACAAGGGTAAATATTTACTTACAAACCACATTTTTAAAAAATATTATTAATCGAGGACTATTGCGGGGGGGGGGAATGAAAACATACAATCACACTTCTTCCTAGGAGAAAAATGTGTAAAAACAGCATTAATCTTCCAAAGGCTTTTTTTTTCCCCTAAATTGACAAACATAAAAATTAATGAGGTGTGAACTGTGAGGGGATGCAAGCTTTAGCATCTGTCTGTCAACAGCTTAAATATGGGAAAGGAAAATAATTTACTTGCCTGTCGTCTGATTGCGTGTTTTATTTTGATTCATATCTCCGTTTTGAGAGGCATTTAGTGCACTGGAAAAAAAAAAAGAGGGCACTTAATATCTGGCAAGTCCAGCCCGTGTGTCACAATCCTTCAAACATTATTAGTTTCGAAGGGCAAAAATCAGAAGGAAATATAGCTACTGCTTTCTCTTTTTTTCTTTCCCTTTTTAAAGTTATTTATTGGAAGAAGAAAATGAAGTTAGCAAAGCAGGCCTGCGTAAAGAGGTTCGGTCTGAAATATGAGCCCTTACTGTACAAATGTTGCATGACAACAGAAATTGCCTACTCTGCAGCCGAGTTTCAGATCCCTCAAAAACACAGATTTAGGATCTACATTTTGAGACGTCTTTGATTTATTCCTCCTATTTCCATCCAAAAGGCAAAATTCTGAATGCCCATCTGAAATTTTCGAAGGAAAGAAGGTATTTCTACCAAGGGCACTCGTGTTTTTAACACGCAATAAGGATTGTTCCAGTTTTTCTTTCTTTCCCTCTGGAATTCTGTAATACTCCTGCAAAGTGTTGGAACTACTGTTTTTGCCCTTTTTTTTAATTATTATTATTAATACATGAAGCACCTTATTAATCATCATATTGCACTGAAACCCTCGATTTTTAATTAACTTCGTTAAGGAAGGACTTCATTCTGTGCCCACTGACATTAATTAAGAAGTTGCACTGGCTTTAATTATGAGGCACTGCGTTTGCTCGGGGCTAGATTCACCAAGGGGAGAGCTGCAGAGTTGGACGTTAAAATATCATCCACCTTCCCCGGTAAGAGGGATGCTCGATGGGGGACACCAAGGAGCCCTCTCCCTACGTGACACCTGGGGTCAGGTCTGCAGACGAGTCTTGCTCAAGGGGCCGGTGGCCCTACCAGCATGTAGGGACCTGGGCTGTTTCTTGGCAAGCTCAAGGTTGTGGTTTAGCAGCCTCGTTAGGCTCTCCCTATGCTGCTGTCTACCATTATAGTGGTCGGCAGGGGCTTCCAAGAGGTTTTCCATGGACTGGGGGACCCTTTGGCACAGGTGGGCGAAGTCTTTTGGGTGGCAAGAAGGAAGTAAGGAAGATGAGGCTGGCTTAATTGCTGTGGTGTTCAGCTCATAATGGTCAGTTCTGTGTTTCAAACATGGTTTAATGATGTGTATTTTGGATTAGAAGGTCACTGGACAAAATCCAGAACAATCCTGGCCCAAGAAGCAGAGCCTGTAGCTTACTTGTTGAGATGGGAAGTTTTGCACAGGGGAACATCCAGTTGCTGCCTCCAGAGTCATGTGGACAGGAGGATGGTGCAGAGTGTTTTCATGTCTTACTCTTCCCCAAACAGAAGAAGAGATGTAGATATTTTAAAACACAGTTAGTGTGAAGTTCAAATACATCTTTTTTTTTTTTTTTTTTTTTTTTTTTATGGCTATGTCTACAAATCAAAGCATCTTGCATCTTGAATCATATATTCTGCCTAAATACTTGGAAAGATGCAGCCTTGGAAGGTTAGTGGCATAGCCAAGGTATGCTGCTTTGCGACATAAAAAAGTGTGGCCACTTTTTTATTATCCTTTTCTACCACAGCAGTAGAGGGGAATTTTGCCTCACCATGCTAAGAAACTACAAAGCTCTTGTGTGCGTGTTTGTGTATGCATGTGTAAATAAATCTATTTTTGAGAAAAGAACAAAGCGGCTTGTCCTCAGGGTGCGTTTGCTAAAGGAAACTGGGATGCCAGTTGTACTCTTAAGTTTACATATATGATAAAATAACATAAATAGCTAGTCTAGGCAGCAACAATAATTTTTTCATACTGATTGCCAAGTTGCTGTTTTGTGTTGCATAACGCACATGAGCACGTTCTTTTTTTTCCATTACAGTGCAAATCCACGCTTTAGCTTGTCAGTTTTCTTGAACTGTTGCATAAGCAATACCACCATAACTACATGGATTAAGAATACATATATAAATACATATACTTATGTGATGACTATTTTGGAAAATACTATGACTTTGCATACTGCATATGGTTGATGACATAGGTTTATTAAAATCAATATAATTCTGCTTTTATTTTTTCCTTTATTGATTAACAGATTAGCTATTTTAAGGTAATGACAGAAGAACAGAGCAAGAGGGCAGAATAAAGTCAAAGCCTGTCCTATTTTTGCCTAATACTCATTAATCAAATGCATTTGGAATACAAATGGTAGACTTGATTCACTTACCCTCTTTATACTGAGGTAATTCCATGAAATTTTGAGGAGTTTCTTCTCACTTACACCAGTGTAAGTAAAGAGAAAAATCAGGTCTTGCATCTCTAGCAAAATGCAATTTGTTTGCCAGGAAGGATGGATAAAATGTAGATATCACACAGGCAGTATGCCTCTAGCTGCTGTGTTTACCACAGGCAGCTCAAAGAGAATTATTTAATCCTTGTTTGCATAGTAACTTCTGATAAATAATTCAGGAACGTATGGCCTAAAGATTTTTTTTTTTTTAAAGGCACTGCCTGAGGGAGAAACACGATTCTGTTCCAGTTTTAACAAGGAACCAGGAACCCCAGCAGAGTTGTTAGAGCTGTATTCAAGCTCTTCGGACATGTTTTAGTCTAAAAGGTACAGTGAAATGCACAGGAGGATTTGAAGATATTTCAGGGAGAGTTGTCACAAGAGGAAATGTACCTCTGTGCAATGCAAATACTGTGTGTGTATAGCATGAGAAGTAACTAGGAGGCTAGAAGACAGCTCTTTAGTATCAGTAATTAATACTGTAATTCATTAAATCATAGAAAATCTAGAGAGTAGTATCTCAAAAAAAGATATGGCTTTTTTTTTTTTGACTTATCCTAAGATGCTTAACACAGTTCTACTGACAGTATGTGCTTAAAATTAGCTTCCCTTTCCCCATCTCTGGTTATTGCTATCATGTTAAAAAGATCCTGATTAAACAATGACAATTTTATCATTAGCTTTGGCTACTTTTTGCTTCATGCTTGATATTAATGGGAAATTATTTATTTATGGGACCCAAACAATTCTCTTGAAGACAAACTCGAGCTATTACATTGGTTTTGAGATGCTTTTGGATAATGTTACTACTTGCATCCATTTACTATAGTTTGGTGTGCTCTGAGTTGATACATTGCTAAATATGAGTAAGAAGGTTGGATCTGATGCTTTTATCCTTGATTTGGAAGGAATTGGACTAACTGTAATTCCTGGCAACCTAAGGGTTATTGCCACAGTTTAAAAAAAATATTTCTTCCCACTCTATCAAGGTTTTTTGATATCCATACCTCCAGTGCCATTTGCAAACCCTGTATTACTGCGAATGAACAACTGCTTGCTTGGATTTAGAGCAAGATCCTGTTAGTTCTCCAATTCTAGGACCTGGATTTTGTTTGATTTGAGTTGTAGGAGTGTTTAAGATGAAGATGCTCTTTCATTAATGCTGTGTGTACTTCTTTATATGGAATATAAGTAAAACCATAAAGATGAGACTGGTTTTTATGCCTAACTTTTCTGTTAGAAAGTTAGTCTGGAACATTTGGAAGGATTTACCTAATACTTTCCATATCTTAGCAAGTGCAACTGGACAGTCATTCCGAAACTACTGTATTCTGTACGTGATTCTGATTCAGATTTCAGTTGTTACCTGAAAAATAGATATTTGTAAAGAGGAAAGAAGAGTAACATTTGCTAAGGGAAATTTCATGAAAAACAAGATATTGTTTCTATGCCCTTGGTACATAACTGTAGGAGTATGTATTTTTGATTGAATCTCTATCCTTTTCTATCCCAATATTATGCAGAAAACTGAGCTATCACTGAAGTCTTATTGGATAGATAGGAAGAAAGAATCTTCAAAATGCACTATTTTATATGATCGGAAGCACATAAATGCCATAGATTTGGGGGGTTTGATCTGTTAGGGTGCCTGATTTTAATGGACTTACGGAAGTAAGCAATTTGGCAACGAATTACTTATTCATACAGAAAGCTGTGAAAAAAGTGAAAATTTGGCAGAAGGACAAAGTGAAATGTGGCTGCAATATTTGTTGAAACATTTTGCCAGGCTCTCCCAGGCAAGCTGTTAAAATGCAAGTATAGGTGACAGCTGTATATTGCCAGGTGAGGTTGATTTTCATTTGAAAATCTGGTTTTGTTCTACGTAGGTGGTTCTGCTGTTTGAATTCCAATAAGAAGAAACAGAACTGGTGTGATAGTTTATGTTCAGTTTCTCGCTATGTATTTATCTACAGAATTCCCTTTGAGTGAGCTTTGAGACTTTTTTCTTCTTCTTCTTCTTCTTTTTTTTTTTTTTTTGCCTACTCTTTTTCATGGAACTTGCTTTGGTATTTCATGCTGTGCCCCTTTCACACCTGAGGTGTAACAATACTTTTTTAATCTCTTTATCTGATGATACCACAAGATCAACACTGTAAAACTGTGCATTCACTCAGACCTCTGTTTTTTCTGGTTGTGTAGAAGTGGTCTGCCGTAGGATGCAGGTATATCTGACTGTCTCCCCTCCTTTTTGGTAGTCTCTGCAGCATTCAGTAAGATACTACATCTCTGCATACTTTGAGTATTAATACCACTAAGCTTGAGAAATAAATATCTTAAAGCACTTTAATATTCTAGGACATAAGTGTGGAATGCACATTGCTAGTGTTTCTTAGCTCTTCATTTGCAGAAAGTGTGGTTTGTTTTTTTTTTTTTTTTCTGATGAAAATACAACTGGTTGACTTGGTAACTAGATTGTATCTAGATTGTACGTAAGTAAATTTTTTGCAACAACAAGACCTGATTTTGAGAAGTAACCCAATAATAGGCAATTTATTGGGTAAGGAGCACTAAAGATGGTCTAGTTCAAAGATTTTTTTTATTCTTTTTTTTTAAATATGATACTTAACTTTGAAGCATAGTTCTAGTTTCAACACCCAGTTGATAACTTGCGGTTTAACCATTCATGATGCAAGGAGACTGAGCTGGTCTGAGATCACGTATTGGTAAATGTTTTGATAGCTTTGCCATTGTCAGCCCCTGCTTCTCCTGCATGTGAGTCGGACATCAAGGACAGATCTGCACTGTGTGTAAGGGCTTGGGTGCCTAAATGTGAATCACCATGGGTTTAGATATTGCCAAGTACTTAGAGCACGCACACTTGCACTATTTTGAATGTAAAATGAATCATGTATATTTAAACTTGTCATTTTCCTTTGCGTTAGCCACAGGCTATAAATGGACATGTAGTCAGTTACTCTGTGACTCAAGTGACATACGGTACCCTGCTTGTGTCTGAGTCTGCAGTGTTTAAGTCATCACCTACAGGTGAGCATGTGTCTTATATTACTTGCCCTTCCTAAACTTTTGAAGAAATTCTACGTGTACTGAAATAACTGGAGGTAGTTTGTATGGACATTAAAATTTACAGTTCTTCAGTGAATGATTATAATACCCAAGTGTTCTGAAGCCTCATACTGATAAGTCAAAGAAATGATGTGGTCTGCAAGAAACAGCTGTTGCACTTAGCAAAGAGATCTCCCTCTCTCCATCCTTCTGAGAGTAAATTTTGTCTTCCCCTTATAGTAGAAAATTCTGAAGCAGCAAGAGTTAATGCTCTTCCTAACTGTGAGCTTCCACATTAAACCTTGATTACAATTTGAAAGTCAGATTATATTGTATCATTTGCATCAGAAGTGTTTCTAGAACTGACAAATGATAATGTCCCGTTGTTCTTGATTCCCTGCGAGAATTTCTTGCATCTACTCTTGTGAACTTTCTGCCTCGCAGGTTATGCTAAATGCTGGCTCTCCTTTAGTGCAACCCCAACTATGATATATGTCTTGCCTTTCTGAAAAGGCTTATATATCTGGCTTGACACAGATCTGCTTGTAATTAAAAAAAAATAGATACATCATCTTCTGTAGCATTCATATATTACAGGCAGCTTCAACTTGTTGATAGGGATAATTGTGCTTGGAGGAAATAAATGTATCTAAGCAAGACTGAAAAATGTATGAGGATGAAATTCAGCTTGATGCCATTGTAGTTTAATACCTGTTCCACATCTTTTACTACACTAGGAAAACAATCAAAAAAACAGAAAGTCACATGTACCAGCAAAGGTAGATTACTCTTGCATTTTTCATAGAGATTATTATTGTAAAATTGCTAGAAAAGCCAGGAAAGACTAAGTTTAAAAATGTCTTTGAGTGAGAAGTGTTTCCCTGACACACAAGGGTCTTCAGTCCCTTGACAGTTTCCCAGACTTGCTAGCAGCAGAGGATAAAGTTTCCATTGTCTTTTTCAAACAGTTTGAAGATGCTAAAGGAGAGGGGTGTGTTCTGTGATTACAGGTATACCATCTTTAGTTGAATAAAACTTAAAGAAAGTGAGTCTGTAGCTGTTAAAAAGCTCCGAGGGCAAAGACAGCAGGTCAGACCCCTTCTTGAAACCAATATCAAAATTGCAGAGATAAGGATGCAACCTAGACCTCCACTGCTCTTTTCCTTCCTCTTCGCTACCCCCGGTTTGTTTGGCTGCTCTACTTGAATTCATCTTTCCTTGTAGCTGGTTACCGAGGAGCCTATTCCTTATTCACTGGTTAGTTATACAGCAGTGTGCCAAGTGTTTGGTGGATCATTCATCTATTTTAGAATAAATGAATTCTATATTCTCTGAATATTGGTAGCTGTAAGTTTTCAATTAAATAAAAGTAAGGTAAGCTTGCCTCTACTTTTACGAGTAAAAAGGTCAAAAAATATAAAGATGGATACAGATGCTCTTTGTTTTCCCTGATTGCAGTAGAGTAACTTCTTTAAGAGATCATTGTTGCGTTTGAGAAAGGTGGCAAGTTTCTGGACCTGCCAGACAATGACAAGCTGGCCTTACATTGCTACTTGTGGGTATCACCAGCATTAGGATCAACGGCTGTAGTCACTGCTTGTAGAAGAAAACCTCATAATTAATGTGTAACTGATTGTTTAGAGTTGCAGGGAGTTGTTCAGGCTGACTGTGACTTCAGGGAGACTGCTCACAGTGGCTTGCAGGCTTGAGGCTGCCATTTGCAAAGTTTGGCTGCTGGAAGTTTTATAATTATCATCTTTTTAATTAAATATTGCAGCTCAAAAATATCAACTGTATATTTCTCCAGAACAAAATAAAAATACAATACATGAAGATACTCAACACATGAAGTTACTTATATAAAGATACAGGAATTGCAATAGGAACTGTCAGTGTATTTTCTAAGTGGCATCAATTTGTGTGGCTAACATTTTAGTAATAAAAAGCAAAATGTAAATCTCTAGCCTGCTGTGAAGGGAAGTCTACAGTTTCAGAGAACACTGCAGGATATACTACTCATAAATATTCATTAAACAGTGCCTTACTGAAAATGAAATTTAAGTACTTAAGGTAATGGAATAAAAATGGTTGAAAAGCTATTTCAGACATGTTCTGAAATAGGATAGAAAAGATATGAAATAAGTAGGATAAAGTTTATGACTTTTTTTTTTCTAACTTTTAAAGACAGGAGAGAAAAAGAAAAGCACTATAGGCACTGAAATGCCTTGTCCCACTGCTAGGAAAGCCAAACTATTTTTCTGATGAAAAATGTAGAATTTTGGCCTGCTTGAGCGTTATATTCGATTATATCTTTACATTTCATTGTGCTGCCTGGTTTTTGCTTCTCTACATAGACAGCAATATGAAGAACATTTTATCTCTCATGCAGATACTGAAAGTTTTCTTTTTTTTATGCCACACAAATAAAAGAACATTTCTCTTACATTTTTACTTAAGACCCACAAGAAAAATGGCAAAAGTACAGGGTGTATAAGATAGGTGCTACTGCAATTGGAAATGGTTACGAGGCTTCCTTTTCCCTACACAACAGTAATTGCGCCTCTTCAAACCATTGCTTCCCAGTTCAAAACAGGTGCAGTTATTCTGTGACTTTCCAATATGAAAGTTCAGCTTCTAGGAGCTGAGCTGCTCCTGTGTCAGATTGGTGATAGTTTTGTGGCTCACTGAATTTACTCACTAAATGCCTAAGTGTGTTGAAAGTGGCTGCTGGTTCCTGTAGGTGTAGCACATATATTGTGTCTGGGGGAACGCTCCACATGTAGCCTGATGGCATTTCGGAAAGTTTTGACAGGATTCCGAGTTAGGCGTCACTTTGAAATGTAACTGTCAGCCCCATTTCCTTAAAGTAAGTGTGCTGACAGATACTACTGGGTCTCTAATCTCTAGAGCTTTGTTTTATTGAAACAGGGTAGCTTTTGAAATTGGGGGACTCTGATCTGCAGGATGAGACAGACTCAAATAAAAGATTAGAAAAGAAAACTTCTTTCCTGGCTACTGTGTCCTTGAATGAGGAGATCTTTCTTTCCACTTCTGCTTTTTCAAATCCAGCAGTTTTCAGTGGCTCCGTGGACTGCTGAACCTCTTCAACACTTGGATTCCCAGGTACATTTATGTGTTTATGTCCCCTAGAGATCAATATTGCTTTGCTCCCTACTTACCTTGGCACTTCACTTGCTCTTCCTCCTCTATTTTGCACTCCAGAAGTTCTCCTAGACAGGAAATCCTCTCTAGCAAGAGAGCCATGACCAAGAAAAGTTAAAAAGGGCAAAAGTTAAAAAGTTGAACACAGTGTCATATACAGCTGCATTTTTCATCACTTATAGCAAGTTCCCCTTGAGGAGCTGAGAGGATAGGTGTCCAAGCAGCTCGTTAGTTAAATTGAGGCATGGACACTAGGGACAGGCGGGATTAGTTTAGGCTGAGTCTTTCATCAGCTGAATCTGCCTTGTGGACGTTCTTGTCCTGTTTCTGCGTGAGGGATTCCTGCTGAACTTTCTGTTAAAAGAAAATACATAGGAGAAATGTGGTATCTCCCTGGTTAAATTGCCAGAGGAGGAGAGATAGGATATTATTGTTTAAAAACAATAATTAAAAAAATAGTACTTTATATTTAATCAGTGTATCTTGTCAAAAGTGCAGTAACAAGGATTTCCTCCTGGTGCCTGACCTCAATTCCTTTCAAACATTGTGTAAGAATCTCTAAACTCAACAGGCTTATGGGAACATCATACAGGAGAACCACATTCAGTTGCTATTTAAAACTTCATTTACTATTTTGCTCCTGAGCTGCAGCAGGGGGAGGGCATGAGGTCTGCAAACTGGGGGCCAAAATGACAAAGCCCTGATGGCAGCTCTTGCTATTTTTGCCATTGCTGTTGGTGCTGCTGTTCCTGGGCAGGTCCTGCTGTCCAGGGCAGCTGGAGGAAGGAGCACGAAGGGGAAGCAGGAGGAAGTCCTGAGGGAGTGGAACAGCAGCTTCTGGTAGGGAGTATCAAAATAACCAAAATATAATTTTTGAGATCTGACGGCAGTCACCTCTGAAGTGTCATACAGCAGGTGTGCCCTGATGTGTTAAGCTTCATATTCCAGAACTCTATTTAGATATTAAAACAAAGTATTGATTTTTCTAAGCCATCTAACAGTCTTCTGCATTCATCTTAGTGTTCTGTGAAAACTGTGAACACCATTAAATATGCACCTTTCCTTAGTGTTACTTCAGACCTTTGCAAAAACAAACATCTGCAGCTTTAAAATAATGTATTTCATGACAAAATTTTTAAAAAACAAACAAACAACAAAAAACAAAACAAAACAAACAAACCCAGGAGATCCCATGAAAATACATAGACCTGGACTTGAGTGTTGTTTAGTGTCTGTGCTCAGAATTACTGTATCAATCACTTCTGACTATCCTCTGGAATTCTGACCCTGTGACTTCAAGATGAAGAGCTACAGATGTTGAAATTATTAGAATAAATTAATTCAGGTGCCAATCATAACCTGTTCCATGGTCTTCCCTACTCTCAAACTGTTTCCTAAAAAGAAAGGGGTTTTTTAAGGTTTTCTTGGGGTTATTGATTTATCTGTAGAGCTGCCACTGTAGCTCACTTGTAGTTCATTGTAGCTAAAGTTTCTAAATTGTCATTCTCAGCTGAAGAGTTACCACAAGATTGAAGAAATGACCTTTACAGTGTAATAACAACTTTAGCCGTCAGGAATTAGCGCATTGCATCTATCATTCTTGCAGGCCTTAAGGTGTATGCCTAGTGCTGTTGTGCCATTCCTGTAATAATGTTACAGCCTTGAGAGAGATGATTCTCCCTCCTCAGTGCACTTATCGCTGAAATTGGTGCTTTTGTTTCAGCATGATGTTATTATGATTGTGTTATGCAGACAGTAGAATAATTTTTGAACTGGCTATATAGTTTTAGTGACTTGGCTTTATCAGGTCGGTTCACCAGAGTTCTTGCTTTAGCCTAATTGTTTCCATGTGATAATTGGTAACTCAAAATTAGACTCTTTTATTTAGATTAAGTAAAGATTAAGCAAGAATTTAGGTTTTGCACAGATAATTAAAACATGCTATAGCCTTTCTATACACAGGATGTCTTGTTACATAAGAAACTAACTGTCAGTTGAAAAGAAAAATATGCATTTCTTGGCTCAAAGAACAGTTGGTTGCTTATAATAATAATACACTTAGAAAACTTCATGCCACAGCAAATAAAAAGGAATTTACTTTTCTAAGCAGTTGTAAATGATGAGGCTTTTTTATTTATCTACACTGATTTAAAATGTATATGGTAATAGAAAAAATGATTCATAATGCAAGCTTTAAAGTGTTTCAGTTAGGCTTATGAGTTTCCAGTAAAGAGGATTTAGCATTCACAAGTGGATATGTTTGTGTAGATGGTCTTTTAAGTTCATTAATGTGCACAAAGATGATCTTGACGGCCCCATGATTATTAGTTGCTCCTTGATAGAGGTGACATGTTGGCAAGGAATAATGAAATGTATGTTCCCAGTAGTCATTACTACTGTCTCACCTGTGAAAGCACTAATAAAATCAGGACTGAATTTATGGGGAAGGAAGTGATAGAATGCCAGAATTCTGTCTGTAATTGGAAGAGAAACTGGAAAATACATATCAATATTTGCCATGAATGACTAGCTGGAACAAGTTTGGATGTATTTTCTTAGATCATTCTAGCATATCAGTTCAGTTCCTAACAGCACCTACTCTGTGGACTATTACCAGTACAAAAGGATGAGGTAACACATCCCAAGAAGCTGACTGTTGCTGGGCTTTCTGAAAATGTATGGGAAATATGCCTGTCCTACACTAAAAAGAAGACTTGTACTCCCTGTACTTGTAACATGCCGCTTGCATAGTCTTCAGGGTGTTATCCACATGGAGATAGACTGGCTGTGCCCTTATCCACTTATTATTTTCCCAAATCACTTATACAGACTTATTTATAAGAATTTTGAAATACCGTATTGTTGTCTTTTAAGAGTTCTGCCGCTCCCTGCTTCTGTACTCTGGTGTATGTTGTAGCAAGTAGTATCTCTAGCTAAGTAGGATTTTAAAGCTCGCTTCCTGCCCCTTACAACAGGGTGATCCCTGTTGTATTCGTGACCTCCATTACCATCTCCACAGCTAACTGCTAAAGTCTGAATATAAATCGAAACTTGTGAAATGCTTCAGTGATTCTTACATAAGATATCATAGCCTAGGAGTTGCATATTATTCAATTTGGGACATCCTTTTTTAAAGAAGAGATATTAGCCTGCTTTTTCACTTCACAGTGGCACTTTGTTTCAGTAAGTTATTTAATCTTTGAGTTGAAGGAAGAGAAAAATGAGGAAACACAATAAAATACATGTATGGATCCATTGTGGAGAACAGTCAAACTTCAGATGATGAAGTTCTTACTCTCAGCTACAGTTCATTTCAAAGTGGTGTTAAAATGTCCATAATATTGTTTTAGTAATTTTAAAGTTCTCACTTTGAGAACACACTCGGTCTGTATGTGTGGGTATCGATAGCAATTTGAACCAAGAAAGAGCCAGCTGCTCTCAAACTGGGGAGAACGACAATGGAGAAACACAGATAAATATAACAATACGTAGAAGTCAGAGGGCAGCTATTCCATTGTCATTAGTATTATGCTTCCATTTGCCTAAAAGAGTAAGACTACATGTTCTAGCTACACGTTCTTTCCAGAGAAAAGTTTTTAATGGGTCTTGGAGAATTAATCAAAAGAAATACAGGATAGTGTTGGTAAGAATGAAAACATCCTTCTTGTTGCCTGCTATATCCCCAAATCATTCCTAGTATTACCAGAGATGGGACACTCACTTGGCTAGAGAAGAAATAAACTGGAATTTCAAAACAATACATACTTACCTTTTTTGAGCTTAATACCGCCCAACTACTGTTTCATTAAGAAAATGGATTTTGGAAAAAAAATGCAAAATTGTCTCCCTCCCATGGTACTTTGCGTCAGTCTTCCAGAAAGAACTTCCTAAAGCCATCAAAATCCTGAATTGGAGGATGAGCAACTTCCACTTAATTCATTCTCCTTGTGTTTTGTCCAGTCTGTTTTTTTTTTTTTTTTTTTTTCTTTTTTGGTGCTGTGCGCTTGATATTTCCAAATGGAAGAACTCTAAAAGTTCTGGAAAAGGAATTTGGCCCGAATATGATACTTTAGCAGCTCCCTTTCATTTCTAGTATTACAGTTCATCAGTGTTAAAAACTGTAGCTGTTACTGCTATTAAGAGTGAATCTCAAACCATTCTCTATGAAATAGTTTGGAACATCCATCTGTAAAACAAACCAAAAGACCCAACACTAATAATAACTAGAGGTTTGTTTGTTTGTTTGTTTTAAGTCTAGGTAGAGAACAGCAAAGCAGGACTTTGTTCTGATCATACCAAAATTTTAGTCAGAGAATAAATTTCAGATGTAATACCTAATATGAATCTAATATGAATGCTTTATGTTTCTAAGTGAATAGTAATTCACAAGATATACTAACTCCTGGCATCTCTATTTTCTTCCTCTGACTATCTAAAGAATGAAACTAAGTAGCTCCTGGTATGTTCCTGTCGTTTTATCTCTCTGGCTAAAATCATTCATTGATCACTAATCACCAGTAATTGTTTGCACACAACAGTGTTCACATGTTGCGTGCTGCATATTGAGGATTATCGCTACAATAGGAACTAATCAATGAAAGCTGCTCATGACGCTTTTAATGATGTGACAGAGAAAAGCTTTTCCTTTGTTTACTGCAGCAATAGATTTGTCAAAACAGACATAGCTGTTCGCAGCCAGCACGAAAATGGTTTTCAGTATTAGATCCCAGACACCATTTTTCTCTTTCTCTATAATAATATTAAAGTTGAAAAATGATTATTCCGGTCCCCCTTTATTAAGCAAGCTATTACAAAGCAAGTGAAGGATTTCTGCACCTTCAATTTTCCACCTAATAATAGTAAAATATATCCATTGTTGCCTTGACAATATTAATGCTATTTTTTTTCAATGCCTGAAGCAAGAAGTCTTGCCACTTTCCTTGCCAGCTTGAAACAAATTGTGATTTTAAATTTTAATATTAAAGACAGGGGTTTTTGCTGGTTTTCACTGAGATTAGTTGATTCACAGATGTGATATTTGCCGATATAATAGTCATATAAGTTAAGTAAATCTTCACAATAGTCTCTGAGATATTCCTGAAAATAGAAATATTTTGCCCTGTGACATAGTTATTAACCCTAGAACTTCAAGATACCTTAAACTAAACACATGGGGGATATTATTTAAGTAGATAGAATTGATGCTATTTGCTTGCATTTTATTTGGTTTATCGTGACTTGTTTTTGGTGTGAAAGCTTCAGGCATCTAGACACAGATATTTTTGGAGATGTTTTGTTCCCAAAGGGTATATGTTTGCTTCTGGTGTGTATTTTTAAAGATTATTACTGTTACTGTTATTAAAATGAATGTTCAGCACTCCTGTAAAATAGATGAATAAAGTCTGGAGAATTTAGTTTTTGGAATATGTTCAGTTCACCATCAGAAATGGAGTGCAAAAACAGTGCTTTGCAGACACATGCCCGTAAGTTTATTTAAAAAAAAAAAAATGAAGGGTCTTCGTTGCTAGATCCTCTAGGTAATTTTTTTATTATTATTCTAAAAACATTCTGAACAGAAAAGAAAGCTAGAACTTCTTAGATTATGCAGATTCAAAAAGACTTAGGGGACATCCATTAATATTTGCATGCTGGATGGTTTGGTGTGCTGCTCCAATTATCTGGAGCTTGATCACTGTGTGTAATCATAATTTGTTCATAAAACTACCCAGGCCTGTCAGCACACTGCCTGAAATTAAGCTGCTTCTGCTTGTGCAGAGCTTATGAAAAATTGAATGGCAGTTCATTTTCACAAAACATGACAAACATAAAAGAAATTATGAATTAATTTTAAACCCTGCTTAGCAGAGTCTTATCAGTTTGATGGAACCCTTTGTCTTACAGAAGTCTGGCGTCAGAGCTGATATGCTTAATTAGTATCAAGCATCTCAAAATGTCTGTGACTGACAGGTTAGATCATTGGGTGTCCTCCCCCAATCTCCCCGTGAATTGCAGTTTGGAGTATATCTGCTTAGCAGGGAACCTGACTAATATAACTTTCACACCTTCGTATCAAATTAAACATGCAAGAATGGAATTGCTATTGCAGATTGAAGCAAAGACTGGCAAAACCCATGAAATCAAAGATAAATAAAATTGCCTGTGCTGCTGGTCAGTCTCTAAAATTGAGATTACAATACTCTGGTCTGGGAATGTCCCTATTTTGGATATGAACATAATATTCTGTAATTTAGCACTTTGAAAAATTAATTCATTCAATACATGCAACGAAGAGCTTCAAACCGGGTACTAGATGTATCCCATAGGCACCTTGCATAACATACAGGTTAAAAAATATTTTATCCAAGACTTCTTCCTGGGTGTGAAAGGGCCTAGAATCAGTAGGATCTTAAAGTAGTAGGCATTTCATACAGTTATTTTCCAAATTATTCTTCCTAGAAGTGTAATTGATAACACTAATGCACAAATAAGAATTTAGACTAAGTCTCAAGCTTTGATTACAGTGTCCTAATGAGCATTTCCAAATAGAGGGGCTGGAGTGGGGAAAAGCAAAACAATAATGCTTAAGAATGTGAAAGAGAATTTCTAGTGTCCGATTTCTGTGGATTTTAGCAATGTCCAGGGAGAGAGATACTTGAATAAGGAGGAGGCTCTTATGTGGTATTGCTCTGGGGATAGCAATGGTATTGAAGTTCTGGTCTGTTATATTATGAATCTTTCAAACTCAGTCAATTCTTTAATATATTTTCTGCATTGTTCAGTGAAGATTTAACTGCCTTATTTTTTTCTTCTTATTGGCAAGTTTTTCATTAGTTTACTGGGATAATTGTAGGAAGGAGGTAGGGAGGAAAACTGTACATCTACTTCATGGTGCACGTGGATTTATTTTTATGCTTATTTCTGACAGGGGAACGGTGTATTGCAGTTAAACTTCCCTGTATTGCAGATTGCTCTTTCATCCTCCCTGGAAGCACTTCATATATTTTGTCTGTGCTGGGGTGCATATAGTCTTCTTCTTGCTGTGTGAGGTGAAACTGCTGTATACTGGAGCATAATCTCTTTCAAGAAAGCTAGATTCTTTCAGCAGATGAATGTTTTTATGTTGGTAGCTGTGTTCTCTCTTGAGAACACTTGGCTTAACTCTAAACTCAGTTGTCACTGCTAGTCCTCATTTCTCATCATTTCTAGAATTACTGTACTGTAAAAGGCATTTCTGAAAAATCATTACAGATTAAGACAGAGCTTTTTCTTTTTCTATTATATAGCTGAGAGTGCTTTGGTATGTCTAAGAAACACGTTAGTGTCAGGGGAAAAAATGTTTTCACTTACCTTACATTTCGAATTTAATAGCTACTAAAAGTATTTACTCATTATGTAGCTACACACATAAAAAGCCTATCAAATATGTATCATTGGTAATGAGCATACCGCTTATTTTTTAAATGAAATGACAAGAAATGCAGCTAATGAGGCACAGCTTGGCAAATCACTGGAAAGCCCTGAGTTCTTCAGTCCATGTGCTCAGTATTACAAAATGAGAGGCACTCCTACATCATCTCAGGAAGTTTAACATCAGGGTTTGGGTTTGCTAGGCCAGTGTAGGGAAGGATCTTGCAGGTGTCTTTACTCTCTTTGAAAACTTGCCAACCTTCATACAGTAAAAAGAAGAAAGTCCTTTATGATAGCATGACTGCTTTGTTTCATAACAATATATGTGAAAACTCCAACTTCTGTTTGCTGTGTGTCTGAGAAAAATACTTAGATTCCAACATCATTTTACCATGGAAATCTTATGCTTACTCCCAGCAGCTCGTTCCAGTGAAACTGTGCCTGGGCTTAAGAGTACCTGAACGCTTGTATGGCAAAGGTCTGAGACTTGATGATTTTGCTTCTGAAGAGGATATCTTTAATGTCTGACATCATGTAAATTCTCTTTTGAAGGACAGGCTTCCAGCGGAGCATCAGCCAAGCAGTGAGAGCTGCCATCAGCATCATGCCCTCTGCACCCTGGAAGCCTGTCATGCAAGAGCTCTCCATCTGAACTGGATGGAGAGAGCAGGCAAGGATTGGATTTGATTGAAAAGACTGCCTCGGTTCTTTAGAAACTTTCTGCTAAGAGTTTTTCCTGCTTCTCTTTGGCAAATGACATGCTTTGGAGTAGCATTTAGCACTCCAAAGTGGTCAGGCTGATATTTACTATGATTTTGTATGATCTTGAGTGGCATGTGATTAAAGGGAAGTCTGAAGTGTCTCACTGCAGCTTTGTTAAGGCACTTGGCTATTTTCAAGTGGTTTGAGTGTCAGAGTGGTGGAGTGGCTGTGTACTTCTAATGCAGTAAGGCCCTAATGAGGAGACCTTCTCAGTCATCTACATATGGTTCCATCTTTTAAAGAAATACAGAGAATTTGGCACAGGCTTTATGTCTAGCTATGAAAAATAGAGTCTGCAACATTCCCTCCTTAGGGGCTGCAATGTTTCCTTCTTTTATGCCTTTTATCATTGCTGGACATTGGCCTGAAAGTACAATAAGCTAAACTGTGTCCTATGCCTATTAAGCTAAGTGTGCTTAACTTACAGTCCTATAAATATCTGCCAATCTTGGCCTCAGTGGGAACATTTTCTTCCATTCCCTAAACGGGCAATTTGTCCTAAAAATGGAGCTTCTGTATTAAACAACAGGGAGTAGAAAAGGGCAGGACAATTGCACAGAGCAAAAGACTTTGAAGCACCTGGCAAATATTTGGCTCTGCAGTTCTTCCCACAGGAATGTAATTGGTTCCCTTCTCTCACCATCTGGAAGGCAAGGTGTTTTTGCCAGAAGAGGAACTTGCTCTGGGGTCCCCATCCTGTCTTCCTTCTGCGTTTTTGTTTTCCCTGTCTTCCTTCTCCACAAAGAGCATTTTCTTCCTTTTATCACTTTAAAGGCTAATCCAGAATCCCATTTGAGAAAGTAAATGATGGTGGAGGTATTGCAGCATGGATTTTCCTCATTTTAGAAAACGTGGAAACAATCATGTTTCTTCCTGCTTTGAAACATGCCATGCACAGACCTATGGAAAATAATATTTGATCTTAGCTTTGAGGTGAAGCTTTTGTTACTCCAAATCATATTTGAAATCCACTTCCAAATGATTTGGTGGAATTCCATGTGGACAGCTGAAACACAGTATGGTGGCATATGCATGTTTAACTATCATCCCTCACAATGAAATCCTGATTGCTTTTGAACACTGCGACCTTGTTAGTTAATGTCATTCTTGAAGCCTAGTGTGTCAAAGATATTAGAACTGTGCTGATTTTGTGTCTTTGTCAGTGGGAATTTAAGGCTAGAGATCTGATGTTGCCAACAATCAGAAACCTCTCAAATTCTTAGTTCTTAGTTAAAGAACTGATTAGTTTCCTGAAGCATTAATGTCCCGTAGCATGGGTTGAAAGACGTCATTTTGAGCTTTTTTTTTTTTTTTTTTTTTTTTTTTTTTTTTTAATATGAAGACAACTTTAAGATTGTATCTTCTGGCCCTTTGGCAGTAGTTACAATTTATATATATATATACATAAAACTTTGCTTTTTTCCAATATAAGGCACTTTTTTTCTATATATTGGCAGATTCTTATTATTGTTTCCTAACAGTAGTCACCCAAGTGTGTTACAAGGATGTTTGAATGCATATCCCAAGGTTTGCTGTGATGCAGGTGCAGAGTTGCTGGATGCAGCATCACATGATGTAGAGATTGCATAATGTGATTGCAAGGACTGCACTCCCATGAACATGATGGGAAACCAGGAAAGGCCATCAAGGATCCCTATCCTTGTTCATGGTTTGGCCTTGGCTTCATTCTGGAGTGGATGGTCATGACAATATCATCTGCTGCCCAGGCTGACTTGAATGGAAGGGATAAGGTAGAGAGGGTGAAAGTTTGTGGGAATGATGTTGTGAAGCGTGATGTTGGTGTTAATACTACAGCAACTTCCTCAGGGGCAAACCTGCCTGCTAATCACAGGCATTTTTAAGTGACCTAATGACATTCATTAAAAAAATCCCCCATAATAATAATGTATGCGTATTTAATGATGATAAAATCTTCTTCCTTTGCTTGTTCTTTGTCTTGAACAATTCTTACTTACTGAGTTGTTGTATATAGTAAGTAGGTGTTAATCAACAACTGTTCAGGTACACAAAATTGTGGTAAAGTATTAATATTTCAAAGTTTGTCCTTTTTGGAAGAAAAAATATATTTAGCCTAAAGCTAAGCTTGATTGAAGAAATCTGATTCCAGCTTGTCCTCTAATCCATAAATAATGGATTTCAAAAACAGAAGGACAACTGTGAATTTTTGAGAGCAAGAAATAATCAAAGATCCAAGCTGTAGATAAAGTATTGCTTAAAACTTTTATCCAAGGTTGATTTTGGGAATTTTGAGTTCTAAACTTCCCCATGTGTATTTTGAGCTGAATTTTCGGTAACGTGCCAGTAGGTCCATAGGGAAAATTATTTATTTCACTGGAGTAGTGAAGAGCTGATTAATTTCTGTTTGGGCTGTCTAAGAAATGGGCAAGTACCTTATCTTTGTATCTTCTTATTTGTAGCATTCCCATCTAATAAGGAGGATGGTTGGGATACTTTTGAGAGTGACTACAGATCAGATAAAAGAGTAAGATCAATAGATGTTCAATTTGCCAAGCCTAGAGTGGCTGAATCTTGACGTCTAATACCAAGATCCCAAAGTCAGCACAATCTGACAGGGATGTTGTTGGTTAGGTGGCAATTAGTCTTGCAGAAAGCGGAATAGAGGGAGAACTGAAGGCCATTTGGCTTAACTGATTATTCTGTCATTTGAGATGGTTCAAATAAGTATCCAAGTTGCCACGTCCTGAAGTTCCCTCTCATTAGTTCTAAACGTAGTTCTTATAAATCAAGTCTTCCTGCACATGTCATTGTGGTTTGGCCTCTCTTAACCCTTCTTGCTGCAGTGCTGTGCAAGCCCTGAAATGGAGATGGGTTTGGGCACAGTTGGGTGCAAGTCGTGAGCATCTTCCTGCTTTGCTACAGCTGTCACCTTGTTTCAAACACCATCGTGAACACTAAATAAGCAACACTCCCTCACACTAGTGTCCTTCCTGCTGGCTGTTTAAAATCTCATTTAAGCTACATATCGTGTCTCCTGATTTGGCTCTAATTACAGAAGAGGAGAGAGAAGTTACTGCAGAATCAATAACAGCCCAACTGAAGGGCTGGCTAACAATGCAGAAGAGGTGCTGCTTACCCTGCTCTTGTGAACACCCCACCAGATCAAAGCAACGAAAAACTTCTCCCGTGCTGCTCTTCATATAGTGATCCAAGAGAAATGTAAAGATATAGTGACATTTAGTGGTGCATGCAGGCCAATCTACAGGGCTTTCCCCCTTATTTGCCCACTCCAACAGATAACTTGACTTCCAGGTTCCTCCTGGAGCTCTGTGCCGTGGCAGTTGGTAGCTGTTGAGCCCTGGCCAGTGCCCATTTGCAGTCACATAGATTTAATGGCATTTCTGAAAAAGATAATTGTAAATAGATAATGAATTAGAAATGATAGTTAAACCATTTGGTTTATTTTCCATAATAGTAACAATAATAAAAACTGGGCGAAATAATTGTTAGTAGAGTGACACTGCTAATCAAAATTTGCTTTGATTTGAACTCTGAAATGACTCAACTGTATATTTTTTTGAAGAGTGGAAACTTTGAAAACTCTAACTTTTTGTTAGAGATGTGCTGAGTGTGTATCTTAGTTTGGTTAAAAAAAAAGTTAAATAAAAAAAATATATATACTCTTAAGTAAGCAATGTATCATGGATAGGTTAGTTATATGGAGTTAAATTCCTAGCTTCCTTCTTGATTTTAAAAATCTTTTACTGATGCATTTTGGAATTTACATGTTTTCACTAAAGTAACTCTACCTGGAAAGTTTAAAGGTAGTTTCTGATGCAGAAATATGAAGCACAGCAACAAGAAGAGGGTAGGTAACAGACTTCACCCCTGTAGATTCAAGCTTGTATTGTAGATCTAATATTAGCAGAGACAAGAACATTAACAATATGTTGCATTATTGCATCAGTCGCCTGGTTCACTGTACAGTTAAAGAAAGGGATCTATAATACATTGTCTCTTGCTGTTGGAGGATATTAGTTGTATGTTTATAGGAGACCTTAATTTGCAGAGAGAGAGATGAAATAAATGTTTGACCCAAGTGCTTGTTTAATATGAACTATCGGGGAAAAAAAAAAAAAAAAAAAAGGATGTATCTATCTGTGATAATTTGAGAGCCTTTTAAGAAAAAAAAATAAATCATTTGGTGTCTCTAGATGTTATTTCATTATGTTAAAAAAGATCTATATTTTGTGATATAAGAAATACATAATTTAAAAGTTAAGCAAAGCAAATAGGATTTACTATTTTCTATGCTTCTTAGATTCATGTTGAGACAGGAAATAGAAAGTTTGCTCTTTAAAATATTAGTGCTGCGATTGCTACATTTCTTTTTATAAATGTAGCAATGAAACTGGTGACCAGATAGGGAGGCTCTCAAGAGTGAAGTTTAGTTATTTGAATTGATTGTAACCTATTAGCTTGTTATTGTTATAATTTATAAGATAAGGGATACATTTTTGTCTAAAGATTGAACTGCGAGTGCTTGTAGGTTTTTGATAAGAGGAAAGTGTGTTGAAGAACTGTGCCTATTTTCAGTATGTCTATTTGGCATTTATCAAGGAAATTCAGTCTTGCTTAGTTCTGGGTGCTACAGGAATGCAGATCTTAAAAGCAGGTATGATGCCATAGCCTGGTCCATACTACGTAATAAATGCAATTATTTTACAATTTTTGGTCTTTTAATTTTAGTTAAAGCTTTAATTATAAATCAGAGTAACATTTTCCCCACTGGAAAATATACATATTCCTAAAATAGCTTTCTATATTCCAATCAGTCCCAAGAATTATCATCAAGCAATTTGATTAAAAGAGTCAGAGCGGTGCTAACGGCGGTTTGCTCCATTTTGGTCGAGCCTTTATTAAAATTCCAATTAAAAATCACCAAGAGCAAGGCTGCTGTTTGCACTCCTTGTCCTACAAGCTGCAGGCATCCATAGCCAGTGGAAGGTTTTTACTTGTTAATTATATTTGAGTATTACTGGGTAGTAAACCTCGTAGCACTAAGGCCAGAAAGGTATACAAACAGGATTAGGGCCAAGGGGCTCCTGGATGAATTCTGTGTTTGTTGCTATAATAGTATTTGGGCATAGGTTTTTGCGTGTGTGTCTGCTCATATAAAAGTATTAAAATAGCAGTAAACTCCATCTCAGTAGCCCCCTAAATGTGTTTTGTTTGCAAAGAATATTTTGATATTCTGTTGCTATAAACATTAATGAAGTCAGGCTGTATTTTCCTGAGATTCTTACAAAATTAATATTTGACCAAGTTGTGTGTGAAGGATTGTAATGGAGGAGCATTGTGACTATAAATTTGAGAAGGTGTAAATATTGCATAAGGTTTGCAGCCAGTGGATACAGTTAACAAATGCACGTCCATGGCTGGCTGGAGATGAAGCGTTTGAGAGACCGGTCAGCGGGAAAGCTGTGATCCTAAGAAGGGCGATCAGATGTGTTTCTAATCTTGCTTCCATGAAGCCAAAGGGATTATGAGAATAATTATAGCCTGTTAGAATTTGCTCATTAGAATATTCATACAATGTTAAACTTGCATCTCTTTGGTTTTATTTAGCGAGTATCCAGCATTTCATATGGGAAATTGAATAATTTTCTGTCATAGCTTAGGAAGATGCATCTGCTCTGCGATCAGATATGTTTAATTGCTTCCTGCACCGTGTGTTCTGCCATGAACTTAGTTACCCACTGCAGTCCTGCACATCCCCTTGCTCACAGGTCGCAGCCTCAGAGAGCTTAGCGGCAGCAGCTCCCAGTACAGCAGCCTGTACAAAGGAGCTTCGATGCTTTGGACTCTTCCTCCTTTCCTCCAAAGGGTAGCAGCAGGGGCTGGATATTGGCTCTTGGGACGAGCTCCGTCCTCGCGGGCAGATCGGATCCGCTCCTGCCAGCTGAGCAGAGCCCACGGCTGAGGAAGGAGCCCGCATGGACAGTGTGGGTGTTGCTTCCCATCCGGACTGTGACTAAATACGTAATTCCCTTGATGGCTTTAATGAGGTTTATAGCAGTTACTTACCATTATCCCCAGTGTTTGCTGTAGGTGGCAATGGTAAGATTTGCTGAATTCACAGGTTTATGAAGTGTAGCACTAAAAGAGCTTAAGGCTTCATCAGTTCCAGTTCTGCCATTAAGCATTGCTGCAATCTGCAGGCTGAGTGTGGATGGCACTGGAGCAGGTTATGCTGATTAGCTTAGCTGGAGTCATTCCATGGATTGGATTGCGTAAATTAGTATTTTTAACTCTAATTTTAATGGGAGAAACGATTGCATGTAACTCTGGAACTCATGGCATCATAAAAAGATATTGCTTGCCTTGAAATGTAGTTCTATATGATAACAGTAATAAACAGTGTAGAAAATATTTAGCATATCACCTTGTATGGAGATATACAGGGTAAGGCAAATATATATTTCAAGTTTTAGTTTTGTATATATCTAGGTATATGTATTTGCTGTGCTAATATAGAAGTAAAATGTAGCTGTTGATGCATATTGTACAAAAGCTTGAGTGATATATTTTAAATTTTTAGAAATTAAATTTTGTCCTTTTAGCTCTGAAATTAGAACATGTAGAAAGATAGATGCAGAACCAATTCTTTGATTTTTTTTTTCTTTTTTTTTTTATTTCACTATAGGTGCTCTACTCAGGAACAAGTGGAACAAGTCATTCTGTCTGTGCAGTTAAAAGTACCATGCATATCTTTGCCTCTGAGATATTTATATACTCTGCTTTTTTTTTTTTTCCTTTCTTCTTCACAGTGACATGTGGAAGCCCCAGGTTAACTTTGCTCCACAGAGAAGCTATTCTTCCTTTCATTTAATGCTGCATTCATGTATATTTTCCTTAGAGGTATTTTGAACTTCCCAGGCATCTCTTGCGCAGTATCAGGAAAAATCATCAGCAGCCCTTTTCTTCCTTTCTCTTACACTCTCTTGCTCTCTTTCTTTTTCTTTTCTCTCTAGGAAACCCATTAATCACTGAAATTGCAAGATATTTTTTCAAGGAAAAAGTTTATCTTTCTAAAATATTTGAATCACACTGATCATGTTCCATATCTATAGATGACAAACTGCAATAAGGACTTTTTACTCTGAAAAGAATTTAAATGTAGGAGAGGAACAAATGCACTTAAGTGGACAGTTTGTGTGTAGTGTGTTTGGGGAAGGGGATTATCCAGAGCGCCACAGAAAGAGGGTTTGGATTGGCAGGAGGAGAGCTATGGCAGAGCAGAATAAAGGCAGAAAAGGATTTTCAGTCCTTACTCTATTTAAGTGCCCTATTGATAGTCATGTGAATGTAAAAATCTACACGTAGGCCCTAGCACTGCTGGGGCTGGCTAAGGAAATGGGTGTAATCCTCAAAGGATTGTGTGCTGTCTAGCCTCTTGCTGAGCCACTTACTCTCATGCATGTTTTGTAGATAAGATGCGTAAGATCTGGTGAGTTCAAACATGGGCTTTTAAAGAGAATTTCAACCTTCAGCAAGCCCTTCCTCTCTTGGTAGGATTTTCCTATAGGCATTTTTAAGGAATTTATTGGATTGAGCAGCCTAATGCAGGAAGGCTTTAGCTGTCTAAAACAATATGATAGCCCTGGTGAACTTTGATTTCTACCTTGAGTTTTTGACATATGTACCACCATGGCTTAAACTGCTGTTTTAAGGGCAGAGGCTGTCAGTGGATATGTCTTCTCTGTGCTAGTGTTTGTGAGGATGAATGTCTGTTAGACTACACAGGTTATGTCTGCTCACCTGACATATAAACTTTTACAAAAGGCAACCCAGTAGGATTTTTTATTTATCAAAGACTAAAAGGTAGGTCTGTTTTTCTCTTTGACTTGGTAAAGAGCTTGCTTGGATACGGTGTCTAATTAAGCTTCTTTTAAATTGGGATGTTTGTTTCACAGGGAGATTATTTCCAGTAATGTATCATGAATAAACTGGCAACAGCAAACCACAAATGAATCTGTCACTAATTCTGGCATTATCAATCATTTTTAAGCTAATGCACAAAATCTCTGAAGACAAACATTTGACTCTATTCAGTGTGTTACTGTATTCAACTGTTGATAGAGGGTTTTTTAAATGATGTGGGGAATGTTGTGCTCCACTTAGAATTCTTCAGCGTTTCCATTGATAAATACTGAGGCATAACTGTCATTTGCATGAATGGAAGCTGTAATTATAAGTGTACTTATGGCCTGTGCTGAAGTCAGAATGTAAAAAGGGATGTTTGCTAATGTAGAAATACAAATAACAGTTACAAGTGTTCACTCTTCAACATGGAAATTATATTCCAGTCCATTTGAAGTGCATTTTGTTTTTTAAATAATAAGTAGATGCTGAATTTAGTGTTTACTATGTTGCAGTTAAATTGTTGATCGTGTAAGTTTGGCAAGAGTAGTGTATCTATTTACCAAACATGAGAAACAAGTATGAGAATAGGCTTAACCAAATTAGGTTTTAAACAGTAAAGAAGGCCCGTATAGTAAGAGAGGATACATACAGTCTAGAAAGACACCGTTGTGCTCAATATCATGGAGTAACTTTTGAGATGATCCAAAGTTTGAAAACATTGAAGGGATCAGAAGCCAGGGTAGTGATCCTTCAGGGATGAGCCGCCAGAAGAAAGGGCCAGCAATGGAAAATCTCTGCTAGATTGAGACTTGCAACCTGGTAAAGGTTTCGCCTTTAGAAATGGAAGCAAATGTTCCAAATATAGCTGATCTGAGTGTAAAAATGTACAAATACACAATGATAAATGCTCTAAATAGAATCTTAAATTGGCAGGGAATACACAATTTCCTTTCAAACCTTAATCACTTAGTAGGAAATATTTATACTTACTGCAGCCACCAAAATACACAGGCATTTGGGAGATGGTGAGATACTTAGTGATGGCTTAATTTGGCCGCTGGATCAGTTCCTAATCATGGAAGATTTACTGTCCAAATGAAGAGTGGGACTGTGGTACTTGCCCAAAGGAGATGTGATAGCTGCCTGCTGGCGTTAGTCGAGGGCCTTAGACTGAAGCAGCCCATTATTAGCCCAGAGGCTTCAGAAATACTTTGAGGCTCTATGGATTGGACCAGTGTGCATCCCTTTCCTTTCCTTTCCTATAGGTGCAGAAGTACTTGAAAGCAAAGTCTCAATATTATAAACAGTGCAGAGTCTGAACTAAGAAATTTCTCAAAGTTTTTACAATCTGAACTTATTTCTTCCCTTTCAATTGCCTCATAAATGTTATTCCAATGAACAAAACAGAAAACATTGCATAAAATTGCTGATTAATGCTATCAAAATAGGGAAGTCATCCAATGAAAAGTACATTTCTCAAGTTTGAAATGACCAAAGTAGTGTCCCTGTTTGAATCTTCATTTTTATTTTTAGCATTGACTTTTTTAATATTAACTCCAAACAGTATTTTGGAAGTACTGTGTGAGTTTCTCATCTGTACAGTCACAGTAGGTGCCATTTCCAGTCTCCTTTAAAAATGTACTAGTAGCTGCTTTGATTCCTGTGATGTACAGGCTGTAGATGATCTGTAACAAAACTTGCTAAGGGAGTAACGCGGAGGATCTATTTTATAGCCAGCTGGTGTACTTTGTATTCAGTGTACTGAAGTTGGCACTGTGGGTAAATTATTGCAGCAAAAGACATGAATTATGCATAGTCATTCTTTACAGCCAATAACTAAAAAAAAAGCCTTTTTTTTTTCTTTTTTAACTCACTGGGTTTTTAGCTAAATACTGTAAACAAAGGTCACATAAAGATTGCTTGTTTCTCTATGCTTCAGGTTGTTGCCAACTTTGGGATTAATATCCTTCAGTTTTTATACTGCTGCTAAAATATATTTTAACTGAAATGAAGTATAGACGTACTTTCAAGTAAGTTAGAAATGAACGGTCCATTTGCTATCAGGTGACAAGTACATTTAGTTTCCATTCTGGTGTTAAATAGCATCCCCCTTTTTAATGACAATTGAAGCTATTAAAGTTGCTTGAAATACAGAGGGAAAAAACTGCATCATATTTTTGCAGGTGTTGCCTTACATAACAAAAATTACAATGTAATTTAGTGTATTTTTATTAACTATAAAGTTATCTTTGGTGCTATGAATCTTTCGAGCAAATGCAATGCTCACAACGAGAAAACAGATTTGAGGCCTTTTTAATTAGGGGCAAAGCACTGAATTACTCTGAATTACTGGACCACAGAGTCCTGCTGGAGTCCCCGAGGCCGAATCCACTAAGTTCTCCCCCAGAAGTTGTTGCTAAGAAACAGCATCAAGTGTGAAGCTGCTGGAAGCTCCTTTACCCTTTGTGACGAGTTCAAAACTGAAAAGAAAACACTATTTTTTACCAATATTTTCAACAGGTATCTGCGTGCTTACCGTTTTTTGAAGTCTAGTCAGAGATGTGTCAAATGTCATAGAGACGAATGAAATGCAGCCTGTCGGAAGCACGAGGTTTAAAAGGCAGCTCTTCCCTTAGCTTGTGACTCCTCACAACCAAAAATTGTTTCCAGTTTCCAAATCCATTCTAATTGGCTTGATACTTGGATTAGCAGAGTAATTGATTGACACTAAGATCGCTAAGCAAACAGTGAGCTAACAGAATCAGATTAATAAAAAAAACATGGTGTAATTACAACTGTGAAAAAACAACTTTGAATTTCTAATGTTGCCTTGGGGCAAATAATCAAAAGTGTTATCAATGAACAATTAGTTCTATTAACAATCTCCTCCTATGTATAGGATTACCATGCATAGTTACAGATGTGTTTTAAATGTAAGATTTATTGCAAATTTCCTGCCTAAAATGTGTAACGTGTTAAGAACCCTGTTTGTGATAAATAAAATCAAAGCAATTCCTGCAGAACACTTCTTAGCAGAAGATCAAAGTTTATGTACGCTTTTCATTTACATTCTAAAACAGATTAATTTCATGGCCTTCATTACATTATATTAATCGTTTTCCCTAGTATGTGTGTTATTAATGAGTATTCTTATAAAGACTGTCAAAATACTGGTTTGTTAATAATTGAAGTAAAGATTAACTTTTATGGCTATGAAAACCTCTGCATATTGCAACAGCATAAAAAAGTCATGTGTGACCAAGTGTAAGAAGGAAATATCTACCGCATAAAATTTAAAAATCAGTTCCTGAGGGCAGGTAGTTCTGAAGAGCCAGTGTTTTGGGGAGTGCATATCTTTATCTCTCTAAAATCCCCTTTCCTCCAGCACTGCAGCAGAGAGGCCCAAGACCTGCTCAGAAAAATAATGAGAGCCTCAGAAAGCTGTGGCATAGAGAAGTACTGCAAGAAAATCTTAGGAGGCCGAAGGAAATAATGATGGCTATATGATTGCCTTTTTAATAACAGAAACTCTGCTGTTAATTATTCTCCAAATTCATTTTGAAAAGCGGTAGCTTATTTACTCAAAGTTTCTGTAGCTGCAAACCCAAATTTATGTATGTTCTTATGCAAATAATGTGGTATTTTATGTGTTTGTGCAAAGTTTGCTCCTAAAGCCTTCAGAAGAAATAAACTTTCCCTGCCTTGCTTTTATCATCTTTACCATGCCCACAAGGTTACAGGCGATGCTTCTCCAGCTCAGGTGTCCTTTGAACCACGTTCAAAATGATGTGAAATGAGAATCCAGCATTCAGTTCAGCAAGACTGCTCAGTAGCTGCTGCTGTAATCTTGTCTCTGAGTGCTGAAGTCTTTCCCCAAACCACACATAAGAGCACGAAGCTTCAGGTTCTGGATGTGCTTTGGCAATGTTGTTGAATGGGGTTTTTACTAGGGAAGACTTTGAAATAGGACAACCAAAACAGGGCTTTCAGGAAGTTACTTGAACACATAAATGGATGTGAACAGTCGAGATGAAGAGCAGGGGAGAAAACAGGAGGTTCACATGCTCTCCCCCGCCCCAAAACTAACCTGCCCATCAGAGTAGTTTTTCATATAAATATATGCACAGACTTGAAGTAAATCCCCCCACTTGAAGACACTTGAATTTTTAGTACAATGATCAACAGCAATCAAATTCACATTTTTTTCCTGATAAGCTTGCAAGGTAAATTTAGACATTGCCTTGGCCAAAAGGTTTAGTTTCTTTTGATTTAAGGGAATGGTCCAAGTAAGGCAAAAACTCCAACTCTCTCCTTTTTTCTTTTTCTTTTCCTTTTATTTTTTTCCTTTTTTCTTTTTCTTTGTTGGTTTTCTCTCCCAGGTGCCTGGAAAAAGTGATCCTAGAGATATTTGACAAATGAGACATTTTGCAACCTGTTTTACTTTCTCACAAAATAACAAATTTCTGACACCATAGAAATCTAAGTTCTACATTTTAAAGAGAGTTTTTCCATCTTTCAAGGTCCTGTGATATCACTGGCAATAATCCTCATGTTTAATGGTAGTTACAGCAAAATTCACTTCGTCAAAATAATGTCATTAGGATTTAAGCAAGGAGTTAGTAAACAACTCTCAGCTGTTGCACAAAACAGTTATGTAGTAATGCATATTCATGAATATTTCATGCAGTAGCACTTTTATTAATTTGTTTTTTGCAGAGAAATAATGATGTTTGGCAAATATTGCAAGTTGTTTCTCATGGCTGATGTCACTGGTATATGAGTCTCCTTATGTCTACGTTCTCTTGACAGTATTTTCATCATAAATTCCTGGTACTATTTTATATCACATTTTTCAAACTTGTGGTCCACCTTTCTTGGCATACTCACATTCCAAATTTGGGTCTGCTTTATTGTAACCATATCTGGTAATTAATAGGCCAGAAAGCTTAGTTTGTGTAATATACAAAAAAATAGGTATACAGTTACAGAAAAAAAAATAGATATTATAATGATAATATGATACAGCTTGATACAGCTGAGGGACGTTCAACTTATCTATTACAATTCCAAGACTTTTTTTCTCTGAGAAGAATAGCTACATAACCAGCTGCTCTGCATCTTGCATTTGTGCAGCTGGTTATTCCTGCTGGAAGTATAAAAACTTACCCTAGAATTATGCTCTTTCACTTCCTGAGATCTATACTGTATTTCCTTGTCTTGATTAAAACGCGTAAACTATGACGAGTGAACAGCCTTTCTGAAGTCAAAATATGAAACTACAGTTCTCACTGGTAGTTGAGAACTCCCTTCTCACCTACCAGATGCTTTTTTTTTTTTGAAAGTGCAATAATGTTGATCCATGTCATCTTGCAAGTGCTTATAGATAACTTGATAAATTTGATTTCTAGAAAAAAAAAATCAAGTGATCTAAGGTTCCTTGATTTTCTTCTTTTACCCTTTCTAAAAAAACAAAATGACTAGGACTACTGAACACTGAAGTGTTCAGAAACTTTACCCACCACCCGCAAGTTTTAAGAGGACGTCAGTTCAATGAAGTGCTAAACATTGTCATAGCTCTCAAGTAAGTTCAGCTAAAAATGCTTAAAACCATGTTCATAAATGAATTGTTGATCTAGCATGAAGTTACAGAGCTGACATAATGGAGTTTGTTTTTTTCCAAGCAAGCTGGACATGCACGCAGGCACTTTAAAACTTCCTCAGTGCAGTATCAGCCTCGAGGGGAAATAGGAACATTTTACAAGTGAATTTAATTTAGCTATAACTAGATTTTGTGAGGTGGTCAATATGCAGAACCTGTTAGTCAGAGCAGCAAGAGCTGCTTTGGTCTTAATTTTGATACTAATTTCATTTAGTGCAACTCCAATGAACTTTTCAAAGGAAGAAAGCTATTCCTTAAGCTTTTTCTATTTAATGTGTACTTAACTAGCGGAACTATAAACCCTCTCTTGTAAGAAATCAGATTTGCTTTTTTTTCCCATCACAATAATTTGATAGAACAATTCCACTTTTCATGCTGGTAATACAGGCTGGGCTTCACTGCCACTTACAAGATCCTGTAACAGTCTTTCCAACAGACTTGGGCAGCTGAGAGAGTTCAGCTAGTCCTGTCATGCATGAAAGCTCCTAAAAGAGGGGAGCCCTATGAAAGAGGAATAATGTGCTCAAGTTGCAGTATCTTTAAAGGTAGTGTGGTTCCTTCTTTTTTTTCTTCTTTTTTTTTTGGCTTGCTTTTGTCTTAAGAAGTTGCTGGCATCATGAGCTGGGAAAATACAATCCTTCTCAAGCTAAAGCATGGCCTGGTTTGTGTATTTTATACGTCTTAACAACATACTGTATTCTTAAACACCTGCTTTTATATGCATGGATTTGTAGGGTCGTGTACATTAATACCCAAAGTTTAATTGTGTTTTTATGCTTAGCAGAACACTGGATCTTTAATGAATTTGTTTAATGACTTGTTTTCCTTTGATTCTTTGATATGCATCCCGTTATTGGTAGTGTCTCTGTCTAACAAAAATCTCAGAATTGTTCTTACTTACCTTATACCTTACTTCCTAATCTATTTAAGGGTTAGCTGATGGTGACATGTGGTTTGTTTTGCTTAAGCTGGTGAAACCACTTCTTTAGTGTTGTGTGGAGGCTTTCGCAAGGCTTTCAGGGAACTCCAAAGAGGGTATGTGCTTAGGAGGCTTTTCCCTATGCATTCTGCTCAGGGATGGATTATGAATTTGGGATTGGATCAGGTTAGAAGTCAAGATCCTTGATTCTGCTCCTTCTCCCGTGACTCATTTTCTTCTTTTTTTTCCCCCTTTATTCAATATTCAGTAAAAATGCTGCATATAGTTTTCAAATCATAACACCTGTATATAAGGGATGTTTTAAATAGGGGAATTGAGTGCATACAATTATGCTATTTCACAATCTTTGAGGAAAGCTGAGGCAAGGCATACAGAATTTAAAGGCTGTAGGATTGTTTGCAAGTGAAAAACATTAAGTGCTACTCTTAAAACTTGTACCCATTAACTCTATCAAAGTCCTCTAACGCTTCATTGATGTTCATGTCCTTGAAATACTTATATATGGTAATCGTGCCTCCATTTAGTCTTTATATAGTCAAGCTATATGTATTATTTCCTCTAATCTTTCTTCAGAAGTTATTTTCTCCATGTTCATAATTACTTCTTTTGCAGTTCTCTTTTTCCTTACAATTTGTTAGTCTCTTCCTTGTGCACAAGCAGCTGGAACTGAACGCATTCTTCATGAAGCAATTATGCTGGTGTTTTATAAATAGGGAATAGCACCTTTTTAATTCATCATGTGATGGTGCATCTTTTCAAGCAATCATTTGCAAAGAAAAAATATTCATATGCAGTTATAGCATATTGTTGTAGACAGCTTGGGCTCAGAGTATTTATCTTCCTTCCCAGTGAGAAAAGTGCTTTGATATTTTTTCCTCACATTTGTTTTAAAAAAAGTGAGGCAATTAAAATGAATAATTATAAAGTTTAATAGAACAAGAAGGTCTTCAATCCCCATGGATGAATGCTATTTTCCCCTCCTCCCCTGTTCTCTCCCCTCACCCAGGAGTCTTTTTAAAGCATGTAAATAAGTAGAGGACATCCTACAGCCACTTTCATTAGCTTTTGGCATCGGCAGCAAAATATGAACATTGTTAAAATGTGTGACCTATATACAGTGGCTTTTCAATTGTCATGGCTGGAAAGCTTGAGTTGGGTGACAGCTATATTTTAAAGATCCTATTAATAATCACAAATGAAAGGATTTATGGGCAGTTACCCATTGTGAAATGCAGTCAGATGCCAAAATCAGGGTCCTGGTTGTGCGGTCTGTAGTATCACTGGAATGAAATCCAAATTAGAGTAGGTCTTGATCAGCACTGTGAGCTAGAAAAAAACAGTCTAGCATACTTGCTTTTTTATTTATTATTATTATTATTATTATTATTATTATTATTATTATTATTATTATTTACTTTCAAGTGTGTTCCTTAGAAATTGTGTTGTACTTTCCTGAGATCTGTCGTTTGTATCTCTTGGACAGTAGATGGAGCAGCAGGTTATAAATTTGTTAGGTTTCCCAGGTGGCATAGCTTTGACCCTTATTTGAGTCAATAATGTAACATTTTAGTTTAGACATGTTTAACTTACATTAATAAATTCACATCAAATCCACTAAGTTTTTAGTATGTGACTAGTTATTTTTAAACTTGATATATAATATGAGTGGAATTGGACATCAGTTAGTAAATGCCTGGTTCTGTAAGCAAACTTGGATAAAGTGAAGGTTTGTGAGTGTTTTTAAGTTTTACGTTATTAACTGGAATGTAGTTCAATTTTAGAGAGTCATTCTAAAAATAACTAAATAAATAACTAAATTGTATCAAATTCTGCATGTAGTTATACCAAAATAATTTCTGGTTCTTTTCTTTTTGCGTAGAGCCATGTATATCAGTAAAACTGCAGGAAAGCAACTTAGCTAACATATTGAGAGCACTGTAGAAAGATGATCCTTCAATACATGCTGCTTGATTGAGACTTAAATTACATGAAAAGGCACTTATGCTAATCTCAAGCATGAACTCAAGAACTAGTAAGTCAGTTTAGTAATTAAGAATCAAACACATCATTTAGGATTTACTAAAATTCAGTGTCTTTGCATGGATAATTAATGTTTTGCCCAACACCAGCCATATCTATGGTGAGTCACCTTTTAATTTTTTTCCTTTTTGAGCTGAGTACATTCGGTACTGCTGTATACGGCGTGTGATATATTCACTGGAGTTAAAACTTTCCTTGAGTTATTACAGGTCGAGCACTGTTTTCTGGAGTGCTTTAGGCTGTAGAGGCTACTTTGGCCACTGGAAGACATGGGAACATTGGTTTTCTCTCTTGGGTGGGATGGAGATGAATGATGTGACAGGACTGGGGGCTTTCTGCTTTGTAGTGGTCTTGGGCCGGAGGAAGGGTTTTCTAGGCAGACTTGGACAATAGTCGTCTTGATCATATTGACCAAATCTTTCTGCTTTATTTCTAGGTAATCCTTAGAATACCATGTATATATTCAGAATAGTAACTTACTGGACTGCAGGCAATAGATATTCCACTGTATTCTGTTTAAAGCACAAAAGCTTTGAAAATCACTTGCAAGCATCTTGTACACAGCCTTAAATACCTCTTCCTCTGGTATTTACAGCGTAATAATGCATAATGCAAAATCATTTTCAGTCCGACAGCCTTAGCTTCTTCTCAAATACAGTTGAAAAGCGTAGGCATACATCAGTAAAGCTGCCTATTGTATGCAGCACATGTTCTTCTGAACTGATATTCTTCCTGTAATACAATATAGTTACAAATTCTCCTCTGACAGATTTTGAATACCTTCCGAATTGCTTATTAGTTAAATGGTTTATGGTTGGTGAAACACACAATTAAAAAATTGAATCTATGGGAGCTAAGGTTTTGCTTCATCAATTTTTCTGCTTTTCTCAATGAAAATTTATGAATTTATTGATGATTTATTGTCTCTTCATAAAATTCATTTTGTGCCAATAGACCATTACAAATATCAGCAGATCCAGCTTTTATTGAAATGAACCATAATTTTCTATTTGCTTCTAGTGCAAATGGTGTTGGTTCTAAACTATTAAAATGCAAGATCTATTACTGCCTCCCACCTTTTAGGAAAAAGAAAATTACAGGGGACTTCACAGCTATTTTTGTGACGTGGTGGGATAATCAAAATTTAAAGCTTCAAGGTCAAATATACTTTCCTGAGTGACTCAATTACTGCTCAGTTTGATGGCAGTAGAAGAACAAGGGTACTTGAGCTTTAAGATTGCTGGGTTTTCATTATATAACCAGAGCATATTAACAGCAAACTCCTAAATACAATTGATGTGTGAGTAGCCCAATTGGTAGGCACATTGGCTCCATTGTGTGAGGGATTAAATAAATGTAATACTTCACATTATTATTCAGTGAATAGAATTTTTTATGAAGTTTTGGTAAAAAAGAAAAAAAAAATGCATAGTTGTGTTGTCCAAGTGACATGTCTATTTACTTAAAAATTAAGTGCTTATTGGTAGGATAAAAAAATTTATCATACCAGTAGTTCAATTTTGACTTTTTTTTTTTGTCTTTTGCATATTTGATTTTCGTTTGCTGCCTCCTGTAAACTGTATGGCTGTTGAGACATACAGATCTTTGGTAAATACTTCCATAAATCTTTATGTGTTCATTTAGAAACCATGGAAATGTGCATCATTTTACAGCTGAATAGATGCATAAATATGAACTCCACTACCAGTTTAAAATAGTCTTACCACCAGGCCAGAAGGTCATCACTGGTTTTACATTCGATGTCATAGCCATTTTCAGAAATCAAGGGTGTAAAGTACCTTTATTTCAGTTTATGCCAATGTATTCTGCTCTTCCATTTGCTAGTCTGTAATTTACATCTGCATTTTTCACCTCTGTTTCTGGCCCAGGTTCCTTGCTAAATATCCTTACACAAGTAAATGAAGTTCTGAATTGTGCTGCTTTCTTTCAGTGGGTTGGCAGAACCATTCTTTCTGGCATTAGCTAGATGACTTTCTCTGGCGAATTATTTGCGGTAGTTATTAATCTTATTTTGTTGTCTTTGTCATTTGATCATCCTAACATGAGATGCTGCATTTTAAGTCCCTTGAAGAAAAACATGCAAATACATTGTAATGAATGCAAGTTTTGAAATAATCCCCCTAATGTAAAAATATGCTCAAATTGCTGGTGAAAATTTAGCCTAATCAAACACAATTTTAGATCTAAAAAGCAGTTGTGAAGGCAGTGCTCTGTTCTGAGGCTCTTCTGCCAAATGGAGTGTGGGCAGTGGGGCCAGGTTGACACTAGCAGCTTCCCTCACACACGGGTGGCACCATCCAGTTCCCGGGTGTCCTTCTGCTCCTCATTTCACTGCTCTCCTACTGCAGAGCTCCAGGCAGAAACCTCTCCTTGCCTCAGCTGCCTCGCTGCTCCCACCTTACCCCAGACTCAGAGGCAGGCCCAGATCTAGCAGTCCTGAAGGCTGTTCCCATCCTTCTGCCTGACAGATGTATTGCCCTACTTGACATCGAACAGCAATTCATCATTAGCATTTTAGTGCAATTCAAGCCGTAAATGTGAAATAGCCTTCCCAGAGCATTGCTGCAGAAATTGCTGCGTTTTTACCTCTTCAGCTTTGGAAGTAAGATAATAGACACATAACCCAGCATTGTTTAAGATGAGTTTAAAATGAGAGAGAGGATTAATGTCTGTAGTTTCAGATATTCAGGCTCTGTCTTCATAATTATTTGGTGTCTTGTTTCTTTCTGTTGCTGTATGTATCAATATATACCTCAATATATGTTCTTGAATCGTCTAGACAACAGAATTTGATGTAAATTGATTTTTTAATACATTTGAAGATTCTAATAATGGCTAATACCTACAATATTCTATTTAAAAAAATAAATTTCAATGAATAAACCCTTAAAAAAGGATCAGAAAAAAATACGTTTTTCCTTATAATGTATTTCCTCACAAAGCATGCGAGGAAAGGCAGTATACCAAAAATCTCTATGGAGAATAAAATAAAATACTCCTGGTGGAGAGGCACTCACCATCATCCGTGTGTTTATGATTTTTCAATATTTCACATCCTCAGTCAGCAAAATGTCCACGGTGGATTGATAGGAGGGCACGTGAGAGCAGTCTTGAAGGTAAAACTATTATGAGGTTCTCTGCTGAATTAGGTTCATGTCTTTGAACAAAAGATTTACTGATTCATTTTATTTTTTTATGGCAAAATATTGTCTAAGTTAACAGGCAGCAAGTGGGGAAAGGGAGATTGCCCAGGTCTCTGTTCCTCTTGGAGGGCCTCCACGGTGAGGTAACGCCTTGGTAAGTGAGCCGTCTTAACCACCTGCAGAGCAATCTTTAAACCATATGGGTCCTCCCTGGCACCCTCCAAGTATAAAGGGATGAGATGGCAAAAATTTGAAACAAATAAAAGCATTAAGCAGGTATTCCATTAACGTTATCTTTAGATAGGTCTTCTGGATGAAATATTTTGGCAATGCTTCACTGTTTACTTAAGCATTTTAGCCTCTACCTACTCACTACTAATAAAAACAGCACTTCAATCAGTTGCTTTTCATATACAAAGCCTCATAGCTTTGTTTACTTCTTCTGCTTCCTTTGCTGTCATTGTTTTTGTTGGACTGTGTTTGGCAGGAAAGGTGCTTGTGTAGATTGGATACCTGTGAACACTGGCATGAGACAAAATCCAGAATATATTTATCTCCCAGTAAGCATCAAACTAAAGCCAGGATTCAGCTGAGTAACTTCTCTTTCCCTTCGGGAAAATTAACATGTGCATTCTCCAAGTTTCCTTCCAAGGGATTTCTGCAGCATTCCCGTGGTGCAGGAGCTACTGAAATTATCCCTGGCATGATCTATACTTGGACACAAACAACCTAAGACTAAAGGTACCCTTCCTCATTAAACAGTTATCCAGATTGCAAAGCCACTGTGCATAATTCGTGTCAATTAGTAATTTTATAGTTGGCCATTATCTTTGTTGCTTTGCTGTGTGAGGAATGTTGGAGGAAGCAAAATTTCTATAATTTTATATTTCTGTGAAAATCTAAGTATTTGGCATGTGAGCACTAAAAAATATGATTTGTCTTGGAAGAAAGTGCTTCCAGCATCAGCCAAAAAGCCTTCTGGTAGACAGAGCAAGCATATTGTTTCATTTTAAGAGAATTGTAAAAGGCTGTTTTATTTTTTTTGTTGTTGTTGTTTTCTTGTTGTTTGTTTTCTTTTAACTTTTACAGATTTTTTTTAGAACTGGGTATTTCCAGATGTGGTAGTTAATACTGTAATTCTGATTAATTACGTTGTTACAGAGGTCTGTTTCATGGAATATTCTTCCAAAAGTTGCAATTAGATCAGCTTTAACAAGGAAATCCATTACAGTGTCTATTTGAGGAAGTCTGCATAAATATGTAATGGATTCATTTTACATTAGCATCCATGCCTTATTCTAATGCAAGTGCTAATTTGAATGCTTCAGTTGATTTCGAGTTACTCGGAATGTGCTACAATAGCATCTTTCACCTTAATCTTCAGTGGTCAAAGCAAATTTGCTGCTGTTTGAACACGCTCTGCCTTTCAGAAGATCCTTCTTTGAGCCTGGAGTGCATAATGCAGGAAAAAAAGCATCACGTAACTTAGGAAAATACATTTCTGTGTGGTGTCTGGAAGTAGCACATACCTCTGTGCAGGGGGATGCAGTACTGTTGAAGTAATGAAATAATTGAGAATTTGTGCAATAGTTATTGAATAATTATTGAAAAGCGTGGCTCAGTTTTGCTGTTACCTGAGTATCTAGCATCAGTGCATCACTTGTGCATCAATTTGGTTTTCTGAAAGCCACCTATCGAAGGAAACAATTTAAATTCCTTTAAGGTCACTGGTTATAACTTGTTTAGCTGCCTTTTAAATATCCCTCTGCACTCCTATTTACTTTTGCAAATGATGCTCTTTGGGTGCAAATCCTAAGGAAGTAGCATCATGCCATAATGTCAAAGCAAAAAGATATTTGGTTCTCTTCACCCAGTTTTTGCATGCTACACAAAACACAAAATAATGGGCCCTTCATGCTGCTCAGGAGACTCATTCTCCAAATAAATACCTAAATAAGTCTAATCAATAGTGAAGTTTAGTCTAAAACACTCATGACTTGATTGCAAGGAAGGAGCCTTGTGAAAGCCTGTACCTTTCAAGAGCTGGGTCTGTGTGACCTCATGTATATTTAAATGTGTATTTTTTAAAATGCACCTTTTTTATTTTTTGACTGTGTCTCTAAACATACAATGTATTGTTCCTGGAAACACAACTACAGAGAAATACTTTTTCTGGGAACAGTGTTACAGAGCTGGTAATGTTGATTGGCTGACTAATTAGCGTCATTCCCAGCAGCACTGTCTCCGGCAGAATTTCCGAGAAGGAGCTGACAACATGGTGAGTTGGTGTATGCCCAAGCCACGCTGGCATTTCACTCCCCCTCCCATAATTCAAAGTTAGGGCTGTGACAAATGGCAGTTATGAATTTATATTTTGTTCTAACCATAATTAGCTGCAGGAGAACTCTGCTTCTTTCAGTTCAGCCCTGGATCATATTTTATGTTTTTTTTTTTTTTTTTAATAGGAAAAACACCAAGAACTGAACACAATGAAAATTACTGTAGTTGGCTGCCTGCATGCATCACTTCTGTGCATACAGAACTCCAAATTACTAAAAAGGTCATGTACATATGGAGGTCTAATTAAAAGCAACAAAACAAAATTTTCTATTAGAGGTGAGAATTGATCTCACTGGTCCTGCAACACATCTCTGAATCAACCCATGATGTATGAAGATACTTTAAGATAATTAGTAGAAAAAAATCTCAAGGAATAAAACTTAAAAATATCAGCAAGCAAAATCAGGCAAGCAAATAAAATGAGCACCACTAGGGAAAGTAAAAGTAATAATTGATCATTCAAAGTTTAGATTAACTTTACTTGATTGGAAATGAGAATCTAGAAATGCGATTTTTTTTTTTCCCCAGGAGGTTAAACGTTCTTCAGGTACAAAGTTAGAGGGATGCAGTTGCTCACGGCAACTGAAATGCATTTGTTGGTGTCTGAGGAGGAATAAGGAAGCATGCAAACGCTGAATATACAATTTATTAAATAAAAACCCATGTTGGAGATTGCCGAGTTGAGCTACAAGTGCCAAAAGAAGACATGAGGCTAGAAATCAACAGTAAAAGTGTCTGTTGCATTTAGTGATCTGAAAAATATATTTTAGGTGTAATTTAGGTTTCACTGATGCATGTTGCCTTCAGCAGGATGTCAAAGCTTGCACCCTGGTTTTACCAGGAAGGCCTCGATACATGGGGATTACAGTAAACTGCTTCGGATGAGGTTGGATGATACTAGAGTCCACTCTTGCCTTCTTCATAAAGCACCTTGTGTAACTTGGAGTATAATTTAAGTTCACGGTCTTCATTCAAAAGTTCTGTTGTGTTGTTTCATTTGCAAAACATCTGTTCTTCTTTTGCTCTTCCCTAAGGAGTTTTGCTGATGTAGCAACTTGGATCAGCTGCGGATATGATTTATTTATATGTTTGTTTATTGGCAAGATTTTAAAATCAGCAAATCCAGTTAGGTTGAATCCAATTTATGCAGGAAAAAAAAAAAAAAAAACGAAAGAAAAAAAACAGCTTAATATGCCTAGATGACTAAGATAAAATAGAGTGCCAAGTGTGTTTTCCTAGTATGGCTATATCTAAACAAAAATCTGAATTCTTGTTGTTCTTAATATGTCAAGAAGAAATATCAGACCCCAGGAATGCTGTGCAGGCAAGGAGCTGGCGTGCGGAGTGATGCGGCGTCTCAGGGTGTTAAATTTGATTTTGCCCTTGGTTCATTTGCGTTTTTGGTTGAATAACTCCTCATTTCATTTTGCCTCAAAACGCCTGAGAAGGTGAAGAGCGGAGGGGTTATGTGCAGCAATGCCTCCTCCTCCCTGCCCGCCTGCGCCGCGGACGGGAAGGGCTCCTGGGCTGCCGGCACCCTGCATGGAACACGTCCCGATCCATCCTTCTCATCCTTGCAAGGACATGACTTAATGCCAAATAGTCCACATTGGTACTTGTGGCTTGATACTGATTAGAGCACTATATTTTTTCATGTAACTGCCTTTCTGTTACCCCCAAATTGTTGTAGAAAGTAATGAAATGTAACAGGGAAAATAGTTGTAAAGAATCAGCCTGAGTTGTCTGCAGCTTACGCATTTAAGTCGCCAAGAGGCCTTCTGCAGTCTCGCCAGTTATCACTTTTGCACATGTTGAGCCTGTGCTGGCAGCCAGCAGCAGTTCAGTAAGTTCTGCACAGGATTTTCTCCCGAATCAATCCAGTCTAAGCTGTAGTAGAGCTAGTGATGTATTTTAATGAATTCTGTTTCACATTTTCCCATTTATACTGCAGTTTATATACTGTCCTTAGAGATTTCTGTATTCATCTTATCTGGCTTTAGAAGAGTGCTGGAGAATCTGGTAAATGACAGCTGCTGTGTTTTAAATTTTGCTGCAAGGTTTGAGCAAGATAACGTTGCAGGACTGGAGGGTTGACTAGAGGGAGGCTTTTTCCTTTCCTTTCCCTCCCAGAACTGAATCCTAGAACAAATTATTCTGTTGTTTAGCAACGAACAGCATGTGTACAAATTTCCAGCAACATTCAGACCAATAAGAAACGTGCTACAAATTGCATAAAATGGACAGGTTATTTTTCCAGTGAAATGCTTGATTTAGGATAAATGCCACTTCTTAGATAAGAAGGGGACATCCTGAGTCATGAAGCATATGGTCTCCAGTGGTGCAGCCAGCCAAATCACACCACACCATTAGTATGTGTCAAGCTGTTTTAAAAGCAGTTATTTCTTTTCACCTCCACCACTTTTGGAGAAAAACTGCCTTGGAAGTTCATTCAGCCCCCTACTTCTCATTGCTAGTATTTATTAATGATTATTTGTTCTTGTGCACAGCTTTTCACCTCTTTCTGCTTGTGTTTATTCCTTTCTTCCTCTCTCTCCACTCACAGTGTGTTTTCTTTATAAAATAGGTCACTGGCAATTTTAAAAAAAAAAGTTCCATACAGATGATGGAGCAGATTAATAGACTGCAAATTATAGTAGCAGCACAAGACCTTCAGACAAAGATACTTATTTTCAATAACCTGAAATCTGGTTATTCCTTTCCAGAAAAAAAAAAAAAAAAAAAAAAAGAAAAAATAAAACCATTATTATTGTGAAATATAATCAAAAATCTGAGTGAAGCAGTTAATTCTCCAGGTTTAGCAGGCAGCAGTGATGGCACCACCCCAAAGGCCTAGACATGCTCTGTTCCTCTATGGCACGTTCCCCCCGAGTGTCCCACTGTCACAGGTCGGTAGCTGGGCACAGAGCAGCATCAATGCTGAAGCTTTTCCCAGTTTGTTTTCTTGCAGAAATGCTTCTTTTATTTGTTTATTTGTTCAAGCAAACCACTTCTCTATTGCATTCTGCAGAGGTTGATGTGATTAGTTTTAGAGAGAGGGAGAGGTTTGAAATATTGTCATAGATTTCTTTCAAAGTAACACACACACACACAGTACAAATCAGGGGCCGACCAGGCGATGAGCAAAAGCCTACAAGTTCAGTTCCAGTCACTCCTGTATTCCAGAATGAAAAATATATTCCCTGAATCCAGAATTTGAACAAGCGTGTTCTACTTTTCTGCTATGCTCATGTTTGGCATGCCTTCCGTTGGTGATTCTCCATTTATTGTGATTTTATTTGCATCTTTTTAAAGTTAATTTAGTGCCTAGGAAAATGTTAAAGCGACAGCTCTGGGAACTGAAATCCCTTCCCTTTCTCTAAAGGAAGGACAATACGGGTAGCACTGCTTTTCTCACTGGAGAACAGCCACTTGGACAGCAAGGGGCATCAGTTCCCTGAGGGCAAATGGGTCTCGGTTTCATTTTTTTGGCTTTTTAAAGACATTTTGTAATGTAGGTCCTGAAGTGTCACCTGAATGAATGGTTAATCCATTATGTTACCAGGGGTTGCCTTCTTCTGTTCATTCTTCATGGAAAAGGAAGGTAAAATTGAGCAGTATTTCATGCTGCATTTCCTTTTATTTTTTTTCTCCTCTATAACATCATATTATAATTCTTCATTTTGGAGCTGATCCTTGTTTCCTAGTGATCGTCTGAAGCGACTGCATTAGGGATTATCACTGCAGTAGGTTCTCCTATTTTACTGAGTTCTCATCCCCGGTTCGTTCACATAGTCAAATCTTGGTATCCAGGGGGAAAGAAGGGCAAGTAAGTAATAGGAACAAGCACAAAGAATATCTAAAGTTACAAAGGTATGTTCTAATTCATCACTTGTAAAAACTGAAAGCATATTCCACATTTTGAAAATACCAAGTTTTTGCAGAGCATAGAAATGACCTTACAGAGTAGCTGTTAGAGCAGGGTATGGGGGAAGGTGTGTGTGCTCCATCCCGGGCTCTGTAGTGAGTGATAGCCAGGGCTGTTGGCTGCAAGCATGACCATCCCTATTTACCATAAAAGCCAAAGATTATCTTCTCATTTTAACAAAAAACTGCAGTTTAGGAACTTATGACTGAAGGATCAAAACAATCTCTTGGCTTCTCTGTAACCCACAACGTCTGCTAGTTTTGTTGTTCCGTGTAGGTAGCCATGGACATTCGCAGCTTTACGGGAGATGCCCGTGAGTCAATTTGTTCGGGTTTTTTCTTTAGCTTTGTAGTGTAGCCAGTACCGTTCTTGTACCTAGCCTACTCATTCCCAACAAATATAGGATGATTAAATGAACTTGGATTCATTTTTTTTATTGTTGGAAGGAATAGAGAACAATATATCATTACATAATTACATAATAAATACATTTTTCTTCTGAAAAATGACACATCTTGGCCCACATGGTTACTGTGGTTACTAGACCCGATGAAGAATTATTTTTCATAGGAATATTGGTTGAGGAGGCATATGTGCTTTGAACAAAAATAGTGATATGCGTGTGGAAATATATATAATGCGTTACATGCTTTAAATGTATACAGGCGTGAGATGTTCTTTTTATAGCACAAGCCTTCTTAGTCTTGCAGCACACAATAGACTCCGGCTTTGCTCTCCATGAAGGGAGGATCTGCCTCCTGTTGCTTGTCAGGAGGCCTGTGAGTCCTCTGTTAATGCTGCCTTGGGGACCTCACTACTGATTGCCTCAATATTTTATTTTCATCTGCTTCACCAGAGATGCATAAACGCAGCTCTCCAAAGTACTCTTCCACTCCCCTTTGATAGCCCAATTCTAGACCCTGTATGCTATAGGGACAAAATAATCATCATGCTTTTTAAGTTGTTTGCCTTCCATTGCTCAAGTTAAATATGTTTAAAGAGTGAAAGTTAGCAACTCGAAACCGACTATCTGCTCCTGTAATGAAGGCCAGAGGGAATTTAACCCTAATCATTTTCTTCTTTCCTGGAAGCAAATGAACTCACTATCAGTGAGGATACTGGTCCTTACCAGTAAGCATGAACTTCAGAAAATTGCCACTTGACATTGGAAAGCATTGTGCAGATTCTACGAGCAGAACGAGAAATTGAAGCAGAGTCCCCAAGAGCAAAAGGTTTAATAATGCAGTAAGTCTGTCAAGCAATTGAATTTAAATAATGCTATAATGCAAAACACTAGTTACTAATTACTACAAGAAAGGGAATTGCAACGGAAACTTCCATCAGTTTGTTATAATGCTGTGGCAATATTATGAGATTGCCTTGGTCTGGCAATATAAAATCCTGATTTCAAATTGATTTTAACAAAACAAATGAAGCGAGCAGAAAGCCTATTTGGAGTGGACACTTGAAAACAGGAATTCAATACTTGGAGAAAATATAAACTGTCTAGCCATCTAATAATAAATCCAAGACGAATGTGTTGAATGGTTTTCATGATGCAAGCAGGCTGTGATTCTAAGCGATGTTGACCTCAGGCTCTGACCCGCAGCCCCGCAGTTCAGCTGTGTGTCTCGAAGAGCCATTTGCAGAGCACAGTTGCGTGACCAGCTTGGTTTTACGGGGGAGAAAAAGTAACCAGTGTTGAGCTGCGTGGGAGTCTGGAAGCAAAAACTGCGAAAGAGAAGAAAATTAACGTCAGAGAAGTGAAATTGTGGAGATGATAATAGGAAATCTAGGACTCGAGAGAAAAGTGCTGGCATGAAAAGATGGAACCCCTCTACTCACCCCTCTACTCAGCCCTGGTGAGGCCACATCTGGAGTACTGTGTCCAGTTCTGGGCCCCACAGTACAAGAAGGATG
>JAWLRI010000640.1:7215022-7268779 GCA_034781795.1 Crypturellus tataupa
TTCAAGACCCGCTTGGATGCTGCCCTGTGCCACGTGCTCTAGGTGGCCCTGCGTGTGCAGGGGGTTGGACTAGATGAGCTCTAGAGGTCCCTTCCATCCTTAGGCATTCTATGATTCTATGAAAACTCAGGGAAGGGGCATGGCAAGAAGGTGGCAGTTGTGGAAAGCTGAGGATCAGCCCATGCCACAGCCACCCTGCTGCCACTCTGCTAATGGTGCCAGCGAGGCAACACACCGGCCCTGGCCCAGCCAGGTCCCTGGGCTGCCGTGTAGCTCCCAGCACCTTCACCCACGCTGTCTTCGGTGTCCATTAACCAACAGAAAACTGTTGTTTGCTCCTAAAAATTATATAATCCTGCTTGCTGGGTGTGCTTGATAGAAGGCACTTAACTATGACATGGTAGGAGGGTGGTTTGACAGTGGGGCTGAATGCTCAGCCCTCCTGAGAACTAGTTTGTCCCGCTTTACTGCTAGAATTACACATTGATAAACAAAACACAAGCAAGAAAGCTACTGGCCAGTTTTACCTTCACTGTCTTCTCTATTCAAGATGACTTGGTTTAATTCAGGGCAACCACTTGCTTTTAAAGAACCCTTTTTGATTAGTACACTCAATTCCTCTTCCGTTCTTTTGTTGGTAAAAGCATATTTTGTGTTCCATAACTTCAAAGCAGTTACGGTATAAAAACGGAGAGGCACAAGATAGGGCTACTAGACTGGTAGATTGATCCAGTAAGAGTGTTGGAAAAAGGACAAGGCTTAAGAGGTGGAGTAGCAACAATTGATGGCAAATAAGGGTCCTAAATGGAGTAGGAGGATTGAGCTAGGAAATGCTTTTAAAGCTAGGAGGCCACATCATATTACATGCCTCAGAGACAAAAAAAAATATATCAATATTTTAGGTGGGCAAACTGGCAGAGGTTGCACTATAGTATTACACATGCTGGGGAGAGGAAGAATAATAAAAATAAGTAATAGTCTTTGAAGTAATATGAAATGGAACAATAAAACAAGAAAACAGAAGGGCTCATCACTTACGGTCTATATATATAGCTCAAGAGCAGGCATGAGAGTAGTTCCTGTTCTTGAAAAGCACTGAGTTTCTTGAATAAGAAAATTTAACCTTGTTGATGTGGGGCTGGAACTGAGACACAGCATGAGAGGAATGTGTCCTATAGAGGGACAGATTTACAATTTTCCTTCTCCTATGCCTCTGTAAAGTGGTTTCTTCCCCTTTCTGGGGAGTATCACCTCTGCTTGATTTTTTAAAATTAAAGAAAAATATTATTTTTAGGGATCCTGGGCAGATCTGCCATGAGATGGCAATTTCCTCTTTAATTTGCAGCTGCATACTCTTATTAAAATACCACTGTTCTTCCCACAAAACGACTGCTGATAATGCTAAACTGTGGGGTATGGATGTCATTTAAGCCTTTTGTCTTTTGGGCATGGGCTAATTTGCTCAGCACATTAATTTGTAACAAGTTGAGGCACGTGGCTCAGTCTGTAGGGTCAGTTCTGAAGCTTCGAGCAACGTTTTTCTTGCGTTGCAGAATATCGTTGCTTCTGTCTAGGGACTTCATTAGGGCAGTAACCGGATGCTTTCTGCAAGCTTTTAAGCAAGGAGGGAACCTCGTTACGGGTTTGTAATATGTAAAAATGTGCATAAAGTTTGGATAACAACAAATTCCAGAGCCATGTGACACTCAAAGTGCTGAAATACATTTTGCAAGATATAGCTGAAAGTTATCTGCATTACGGAGTTACTAAACTAAATTATTAAAATCTCTGCTGTATTAAGGTGGTATGGATGTGGTATAGATGTATAGGTATAAAGTAGAATAATTCTATACGTATGCATGTGTTTATATATACATAACATTGATGGCATTAAAGTAAGTAAAGTAATTGCTCTAAGAAGAATGGCCACCAGCCTAACAGTAGAATTTTGTTGTTGTTGTTTGTTTTAAATCCCTATTGCTTCACAGAAATTAGGATAAAGCTGGTAAAAAAAAAAAAAATAGTCTTTACACTGTTTTTTTTACTCCTTTGTTATGAAGGAAGATTTGTTGGAAACTACTGGGAAAAGCCACAAGTCATAAAAACAGATTAATTTAGGTTAGTAGGAAGGGGAAAAAAATAAAAATTAAAGAAAAAAAAAGGAAGAGAGGAAGATGATCTCTCTCTCAATATTTGGTACCAAATGCAACTGATGCACGTTTTCAGTTTGTACTTCACTGTAATCAAGTGGTTCTCACACTTTATTCCATTTTTCTTCTCTGAAGGCTTTGGTCTTACTCCAGATCCACACAACCACATGCAAATTCCCATTCTCTAGTCTGCCAGAACCCTGTTTTCCCGCCTCCCCATTCTCCCAGAGCATCACCCATCCTGTCCTTTACTTAAAATAAAATAATAAAAGGAAATACAAATGTTTACCTCTGAGTCTTATTCTAATAGGCCCAACTTCTATCAATTAAATTAGAGAATCCCTGAGAAGTTAGCTTTGCAAAGCTAAATTTGATTAATCCAAATGAAGTAAAACTTCAGTAATAAAGCATTAAACTGTCCAAACATGTACTATTTTATTATGTTCCCAATGAGTTCAAGAATATTTTTGCTCTTTCAGATTGAAATCAAGTCACAAACTGAAGTCTGGTGTTCTCTGTGCATAAATACATAATATTTCCCCAATCAAACCCTTCCCAGTAAACTACCCTTCAAACTACCATTTCAAACATTAGTATGCTGTAGATATAGGAAAGTCATTCTGTCTCAGTAAATCTAAAAACCTTGTTATTTATCCTGCCAAACCTGAACTTGATCAAATTACTAATAAACAGACTTTCAATGTGTTTCAGAAAGTATCAGCTCCTTCAGGGAATGTATTTTTTTATATGAAAACTGCACTTACTGTTTTCTGTTTTCATATATTAATTATTTGTTGATCGGCACTGTGAGTTGCTCCTATTCTCCCTCTGCTTATTAATTACAGTTATTCTGTTATCCTTCTATAATTTCATGACAATGCTAATGAAAGTATTGGGACTATAGATTGATCTCCATAGAGTCTTCTCTTTTTGCAATTTAGGGTCTGTTAACAAGTGAAAGAAATCCTGCTATAACTTACTGTTTAAGGCCCGTTTACAGCTAATTAACTAGAAACCAGTCCTAGCTTTGCTACTTTTATCACAACAAAATTTAGATGCTTAGGTCAATTTAGTTCTCATTTGATGTTTTCCGGTTCTGCATTTGCAACATTCTATAAAATGCAGGGCCAGCTGGCTTGTCGGATGGGGATAAACAGTTGGGGGCTGCTAAATATATTTTTTAAATGTAAGGAAAGAGAAATGCCCTTTTCTAAATAAGAGAAAGAAGATGCAAAAGTTTTAAATAGGGAACAGAGGCATCTGCCTCTAATTTATATAGTGTATGTAAACCTCCTACTAAATGGCATATGGAAAGTCTAGCTCTACTCTCTAAAATGAAATCCTAGAGTTCTCTCTTAGTAGCTCCAGCTCTAGTAGTCATTCTAGCAAGACCTTTAAAGCGTAGGACATGTTGTAAAGGAGTGGTAATTCACAGACAACTTTATTTCAGTCTGATGTTCATTGGTGGTATTGAGGATAATGTCCTTCATGGTTGTGTCTTGCTTAATCCGTATCATGTACCACTGTTTTGTGATAGTGTAACTCTTTTTATGTCTAATCTATAAAACTGTAGCATCAAAATGAAGCCCTCAACCTGAATTTTTATTGGAAGTTATGTCAGGTATGATATTGAGTTTGCCTCTTTTTAAAATAATTTTTTCTCACCTCCATATTCCAGTCCTCACGCTTCTGTGAAATTTGCTAATTTAAATACGAAATAAAGTAAATGTGCTGTATTTTGGAACAAAATACAGAGAAGTAGAGGAGACCAATTCCTAGAAAAGTAATTCATTAATGACTGCAGCACCATTCTAGCTCAGCTAAAGAGCTGCAAATTGCTGGCCCTTGGGAGAGTATTCTGGGGAGGGCTGACCAGTGCTTTTCCTTGGGTTTTTGTCCCTGGCCTGATTCCTGATGCTTCCTTTTTTAATAGCATAGTAACTAGTGCTGCATATTTGTGATCCTGCATTTGTAGAATGCTCCGAGGATTTCAGAGATCCTTACAATATCAGCAATCCTTCTGCTCTCCACAGGAGAGAAGTAAGTCTTAGGCATTTTTTACAAGTGTGTATAGGGATGTAAAATAAGATTAAATAGTTTGGCCAGGCTGCTAGCGTGATGTGTAAGCAACAGCTCTGCGAGTGCAATGTGAGGCATTCAGCCCAATCAGCTGATTGCTGCAGCTCAAGGGGCATATCATAAAGTATGAGTTTGGCCCTTAATTCTCTTCTCAGATTAGTTATGAGTACATGTAACTACACTGACTTTAGTGCGTTATTCCTCTTTTCCCAGTGTAAGGAAGAAAGGACATGAGCGTGAAGAGTGCACTTGTAGTGTATCTTTGCATGCATATACCTGCACAGGATGCATGTAGATGGTTTGGGTAGCGTAAAGAAGATCCAGCACGTGAGAGCTAGGCAGTGGTGTGCTCTGTAATCTGCTTTTTAGACAGGGCTGTAAGGGGCTGAGCATTAATTTAGTTCACATGCGGAAAGCATGTGAGGTATTTTTAAAATATTTGTTTGCAACATTGTGCTATGTATCAGAAGTAACAAAAGTGAAATATATCCAGCGACTTACATTAGCCAAAACTGAATAATGTGCTGTACAGCATACATGCTTAAGGGCAGAGATGTTTTGCATTTATATAGCACTTTCTGTATAAGAAACTGAGATGCTTGTAAAATGAGCTTAAGCTTTGGCAGTGCTTTAGCATTGTTATCCCAATTTTACATCTGTAAAATTACAGAGTAGACATTGAACTACTACTTGGCTAATTTAATAAAAAAATTAGTGATAATTTGGAAATAGTGATAATTTATAACCCATCATCTGATATTCATTTGATGGATGTGATGCTGAAAAAAACTTATAATGTACTAGATGGATGAGCATTACAATGTTGTTGACAACCTTAGTTTTTTAAAAAGTTTTGAATACTCTCTCTACACAGAAAAATACTATTATTTTTCTGAGATTCAAATAGGTCTCTAAATGACCTATTTAATTCATTTGGTTCCTGATAGCTAGAGACATCAATTTTTGTCTCAGCAGCAAATGTACAGTTTGTGATGTGGTCACTTTTTTGTGTGTTAGTGGCCGTTTGGGAGCCTTGGTTAATGCTAAGGCTTTTATTTCCCCACTGGGTTCTTTGCCTCTTTAAGTAAAATCTCCCTGTCAGTTTGGGAGGTGTAGGGGAAGCTCTCACCGGGGATGCGCTGTGACCTTGGTGTTGTGTGCCATTTGTGCATCATTAAAAGGTTGTAATGAAGTTCTGCCTGCACACAGATTGTAAAAGGTCAAGCAGAAAGTTGGGAGCCAATGAGGTTGGGAAGAAAAATTGTGCTAGCAGCAGAGGTTGAGGGATTCATTATATTGATGCTATGGGGTTTTCAGCAGAGTAATAACCGAGTTAGCAATAGAATGTAAATCTTCTCAGCCACTTAGTCTGAGCCTGCTTCCCCTTGATTTGTGGGGATATATTTTTACTAGAGTACAGCAAAAGTCATTATGCTTTCAGGAAAGCCACTGCGACTAGTTAATGCATTGTAGGTAGAAAGAGTGAACATAAACAGAACTGTGTGTGGTTCATCTGTAAAGACATAGCATCAGCGACGGAAAGCAAACAATTGTACCAAATAAAAGGGTGTGTGTAAATAATTGGAGCTGCTACACCATGTAATTGTAGGTTTGTAGGATTTGGTTGGCAGGTTGTGTTGTTTATATGCAGAATGTCGGGATAATAACCGTAAAGGCTGGCTGTGTGGTTCGCAGCAAGGGAAGAGGCAGTTGCCTTCCAAAATCATATATATGTGGGAAGGGATCCTTCACTCCCAAAGGCTTCACCATTGCTCTCTATTTCTCAGGAAACCAGCTCCCATAATTGTAAAAGTATTAAGTGTTCACCAGATACAGCAATATTTAAGAGACTGTGTAACATTATTCCATTATAATCTACTTCATATTAATTTAAGCTATTGTGCATTACAAAATAAAGTGGAAGAATAAATCTAAACTTCAGCGGTGCCCTTAGAAAAATTTTACATTCCAGTTCTCTGAATAAGCTATGTTCTGGCATAATTTCTCACCATCTGCACATAGAGAAGCAATGCTATGAAAGGTTGTGGGTTTGTTTTATCTTCTAGCATGCAAGATTTTCCTCAATAACTCTTATTAAATTAGAGGTTTTTGATACATGGAAAAGTCTGTCAGTTTTAATAATTCTCCACATTAACAACAATGTGAAAGAAACATCACAGGAGAAGAACCCACCAGGTAAGCCTGGAGTTACCACTCTGAGGCTTTTAGTTAAATACTTAGATGTTCAGATGCTCAGTTGTGGGAACTAAAGAAACCAGTTGTCTCTCTTCTTCATCCAGTATCTATGAAAGAATCTGCAATATTCCCAGGTTATCCTCCAAAGTCATCACGTTTCATCCCTGCATTATCTGGTTAATTTACATTACTTAGGGGTTAAATCCAAACTGAAAGCTGATACCAACATCACAGCTATCTACATAGAGGCCACACATTTTGTGTGCTTGAGTAGTGTAGGAAGGAACAAGTGCCTAATTCCTAAACGGTACTAAAATGGTAAATGTCAATGTTCATCCCTTTTAATTCCCGGCAGGTGATCTTGTAACTAATCTAATGTGTCAATTACAGGCAGCTTTGAAAAAAGAAACTCAAAGTATCTGGAGGAAAGAAAATACAGTGACTAGGAGGGGTTATTTGGCATCCAGTCAACTAGCATCAGATCACTGCAAATTACCTGTCACATTATTCCCTTCCTGAATACGCTTTGTTTCAACATCATCAGTGAAGCAGTTACATATTTTGTGCCTTTCTTCTGTCACATTTTCACACTTGATATGCAGTGCTGTTTTGTTCTAGAAAATACCATCTCAGAGCAGGCGGTGATAAAAGAACTCAGAGGTTTTCACAGAAAGCCTTATAAATATTGGAGACATACTCTTTTGTGCATTGATTATGCTAAGGTGTTTAATTAATCAGCAGACAGTATTTAATGAAGAAAAATGTTATTGAAGAAATTGTAATGAGAATTACAGAAAGTTCTTTGTAACATTGGCACAAAGATTCCCTCCCCTTAAAAATTCTGTGAACATGAAACAGCCCTGCTAACCCAAAACTGTTAGTGGTGGCACTTCTAGTGAGGCCCAAGCTCTGCTATTCATTCCTCTCTCAAACTTTAGGAATCTAGGGGTTGAATTTTAAAATGTTCCTCTGAAAAATGCTTTGTGCATTGGGCTTATGTCCCATTACAGCTTCTTCTTGAGGAACCCCAAGTCTGCCGTGGTGCTGTGGTGTATGTTCTTCTGGGATGTTAATGCCCTGGCTCAGGTCTGTGGCATTTCAAGTGCAGTTGTCTGTGAGAGGCTCCCAGAGGTATCAAATCTGTTCCTGTGCCCCAAGGGATCCACTACACTTCTGTGATTCCTGACATGTTAACATCCGCCTTTGTAAGCTTCCAGGAAGAAGACAACTGTAACCACTCAAAAAAAAAAATGTATTCTGTGTTTAACTATTCTTATCATTATCCCTATCCTTTCTAATAGGTAGCCAAAATGTCCCTTGCTTCAGTCTTCTTCCCAATACTGCCTTCTAGGATGGGAGGACTAATTGCAGGAGTTTCTTGTATATTGACAGGCTGTTGCTTATAAATTGGCAGACTGCTATCAAGTCTTCCTTTTACAGTCTCTTCCTCCAACATTTTCTTTCATGTGTTGTATTTCTAGTCATCTTTTTGACATTTCCTGAACAGTTTTCTCTCTGCTTTAGAGGACCAGGTGCAGCATCTAGATGAAACTTTCCCAGTGCTTATGAGAGCAGAAGGGATCTTTTTTTGTTGTTCTAAAGGTGATACTTCTGTTCGTACATCTTGCTTTATGCAAAGGCTTGCCCTGAACATGGGAGTTCTGGCTGAAGACCAAAATGCAGATCCTTTCTGGGAAGTAAGAGCACAAATGCCATTGCATAACATGCTCCCTGCTTCCCACACGCTTCCGCAGCAAAGGAACTCTGTTTGCAAAGCTGAGGAGTCTCAAACTTACTGTATCTCAACTGAACCAGGTAATTGATTTCACCTTGTATTTCTTCCACAACAGGAGTATACAAATCTTAACTAGCTGCAGGTGCTTTCATTGACATTTCCAGTAGTGCATTTTACCTCCTACTTGAGCATTCAAGGGTTAAAAGCACAGTGTACACCAATATAACCAGCACATTTAGATACACGTTTCCTTATCTTCACCCAGCCTGCTCCACTCTGTTTTGGCTTCAGAAGGATGTACAGGAACAGGCTGTAGAAAAGCAGAAATAAAAGAGTTACTAAAGTCATGAGCTGTTGCTCTGTGAATCCATATAGGGCAAGGCTCTGTACATTAAGTAGGACCTTCCTCCCTAAATATTTCTAAATCAGACTTGTGCTTGGTTGAGGCATGATGTATTTGGTCTGACGTATCTGGTTTATTTGCACTCCAGAACATAAATTACAGAGTGATTGTAGTATTTGCTACTAATAGTCACTTCTCAGGGTGTACATTGCACTGGGTAATAAGACTTTCATTTCTGTTTATTGGTATTTTTTGCTAGTATGTTATAAATGTTTAGCTAATTACAGTCAATTAAGGAACATGAGACTCTGTCATGGTATCCACCACTGCCTCATTTTTTGGGGTGAGTTGTCTGCATTGCTGACAGTGTAATTGTTCCAGTGCTGGAGAGTGCATAGACAAAAAAACAAGACACAAAAAATAAAGTATGTTGCCAAAAATAGCACTTTCAAAATAAAAAACACCTGCACCTTGACTAGTTTAGGATACAGAGAATCTGCTTTCATTTGGTTACATTTGGTTTCTTCTGATCACTTAGCCACTGAAAAATAAAACCTGCATTTGATTCCCTTTTTCATCCTGTCAGAAAGTTTATTCCTATCCCAAATAAAAACACCTGGTATTTTGGGACTATATGGAAAGCTGAAGCATAAACAGTTGTTTGAGAAACAAACTTTTGCTTCAGTTCAATAGTCAGGAGGAGCTGGTTCTGAAATCATGTACTTTATTCTGTTTTCCTGCTGTATTAGAGTGGGATTCACAATATGTCTTTGTTCAGCAGATGAAGTTCACTGGTGCACACTTTTTGTGCCATGTGAAAGCATGCATGAGTTTGTGGGATGCAGAAATGTTGTTCTCATAATAACCATATGCTGTTGGATTTGGATCAATAGTTAGGAATAGGCAAACTGGAGGTATAGTAGAACACATGATTAAATGTGATACACTAATGTAATGGCCATTCGTTAGTACCAATGTAATTTGCTTTTTATTATTATTGTAGAATCAATATAGTTTGGTTATTTTAAGAAAAAAAAATGAGAAAAGTGCTACATTACTGATGTACATATAGTGCTCAATCCTCTACCCTTCATGACAAAATGAAGTCTCCACATTGTATGGGACTTTCTCCACTTGATCTTTTTCTGTAAGTACTCTAAATGATGGACTCGTAGTCCTACGGCTAGTGTTGGAGATAGCACAGTGGACTAATTGGAGTGTAGTTCTGACATATTGTGTTTGAGAGTTTGGATCCATTCCAGGTTCTCCATTTTGTAGCATACTCAATATTTTGTAATCCAGTTTTTGCTTTTTAAAAATACATCATATTATTTTTGGCAACAAATTGTGCTGCAGATTCTGTGAGTTTTGCAAAATGACTGAGCTTCTGTTGAAGCCAATTTTTGCAACAGTATGTTAATGAAGCTTGAAAAAAAGTCTGCATTTTCATGTTGAACCATATAATAGAGTTAGCACTTCAGTGCCCAAATTATGTAAATGACAGAGAAAGGGAGAAATCAAGGGCCCTACTCCCAAAGCAATTGAATTAAACAGGCTTCAGATCATATCCAGAATCTATGCTGGTGCTGCTTCTATTATTAGACAGAAAATTATTTCCTGCAGGGCACTGTTAAACTTTTGGAGTTACTCATCACATTCCCCATCCCAGCTCTGCTCCGCAGGACCTCTGCTACCGAGCCCAGCCGCGCTTGCTCCTGCTCTACATCTGCCAGGAGAGTCTGAAGGGAACGGTACCACATTTAGCATTATTTAACGTTACTGGCTCTTGTTGTGGCCTTTGTGACTTCCTGAGATTTCAGGGCCTCTAATTCCGCAAGCTGGTGCTAATGTGCAGCAAGTGCCCAGGCGAGCCCAGTGCCTCCGCTCGTCCTTGTTTAGCAGAAGCTCTTGTGAAGGGATGTTTTTGTTTATGGGGGCTTGTCATCACTCCTAGTGAAATCTAATGGTGTTTTGCTGTGAGATGGGGTCATCAGGCTATTTACTAGCTTGGTCAGAAGAGAAATAAAAGTGCCTCTGGGCCCCATCTGCAATATTTTTTGAGTACCTGTTATTTAATCGCCTGGCTGCTATGTTCAAGATGCTGGTTGTCTGTGTTATAGCTTATTTAAGTGTACAGGATCATGTGTGGTAATGATTTCTGCATTCATAGTAGTGAAGCACTAGTTTCCCTATGATATTTGAATCTCCTGTGGCTCAACAGCATCAGACAGACTTAAGACACGAAAACCCCAGTTGCTGAATTTAATAAATTTGCTGCCACGAAGTTTCTACATGATTACTTAACCAATTAAAACTGGTTTATAGCTTTTAATTATCTGTCCAGTTTACTTTTTTTCTAATTTATCAAATCAGGTTAGAATATTTTATTCAGCTTGCTCTGTTGCTAACAGGCAGGGCAGCTGCATGGCACATTACCTGCACATAGCTAGTGCTGTCTCTGAAAATAGCCTTTGGAGAGTGGGGGAGAGGCATTTTCTTAAACGTCATGCCAGGGATCCAAGGCCCAAACTGTGACCTGTCCTCCTTTGTGTGCATTCCAGGTGGTGAATATCAGTATTTGCAAACCTTGTGCTTCTGACATCTATGAGAAATTCTAGATTTTTCAGGTGCTTTTGTAGGGGAATCATTTTTCATTTACCTCTTTGCTGAATTTCAGCAAAACTTGCATCCTCCTCGAGCAGCAGACTCACTGCTGGTCGCTGGTGACAGAGGATGACATGCGAGCGGCCAGTGAAGACGGAGCAGGTACACGTCTGTAGCAGTGAACTGCTTCTCTTAACTGCCCATCTTCCTCTTGTCTTTTCATCCTGACATCATGAACCGTGTCTTCCCAAGCGCTACCTGGGACTTCTCTTTTGCCATTCTGCACTGGGTGTCAGTTCTATATTTCCTTTTGCTACGGAGAGCACTTCGGCTGTTAGTGAAACCTCCAAATTAGTTCTTGGTTTCCTCCAGACATGTTGACAGCCATCAAGGCGGTGGTTCATTTTATTTCTTTCTCCTATTTCTCCAATAGTTCTTTCAACCTGTCCTTCAGGAAATTCTCTGATGCCCTCTTCTTTGAGGCTCCCTACAGCTGTGTCCTTTTGTGTTTTCTCTTTTACCACTGCATCTTACCTTTAGCTGTTTTCATCTGCAAATGCTCCCTTCAATAACTGTTTCTGTCATTGGGAATCAAAGCCCTATGTATTATTGTCATCTATCCAACTAACACCCGAGCAACTTCAGAAGTGCTATGGAACTGTTAGGTTATAAATTTAAATTCATCATCACTAAAAGAGAATGAGTCTTCCTTTTCCTTACACTATTTCCTTCTCTTTTTCTGTAGTTGCAGCCCTTTCACTTGATGAAACTGGATAGCTGTGTTGTGTCTCTGAAAGCTTCTTTGCATGGCTTATTTCCATGACATGTAAATAATAAAACTTACAAAAGTAAGAGCTTCACTTCAACCATATGAAAAGGCTCTGAGCATTTATTCTTTCTTTGTCTTCCTCTGTTTTTATTTTATTCACTTGGCTTGATTATAACTGAGATTTCAAGGTCTTAAGGGGAGAATGTGCCTTATAGCACCTAGAAGTAAGCTAACCTGACTGAGACTTCTAAATGGGGTTGTAATGAAAATTAAAAAAAAAAACATAATTCAGCTATAGCAGTCTATATGGAGCTTTAGAAAATGATTACTCTTTGGAGAATTATTGAGAGTTTTTCCTGGAATTTCAATGAAAAACTGCAATGGAAAGTCAGGTGAAATGGTTTCCATTAATTTTCAGTAGTCACCTTGTCTCTGCGTGCAGCTTAAGACAAAGATGTGTTGCCTTTTCCTCCTTATTTCGTGGGAAACCTTCAGCTGGATTCTGCAGGCTGCTTGAACCTCGCTCCCATCCTGGTAAAGCTCCTTAGTATGGGCTGAACTCAGGTTTGAAGGAGCAGTATCTTTGAAGGCTTCATATTTAGTATATGCTTCTCTAGTGTTCCTGAAAGCTTCTTAGCAATTACAGGCTGTGCCCTTGCTGACCTCAGAGAAAATAACTGTTGCAGTCACCTGTAGCTCATTCAACGGGAAACAGCCAGGCAGTTAAGAAGAATAAGTTTATACCACATTCGATGACGGTTATTCAGGTGGGTTTGCGTTGCTCACGTGCGTCCTCCATGCACAGAACCCCAGAGCCTACAGAGGTTGCACGAGGCGTCCTGCTCATGCCCAAGCTTCATGGCCCCTGCTTAGAAAGGAGGAGGAGGAGGAAGGGGCTGCGCTGCTTGAGGCGCTCAGGTAGGAGTTGGATTTTCTACTGTGACTGACAGAGGTCAGGTGGACAACACGTCAAAATCTTGCAAACAGGAGATTATTTTGCATACATACAACCTGTTCACATACATACAACCAATTATTCAGCACTATATGATAAAATGTTACCAAAATGCATAAGCCTATGGCTACAATGACCTCTAATAGCAAGAAGTCCTAGAATGAGCAACCATCAGCCTTCAGACAGTTCTCACACTGTCAGTCGCACTTTAAATAGCAGAATTCCCAGAAAATAGGCCATTAATCAATGTAGACAGTAGGAGATGCGACTGATCAGAGCACTGATCCCTTGATCAAAAAACACATTTTATTTATCTGCACTTGTATGTCTTGTGAGCTGGTTTGAACAGAGAGGGAGAGCCTGCTAATTTTCCATGCTTCAGAATATACAGTTTATAAAAGCCAAAGAAATTTCTATTTGATGGGTCTTTATGGACTTTGTATATAGAGGAGACCATCTATGAAGAATTATCTGCCTCTGAAAAAGCCCTCCTATTTATTTGTTTTCTGCATTGGTAGTTCAGAGAAACTGCAAACTGCTTAAGCCTGTGGATGTATTGGTCTTACCCTAACAGAGAAATACTCACTTTTTTATGATCACAAAATGAAGGCCTTAATTTCAGTTACACTTCTAGTGCTTTACCTGTTTATAGCAAAATAAGCCTTCAGGATTATTAGCTTGGCATCATTAGGAACAAAGCCATCACTTCAAAATAAACCAGAAAGGAACATACTTAGCAGGGATAAACAGGATTCAGCAGTGGTTGCCGGGAGATAGATGCTATTTCTCTCTTTTATTGTGCTTTATGAACAGTAAAAATGAAACTTGCAATGTTCTTGAAAGTGCCTTTAAGTGGATTAGGCAAATAGAGGAGGACAGCAGAGGGCTTTGAAGAATTTGGGGATCTGCAGGGGGAGCACGGGTAGAAGGAATGGCCTGCCCATGGTTAGAGATCTGTGTTGTGGGGCACTCTGTGGAAATGCCCCCATTTCTAGCACTGGGCACAGAGGTGTTTGAGACCTGATGGTACCCGTGACACCCAGAGGGTGAATACAACACAGAACCTGTAGTCTTTTCAATCAGCAGCTGGAGTGTGGGCAGGATAATTTGTAGAGCTTGAAGTAAGACCAAATAAACAACTCTTCACCCTTCAGGTGAAATCCCAATCCTACTGGATTAGTGGAAATTCTACCTAGGAAGTTAGTACTTATGCCTTAATACAGTAATACCCTAATTTTTGAAGGTGCTAGAACTGCAGAGTGAGCCTTACTTGCTTGCAAAAGCATTGATTTAGATGGCTGAAGGTATTTACCCTATTTCATTCAGCTTCCACGTTTCTGGTGAAGCTAAAAGGAGGAACCTTATCCAGGAGGTTTTCCTGCTGCTATAAAGGTCTGTGTGGTCTATACAGATACTCCAGATTTTCATTGTATCCACTATAAGACAGTGGATGTGAGATAGAGGAAGAGGAGAGAAGGACTGACTGCTCCTATATTCTAACACTTATTGATTCCAATATTTTATGCTCTACTCTGCAATTTCTCAACACTGTTTTGAAAAAGAAAAAAGTCTGCCTGCTGGAGGATGAGGAAGTCAACTGGGAAGTTAGTATTTTGGCATATTAAATTAATCCCTTCTGCCACCTCCAGGAATGATTTGTCTTGTGGCTATGCATAAGCAAACTTATTTTAGAATTCTTATACATGCTAAGCATGAGTGTTCTGCTTGTACCTATGATTAATCTACTTATTTTCAACCTCCTAGCTCACTACTGCCCTAATGTTGCATTTGAACCGCACAATCCTAAATGGCAGGAATGGAAAAATCAGTTACTTTAAATCTCACTATTTGAAAAGGAAGTGAAATATAGTTTAAATTGGGCCTGTCTGCTTCATGTGCTTTCTCTCTGTGAAGTCCATGCCGAGGTTTTGCCTCCTTTATTTGCAGGCTCCAGTGAATCTTTGTTTGTGTGTTCAAACAACTTGGCTTTTGTGTTTATGATTTTAACAACTGCCTATGGTAAATAACCTTGCACGTGATTCCGATGTGTATTAGGGCTTATGTTATTCACTGTTCCCATTATATCAATGTAGCTTTATTTCCAAAAATTGTTCATCTCTCTCCTTTGCTTTCACCCTCTTGAAAGTTCAAATTGTTAGGGGCTGCCTCGCATTCATGGGTGAATTCTTTCATGTATATTCTCCTCACTAAGGATGTTTGGTTTGCTGTAGAAATATTGTCTCCACTGCGACTCACCTCCTTGAAATACCTTGTCATTTTCTAAAGGCTGAAGACAAGGTAAAGCAGCCTGCCTTAAAAGGGAAGAAAAGAAAACCCTACCGTAGTTCAAGCTCATTGTCCTAGAAGAATATGAGTTACTATGTGGGAGCCCTTCAGGAGTAAACACTTGGTTTTCTTTAATGAAAATCAGTAAGGGTTTTTAAAGCCTTTTCAAGTCATTTTAATTATAGTACAGCCTCCATAAAAACTGCAGTGGCACCAATATGGGTAGAGAGAGTGTAGTTGAGGTATGAAGTATAAACCAAAATGTAAATCCCTCTTTTTTTTTTTTTTTAACCAGCAATGCAAGACATGTCTCTTGATAGTCTTAGACAGGAGGAATGAGGGCTAGGCTAGCACAGAGGGGCACAGACAACCTTGCAGTGACAAGTGACAGCAGCAAAGGAGAGCAGAAATACACTTTTTTGTCTTTTTTTTTCCTTTGAACATATGTTTAACTTCCAGCCCCCAGTGTGTAAATGCTAACCTTTAAACCAGCTTTGATGAAGAAATTCCAATACTTCGAGAATACGTCTATGTATTCCATGCAAGTTTTTTTTTCCTGTTCTGTTTGTTGTTGTGGCTGGGTTTTTGTAGCAAGGCAACCTCACAGACTCCACTTGGGTGCCTCCTGATTTAAGTGAGATCAGGATCTCTGGGGCCAATTTTGCTGGTTCATCTGCTGGGTTATGCTTTTCTGACTTCACAAAATCATTTTAATTCCAGTTAAACTATTTCATTTCGCCAGTGACCTCAAAATATGTTACCCTGGTTATAAAGAACAAGGTTAAGGCTTTGCTCTCAGAACGAGTTTGTTCAGTTAGGGGACAGATTCTGAACTACTGTAAAAATGGCATAAAAATTATTTTAGAGGAGCTCCGTTACTTTGTGAGTGATGTAGTGAGGATGTAGTCCTTTGTCATTCTTCATTTTGATTTTTGCATGGGAAGTCACAATTAATGCGTGACATGCATATAGGAGTTAGTGCAGTGGAAAGACCACAGTGTAATGCAAATTAGAAGCTGGTAAAATTTACTTGGAGACAAGCTTTGAAGGCAGCCAAAGAGGCACCGGTAGAGTTCAAATGCTCTTTGTCCTCTTCTGCTTTTTTTGCATTAGCGTCTTCATTTCCTTACTGGAAATAAAGGAGAGCTGTAATCCCGAACTCCTTTTAATAAATAACAAACACTAATAAAGCCATTGCTCTCATCAAAACTTGTAGCTGTATGGGAAGAAGACCCAGTCTGAAAAGCCGTTTCTCAGATTTTTGCAGGCAGTTTACACCCCAGAAAATACGGTGTGGTCCTTATTCTGGACCTAAAATGACCTCATATTAGGTAAACCTGTCTTTTCTGCAGCAATTCTTATGGTAATTGGGAGAGCAAACTAGAATTAGAAGAGAATTTTCCTGTTTTCTGGACTGGAAGCTATGTTTTGGGTAGCACACTTGCTCTCTGCAGTCCTTTCGGCTGGTGTTTTCCCTTCAGAGAGCTATTACTCTGTTTCCTTTGCAAATGAATCTTATTCTCATGTTCAAAGAGGCTCTGAGTTTCACTGCTTTAACCGACAGATGCAATGTCATGTTCACAGCATCCAATAGAGAACAGCACTTTTATCCTTATCCCTAGTACAAGGGTTACATGGAATCCTGTCTGCATCGGTGTTCTCCAAGGGCTCTATTTGAACCGACTCTTTTCCATGAGGCTCAAGTGGGAAATTAAGTCTATCTACTCACCTTACCTATTTCCAGATAAAGTTAATTTCTCAATGTGAAGCTTGGTGTAAATCATCTTTTGCCCTTTTTTCTACTCAGGAACTTTACAGTGTGCCCATTAAAATGGCTATGGAATTATATTTGGCTTGGACAACAAATTAAAAAGAAATCTGAAAGTCTGCAGGTTGTCTTTAATAACAAAACAATACTGGTAGAGCTTCCATGAGAAGAAGTAATGGATAGAATTAAGACTAGCTACATCTTTAGCGATAAAATCTTTTTTTTTTCACTACTTGGATACTACTAAAACTCAAGATGTTTTTCTTTGTGAACTTCCAGCTCATGTATGAGTCCAGTATCAGCTTTAACCCCTCCTTCACATTCCTGGATAGGTCTATGCAGTTAAATCAATTCTAGACAATAAACTTCCTACACACAAATCTGCACTCTATGATATACAATTGCTTAATGGAAGCTTGGTTCATAGACTGAATTGGGGGGGAAGTCAGTATTTATCATTACAATGTGGTGTCATAGTGTTTTCCTTAAATAAAAATATATAGGAATTATAATCTCTTGCTGCCATTGAAACTACCACAGTTACTGAAATGTTAGTAGTTCTGTGTGTATATACAGAAGGTGTCTGTGTGTATAGCTCTGTGTATCCTATTGCAGAACACTTGATAACGGACAGATCTCAGAATAGCATACTAGATACTAGGAAATGGAGTTGTAGAAACATCTAGTTAAAGTTGCAATTACTAGTCTAAAGTTTGCCCTACTAAATAGAACAGAGTGGGCATGGAAAAGAGATGGCTTTATTAAACGATGAACTTAGTTATACAATATAGGCAGCACTAGAGCTTCTGGGCTTCTTTTCCCTGGTGTGAAACATGGCTGTCAGCCACAGGCACTCAGTAACCAGCTATTTTGCTTCAGGATCTGATTTTCTTTCTTTCTTGACTAGACTGATTTCCATTTACAAAAATCAATTGTTTTATCCTTGATTTTCTATGTTTTCTCTCCAAATTAAGATATTGTTTCAGTGGAAGCTATCTTTTGTTACTTTCAAAGGGAATTTAATAAATATGTGCCAAACTTATGACTACTAAGACTGAAAATGAAGAAAACAGTACTTTAAGGAAAATTATAAATAGAAAAAGAATTACCATGGCCAAAATTAAGATATCAGAGTGTCACCCTGTCACTGTCTACTGCTTAATCCTGTTGGTAACATTTTATACAATAAGATCTTCTCACAATCTTATTTTTTGTCCGCATTTTATAATGCAGTAGAAAGTGTAATTCAGTGTGAAGGAACTGAATATATGCTAGTTTAACTTGATTACTTGAATTGTCATATTATCCAAAATGGATGCAGTTTTACTGTTCTTTTTGGCATGAAAAGCTCTCACTGATTTCAACAGCAATTCTCTGTATTAAACAAACAAAGGGGGCTTTGTAACTTCAATAAGGCTTCTTTCTTATATAAACTTGTTTTGAAAAGAGCATAAATTATTCTTGAAGGCTACTGCACACGTTTGTTTAAGGTCTGATCCTACAAGTCATATGCAAGAACAACACTTGTTGATAAGCAAATGTCAAAGGTTTAGCAAATAATACAATTTCTTGCAGATGAGAAAACAGGACACCAAACCCCCATGGGCTTGAGAACTCCAGTTTAAAGAATTTCTTCACTAGTTTTAAGCATTCTTGGTATTCCTGCATGTCTTCAGAATCTGAAAAATGAAGAAATATAGTGAACTACAGCAGTATTTGTGTGTGCCTGTATATAGGATATGCCATAAACAAAAATATTAATAACTTAAATGTATTGATTTATAATAATTTATAACATAGCTTTAGTGCCACCTATATGCAAGGAATGGGGCAAGAAAGTTAAAACACATTCCTAGAAAATGCTGTTGATTGGACTGGTTCTATCAGTAGTTCACTCCCAAAGTAATCACAAATAAATTCATTAAGTGGGAAGCTGCCAGCTTAATATTAAGTTATTGTCTTCCAGTTTAATGACATAATATTAATTTGTTCTACAAAGAGTTCTTTCAATTAACCCGCTTTACAATACGACACAATAGCAGTTTTCTATTATACTGTTTTAAATGAGGCTCTTGCAATTACATTTTGAAACCACTTTCATCTAAAAAAAAAAGAAACAAAAAACTTTAAAATAAAGCCTAAAAAGTTATGAAAGGCATTGTTTAAATGCCTGTTGGCTTATCAAGCCTTAATTTTAAATCAGAAAGAGCTTGAGATTAGTTTCATTTTGTAACTCCTATCTTTTTTATTTTTCATTTTGTGCACATCACTTGCAATATTTCAATCTCAGGACTTTGTTAGTTAACTTTCTCTTTTTTTCTTTTTTTTTTTTTTTTTTGTTACCCAGCATGACTCAGTCGCGGAAGGATGCCAATCTTGTTCACTCCTGGCATTAACTTGCTGCACACTTAGCTATTAAGCTTTTACAGGAACTGAGTTTCAGGAGCGAGTACTATGCTACATAATGTGAAGCTGCAAAATGGAAGGTCTTTCCATAAAATCTTTGCTGCCTTAAAAAAGGGTAGAAAATGCCTATATCATTTCTCCAAAGACAGCATGAAATGGAAGCCTATAGTCCTGCCAAATACCAGTAATGCAAGCTATCAGCGTTTGCCATTAAGCATACCAAATGTATGCTTTCATATTTTGGTGTCTTTAGTACCACAAATTACTGTTAATGGTTTGGAATCCAAGCTTCAGATGCTCTGAAAAGGCTGCATTTTGGTAACCTATGCTATTATTTTATCCTGGCAGTAATAATTGTACAGGAACTTTCCTGTGAGTCATTTAAAGAAGGAATTTCTGAAGGCAGATGCAGCTTGGGCAGTGACGTGCAGAGGCCAGCAGCGTTTGAGTGGCTGTGAGGGCTTGATCTTGGGTCTCCTGGTCTTTAGCAGATCACAGACAAGCAATGCAGATAACTGCTGTCAGATTATTTACTGCATTAATGCTGCACATATGGAGAGGATTCGTATTTGTTTTTCTGATGACTGCTGAGAAATTACTGTAGGAAAGCAGTGTGTGTGGATGGATATCATGGGGAAAAGTGCAAATGCTGTACAAATAGAACAGCTTACCCGCAACCCCTTACACATAACCTTCTCTAACTGTCATTTCTGCTTCAGAATGGGGCAGTTCATATTGAGATTCCTGGTGCTGCTTCTGTGCATACTTGAAGGCAAAAAATGACCCCAGAAATGACAAAACTCCTCATGACTTAAGCAGGCCAGAATTTTAGCTTGGTCATCACCAAGATGTAAATCCTTTCTCTAGCTCCTGCTTTACTCAGAATATCACCTTAAGTGTCTAATAATCAATTTTCATCTGAGATTAATGAGACAAAGCAGCATGTTACAATGTGATGGCCAACCTGCAAAGAATCTCTCTTTTTTTTTAAGTTGAAAAATATTATAATTTGTTTTTCAAGGCAGAGACTTTAAACACATCACTGATCACTAAGCGTTGTTTAAGTTGTCCTGTAATTTGAGGTTCCTTTTTATGACAGATGAGAAATAGATCTTGAGGAGGCCATAGAAAAAGAATATCATCTCTTTAAAAAATCAATAGCTTTCAAGGCTCAGGATGGCCTCTGTGCTGAGATTAATAAAGCCTGACAATACATTCTGAATGCAAGCAATGACTTCTATTACAAGGGGAAAAATGAAAAAGCTGCTATTACTGACATAGTCAATAGATTGCACCTTAGTGTATACTCTACTTTCTACATTTTTAATATAAATGTGTTCAGTTTCAGAGACGAGAGCATTATCAGCATTCATTTTACTTGCGGCAATAATGTGAGAAGTTGTCTTGTGCAATAAATAAATAACCTGTCTTTAAAACCATTTACTCAGATTGCTTTTCCCAAATGATTATTTAGAGGTCCTCTGTAAGGTGTCATATACCAAAACATCCACAGGATAAAGATTTTATAAAATACAAGTTTTGTATTTTATTCATACTTGTTTTTGAGGGGGGCTGTTCGGCTGATACTAGTCTTGTACAATGGTGGGATGGAATGATTTAACATGATAAATTGTAAAATGCAGCTTGAGGACCTGTGTTTCTCAGAGGTTCTTTGTGGTTATGAAGACTTGCCACTGCAGGCAAAAAATCTATCGTGATCATTGGCAACTACGTCTCTTTCGATTTGAGATTCAACTCTTTCTCCAATCACTGATTTTTCAACTTGAAAGAAGGGAAGAAATTATCTTCTCTCTTCAAATGTACATAGTCAGATCTCCATAATCTCTGTAACACCAATTTAAATAATGGTCTTCTCTATGTAAATGGATCAAGATAGATGGCTGTAAATTATAAAATAAGATTTAGAGTTAATTCATACCTTGTGCATATCTTCTTCCTCCTTGTGTCGAACTTGGCAGGTAGGTTCGTATGAACCAAAATTCCCAATCTGATGAGAAGGAGAGAGAAGGAAAGTGTATATTGCACATGCAGCCTATAGAAACATAAAAATGAGAAATAACAAATTCTGGAATACTTCTAACAATATCTAACATTAAAGGGTTTTTTTTTGTACTCATTTTACTGCTGAGCATAAGAACTTCTTTTAGCACAATCAGAGCAGTGGGCCTGATACAGCTCTTTGGCCTCTTTTACATCACCACGAATGTGCTGATTTCGTCGAAGTGACCTCTAATTTACGCTGCTGTAAAGAAGGAAGACCCAAGCTGTAAATATATTAGGGAGGAAAACACAACTGCCTTGGACTTCCAGAGACTCTAAACAGAAAGCAGAGCAGAGATTTATTCAGCGTGGCTCAGGGGTTGTAGCTGGCATAATAGGCTATAACCGAGCGCAGGAAATTTAGGCTGCCTGAAAATAGCGAGGTTTACTGCTCCGTGGCCTCCGTACCCGCGGCCCAGGGTAAAACTTCCCTGGTTAACAGGTGCACACATCTCTGCAGGATAAAGAGATAGTGGAAGGTGAAGATATAATAGTGCCCTTTATTCATATCTCATTTTATGCTGTTCAGGCTTATGCCTGGTACAGGCTTTGGTTTCTCACTCACAACTATCTTCTGTTTCTGATGCCTCCTCCCAACTGCAGATAACTGATTTTGATTTAAATCCAAAAGATTCTTCTCCTTTTGTTCAGCAAAGGAAATCCTTTTTTGCAAATAAGGATGCCCCGTATAAAGTCTCCTGGAGTACTTCCTCTAGGTCACGTGGGAGATCTCATTTGGAAATTTTGAAATATTTTGTGAAAGAAAAAAACTGTTGCCATTTTCTGTCATAAAACGCAGCACTGACCTGATTATTTTGACTGTGATTCCAGGTTATCTACCTCATTTGTCTACAGTGCAACATGTGTTTTCCCATGAGAAATATATTAATTTGGTTGTTGCCCTGGGGAAATCTAAGCAAAAAAAGATTATGTACAAGAATCATTTTTCACAAGAAGGACCACCATATACACAATAAATGACAGACTTGTGCTTAGAAGAGGGTTGAAATGAAACTATTTAGAATCTATGCTTTCTGATATAAATTGTGCCTTGCAAAACATAGTGTTCTGCATAATTAGGTCTTTCAATTTCAGCATACAGGGACTGAGTATCAGCCTGTAAGAGGGGTGGTAAAAGCTCTGGGTAGCAGTAAGCAGTTAATGATAGTGATGCCCACCTACAGCATTGTGGTTGCATGGAGGCATTTCCCATTTTCTGCCTGACAAAGTACAGCGAGTGCCGTCTCCCCAGGGCCGTCTTTCCCCCCTCTCCTCTCTGTGACTTGTGCACGGGGGCAGAAAGCATCACGAGTGGCGAAGCAGTGAAACTTCTCATGGTGGCGTCATTTGCATCTTTTCAGGGATTCAGCTCTGAGCGGCAATTAATGATTGCCCACTCATTTCATCTGAAGGGCAATCATCTAGCTAATGACAGCGTTTCTTCAGCTGCAGCTCAAGTGACAGATAGAGTGGGGTTCTGTGAATCATACTGTGTTTGTGCAGGAAAAGATTATTCTGATTTCTAATTTGGTGAATACATCAGAGCAGCAGAGCTGAGAGACTCCTGGCTCCCCCAGTGTGGAAGGACAATATGAGGAAAATTCCCTAGCAAGGGCTCTTGTAGCATTGTCCCTATTATTCCTCCCTCCCTTCCCCTTCCTTGGATTTTAATGACTAAGCAGCCTGAACTTTAATTGCCAGAGATAGGTAATGGCTGGAGCACAGACTTAAATACTGGAAAACAGCATTAAGACACTGACTGGCAGTAACTTTTACAGCTGTGAAAAATGTTATGAAAAATAGAGATTTACAAAAATAAAGCCCTAATAGCTGCTTCCTTGAATTTTCCTTATGTTGTCTGTTGGGTTGATTTAACATAAAGAAGACTGTGTAAAAATGACCTTGGTTTGACTCTGTTAAAAAAAAAAAAATGAAATGTGATTATTTTTGAAGCATGATATGCCATGATTTCTATTTACTGCTTTCATTTAATATATAGTTTAGGTAGCTTTGATGTTAATAACTCAACTTCAGTGGAATTCAGGTGTGAGTTTCAAGTACAACTACAAATCCCATTGTCTGTTGGAAGCGGAATATGAAGCCTGCACAGCTTCTATTATGCCACAGAGAACTAGACAGTCAAGCTATCAAGCTTTTAAAACTATAAATCTGACTATTTCTTCTTATTTGTCAAGAAGGAGATGAGCTCCTTTGAAAATATCATTTTTTTATATAACAAGAAGGTGGATGCTGCTTCAGTACTCTACTGGATTTTGCTAGCATGCAAGCTCAAAGAAAATTATTGCTTATCTAATTTTACATACCCTGAAAGCAATTTTGAGAAATACGAATCATTGAGTAATATCTTAGCCAGTGCCATAAATCAAGACTGATTTGCATACAGATGAAAATTCATACCAAAGTGCTCTAGAAAGTAATAGTGTCCTAAGTTAGTGGATCAACATTAAAACATGACCCCAAGCTTCTGCCCTGGAATAATTCAGAAATCAGGAGATATCTTCTGTTGGGATTATTTGCTGTTTTTTCAACTCTGAACAGATTCCCATCAGGATAAAATGATTCACTGCTCTTGGAAACAATGCTGTAGCTCTGTAAGCAATTCATTAAAATAGGATCATCAATAGTATCAAAAATACATGAAATATTCAGTAAATAAATCACATCATCAGGTCCTGATTGTAACCTGTAGGAATGGTAATTTCGAAAGCAAACTGAGATGTGTGAAATAGCACGTTACAGAAGACAGAAGTGAACTGTCTGCTTTTCTGAGAACCATTTTATCCGTGCCTTTAAAGAAGAAGGGGTGAGTTATGAGGCAATAGAATCAAGTCTCATCAAAGAATGATATTAGCCTTCTAAGAGAACACATAGTGATGCGAGCTTAAAGAGTAGCTGGCATGAAACAAGGCAAAAAAAAAAATCTTAAAAAAAAGAAAAAAATTCTGAGACAAATTTGTGAGGATATTTCATAAGCAGATGGATTACAGATACAGACGTGGTCATTTTAGAATTCAGAATATTAAACTAGATGTAGGTGAAAGTGGTTAAGTCTATGCTACCTAATTAGAGGTTTAAAGAAGGAGTTCTGTCTACAGAGAACAGAGGAAAAAGCCTCCAGTTGAGACAGGCTGAAATACTGCAAATGGGATATGTAATCTTTATTAAAAGGCATGCAGCAATTTTCCCTACAGTGAGGTCAGCAGCTGAAAAATAACCATGCGCAAAGTTTTTAGAAATGGAATGTTACTTAGAGCAGTCCCTCCCTTTAATTTTTGGATGTCTGAATGAGTGTAACATTAATTACACATTTGCTTACTTCAGTGAAGACTTCTGTCTGGGCTTGATTTTTTTTTAACCTTAATTAAGTATCTGAGCACTCATGTAGTCCTGTTGACTTTATGCCTACTTCAGTAAGCACTACTGAATCTGCATTAAGATTATTGAATCAGGCTGAAGGCAGAATGTAAATGTATGCTAAAATCTGTATGTATGGGTATAAAGAGTTTTTAAATATATTTGTATAAATCTCAGAAATGTGAGTTTGTAATTATTTGAATGAGTTGCATATTGAGGAGATTTGTTTTCAAGCTTGTACCATTGCTTCTCGAACCTATAGCTACATTACAGAGTCTGCTCCAGTGCATATTGGTTTACATGAAATTACGTGTAGTTTTTCTCAGATAAAACAACTCATGGGTGTCACGGGCCTCAATCCTGGTTTCCTCTTACACTGTCAGTTACAAATCAGAAAAATGAATTGAGTCAGTCATTAACCCCTTTTCATGAAATAACTAAATGAAAGAACAATATCATAATATATGATGTCCATGGATTTAAAGGTCAGAGGATTAAAGATGGATTAGATGTTTGTTTGGCCAATGCAGCCGTTTTGTGATAGATCCTCTTAGAAAAAGATGCAGGTCTTTGGACACAAGATATTCAAGGTTTTGGGTAGACAGATTTTTTTTTCTAAGTCATTAGTTACAGTCCAATTAATGCCATTTTTCCTTTATTATTATTATTATATTTAAGTATCTTGATCCTTGTAAGAAAGCAAGCCAAGGCTCTTTCCAGATTTCTCCCTTTGTAGCTGCCCAACTCCCCTACCTTCATTGCTGGAAACTTCGAACTGATCCATCACTGCAAACAAGGTGAATTTTAAACCCTAAATCAGTTCCTATTTCAGACATGCAGCCGGGAGCACCCCGGCAGCAATCAGCCCCCACCGTGTTTAACAAACAGCCGTGATTACACGGATTGTGCCACATCGCACTGACCATTTTAGCTTCCCAGGCCAGCCCTGCGAGAACGATTCAAATGATGCTGGAGAAGAGGTGTCTGGAGAGGAAGGTGGAAATCGGTGAGGAGGAAACCGGCAAAGGCAGGAGAGACGGGGAGGTTATTGCAGAATGGTTTGTGAGACGCAGTTTGCTGCTGCCAGAGAGCTTGTGGGTTGCTAAAATAAAATACTCTTTTGGGATGATACAACAGGCCAAAGAGCTGCTTCTTTAGACTGCTTTGCAGGTGCTGTTGTCTGTGTGCAAAATTCCTTCTGTCCTACTTTCATGTGTGCTCACTAATATATTTTAATTTAATTTCTCTCTGACACCACTTATTAATTTGTCTACATTCTTCTGGACCTCCTTCACTGAAGTGGGTTGTGGCTTCTTGGAGGCTCTCTGTCCTTCCTGGCCAGCCTCTTTATGCAACAAAGACTCAAAATTGAAGATTTGGGCAGGTTTGGTACACAAAAAGAATAATCAGCTGCAGTGGAGCCTGATGGATTGGCCAAACTCAGACACTTGTGGAGAAGCTCCCCAAAAACTGAGACTTTCAGGAGAGAGGCTCAGCCTACAGCTGTGAAAGGAGTCATTAGAGATGCTCCGGGAGAAAATGCTTAACAGCTGTTAACATTCTCCCTGGGAAGCTAGAGCCTTGTCAAGCTGTAATTGTCTCTTAAATTAAGAAGAATATGTATAGGGAAAAAAAAAAGTCCTTTGTGTTGTCAATATGGTAGGGATATTATACTACATGTATTTCATATATTTTCAGTAGATTGCACAGATTTGTACAGCATACCAAGGACAGCAAGGCAGCGTTTTAGAGGCTGAGCTCTTCTTAGGAGTAACCGCAGAGCTTCATCGGGGTGATGAAGGGTCATGCTTGTTCCTCTGTGGCTGCACTCTGGAGAGGCAAATCCATGTCACACTTACTCTGCCTCTCTACCAGCCTCTAATTGAGCATGGAGTTCTAGCCAGGGCATAAAGTAAGTAATATCTGCCAAGATTGGCTTTTAATTTAAGAGTATAGATGTCTCCTGCAAGCCTACTTATAACTGATCTTTTGAAATCTATGGGATGTGAGATGATGTTAGATAAATTAAAATAGCCTCTGCCATCATCTGGGCTGTGTGAGATGTGAAAGCTAAGTCAAAATCTGAGGATAACTCATTTTAATTTCCATCATTTTGCATAGAGTCTCTGAATGTTGCCTCCTGTATGCAGTGCCACCAGATGATTACCTTAAATTCAGTCTACTCTGGGGAGTGTTTAAGGGAGCTGCCAAACTACTGCTAATATCCCAGTGATCTCGCTGTGCAATTTAGGTGTGACAGTAATTTTGCAGTTGGTCAAATATTTAAGATAGTGTTCCAGGTATTGGATTAGTACTGTGCATTTTGAAACAATCAGCTTACCCAAAGGAGCACGTTGTGACAGTATCATTCTTTCATATTTCTCTCTATCACGATACAGCAAGATGCTTTCCTAGGTTAAGAACTCTTTGTTGAACAAGTCTAGGGAGAAATTATCAGAGGATCTCAACTCCATCCTCTAAGATGAATTTAGCCAGGTTGCAAGAAGTAATAAATAATTGGTCATAGGAAGGATAAGCTGCCTTATCGGTGGCATTAGTTACATCTTTGATCACGTGGTAAACTTGGATGAAACAGAAAGAGTTATCTACAGAACTAATTAATTGAACGTGCACTGTAAAAACTTTCCAGACTTCTTATTTACAATATTATCAGACTAAAACAGACCAAAAAATCCCCACATTCCCATAGACTAGATTGTCACAAGCAGTAACACTTTCATATACTCATTATGTATACTCTGTATGTTCAAAGCTACAAGTGTTTTCTCTGTGTTTGTGCCAAACTGTGTGGCTGTGGTTAACAAACTGAGGTCGCTTATACCACAGTTGTTACAGGCTATTAAAACCTGGAGTAAAATAATACTGAGAGCGTTCGTCTTGCAGTTGGCAGCAGCACTGTCAGCTGATAAGCACTGGACCCTGTGGTTGTTATCAGCCCCAAAAGAAAAAAAATCCTTTGGGTTTTAGTGTATGTAACAAGCGGGTAATTCAGTAACGTATTTTGTTTAGCTAAATGCGCATTAGTGTCTAATTTTGAAGAGAAAGGCAGTTGTTGGGGAATGCATGCCCATTCCTCGTAGTTTCATGAAATGCACTAACAGCAAGGACAGCTATAAAGCTATCACTCCTTATTTTCACTCCTTATTGAGTGATCTTTAATGGACTAATCTCTGACTGTGATTCTTGAAATGACTGTTTTGCAAAGGAATAACGCAATTATCCTGCCAATCACAAATATATTTTCTTTCAAGGGCAGTAATTAAATAAACAGCCGTATTACTCAGTTGCTAAATTAAAAATACAACACATAGGAATAGAAACTTCTCTGGAAGAGAGACAAAGCAGAAGGCCAAGTCCTTGGCGAGGGTCTGGACGAGGTTTGTAATTGCATTGCTGTCCAGGCGTTGACTGGCTGATTGAACAGCCTTGGTGGTGTCCGCAAGCCGTCAGGCCAGGGAATTGGAGTTAATGGACACCTAATATCATGATTGAATGGTAAAAGTGGAGCCTGATCTCTTTGAGGATGGAAAATCAATAGTCTATTAGATTTGTCAGGATGACAGGGGGAGGAAAAAAGCGAGTGTGTGCTGTATTTGCTTGCATTACCAGGGCTGCTCTAATTAAGCACCCACCTCGAGATGGAGGGACCTGCAGAATTGAAGAGGTAATGAGATTCAGGCTTGAAGTAAATGAAGTAACTGCAGCATAAGGCATGCTGACAGACAATTAAACCTCTTTATCAATGCAGCCTCTTTCCAGAAATAAAATCTCATATGGCAGCTATAAAACAAGGCTGAGCCTGGGACGCCTGTAAATCTTATTGCAGCTTGTGGTTGTGCTTATTATTGCTCAAGTTGTTTTGAAGTTGTTTTCATCAGAATTGTAGATGCACAGGCTAATGCTGAACTTCAAAAAGGAAAGTTTCTGCTCACATGAATGCGTGTCCTGCCTAGGACTGCTTGCATCACACCTAAATTCCTTCCCTATTAACTGCTCTAAAGCCCTGGCAGCACGGCAGGGTCAGGTGCCTGCTGGCAGGGCCAGGGGCACACGGTAGCTCTCACTCTTCTTCTTTTTACCATCTAGCCGTCGGGAGGTAACTGATCTGCCTAATTTAATGAGCGTTTGGGGACTGCCTGCAGCCCTGGGAGCGAGCGTAGCGCTTTGGGCATTGCGAGGGAGAGAAGTGAAGCTGCGTTCCCTGAGTTCCCTGCTGCATGGAATCGCCTTAAACTCTCAAGGGTTTCAGGTGTGTATGTACAGACGCGCACAAACATACAGTGCTCCTGTTTCTGATCTCCTCCTAATTAGTGAGGCTGAGCCATTAAAGGGGTGAGGGTTTCCCATTGTGGGAGAACTTGCTTTAGCAGAGGGCAGGGCAGCAGAGCGGGGCCTCTCTCTTCTCCATGTGCACGTGTCGAGCAGAGGCCTCTGCTTGTGGCCTTGCACCATTGCTCAGGAGGCAAAATCCGGTTGGAAGAAACCCCTTTACCCTCCAGTCCCGCTTAGCTCCACACCTGAAGTGACTGGTTTTTGCTGCAGCAAATTGAGGTCAGTCCATGGAATGCTCTGTTCCCGCAGGGGGAAGGCAGTAGATACTGTAGAAAGGTAATTACAATTTGAAGTTGAAAATATGTAATTTGGGTTCCCTAACACTCATGACCTGCCATTTGGGTTAACTAAGTTAATTGAAATATTAGTTGCTCAAAGCCCCAAATAACAAAATTAAGACAGGGTCTATGTACTGTTAGCAGCAACTGTGCCTTTATTTTTTATTTTTTGCAGTAATTTGTGAGGGAACTCGCTTTAAAAAACTCTTTTGATCAAGGAATGTGGTTTTGTCTTCAGGGATTGGTTTGTCTTCTAAATGGTAACCCAAATGAAATCTCTAGGTAAGCTCCGAGGTAACAGCACACGGTTTATGGTGCTGAGTGGGATTCCTGTTAGCAGAGGATGCCCAGGGCCTCGGCACCTTGCTGTAAAGGTCACCAAGGTGCTCAGGTCTGAGCATTGTAATTGTTGATCTGTTACAATGAAAGCCTATTCCCCCTTACTCTCCATTTCCATTGTATGTTTCTAATCTAATCTATGTTAGAATATCACTTTAAATTATTCAGTGTATCTAGAGAAGTATAGGAGGCATTTTGTAAGTGATGCAGATTTTGGTGAATAAAACTGTTCCCTTCTGGCATCTGCATGTATCCTTTGGAGCTGCACGTTCATTTTGTTGCCTTCCCTTTGTTAAGGATTCACATTGATTTGAAGTTATGAAATTCATTTCTACTGGTTATTGTATCTTATTTGACTTTATCTCCATTTAAATTTCCACTGGTTGAGCTTCATTTCATCTCAAAATCTTTTCTGCTTTGATCATATATTTTTTTCATTTACTTATTTCCATTACTGCTGTGGTTATACTAGACTTAATATAAAGAAATTAAGTTTCAGACTGTAGCTCTCTAGTCTGGACTTTTCTCAGCTAATGTAACTTTCACATTTTCTACATAAGAAATAGTAGTTTTCTTCTATCTTTTTATAAGGATTTTATAGCATACCATGGTGATTTATGTGTTTGTAAAATAGATGCGTATCTCATACATCTGATGCCTCCCATATATGCTAAGCAGGCATCTGGCACTATTCTCCTATTAGCTTATTTGGGTTAATAGATCAAATGAATGACAAGTGACAGGGGTTTAAGGTGAGCCCCTCGTCTGCCTCACTGCAGCTCGGAATACAAATGGCTGTGGGTGTGTGACCTTGAAGAAAAATTTGAAGAAAATTTGCAGAACATTAAAAGTTCACAAGATGTCGTGATGATGAACTGAGCAGCTCGGAGGAGGATCTGGAGCAAGTGCCTGGTAGTGTAAGCATGTTCGGATACGAAATAATCACGTTGCTGAGAGGGTCTGGTTTACTGGGAACTGTATGTGTGGATGCTCTTGCAGGCAGTGGTCACTGTCTCTGTCCGTCATGTCTTGGAGCAGCAAGGAATTAAGGTCTGCAGCTCTTTGGTCGAGTTTTGTGGCCTACCTCGTACCCTGCTGTGCTCTCTTGACACTAGCAATACATTGCTATTTTATTTGAAAAACAAAATGAGAGGATTATATACCGAAAGATTTAAATTTTGTGTTGCAAAGTTAAAGTTCATTGTCAGTCTGATTCATTCTTTTAGGAAATAGATTTTGTCCTCACAATTTATGTCCTCACAGTTTAGTCATAGGTTTATGCCTCACAGGCATACACTGAGCTGACTTAGCTTAGTAAGTCAGTCTGTGCTCCCTAAATGTGCAAAAAATTAAGGTCTTTCAATTAGAGCGTTGAATGGTACCACAGCAAACATGACTCCCTGGAGAAAGTCTAGGATCAACATTCAGTCTCAACGTACTGAAGTGCAAAATAAATTAAGGACCTTACTCAAATACAATAGCCAGCTGAAATAAATATATCGTAGTAACTTTAATGTAGCAATGTGATGGATAAAAACACTCATTCTAAGAAATAAACAGATTAGCTTTCCCTGGAGGTGGCGAGGCTTGGGATATTTTTAAAAATAATAGATAGGCTTAATAAAAAATCTTCAAGCCTCCCTGACAGCAGCACTGATACCGTGGAGCAGCTACCTGCTATTTCTACCAAGAGAGCCGCAGCTTCAGTCTCCCTGCTTATCTCAGCTCAGCACTTAAGGGCTGGAAAGAGAGAGTAAGACGATGGGTCCTGATACATTTGTGTTGATGTTGGCAAAATACATCCACTTCAAATGGAATGCTGATTTTTTGACAGCCTGGCTGAAATGTGATCCATTAAAATACATATATCATTGTAGCCTGGTGCAAACATGGCTTTATAAATCATTCTTCTGACACACTGGTGTTTCAGTGATTTTTCTTAACACTCTACATTTCAATGTATGCTTTTAAGGAGAATTCAGTGCTGCTCTGTCAGGGTAACCATATTAATACTTAAGATGAATGCAGGAAAGACTACTTGTTTTATTGCACCGAGTACTTAAAAGTAGCAAATACTGAACTTCATTTAGATCACACTTTAAATATAAGATAAGCTAAGCTATCCCACAAGTTCTAACTGGTGCTTTTAAAATGGTTTTCAAATATATCAAGTAGAATTTCTTTGACAGTCTTCAATAAAATACTTCTGATTTTTCTCTTAAAGTGAAAAAACGAAACTTCTATAATATTCAAACTGATAAATGTAAGAAATCATAATAAAGAAATCACATTGTTCATAAAATCTGGAACATTTCTGTTTAATTTCAAAGTAGCTATAAATATTCATTCTGTAATTTTACAGGTTAGAATATTTCAAGTTTTTATTTCAAGTTTTTATTTCAAGCACTAGAATTGTTTTTGTACTTTAGTTTTTGTGGTGGCTGTCTCATAAGTCTTTGCTCAGTTATTACCAAGCTAACCAGCCTCATGTGAAGATGTGATATAGTCTGTTCGAAAGGCCATCTAAGTAGACAAACATCTTCCCTCTTGCTTTACTGCATTTTAGACGAAGTCCGTAATTTTTAGTTTCCTTTTCTTTCTGATCCTTGTGAATGTGTTTCTTCATCCTCTTCTATTACTTTGCCAGACAGGCTAAATGATTAGGTTCAGTTCTCTTTTAAAAGTCCTGCATTTAGATTTAGATGTCAAAGCTTGCTTATAAATAATGCCAGACATTTCTGGCTTGACTTGAAAGAATTGAGGGAATTAAAAATATCTGGCTGAATGGTAATTTAGAGACTTACTTGTTGGACTCAAAAGATTATGAAAGTATAGTTTAATATGTATGTACTCCAAAATTTTAAAGCATCATATAGATAATTCTAGTAGCTCTATAAATACTTAATTCAGCTCTTCAAGCCAATTTCTCTGATACTATGTTCATTCCGACTGTAAATTTAAACTAGACTGTGTCAAAGAAACAATTACAGCTTGTCACAAAAAGGAAAATTTAAACTCTTGTCCTTTTCTTTATAAATTATTAGACTTAGAAAATGTGTTCTTTTCCCCTTAAATTTTAAATTCATTTAATGTCAAGTTCAGTGCCTTCTAGATACAAAGTTTTATGTACTTTTCAAGGAGGATTTACTCAGCTAAATTTTGCTTCTGTTCAAGAGAAATCTTTTTTAAAAAGTTCTCAGTGTTCACAAAGAGACATCTGAAGGATGTTGACCGATTTGTGTTTAGCATCATAAATTATATTCCATTAGGCTTATTAGAATACAGATTGTTCCTTTCAGAATATTCTTTAAGGAATATTAGACATGACGGAACATAATGGAGCTAAATCTTCAATGAATATATTTTGTATAAAATGGATCCATTTCGTATTTAAGGAAAAAAAAAAAGTTCTCTTTAGGTAGTGCTTTCTGCAATGCAATTTATTAGCATTTTGTTTATAGGTACTGGAATTTTTCCAGCTGCATTAGGTTGAGATTATCTGACCTTGGATATGGGTTCAGGTAATACATTCCCCACAGTTTTCTTGGAATATTCATGCAGTCTATACATTTTGAACAGAAAATATTGATTTTTTTAATGTTGTGAAAACAACATATCTAAAAGCAGTTTATCACATATTCAAAAAAAAAAAACAGAGAAAGTAGAAAAAGACCATTTCATTTCTGTTTCAAAGCCCCAGCTTCTTTTGTTACTGCACATGCTTGTGTTTTCTTTACCGTGTAGCCTTAATGAATGCTCTATCTTTGGCGGTAATGTGCAGAGCATAAGTGGAATTGGCCTTGGAGGGCTTTTTGACTTAATTTGCTGGATGCAAAGACTCTGTTTCCAATAATTTATTATGTTTCAAAACCATCTCTGGGGATATCAAATGTGCACCTGAGGCTAGCTTTTATTTATTTCCAATCAATTTTGAAGCCATGCTATTTTCTGGCATGAAAAGCTAGGTATCAGGCCACTTTTTTTTTTTTTTTTTGGCTTCTCTTCTGCATCATATTTAAATCATTAATAAAATATATCTGATTGTTTATTGATTTGTATTACACCTTTTGTAAGCCTTGAAGTGCCTAGTAGAATTTGTAAGCATCAAACTGCTTGTCTTAATTTCCAAAAATAAATAGATGGCAGGTTAAGCTAAGTATTTAATCACACACAAAAAAAATTTAAAGATAGGCAGCCTAATGCTCAGGCTGAATCTCTCATACTAGAATTGATTTCTTACATAGATCTCAAATTTTTAAAAGTATATATTGAAGAGCTTAACTAGTAAATTAGAAGATAAGATAAACACAAGGTAGATAAATGAAAATTGCTGAGAATTGTTACCAGATTTCTACCTATTTATGTTGTTCTCTACTGTGGAAAAAAAAATGAGCAAACGCTCTGGTACTGTAAATCCTGAACTCTGACTGTGTTGGTTTTGTTTCATGAGGAGGAGAGGTGGTCTCACAGTTATGGACTCTGATGCTGTACAGATCGGCACCCTGTTCCAATCTATAGGGCCCAGGGAAACCAGTGCACATCTCTGCAGCCCGCCTTATTGCTTCTCTTTTAGTTTTTGGGTGCTTCAGCAGGGTTGGGCATTTCTGCATCCTTACTTTAATCAGATCACATACTTGTTAGGAATCCCAGATATTTCTATGAAGAATTAAAAAGAGAGGAAAGGAGCATAAACTCTCTGTGACTGCAAAGCTTAGGGTAGTTTTTACCTTACCTACAGTTCATGTTCCTGCCTCTTCATGTACTCACTGCAGATACTGGCTGACTTTGGTCATTTTTCTGCTCAGGTGGATAAATGGGGTAAAAACCCAGATGAAAAAGCAATGCTATAAATCTCTTTTATCACCTTGTGTGAAAGCTAAACCTACAACCTGCAGAATATATGTGCTTTACTTCCCATGCCGAAGTCATCCTCTTGAAATCAATGGCACTTCCGAGGGGCATAGATTTAAACAAGAGCATCAGTCCTCACCGGACCTCAGCTGCGATTTATGTCTGTGCTTCAGCAAGGAATTTTGGCTGTCTTACCACAAACGTGGCCAAAGATGGTTGGGTTTGGGCCTTGGAGCAAGGGCAGCTTAGCCTGGGGCAGAGGAAGAAGGGGGAAACTCTTCCTAACTCCACTTTTCTCTTCCTTTTTCTGACTCATCACTTTCAGCTTTCCCCATCCAAAAGTGTTAGTTATCCTGGCTCAGTGGTAAAGATATTTGGCCTTTTGATTTTATTTCTTGTCTTTTTGGTGAGCTCACTGCAAGGAAAAGGTCTAGGCAGGTTTACGTCAAAGCTTTAGCCCAACTATAGTCCTATTGCCTGCTATTGAGTGATTTAATTTTATTACTTCAGTACCCTGTTTTTATAAGAAAAGTTGGTACATCACACTGTGCTTTGATGAATCTGAGCGTCCTTCTCTCCTACTCCTATTTCAGCACTTCATAGGCAAACTCCTTGGATGCAACTGTAGCAGTGATGATATTTTGAGCTACACTGTAACATATAAGATTTTTTTAATATTGGTTTGGCTTCATCTGCTTAAGTGACCCCTAGACAAAATACTGCATTTAGCTGTGACCTTTGCTTTTTTCTTTTAGTATATAAAGCGCCTGAACTATTATTCTTTGTACATAAGCCTCACCTATCTCCAGCTGGTACAAAAAAGCTTGACATAAGAGAACCAAAGTATATTTTTTTCCTTTCCAACTAGGGAAGTTGAACACTTGGACCAAAGGCTCTCATTGAAAAAAATTCCTTAAATAATCGCTTGCCTTGAAGGCATTTGATCTGTGTGATCTGAAGGAAACTGCTGATAACTTCAGGGAAGCAGGAGACTGTTAAAACCCGCTTTCTCCTGGGGACGCGGGTCCTGTCAGTCGCGTGGCGATGAGAGCCCTGCCAGCCCATCAGGCCGCGTGCGAGTGCCCGTGCCAGTTGCATTAGCTTCCCTCCACGAATGTGCTGCAGAGCTCGGAAAATAAAAGCATGAAGGTCAGCACCCCGGCATGCACGACCTGGTGCGGCGAGGGCTACCTCTCTTGCTCGGAAGATGAGAAGGCCCCAGGTTCACACTGCGGGCTGGATGACCCTCTCCTGCGCCCAAGGTCTTGGGACTTTGCCTTCAAGTCCTGAGTGCAGTGAGCGGCTGTCAGCAGCCTGTCCCGGGATGCGAAATTCCCAAGCAGTGTTTGCCTTCAAGCACTGCGGCCTGCTATTTTTAAAGAGTTGCTGTGGGCTGTAATCCATTGCTGTACTCGCCGGTTTTGTACACTGTGAGGGCAATAACACGCAGGTTTGAGCTCGTGAGTCACAGCGTTTCCTACGCTGTGTGATTGAACTGAACGCCACCAGGCGAGAACTCAGGTACCTGCTTTACATGCTTCTCCCACAGGCGTCTTGTTACGGAGATGGATGATCAGCCAGTAGACACAAGGGTCTATCGTAGCCGCAGTAGAGTACTAGCACCAAGGATGATAGATGATCCGAGATGACTGTGTGTTTGCAAAGTTGTTAATTGCTACATCCTTCTCGCAAGCAGGGAGAAAGAACCACCTTCCCCCTCCAAAGCGGTTTGATACTGATGGGGAGGTGGAGCTTAGATGCTGCAACAAAATATGAAACCAGGAGTTAAGCGTAAGAAATCAAACGAGCACATCAGGGTGACCGTATCTGAACTGCTTCCAGCAGTCAAAAAGCAATTGATTTAGATATTGAAAAGCACCTATCCCAGCCCCAAAAGAGTGTGAAAGGCCACCAGTCTGTGCTCCATCCTACCCAGGATATTCCAGAGGTTTCCACACATCTTGGTGGCAGCCCTGCTTGCCCACCACTAGTCTTTGCACTGGGTGTGCTGTGGCAAGCTTGGAAGATTGGCAGTGCTGCTGACACAGAACCACAACCTTGAAGTCACTCATCATGCAGAAGGAATAAACTATAACTCCCCAGGTAGCAGCTGGTGCAGAGTCTGGCGTCAGTCAGCTTGTAAAATTGTTTGATTGACGCTGGCATCTACCTCTTGACTGCTAAAAGAACCAGAGGAGCAGAGTATTGTGGGCAAGAACTCTTTAATAGTGAAAAACACAAAACTAACAGGTTATTTTTTTCTTAAACTGTTTTTAATCCAAGGGGAAGATTTTATAGCCTCTCTATTTTTTTCCCGTTCTACTCTGTAATAACCTCATAAGGGAGATGGGATGTAAGGGTGGGGAACAATCTGTAGTATTTCCTCATGACCATTATGTGCTAAAATTGCCCTTCAAGCTTGAAGCGACTTTGTTTTTTAAGTAATTATAAGGGGACAGACCTCCCAGAGCAAGGGAGCTCTACTGTAGTTCTCTTTCCTCCTGCTAATGATAATTAATGCTCATAAAACCAGGACAAGGGCAATATTGCAACAGCTACACTGATGAGCTTGAAACCTTAAAGAAAACGCTCATTTCTTGTCTTTTACATAAGCAGTGTTTGAGCACATGGTATTTTCTGACATAGAGCAAATAAAAGCTGCACTGCCTTGTCAGTTTAAAAGCAGTAACAACGTGAATACGTAAACAAAGGAGGAGGAGCGTCCTGTGTCATTAAAAGGCAGATGGTGGCTGACGTGGAGATTAAAGTGCAAGCAACTTTGGTGTCACTTCTAATTGCCTAATTCTATCCATGTTGAATAAAGTGATGCATCTTCTCTGATTGCAATGGTGGAAAAAGGTGATTTATATACAAACCAGAGATTTTTACCCGGGAATAAATCCTTTACGTAGCTGTATGCAAATCCGAGTCTTCAAGCTGCAGCTGAGACATGAGCTGGGCACCCTTGGATGACAGATTCTGCTCTGCGCGTATCGTTTAGGTCATCTGCAGCCATTCCAATGTTCTGCTCTTTTGCAGGGCTTCTGACTTTGCAAGGCTCTTACTGAAAAAATAATACAAAACAAGTCCACCATAACCTTGACTGCTTTAGAGGATAAACACAGAATCTTGTTGATATAATTCACCTGAAAATCTTTTAGGATTAATATGGGGCATCCTGATATGTAACTTTTTTTTTTCCCTTCTGCAGTCTTTCACCAGAGATTCCCCAAATCCTTGAGTAATTCCTGTAATTGCTATCTTTATGCAACTAGTCTGAAGACTCGCAGCAGTTATCTAGAATTTGTCAGTATTACTATTATTTGAGGTATTGCTGAAGGATACCAAGTGAAATATTATATTTCCAATCATAAGACCTTTCCTTAGCTGTTATGACTTTTTATTTGTACTGAAATCGAAGGAAGTGCTTATGTCAGGCTGAAATAAATAGAAATTTGGAGTGTTTGTTGTTGTTTGAGAAATGTAACTAGAGGAGAAAAGTTAAGATTTGCTTACTTGAAATCCTGAAAACTGTGAAGAACTATTTCAGCCACATGTTTTGGGGCATTGACTTGTTATACTGCAATATAGAGAGGAAACTTTTTTCAGTGGTATTTTTTTTTCATAATCTTGGTACAAGTCCACTTATTTTGCCTTTCATGCATATTTATCAGACTTACTAGAAATCTAGATTTGGGTTTTTTTTTTTCATAATGTTGCACTGAAAGAAGAGGGCCAGGAACAGTCCTCTTCCTAAATTTTGTTACTTTTGACTCAAAATTACAATAGTAGTTGTGATTCTAAAATAAAATTCTAAAATAAATTTGGAATTACCTTCTAAAAATAGAGAGTAAATTTTATATTAACATTCCTGTGTTCACCTTGCTCAAACTGTGGCCACGTGAAGAGATGATTCTTCATATGGCACAATAGAAGGCCTGAAAACTTCGGACAGGAGCAAATGGAGGCCAGCAAGAATTTCCTAAGTGGTTTTGCCATCAGTGGAGGTCTGTTTGTTACGCCCTAAGACGTTTCTTTCTCCAGCCCTGATTTTCTCACCTCTCCTCATTACAGTATAACAACTTAAAAATCCTTTGTTTCAACATTTTTTTTTCGTCTCTTAATGTAGTGACTGTTAAAAAGAACTTTTAAATAGGAAGCAGAAATGAGTAGCTGGAAGTGGGACCCCTCTATTAACTGATGAGGTAAAGTGACTTACTGCTTTTTAAAATAGTGCCCGGTAAATCCATTTCCATTTAACTGTCTCTATGGCTGAGAGAGTAAAATTACAGTTTATCCCAAACCAGGAATATACCAATAAATGTGATCCTCATAGAGACACTGCAGTTCTTAGTAACACTTTTCTTCCATGATGAGGAAAGGGAACGTAGATGAGCTAAAAATACTGCAATTATACAGTAGCACTTGAAACATTTAGGAAGATACGGATTCGGATCAGCTAAAAGCAGTATCCTCTCTCGCACTGTACACAGCTGAAGGATGCATTAGCTTATGCAGTATTTTAGTGCTAGTAGTTTTCTTTGAGTTGGAGCCAGAAGAAATGAGGAATATGAGATATCCAGAGAACAGAGAGCTGAAAAAAGAGATGTCCTGAAATGTCCTGAGCACGCTGGAGTCTTGATGTTGGTTGTAGGGGGTTGATAGAGTTTGGGATATGTGAGGAAGGTGAATAAGAAGCTTGAAGGTGAATAAGATGAAGGTGAGACGATCATGAGTGGAGAGAGAAGCCTCTTGGGGTGTATCAAAAAGAATACTCACCTGCAGGTGAATAAGACTGGGAGAAGGACAGGAAAGGAACTAGCTGAATTGAACACAGCAGGAGGCAGAAAATGTGGGATAGCAGGAAGTGTTTCTGTAGAGTGAATGGTCCTTGAGAGCCTGGGATGGAGTCCCCCAAGGGGCACCTTTCTTTCACAGTCCCCAAATATCCGGAAAGCTGCTGTCAGAGTGCCCTGTTCTTCTACCAACCATGAACACTCACTTGCAAGCTTCAGAAAGGATATGTACAGTGTGTATGTGGAGCGCATATATATGTATATATTTTAAGCTATTGACAACCTCCTGTCCTACATGCTGCCCAGCTTTTCCATGCTACTTGTTATCTTTTGTGGCATAAGCTGTATCTGCTCACTCAGAGGTCCACTTTGTGAAATGCATGGATCAGAGCTTCCCTTCAGAGAGGGAGTGGAATTCATGCATATGCAAAAGATTGCACAAGCAGCATCAATTCTGGCATTTTTAAACTTTGGGATGATTGACTCTGCAAACTGAATAATGTTTTTATGTCACTTTCCTGGGTGTTAATTATATATAACACAAACAAATATGCATATTGGCAGAACCCTTTGTGGTATACATCATAATAGTGTTTTACACATGAGTAATCTATCCACAAAGCGCAGAGATTTTAGTGCCAATAATTTCAGAATTAGACATCTTTATTTAGGTGCCTAACTTTATATTTAGACAGCTATTATTCACACTGACTTTTCTGCAAACTAGAAGCCTATTTGTAGCTGAGCACTTTTGTAAACAAAGACTGTTTCTTAGAGCCTTAAAATGAGAATGGATTTGATAGTTTGGAGTCCAAGTTTATAGATTTGCTCAAGAATGCAAAGTTCAGTAGAGGAATCCCAATTAGCATTCTTTTTTCCTCTTCAAGGTCTCAGTCTTACAGGAGGCTGAGCATTATTGACATTAAACTCATATTGCTGTGGTGTGTATAATCAGAGTACACAACGCTCGGAAGAATTGAGCCGTGAGCATCGAATTCACTAGGCTAATGCATTCGGAAACACTTTGCTTTGCATACAGAGGGAATGATCACACATCAAACACCTGGCAATTTTGAGGATCCTGGTTTCATAAGAATAACATTGCATACTCTATTACCAGAAGAGTAATAAATGAGAATGCTGAGCAGAAGTGCCAAAAGGAATCCTTAATATCATTTTTATGAACATCTGTCATTTTGTTTAAGTACAAAGAAAAATGAGATTATGCAGAAAGAAAAATCAGTTCTAAAATGAAGACTATTAGTACCTTTTGCAGAATGTTCTTATTTTTATTGAGCCTTTTACTATATGCATGAGAATTTGCGGCATCCTTTTTACGGCTCTGCACAAGCTCCATTGTGCGTTTGGCCTTGGTGTGGAAGTGAGAGGAGTTGGCTTACACGTAAGGACAAAAAGAGGTGTAATGAAACATGAAACCAGCCTGCTTTATTCAATAAGACAGTGTCTGAGCTTCCTTTCCACATGAAGGACTGGCCATTCGAACAGAAATGACCTGCAGAATTTTGCATAGAAAGGAATCTAAATGCACTGGGGCATATGCGGTAATAACTGTTGTTTCATGATACTGTGAGATTAGTTTAAACAATGCTTGTATTGGGAAATTTGTACAAGAACAATGGAGTATTTTCTTCTGAAAGTGTCTTTGATTCCTTTCTACAGTAATTTTTCAAAACTTTTATATTTACGACACCTTTGCTTTCAGTAAAAATGTAGGCAGAGGTGTCTGACGCAGCACAGAAGAAAAGATTGAAAAACTTTCTGAGGAAAGCAAGTGCCAGCAGTAGATATGCTATATAAAAATCTCATAAATAAAACGCTGCACGTACACAGCAGGTAAGAGATGTCACCTGTGTACAATTTAGTATCTGACATTAGATTTTAAAATAGAGTTTATATAGTTTATGTATTACCTTCAAGCTGTGAAGAGATGAGAGAATTAATCTTTAGAAAAGAATTATTATAGTTAATAACATTTATAGGCATTCGGTGTATCTATAAAGTATACGGCTTTTATTGTACTATGTAAAGCACTGAGTTACGGCACGCCACTGTTGAGATGCCATTTCTTTAGACAGAGTAATAATATTTTTGCTTTTTTGTTCAATTTAGATTGTGCAGAATAGATTTCACAGTAGGTCATACTAGGAGAAAGGGAACATTTTCATGTGCGATTTGAAGATCTTCTGAAGATCTTCTGGTTTTTGAGTTGTTTTCAGGCATGTATGTGCGAGAAACATTCATACCTTTTTTCCTGCCTTTGCCACATTCTAGTTGTAATGGAGTGTATAGAAATTTTTATTTAGCCTTTCCACGCAACAGGCTTGGTAGTTCAAGGTATTCTCTTTCCTTTGTAAGTTCTGTACTCGCTAGCGCTTCTGGTGGATTAATTTTAGAGTAAAGCATTTCTAGAAGAGATTTTCCAAAGAATGTTTTTCTTTTGTGAGCTTCTGTTCTTTAGGTGCAGGGATGTATGCGGTATGAAGGTGTGCGATGCCTATAAGGAAGGCTGGGAAGTTCAGTGTATCGAAACTTCAGTGTTGAGAGCCTTTTCACATAGGAAACACTCACTGAACGCCGGAGCGCAACAGGCTATCAAGTTAAATTAGAACGAGAAATAAAAGCTGAAAATAGAGGATTTTTCCCTTCACCCCAGAGTTGAATACTGGCTCCAGTGCACATCAAGGTCTGACCTTAATGCGTTTCCTGATAGGATTCTTTAATAGAACAGGGAATAAGTAACTGAGGAAAGTGGAAGGGGGAGAGAGCTGCAATCCACAACAGTCCTTTGACTCATAGCCGGGGTTAGGAGAATCATTGCTGGACATGCCGCTGCCTCTTTCATCACCTTTACACACTGTAATGTGTTTGATTTATTGTTTTGAACTAGGTGGTTAGTCATTTTCATTATGGAAGGTCAATTTTCTGTTCTGCTGAAATTTAAATGTTGTCCACATTTTTCCCCTAATGTTATTACATCAGCTATCGTTCTTATCACCTGCAATGGCAGGATTTTGTGGAGTGCCTAACACTCAAGAATACATTCTGACTCCAGAGTTGTTCTGATGCTTAAAAATGACTTGGCTACGTGTTCTCGGTGCTAAAATACTGTGAATCACGAATGACCGTCTTCAAGGTTTGAGAACTTTCTGCTACCGGTAAATTGTGCTAAATATGAATTTGGGATCTTTGAGAAATCACTTTCCTCCCCCCTCATATTAGTAAATTTTAGTTCTGTGGATGGATAAGGTCATGGTACTTGTTGAAAAGACCATTTAAATAGTAGCTTTTGAAGATGTAGTTTCTTAAGCTAGCATTTTCAAACTTTGCCCATCCTTGGTGCACATTATTTTATATGCACCTCCTTCATATAAGGGTGATTCTCCCCAGCGCCTGGATTTTCATCTACAGTAAAATTTCTGCAGTTTGCAGCAGCCTAGGAAAAGCAGGTGAGAGTGATGACTAGGTTAGGATGAGGCTGGCTGCTGGTCAGGACTTGATGCTCTCCCTGGAACAGACCTAAAGGAGCCCTTGCATTTTCCTGCTGCCCACCTTGGTTTGATTGCACAAGGATGGAGTTAGTGCTGGTTGCCTCCTCTGAGCACCCTGCACCTTGCAGGTGGGAAACGCTCCCTCCTGGGCATCTGTGAGTTCTTAGCACAGAAGTTTTAGCAAACACTTAATTGTAAGCATTTAAACCGCTTGGAGAAATGTTATATTGCATCTCTGCTCTTCCACTCCTCCTCCTGTTCCGTCTGTGACCATCTTCTCCCACCTTTTCCCTGTTTCCTCAGAAAGGTGGGGTCAATTTGGTCTTGCCCGAGGGCCCAGCTCTCACTTCACTCTGTGCCTGCTTCCCTCGGGTGCCTGTCATGGGACGTCCCTGCATGTGCTGGCTCCAAGGCTGAGCCTTCACCCTTGAACCCCAATTCCCTTCCTCTTCATACCACAGAACAGTCTTATTTGAGTTGGTGTTGGCTTTGACCCTCCCAGCCCCAAAGCTGACCCAGCAACGAGGGGCTCCGTCTCGTTGCCCTGATGGGGCCTGGGCACATTTAAACGCAGCGGGTATGGTGTGGGTAGATGGAATCCAAAATTTGGTTGCTCTGCAGTCCAGAATTATAAAAAAAACTAAAAAACAGCCACCCTGAACAGCTTGTTACATAACAGCTCATCACACGCTGTGGTGCGCCCGCTCTTCGAGGAGGCAAAGTTCAGGGTAGCAGATTATAAAAAGAACATGCATCTTCTGGGGACACAATTCAATTCCTTTTCCTGTGTGTAGTCCTGTGTGTATTTTAATTCCTTGACATTGCAGAAGTTCACTGTTCACAGGGGCTTTTGCCCTGGAGACCAGTTTCTGGGGTGGGATGCACTTGGGTCTGAGTGGGATCCTGAGGCCTGTCAAGTACAGAGAAAAGAGAGGTTTGAAAGAGAAGAAGAGGCCAGGAATTGCCAGCAAAATGCTTTTCCTGGAAAGTGATGATTCAAGGAAGATCAAATGGAGCTCGAATTTGGAAATTTGGACTTTATTTTGTTTTGTTTTTTAACGTGCAAAACCACAGACTGGGGTGTCAGAGGAGTCAGGCTGCCTTTTTACCACTACTCTGGTTTTGATGTTAATATCAAATAACATAATTGAAATACTTGCCTTTACTTTTAAAGTCATTTTAAGGGCGTGTGTTATTTATTATTGATTTTTTTGTCAATGTCAAAATGTAAACTAAACTGGATACATTTTAATCCAGAAAAAATAACATATTTTAGTCAATGCTAGATGGCAGATGTCTCTGATGATTTAGAAATGATATATTTCAATAGCTCATGCGATAGCTGACTATATCAATAATTTTGGTGCAGCACCACTGACATGGAGTACAATAGTATAAACAACAACAATAAAAAAGTCAATGTCAAAATGTATTTAAGAAGTAAAAGAATTTGAAAGCAGAAATTTTCCAAAAGAAAAGTAACATCATTGAAGATAAACATTATTATGTTGCAATATGTTTCCCCATGGAAAAATTTGTAAATATTTTGTTGAAAATGCAAGATTTTGTAAAATGACCATTTTTCATTACAAAAAATAAGTTGAATAATTCATAATTTCCCAAAAGATCTGCACAGGATGCTGTCCAGGAAGCCACAGGGAGGCTGGTCCTGGCAGCATCTAGGCCTGTGTTAGACACCTTTAGGCCAGACTCAGTATTTCTGATTCAGGTAACATCTAGGACCACGTGCGCTCTCACATACTGACTTGGCTGGTTAACTTCTGACACTTGTCTGTGAAACATGGTTGCACAGCTTAACATATATAATTTTTAAACCTAATTTAAGTTAATTCTGTATAACTTCTCAATGAGGTGCTTTCAATTTTGGTTTAGACCTAGTTTAATTAAATTTCACGTAAGTCAATTCATATTGATTTAAATTACCTGGAATGAGTTTGGCTTAAGCCCAGACAACACAGTCTTTTGCGCCTGTTTTACGCTAAATTGGTTTAAATTTATACCAACGGTTATACTTTTGCCAACCGTCTGTTGTAGTCAGCACACAGACAACTTGTAATTTAAGGATCTTGAGCAGACCAAAATAGGAAAATGATCTGAGTAACAACTTATGTGTTCTCAGCTCTCAACAGTTTTGCTTGCGCGGGACAGTACCACTTAATCCAGATAAGATTCTGGATTACAGAATTCCAGATCTTCCACTGAATCCTGATTTCCCAATACAGGCATCAAATACAGTCAAATAAATTGTTACTTTGTACATTGACCTGTTCTTAAAATATCATTTTTTACTGTGGCTTTTATTAGAATTCACACTTGTTTATTTTAGTGTTCTGCAGACTTTCCTTTCTTCCCAAGTTTTTTTTTTTCAATGGGAAATATCAGTTTCTTGATAAATAGGCAGAACTCAAAGCAGGAATAATAGGCCTATTCTCTGTGATGGGGAAAGGCAGGTGTTCAGGCTAGACCCTCATTCTAAAACTTTTTCCTTATCTACAAAGGCCACTGCTCTCAGATTTCATCTGGACTTTTCCTCTGTAGCCATTTAAAAAAATGTAATTTAGGACAAAAACAAGTAAACTCTGTTTGGGACTTGGAGTGTTTTGCTAATTTGAAGTCTCCAGGTAAATAATAGAGCTAATTGTGTTCTCACATCCCTGTGAACTAGAGGAGAATGAGAGGAGATGGAAGGGAATGAGCTGGGATGTGCGCGGGGTGGTGGTGCAGAGGGCAGTTCTGCACACAAGGAGTCTGTTGCTGTAAGAGAAACAACTGACAGCCCTTCTGCTTGTGAGCTAATGGGATGAGTACAGATAAAATGAGCTGTGCAAAGAGCTGCACAGGAGAGAGGTAATTGCATTCCTACCCTATATACGTGCAGACAGGTATTTAACACGCCTATGCCAGGCGGTTTCACCCAAGTACTTTATTAGGCGCACACAAGCGTGCCCGCAGCTGTTGGTTAGGAATTTCAGATGTGAAGTGATTTTGTGTGTGTATGAATTTGCAGGAAGGAAACAAAGTTGTGTAATTAAACTATTCCATTCAATTTTCATGTTTTTCTCCTTGGTTTCTTTCTTTTTCCGCAAGAAATAAATGTTCTGGTGCAGAGCATATTTCACTGATGTAACCTGGTGTGAATGAGCCATGTAAATGGTAACGGAAAATAATGTGCTGCCACGGTTTGATATAGCATTCAATATTGCTGTGTTAATATCCATTGCAATGTAAATATTACTGTTTAGAAAATGGTTGACCCTTTCTAATATAAGAGGCCACACTACATTATATCAGACTGTGCTCTGTCATGTTGCAACATGAAATGAAGTAACAAGAAGTGACATGAACCTTTGTAAAATACCACAGTGCAGTAACCCATTTTTAATGCTGTCAGTATAAACTACGGTAGCAGGTAGAGACAAATCAAACATAGCATCTGAGCAGAGAAATATTGTTAAAATTACCTACAGCTCTTGGTTAATACCTGGCTGTCAGGACATCTCTAGTTGAACTCTACGAATTCAGATTCCTTACAAGGAGGGTGGTTGTGATTGTGATCGCAGAGATTGCTATTTTGGCATTGTTTATTGTTACACAGGGTAGGGTTGTGTTAGAGGCTACGTTATGAATTCAGAGTTGTTCATTTTCTTGACCCTTAATCCCATGGGCCCACCGTATCCCCCTCTCCTCTGCAGGTCTGGATACTGCAGCCATCTGCTTTAGCATCCCAGAAGCTTGCTCACCACTGCACACTAAAGCACCTTCCTGCTGAAGGCTAGTGAAGGCGTTTACCAGCTTTCCTTCATAACACTTCCCCAAATCCCTAAAAATTAGCACCATTTAGCTGTTATGGCTGTGATATTTCAGTCCTAGGGCCTCTTCCACAGGTGAACGTTGTGCTTGATGCCAGTCTGTGTGAAGCTATCCCACATGAGCAGTGTGAGCGCAGTGATTTTTATCTGTCGCTGTTCAATTACCTGGGTGTGGAGACCAGTTCTCCAGCAGTGCTGCTGGATAATAAACCAGTCGATTCATTAGAACTGGGCTTTGTTGCAATAAGTGGTGTTTGGGGCAGTTAACAGCATCTTTCAGGCTTCTTCTGATGGATTCATCAAGCTGAGACTCAGCAGAGCTGTGGATAAGACCCTGCAGCTCTTGCAGAGGGGAGATTTTCTTCTGGAAAGGAATCCCACTAAATGCAAATCCTTGAGCAAATTTTGAGGCTTGCAAATATATTCCCATTTCCATCTTCCTATCTTTCCCTTGTTTTGCCTCTGTGTGTGTATGCAAATGTGTGTGTGCATACAAAAATCCAAGTTTTACAGTGAGGTTCTTAGGCATTCATTATGCAGAAAGTTGGTCTTGATGACACTACTCTTAATATACATGAATGAGCACTAAAATAATAAAAATGATCCTTCAGTTCATGCCAGTAACAGCTGCAGTATATTAGGGCTTTCTCTTTCATCTCACTTTTCTGCTGTATCTTCTATTTTCTTTTAACGCTTTCTCTTCCCCCGAGAAAGGCAGACAATTTCACTGGAGAGCAAGCAGGTGAATTTGCAGTCTGACCTGGGAACAGGAGGTTCGGTGTTTTTCCCATTTAAGGGGTTCCAAAGACAGGTCAATATAGGCTTTTGTGTTAGTGAACAACATAAGAAGCAAGTCTCAAGCTGCGAGGAGGCAGAGTGTCTCATATGAGGATGATCAGACATTGGACCAAGTTGCATAGTCTCTGTCCTTGCAGATGCAAAACACATGACTGGATAAAGCCCTGGACAACCTGATCCTGCTTCAAAGCGAGATTCAGCTTCTGCTTTAAAAGTGATCTCTCCTACGTGACCTACAGAGGTCTTTTCCAACCTAAATTATTCTATAATTCTTTGCCAGCAATTTCACACTGAATAGTGTTTGGTGACCTTCTCATCCGAACTGACTTGCTGTAGAGCCCCAGTCCAAAGGGTTAAACTGATTTTGTTTAGAGTTAGAGAATGAGCGTGAACTGTGGTCTCGGCAGTGTCACGTACGACTGACTCATCCCCTAACAATCTGACATCGAGAATGCTTCTAGATGTACCAGGGAGGTATTTAAAATGGTACTTTTTTATTTTTTTAGAATTATCTAAAAGCTGGTCTTTGGTAAACACTGCAAATGATATTCTCTTTAGTTCATTATCTTTTTTGCCTACGCTCTGAAAGAATTAAGGACTAACCCAACTTGCTGCAGGCCATCAGATTTCCTCTTTGACCTTGTCTGCTATAATCTCATTTGTGTGTGTTCAAGGCTGCTTAAAAAACAAAACCTATGCTGCACAAAATAAATACAGGAGAAAAACTCTTAAGAAATGCTCTTTATTTTAAGCCCAATATGCTATCTTTATTTGATAGAGCTAAGTATTTGACTAGTATCTAGTTTTGCAATAAGCAGAAGCTGAAATGTAATTTACCAGCTTTTCATGAATTGTTTATTCATATCCACCCTAGGGATATTCCAGTACTATTGAATTTCTCAGTATGATGTTGACAACTGCTTAATTTTTTTTCCTCCTAATTTTTGAAATGTGTTGTTATCCAATTTTTAGATCTGAGAATTAATTATCACGGACGTGTGAGATTTTTGCAAAAAAGAAAATGTTGAGGAAAGTTAGATATAATGGGCCAAATTCTTCTCTGAATTAAAGTGGTGCAACACATGACAGCAGAATATAGGCAATTAAATATTATTGCAGGGTTGTTTTTTCATGTGTGACATTGGTTTCTAGATCTCCTAAAAATACTCCAGGGTTTGGGGGGATTGGTTTGTTTTTCTCCTCCGCTGAAGTGGTGATACAGTGCACTTTTGTAATAAGAAAGAAAAAAGCAAACATAAAAAAGTCCCTTGACATCAAATTATTTTTCAGGCAGTTAATAGGGAATGATATTTACTTTCTCCAAGAAATGCACAAGTGAAGGCAAGCTCGTATGCCTTGCCAGTAACACAGGACAGGAGAGGGGAAAAAAATAAAAATGAAAAATAAAGTTTTTACCTAGGCTTCGGAATGATGAGCTGCATCGTGCGGAGAATCCTGAGAACTGGTCGTGGCTGGTGCCCTGACCTCATGGAGGGATTTCACTGGGACAGAAATGTCATCCCAAAGATAAGGACTGAAAGTACCATTTAAGATCTAAGGAAATAAAAATACCTAGAGTATAAGGAAGGTATTAATTAACTGCAATATGTAGCAGCTTTAGTTTATTCTTGTGATAAAATACTCTTTTCAGCGATATAAAATGGGAAATGGAGTAAATGATGAAAACGGAAGACTGCTATACATATTTTCAATTAATGGTGAACAAGTGGAGATGAGAAATTTCACAGGTTCAAGATAACAGTATTCTTATTTTGTTACTTTTAAAATTGAAACATTCCCTTTTCTTAGGAAAAAAAATAGTTTTTGAACTCATTAGTTAATATCTTCAAGTTTCTATGCTCTAGATTAGTTCAATATTTAAATATGTCATTAAAATCAAGGGTGAATTTGTGGGTTTTTTTCTAAAGCAAGGCTTTGAAGCACATACACAAATGTTAACTAACGGCAAATTATATTATGAATATTCCTTGCTTCATATTGCCAGTTCCCCTTGCAGTCTAGCGTTCTGAATTAAAATAACCACATCCATTTTGTTGATCAGGAATTGAATATAGAGAGATGCTCTGTGCCATATATTCTCCTAGGGCCCTACAATATATCACTGGCATTATTCCTAACCCTCCCTGCCTGTCCCTACTGCCGTATCCATGTCCCCTGTGATTCGCAGTGGCTATTGTGAGACCTCTGGGGACGTTAAAAATAGTAAAAATAATGAAAATACTGGGTATTGCTTATGCCTGTGTGGACATTTCATTAAAGCAGTGGCCTTTCTGCTTTCAAGGATACTACATTTGTGTCCACCCCATATAATAGTGCAAATTTAACCTGTCCAACTAACGAGTGATTTTCTTTTTTTTTCCCTCTGCTGCTTATTTCAGTTTATAATTAGCTAATGGGTGTTGGGCTGAATGTTTATAAGCAAGAAATAACTCCACCAAGTTATTACATTCGGCTTTCCTACCTACTCCATGCAATTGCTTCTAAAGACACTGTGACTAACATCCTGTAATACGCAGCCTTTCTCATTTTATATGTGAAATCACTCTCGTATTGGATATGCTGATGTAGTATTTGAATCCCTAGGTCTACCGAAATCACATTTCCTTTTTTAACCTTCTGGTGACACTGCTTAGAGTTTCTGTTTATCCCTGGTGCTTTCAGCTGCACAGTAATTCCATCATAAATGTCCTGCTTCATTGCATCCCTGCTGCAGCGGTTAGATTAGGCAGCGCTCTGCACATTTGCTCGATCCTGGCTATTTGTTATGGCCAAAAGGGAAATTTGGAGGATTCTTTTCTGGAGCTTTGGGCGACTGTTCTAGTGGGGGCAAAGCTCTGGCTCTAAAATTTGATGTTTATACAAACTAGAGAGTTTTACATATGAAATAGCACGAGTATAAGCTATTACTGATGACCACAGTTGTCCACTTCTGATGAAGCATGAAGTATAATATTCCATTCACCCCTGGCTTCCAAGCATGAAGGCAGCTTAATAAAAACACTTGTCCCATCGACCACACAGCTGTCAGATGTCTGCTGTCTGGCCATGAGCACTCACTAACAAGTGGTAGTGGAAACCCTTCCTGTCCTGCAGGGCATCTCTCAAGATTTCTGCAACAGTCCTGGACTTGGGAACCTGTCTCTGGTCATCAGCAAGTGTCATGGTGAAGTCCCCATCCCTTGGAAGCCTCAGGACACGGTTCAGGTCTTTACACCATAGGGCTGCAACGTAACCCAGATTTGTTGGGAAGGAAACTACCCTGTTCATCCCTCCAGCTTCAGAAATCATCTTGCCTTTTCTAGCTGTTGTCCTCTGCTGTATGAAATGCAAAGTGCCTTTGAGAAAGCATCATTTATTAATAAGACATATTATTTTAAATTTTGGCAGGTTACTTTCCAAAAAAAGATTCAGTGTGTCCTTATGTAATGAAACTCTGCACAATTCATGTCTCACCTCCTGCCACTACCTTTAGAGATGGGTGGGAATGAGTGATTACCCATAAATGGGAGGCATTTCTCCATTACTTAGAGAAGGTATTTGGCAGTGATCATTTAGGCTTTAAGTGCTTTTTAAAAAGCCAATGCCATTAATTTAGATGCTAGTTTTAAAACTTTAACAAGTGTCCCTTCAATTCTTCAACCCATCTGTTATAAAATTACTCCATCCTTCGATTTCATCGTTGTTGCCTGCTTTCTGCTCCATAATTGAACTATTTTTCTAGAATTCTTTATGTATCATAGAGTATTAATGAAAACATGAAACTAGGTATTGCTATTTCCTATGAGTACTCTAAAAGATGAAAATATTTCCTTTGAAATCCAAGCAAATATGAAAAAAATTCTAATGTGCTGCTGGACCACAGAGCATGGGTGGGTTTTCAAGTTACTTTAACCTCTATCTGCAGGACTTTACATGTTGCACTCAGCTATGCTGAAGGCCTCCGTTTTGCAGAACTCTTCAAAAGTTTCTTCATTAGTTGACCTCATAGGCAGTGAGTGGCCTAGTACAACCTAGCTATTTGCTTCATAAAGTTGCAGTTCAGCTGCAATTGCAGATTTGGGAAGTTATTTCTGGTGATCTCAACAAGCTGGAGTTTTGAGGAATGGAGAAGAGCCCTTTTTCTTTGCTCTGCACCTTAGAAACATATCAGAGGCAGGGATGCTAGTAGAAAGTGTGTTTTCTAATACTTAATATATTTATAAATTTTTCTTTGTTCCTCATAGATGACTCACATTATTGCATAATCTCTAGCAATGTAAATCAGTATAAAAGAATTTTACATGTACATTATTTTATATGTTGTTTGATTTTCTTGTGTTTTTATCAGAAGTGTTGACCTCTACATTAGGACAACAACAGTAGTGGCCGTGTTCATGTATGGTTGCTTCCTGAGGACAGCACATCTGACCTTAAGAGCTTCATGCTTTATTAGGACAGGATTTTTATGTCAATTGCTTGTCTTAGCAGCCAGGGCCTGAATGTATGAAGAATATATTTGTGGTGTGTGAGAATATGTGTATGTGGTATATTTATCTCTCTATATATTACATATATTATTATATATCATTATATAATTTATATTATTTGTATTATTTATGCAATATTATTTACTTAGTGCTAATTTGTATTCATAGGAATTTATCCATATACCAAGAAAGAAACTACCTACTTAAGCTGTGAGCAAATTTAATGAAATTAGATATGGTCAAGCAAAGTAATTTAAACTTAGGAATTTCAAATACAGGATGAGTAAACAAACCTGCTGGCAAAGGCACTGGCAGGAACACTCTGCATCCTCTGACGTGCTAAGGAAAGACTAAATCTCTCTCTAGTGTAGCAAGAGAATGAAGTGCCTAAGCCAGAGGATATAACAGGATTCTCTTTCTTGGACAGATGGTAGAGATCAGAGGTAGATTGAGTGAAAGAGTTGTCCTTCTCCCTTACTGATCAATAGCAGCTCTACTGCACCTAGCGCAGCTTTTATTTGGAGTCCTGGAGGACGCCTCGGCTTCAGCTCGGGAGAGGTTTTGGTGAACATAAGGCCTGTTTCCTCTTTACTTTGCTTTTTTATCGCTTCTCAATAACTTTATTTGAACATGCCAAACTTAGTGACTTAAATTAAGAATAAAAACAAACTTTTCCTTCCCCAAATGCAATGGGCATGCTGCTGAACAAAAAAAAGTACAGTTTACCGGTGTGGTACACATACTATCTGGTTAGATAACAGTTCATTTGGTTCCCTAAAAATGTTCAGACAGGGCAGGCTTCCCATTTTAAATTTACATTCCATATAGGACACGTGTTGCACGCTGCTTTATAACTGCTGTGGATGCACTGAATAAAACTGCACGTCTTCTGAAATGAAAGGCAGGAGCAGCGTTCTCGCCCAGTGGATTTTGGAAGCCCTAAGAATATCTTCCTTAATTTTAGTGAGTATTGAACCAGAAGGCTGGAATGCAACCTATTGAAAAACTACCTCAGGGAGCTGTTTTGTTACAAAATATATAATAAGACCATGGGCCTTTTTGTAATGTAGATTTTTGTTTCTTCAAGAGTCTCCTAATCTTAGCATGGTGTGGGTGGGAAGTCAGGGAATTCTGTGTATTGTGTAATAACAAAGTATCTGAAAGTGGAGGAGCTCGAACTACCTTCTGTGCTTAGTACTCCAAATAAATAAACTGTGCTAACTTGGTAAAAGTGATTATTATTCCCTAAGCATCCCTTTTCAGCTGGAACACAGGCTTGCTGGTGTGCTCGAAACAGCAGAACACCCTGTTGTTTTCCAGCTTCAGCTAGGCATTAATTAGTTGATAGTTTTACTGCTAAGTGTTACGGCATTGATTGCTAGGTTGGGATTTGAAAATGTTAAAACCTTCTCTCAAGGCCTGCATGGTGCAGAGCACCTCTCGCAGCGCTGGGAGTGCTCGGAGCCCAGGCTTCCCTATCTCCAGTTCTTCTCATCCAGGATCTAAAGTGTTTGCAACAGGTTTTGAGGAAGTTGCACTCAGAAACAATTTTAATGGCCTTGACAGAATATGTCAAGTGTGTTTGGCTTAAGGGAGATGTGGGGAGGCACCCGCAGTTAAAGAGGGTTTTGGGGATCAGGGGGAGGCTGTTCCTGGATTAGGACTAACTGATGCCTATTGGAGCTATGGAGCAGTGAGAATTAACAACGGGAGACTGAAGTCTGGAGCAGAGGGGCTGGAGCAAGTTCCTTCAGGTGATGATATTTTGAACTCCTGCGCTTCTCAGGTC
>JAWLRI010000640.1:7268879-7288596 GCA_034781795.1 Crypturellus tataupa
CTCCAGTTCTTCTCATCCAGGATCTAAAGTGTTTGCAACAGGTTTTGAGGAAGTTGCACTCAGAAACAATTTTAATGACCTTGACAGAATATGTCAAGTGTGTTTGGCTTAAGTGAGATGTGGGGAGGCACCCGCAGTTAAAGAGGGTTTTGGGGATCAGGGGGAAGCTGTTCCTGGATTAGGACTAATTGATGCCTATTGGAGCTATGGAGCAGTGAGAATTAACAACGGGGGACTGAAGTCTGGAGCAGAGGGGCTGGAGCAAGTTCCTTCAGGTGATGATATTTTGAACTCCTGCGCTTCTCAGGTCCACAAGCATGAGCCGGTTTCCCTCCTGGAAGAGGTGACTGAGGGTTTAGCTTTCCAAGAGCAGCGCGACAAAAAGTATCAGCAGTGCTTACTGCAAAATCTGTGCTCAGTTTGATGAGAAGGAAGCGAGGAAAGTGCCCTGAACCGCGGTGAACTTTGCTCTTTCTCCGGCGCAGGCAGGAAAGCCCATGTGCAGCTTTGCTGGGCGCATCAGCCTGAGCGCGGCTACCAGCGGAAGTCTCCGTCCGTGGCAGAAACCTATGTGCAGCTCCCGGGAAAGATGCGTGAAAGCGGTGGGTAGTTAAAAACACAAAAAAGAAAGATAATTGCAGTTGTGCTTTTCATTATAAACAGGTCCTAACATTTAAAATAACTATCCCTGCCATAGTCTTCAAGGGAAGATCAAAACCCTATCATCGCAACATCAAAAAGCCTATTTTGAATACATTTTTCCAATGGAAAAACCCTCTTTGCTGTGCCCTTTTTTTTTTTCCCAAAGACTAAGGCATTCGGTCGGGCTCTAGGGCGGAGGCTGTTTATATCTCTTCTTTTTAAAAGACGCTTGACAGCTGATCCCAGGAGAGGGTCTCGCAGTCTTTAAAATTTTATTAGGCTGCAATATTTGGAAATTTGAGGCTAGACTTGAGCCTTTGAGGGAGAGTATTCAGGGGCATGAATCTTTTAAGCTGCAGTGCTGCAAGAGATAATTTCAGCAATTTGCAGCAGACCGTTTGTCAAGGGGACAATGAGGCATTTGTGAGCAATATACGATGGGAATAAGCTTCAAATTTTTCATATAGCAATGTTGGAATAAACACTGTTATGTCTATGTGGCTTACATGGTACTTAAAATAGCAGCGACGGCCTCCAAGGGAGCATAAAGCCATTTTTTAATATATAAATCTCAATTTCAGATCAAGCTGGAGAAGAAAACAAAACAATTTAAGAAAAGCGCTATCAAAATTTTTATCAGGATTTGTCAGCTAATAAGGGTAGGCTGAAAGCCTAGATTTTGGGCTTCCTAAAGGAGTTAACCCGAACTCCCATAGCAGGGCGTTTAGTGACCTTTTAGTGTTTAACATAAGGCCAGGAGCTGTGATTCCTGCATGGACGGAGGGGTAGGAGGAGCGGTTAATGTATTTTTTTGTACTACTTTTGTACTACTTCTCTAAACTATGGTCTTCATTTTGCCATCATGGGACTTCTATGAAATGGAGATTTATGTAGGGTCGTAACTCTACGGTAGAGCAAGATTTATTCAATTTAGGAGACTTTGAGTGGAGCAGAGTCTGGTAGTTTCCTATAAAACTTGAACTTTCTTGCAGGTTTACTGGAATATCCTATGCAGATGCTTTGTAGTATTCAAAATGGTCTATACTCCGGTGACACATATATTTTACTATGATTTTCAGGAGCTAAGACTTACTGAGTCTTTTGATAATGTAAATGACAACCAGATCTATTGTAAAATTCTGAAAATAGGGACACTGGGATCCATAGAAAACAGTTAAATTGCATCTCTTCACCAGTGAATTAAAGCACTATATGGTGCAGCATCAGCATGGACTGCAGATGACAGTGGAAAATAAAGTTAGCAGTGTGTTTTCCCTTCTTCAGGGGAGATCTGTAGCGGCGAATATAGTGCCAATAGAGGAAAAACATAATGTTAAAGTATCTCATAATAATGCCTTTCCCAGTCATCGCTGCAGCAAGGCAACTGTTCCCCCTCGGTGTCACAGCAGTAGGGAAATTTCAGCTACGAGGATCCACAAGATCTTTATCTCCTCTCTGTCTTTGAACAGACCCAAATGACATAATGATAGTGTTTGGTCCCGGGAAGTACAAGCTTCCAAATCCGTCTGCCTTCGCTGCCTTCTCACACACTCTCTTGGTCATTACTAGGTACTCAGGATAAAGATACAGACGAACCAATTTCTTGTTCAGGCTGACCTGAAGTACTAAAAATGAAATTATTGAAGAATTAGAGGAAATTTATTTCCCTTACGGATAGCTATTTAAAAACTAAGCTTTTACAGGATAGGCAGCAGGATTGCTCCAGCTTACTTTCAAAGGTGAAAAAATGCACAAGCATTTTTCTTTTACATTTGAGAGCCAATCAGAAAACCCAGTTATTCCCATCTGCTGCAGAATATTATGCTGTAAGTACTATATGTACATCAGTGCAGAGATTAGACTGTCCTGAGCTATTTTAATTCCAGTGTACTTTCAGCCTTCTTAGATGATGCAAATAGACATACATCTTCTTGCAACTTCATTTTCCATTGCTGTTTATTTTCCAGTGCTTTTTCTAAATTATGCCAGAGACAGCAAACATGTTCCTTATTTTTTTCCATCATGCTCCATACTCCTGTGAAAAGTCTGACATATTTGTCTTTTAATTTAAATTGACCTATTTTCATTCTTTGCTGGGCTTGCAGGGTCCACACAGAAGGTACATGGGTAGCATCTTCCAGTTAGGAATGATTACTATGTAGGAAGGAGAAGAAATATTAATTTCTATCAGCTCCCACTCAGAAATGTCATCCTTGTATTTTAAGAACTTGAGTGATGCATGTTGCCAGAGAACACAGCGAGACATTTCAGAAATATTCATTATGTTAATCTGCCTCAACATCTGAATATTCAGCTCGAAGAAACTGATTTTCCAGATGTGTTTAGCAGTCATCACTGCACTCAGAAATAATAATTGAATTAGCATTAACTTCAAAAATCTAGCAGAGATCCTTTGGTGGTGAACAAAGACAAACTGGAGGATTCAAGGTTAGTGGAACTTTTGAGCAATTAGACTTATAAAAACAAGTGAAAATGATTGTCCAATTTGATTTTTTAAATAGTTTTGGGTTATGATTTTCCTGGTAAAATCCTGCAAACCTGCCAGGTGGAACGGGCTGCTGATCAGAAGCCAGATCTGTGGGAAGTGGGAGATGGTTGATGGCAAATTTGGGAAGCAGGAGATGGCTGAGGCTCTTCCAGGCCCTTTCAGTACATTCACAAGGAAGAATAAATACCCATCTACACCTTTTTCTCTGGATTTGTTGACGTAACTGGAATTAAGTACTTCAGTAAGGGAATTATATTTGACATGTTATAACTTAACCTCCTTGCTTTCATTTGTGTGAGACAGCCTAGCAGGAGACTTTCAGAAACTTGGAACTTGCTCGCCTAGACCACGGTGTGATCTTCCTTCAAATCTAGGAAAAGTTAGCTAGAAAATATTCCGTACACATCGTGTTTTGTGCCTTGCACTTAGTTACTAAAGACGTTTTATGCAAAGATGGAACCTTCCATTTTTTTTTTCAGAGTTCATCTGCTTTTACTGCTTTTTCTATCATGTGAAATCAGTTTCTCTCCAGCAACTAGAAAATACCCAGTGTTTTTCTCATGTTTTGAACACTTAAATATTTTCCCTATTTTAATACATCTATAGAATCTATATTTTACCTATGCGATAGGTAATATTTTTAACTTAAGAATGATTGCAGCAGGTTATACCAGTTCCAGGTATGTTATTCAACAACCAGTCAGTTCCCTGTTTACACCATCTTTTTTTTCTCAAGTCCTTCATGTCAGGTGCTTCTTAAACACCTTTCTTTCTACTACCTTAACTCATTTGGGTACAGGTATAATATAGTATCTCAATACTATTCCTATCATCATCTGCTCTGAGAGACAGGCTATTTAAATGAAATGTCCTCCTGACTGGAGAGCCGTCTCTTGTGCCTGCTGGCCCCCAGTAACCTTAAATGCTGGTTCATAATAGCCCATTACCAAGTCTATCACTGAGATTGTGTCTTAGCAATATATTTACTTTCACAAAATTCAGACCCAGCAAGAGAGGTCTGTTTTGACACTCCATGCTTCCAAAAGTGCTCTCATGAGATATCAAATAAGCATGTAATATCTAATGACACTCCTAACAGCCAGCAGTAACATATCAGCACAGCATCATTGCTCAGCTGGTGTCATCGTTACGAGCAGAACACACTTCAAACCATCTTCTATCGTTAATGTTATTAAAAGGAGCATTTTCATGTGGTATGCGTATAACAATATAATTTCTCATTGTAAGTTCTCTCTATATCTCTAAAACATTATTAATGCTGCTGCTGATGTAACTTGTTTGGTGATCTTAGCAGAAACAAAAGCAGAAACAGTGTTTCAGGTTACAGGTCAATTTGTTGAAAGATATTTTGCCCAATCAACATGTCTCTTTGTGCTTAGCTAGTGCCACTATATTTTATCCTTTGCGGATAGGTAGTTATTGCAGAAGGTTAAAGATCTAAAAACATATTAGGTTTCAGCATGTTTCATGCGAGAAGCCAGATAGGAATGGATGATACAGTTTAATGCCCTCACTGAAGGAAACGATACTGTGGGAATTCAGCGCTGTTAGCAGGCAGCAAGGATGGTAGGAAAAGATATTTCATAACTCCTGCGGCTCATGGAAACACCTTTGAGGTATTAAACGTAAGAGATGAGCTTCTCAGCTGGCTCTTATGGGCAGATCCTCAATGTAGTGACTACAGTTATTAACTTCACACCCTGAGCTTCCTGCTCAGGTGCAAAGATTCATTTGAAGTGGTTGTTTCAAAATCTTTCCGATTTCAGTATTGATTACCCAAACCCCAGTACGGGAGATCTGTGGAACATCTGTCAAATCACTAAATGACTGTTTTTAAAATAATCTTAATGAGCAAGTTCACATATAACCGCAGGCAGTTAACATGCTGTCTGGTTTTGATATTTTGACCTGGATGAGTGGTTTAAAGTTATATTTGTCATTATAATAAGCATCAGTTTGTGCTAGTTTTGGTCTTTTCAACAGAATCATTTTTTTTTCTATTCTGCCAATAAATGTTGGACATATTTTGTTTCATAGTCTCATAATCCAGAAAGGTTTTTATACTTACTATTGTCATCTTTACTATGATTGCCTGAGAGAAATGGAAAAAAATGTTAGTGCTTTTCAAACATTTTCTTCCAAAATAAAAGCTGAAATGCATATTTTTCTTCCCATTGCAATAGTTCTAGTCAAAATAATTGCATGGAGATAAATGAAAGAAAAAATGTTTCTAGATCAAAAAGAAAGGAGATATCCACTGCCTTGAAGCTATTGTCTCCTTATTGAGCAGCCGATGACCTGAGTGGCCCAATCTCTTCAAGCTCTAGAGCTTGTTTATAGGTTGGTATTTAGCATCATGTGAACAACAGGTGTAAATTATACCATATGGAAAAGTCCAGAATGATGTATTGGTTTTACAATATGCTCTGTTCTTCAAAAGGAGTTTATTTCACTGTTATTTATTGTAGTGAGGGCTTTAGAAGGAGCTTAAAACACAACAAGCCCCAAGCATCTTAATTGTAGTTAATAAATGTCTCGTTCATCCCATGTTTTCATATGCAGTATATCAACCTCCAATTTCTGTTTGATTTTAGTTATAATGTTCCTTGAGCTTATTTCTTCACAATTTAAAAATGACAGTTGCATTAACTTAATAACCTTTACAGAATAAATTAGAAAGTAGCAATGCCTTTAATAAATGTTGTGCATAAAATACAATTGTTAGGGGATACTTAATTAGAAATATTGTGTGGTCAAAATAAGAATAGAAATGTATGTGAGAGAGAATGTTTCCTTGCTAGCAGCAACATCTTGGTTGCACAGAGCAATTGTAATAACTCTTGTTATAACTACCTAGACGTGCTGTGTATTTTGTAGCAATGTTTGTCGCCTAACCTGAGCAAATTCAAGAATTGGTCAATGTCTTAACAACATGAGTATGATATTTTAGAGAATATTGTTAATACTCCTTTTATTGTGAGAGTCAAGAGGTAGTTAAGAACCCATGAGACTTCCATCCTCAGGTTTCACCGTGTTTCATCAAAATGTGCCTGCCCTATATGCTATTCTATATGGATTATAGATAATAATATCTATAGATAAGAATATGCCTATTCTATATGGAAAAGCGTTGAGTTGTTTTGTTTGTTTTGAAAGATCTTGTGTATTAGTATTAGGAACATTAAGTTTTGCAACAATAGTGACAAAGATGGCGTAGAATGAAAGAAAACTGGTGAAGGCAGTTAGAAAGGCTTGGGTGAAGGCTTAGGTGTTTGGTTGTTGATAGGAAAAGCAGGAAGGAATCAGAGAATAGTTTTATACAGTTCATGTTTAGTACTGAGGTATAACAGTTGGAATACAGGTTTACAAGTGCATTTTTTTCTCTCTTTTTTCTTGAGTCTTTGGATTTGACCCTTTACTTGAATATAATAAATAGTAGATAGTCTCTGTATGAACTGCAATTGGAGAAATATGTTGGGACATTGTAATTTATTGGAATAAATGGAGAGAAAAAAAAGAAAAAAAGCTTCTCATTTAAAGTAACCACTACAAGGCAGAGACACTACCCAAAACAACTTTTTTTTTCTTTGTTTTTAAGTGAAAGATTATCTCCTGTTGGTGTTGGTTTTAATTGGTGCTTTCGTACATTTCTTTAGGCATTGTTTAGAAATTAGACATTTAAATGCATCCCTTAACCTTGAGCTGACCTGGAACTTGAAGGACAGCAGTACTGTGTTCTTGGCTGTGCTCTTGATGGGCCCATATAGAGCATTTCCTGAGCCAGCCTGTTCTTTACTGGCCCCAGTGACCACCATAAGGCTACTCATTGGTTAATGCAGCAGCTGTTGTATTGCTTGATGCATCTGTGTGGAAGAAACAGAGAAAATTATCTCAGCTCACAAAAACAAGTTGGTCGTTTTGCTAAAGATAAATGGCAAAAGAATAAAAAGATTTTTTTTTTTTGAGAAACAAAATATTAGTCAATTGAACTGTTGACACAGCATAATGATTATGTGTAAAATACAGAAAGAACAGGGAGAAGATCTTATTAAACAGTAAGAAAATATATAAATGAAATTCTAGGGAAGCTAATTTTCATTTTTTGTCCTACCACTGATTATAAAGAAATTCTGAAGTATCAATCATGCATTTTTGGTCATCAGGATTTGATTACAAGTTGAACAGTGAAGCATCACATCTACTTCCTTCCTTCTCTTTTTAATCTGAAAGATTTTAAAAATCAAATCCCCATTATTAATTTGTTGACTTATAATATTCCATGATCTCAACTAGGAATATACATCCGCATCCATGAATGTGTTGCTCATGCTTTCAGAATCTGTTTTCTGTAGACTCTAGATTAGAAACAATCATACTCAATTGAAAGATTCAAATAGAAAAGGAAGCCAATATTAGTAAAGTAAATTTAAGCAAAGCTAAGTTGTTTTCACAACTATGTTATGAAAGAAAACCCTAACCCCTCAGGGTAAGCAACACTGAGCAAAAGGAAAGTATTAATGCCTCAAAGTAGCAGCCAAAAGCCTTAAAAATCAAGGGAAAGATGGTCCACTGCGTTTCTAGGTGCTTGGTCTTTTACCTGGGTTGCGAGGAAGCTCGGTTATAAGCAGCCCTGTCAGCTCGGAGCTGTGTGCCCTCTGGACCTGGAAAATGCTGCCAGAACCAAGATGATAGTGTTGATTGCAGTATTTTACAGTGATGGTTTCTTATATCTGTGGTCCGAATAAACCAGAGGAAAGTGAAACTTTGAGAAAGGACTTGCAGTTGAAAACTCTTCAATCCAGGGTAATGTGAAACATTTTGGGAGCTCCACTTAAAAATCCAGACCTTGGAAAAGTGAAGATGCTGTATTTGTCAAAATAAAACGTAGTCATGACTTAAGACGACTGGTTAAAATCTTCAGGGAGTAGAGACCTAAAAAATATCACCATCAGTGTCTTCTTCTCTGTACTTGAAGAATACACAATGTGACAGATGAAAAAGGAGGATTATTCTATATAGTGTATAGTGATATAATATATCTTCATACCATAAAGCAAAGTATGTTGTAACCACCATGGCAAAGCAATGGTATGACTGCAGTTACAATGAAGATCCGGTTCTTGCAGCTGACTGTGGCACAAAACAGCCAAATGCAAGAGTATTTGGAAAGAAAGTCATTTTCCATTGTTTCCCTACATTTATTTTACAAAATATTGCTATATTATGAATATAAGTGCCAAAAGTTGTGTTTATTGAAACCTCTATTTATTTCCAGATATGGGACCTCATTACGCTAATAGTATACTATTATGTAAATGCATTTTCTATAAATGTCTATTATCTGTAAGTAGTTTAGTCTCTACATCCCCAATGTAATATATCAAACAATAACTCATTTGTCAAAGAGAGACAGTTCATTAGTATTCAGCAATCATTTGGACAGAATAAAACAGCAACAGTATAAAAATTGATGTTGCGAAACTTAACAAATGAGGGAATAAGGAAAGTGTGATTCAGGAAATTGCAGGCCTGTCCTCAAGGGCCATTTTTAGGTCACTTGTCTGCATTTTAATATTACATTTGTTTTAAAGAGAGTCTCCAAGTTATTAGGTTGGGCGGGAAGCCAATTTGCAACCACGACTTCAATATCCAGGGGGTTCGGTAAATGGGAACGTGACAACGCTTGGGACAAAGAGAGGGTGAAGGAGGTGTAACATGGTCGACTGTGGTATTGTAGCTCAGTTTTGCAATTAAATTACTAAATGGCATAAACCTCCATTTCTAAAAGGTTTAAACACTGAGAGAATTGCTCTTAAAATGTGATACTTTTTAAGACAAGGGGGGGAAAGAAATAGGTACATGTCTATGTAGATTTGAATTACACTTTTTCTTGTATTCACTTTAAAATTCAATTACTGTATAGATACACTTAGATGTGTTTTGCCTGCCTATAGCCAAGTCTGATAAGTTTCAGATTTACAGTTTTATGATAAAATTCTACACAGCTATCAGACATTGTGCAGTTCTCAATTTCTTTCATGGCATTTAATGTCTTCTCAAACCAGCGGTGTCTTTCCTTCTCACATGCACAGGTCTCTCCTGCATTCATGTGCATTATCTGAATTATAGGGATATTGAATTTTTACTTATTTTAGAGAGACATTTACATGGGAGATTTCAAAATACCTGAAAGTGCCTCTTCTCTCATCACTGCCACAAGGGTTGTTTGAATATGAATCGCTTTTATGTGAGGAGTTTGAAGGACGCTGTGTATGGCCTTTAAATACCTTGCTAAGCAAAGATGCACTTTCTTCTCTGCCTCACAGAAAATGTCAGCAGCAGATTTGGGGAATTTGTACCTACTTGTGCATATCGCTCATCACAGGGCAGAGAGCAGCCCTGGCAGTGCAGCTGTGTGTAGAGAAGACCCGGGCCTCATGTGCGAGCTCATTGCTTTTGACATGCAGTTTGTGCACACTTTAATTTTAATTATTATTTTTTGTTTATTTTTTTGGCCTGAAAATAAATGAACGCAATAGGTACCTAGATCCTGAGAGGAAGCAAGTTTTCCTGTGTGTCTCTCTTGTCAGGCTTATTCATGAGAATGTGCCTGTTCATTTTATTCAATATTCTGTTCTCCTGTTATTTTCTTCCTAAAAGAACTGTAACCTCCATTCATCAGGGCTAAGATTAGCCATCTACAGCTTTTCCAAAAATACCAAGAGCTACACAGTTGCTGTTGAATCAGAATTAGAATAAAACCTTCTTATAATGCTTTCTCTTTTATATTCAGCTCCCTCATTTCCATCCTTCACAGCTAAATCGGGTTATTTAGATTACAGCAAGGTCTGAACCAACTCAGATGAACAAAATTATCTGCAGAGCCTATTTACATTTCTTTAAGGAAACACTACACTGGCTTTGTATTAAAAAGGCTTTGAGAAAAAGCCTAAACCTAAATGTGATAAGCATAGAACTTTTGTGAAGAAATGATAAGCTTAAAACAGAAGTTAGCATCTTTTTGTAATATAAAATGATTATACTTTTGGAACATGATGTAGATGATAGTTAATAAAATGACATGTTGGAGTGGTCAGGCCTCCCCCCTGCTCCCTCGCAGCACAGAGCAAGCCAGGATCTGAATCCTTTTGGTTTGAGCCATGAAATTGCCATGAAATTTGAGCCATGAAATTGCCTCAAAATCTGGACTGCCGTATTTTCTTAGCAGGTGATACCCCAGATGTGGTCCTTTGATTAGCCTTTAGCTACAGTAACCTCCTTCCTAAGTGGATATTACCAGGCTGTATGTGGAGAAGGAAATCCCATTGCTAAGGCTTCAAGTCTTCGTTTTTCCAGCCTCTGTTCTCATGGTGAAAACGATGTACCTTCATAGTCAGTCTCTGAAAGCAAGGCAGATTTTAATTGTGTCCGCTCCATTAATAAAAGCAGTAATTGAAAAAGGAGGATGTTTCTGATGTTGTGGAAATGTGATATGGAAATATTTGATACGTGAAAAGTAACCTGCCATTTAAGAGGTAGTGTGAAAAGCAGACAGTTCAGAACAGATGCTCCGTAGTGATACTCTCTTCAAAATGTCATCTCTGCTGTCACGCTTGCTGTGCTGCCTTGGTGAGCAAACAAGGAGTGTTACAAGTGCAGCTGACGAGCGGGCAGAGACCGTGCATCGATGGGAGTGAAGCAGTATTTGTCTTGGGATACTGCAAAACTGGAAAATGAAAATCTCGGTTTCCATAAATAACAGTTTGAGAGGTAATGAGTCAATCACGGGCAGTCTGCTAATAACTGACTGTACAACTATCAGGTGTGGGTTTACAGAAGGCCCTAGCACAATGAAGCTAATAACAAGTGGTTTATTTATTATAGCCTGAAATGACACCTCAAGGCAGTGTCTGGCTGACTTGGCTATATTATCCCTTAGTGTCATTTCAGCACATTAGGTTTGTTTTATCTTCCCTTTCAAAGGACCTTCATTTGAAACTGACTGTCTTTCAAATAGAGATTTTTCCAATCATATATTCTTAATTAAATGATACGTAGAGCTTTTTACACCAGTAGTCTTCCAAATAATCCTCGAAAGGGAGAACTGCAATCCTCATCTTACACATGGGAAATGAGGCTTGAAGCTATGGTCTGTCTCCAGCTAAGAGGAAAGGAAACACCTGTGCAGCTGACACGGGTGGACCAGCTTGCTGCTTACAGCTGCGGAGATGCTTGCGATCCTACCATGCTGGAGCATCGCTCCCGAGTGGCTACATAGCTCTTAAAATCATGTATTATCCACAGGAGTGTACATTATTATATATAGTATAATATATGATGATATATATTGCATATTTTATATTGTGTATATTATTAATTATATGCATTATGTATATAATAGATATTTATGCAAAAGTTGTGAGATGCTCTCCTGAGTTATTTGAAAAGAAGGGCCAAAACCCAAGGCATGTGCAAGTTGGTGGGTTGTTGGTGCTTGTTATACTACGTTTGAATTTAGCCCTAGTTTGTCTGTTGAGAAACAGAAGATTGAAACTCATAAATTCTTATTGGACTCCTAGATTGGGTGATTTTTCTTACATATCAGCAAGAGAATTTATGTATATGCCAGATTTGTATTTTTCCATTTTTTTTGCACTGGATTGTTTCTGTGGCTGTGTGAAATTATTGGACCAAATTCAGAGTTGCTGTCAGAGTAATAGCTGCTTTCTAGCCCAAAGGGTATTGCTTAATGGTACAGTGGCTGAGTTTGGTCCGTACAAAAATATGGTCTGTGTTTTGTGTCTATTGCAAAACAGAGCACATATTTATCTGGGGGTGATTCCAACCAGGAGCAACCAGGTTGTCCTTGAGGTTCTTCCACACAGGAAAACTGCCGAATAGCAACTTCATTCACAAAAGAGTTTGTGGGATTTTGTTGTTGTTGTTGTTGAAGCTGGTAGCTAATCTGTCCAGGAGCTGAACTGACAGTCTGTAACTCCCAGAGGTGATGCCTTTTGGAGCTCTCCAGCTGCCTGGCAGATGGCTCGCTGCCAGGCACACGCACAAAGCGACCTTCCGCATCAAGTGCATCGCTCACGGAGCCGGTGCAGTTCAGCCAATTGCTGCTATAGATTAATATAGAAAGCCACTAAATGGGAGCTGATAGTCATGCAAATGAGGCCCGAAAGTGTGAGCTCTACTTCTAGCAAGGGAGCAATTTGGAATCAGGATTAGGTTTTGTGGATGCTCGTTGATGCAGCATCTCCTGAGCTGAAGTTCATAGAAAGCTTATTTAAGGGAGAATAAGAGTCCTGAGTTTTTCATGCTTATAGGCTTGTATCTATGGAGCTTGGTGTATCACCAGCCTTAACCTTTACAAATCTTAAATTAACTAAACTTCAGCAGATTTATTGCAGCTGGCTCTTGCAAAATCTAGTATTACCTGCTTTTGGACATCATTTCCTGATCTAGAGGGGTTCATTAAGGACAGATTTAAATGTGTTAGCTGGGAAAAGGCCAGCAAGAATGGAATTTTGAAAATTTTTCATATTATAATGCTTTATCTAGTGATAAAGGCTTACCTTTTAGGAATGACATGGCAGAATACTTTATATGTCATGGCAGTATTTAAAAGAAGGTGCATCTAAGAGCCTTTCGGTTATCCATGTAGGAAATGGGTCTGTATAGGAAGCAGAAAGGCCAACAGCGCCGCTCCTGCCCCTCTTAGTTCTCAGCTGCAGCAGCTCTAATTTTGTTTTTCACTCTAAGGAGCCTGGAGATTCCAAACGCGGCCGTGGAGCACTTTGCTTCTGCCATCTAACCCATCTCAAAATACAATTAGCCTGAGGTTGGATCTAAGGTTTATGTCATTGTGATTATAAAAACAAGAATAGTGGCGTTGAGAATTACATGATTCACTAATTGTACCAGCCCCCGCCTCTTTTTTTTTTCTCTTATTACAAATTGGCTCCAAAGCTCTTAAGTTTTGGAAATGTATTTAATCTAAATTTATGCAAGAGCACTGTAATGACTTATCTTTTAGATTAGAAGCGTTTCTTAATCACTTCCAGCGTTTAGCTCCTGATTGGCAAAGCACTTAAACATTAAGTGCTTGGGTGCTTCTGCTCTTCACAGAATCAGGTCTGAGGACTCGGTGCCGAATTCCCTTGGGTTTTACAGCGAGTCGAAGCGCAGCCCCATGAACAACCATCTTCTTGAAGCCGGTTACCAGACACGCAGTAAATTGGGGCCCTCAAAAAGGCCAATAGCAGCATTTGAGCAGCAGATACTGGGGTCTGTCTTGAGCTCAGGACTTGCTAGAGAAACCTGACCAGCACAGACCAACGTGTCTGGCAGTGCAGTCAAACTGAGACCTTTCAAATACCAAACTCCAGTCTTCCCTGATGAAAATTTAGTGCTTTAACAAGTGACACCTCTTGTGGCATCTCCTGCTGACTTGTACGTATTTCACTGGTTCTATATTCACTTGCTGAGTTCTGGAGACCAAATTTCCAGCCATCAACTGTCTGTGCGCCTCCACTTGTGTGAACAGATGCTTTTGCAGCTGTGCTTGCACATGTTAGCAGCCGCAGTGCTTAAGTGCATGCAAGTTTTAGAGTTTATCCCCTTGAGCTTTGGCAAATGCTCTTTTGGGGCTCCAGCGCTGCTGCTGGTGTGTTTGCAGGTGTCACTCGTGTTGATGGATGTTTGCAGCCTTTCACGGCTGCCCAGGATTGATGAGTACAGCAGCCGGGGGTGGAAGAGCAGGTGCTGAAAAACTGCCCTCTTTTTCTTCTAGTTTTCAGTTTTCCAGAGCACTTTGACTATTTAATTATGTTATAAATGTAGCTGTTTTTTGTAGCATTTTAAACATGAGTATCTTGACTGAAGTTTTAATCTTTCGTGGATTGGATCTAACCATCAAATAGAAAAAGAAAAGGCTTATTAGAGACATTTTCTAGCAATGCGTTTTTAATTCTAAGTGCTTTCAAACAGCAGTTATCTGCCAAAATCTAACTGGTAAACAGCACAGATGTTTCTTAGGCTTCTCTCACTGCCTTTAAAGATAATGTCTCAGTACTGAATGCCTCCAAATCTGGGGAAAAAAAGGAAAACAATCAGTGCAGACACCGCTTGTTTCAAACTGAAGCTCATGTTCGTGCTGGATGTGGAAAGGTTGGGAGCCGTTTTCTGTCATTATTTGGGAAGATTAGACCCTTCTCTAATGAGCCTAATGAATCTAGGAGCTCTATGAGTTAATTCTCACGAATGTAGAATAGTGGCTGCATCAGGGTCTATCAGGATGGATAAGAGCTAATAATCAAAGTGAAATTTGATAACTTAATCCTTCTACATAACGGGTTAAGTTTATTTTGTTGTCCCTGGAAAATTAAGGGAGGTATGAAGGGATGGCATTTTGACATAAAATGCAAAATTCTTCAGCAAAGCCTGACCCTGGCTTCTAAGGTCTTATTGAATTCACATCAACATCCTTTATAAAAATGGCTTTTCCTAGAGGGCCGTACACAGGATCTGAAGCGTATAGTGCACTCGCATTCCAGGTTCTCTAACCTTCCGTAATAATTGGCAGCCAGCCTGCTTCAAGGGTAACATTTATAAGGCAGAGAATGCCTCCCATATGCTGCCCTTTTAAGGAAAGTCTTCTCATTACTGGAAGGCAGGAACATGGTGATGGTAAAACACTGTAAGGCTCATTTATCAATCATGCCATCATCACAGCTGGAGAAACACAGAGCTGGAGAAATTAGACAGGGAAGAGCGCTATTTTTCATCTTCATCTCTCTGTCTTCCACCAGTGTAAAACTTTCTGGTGCTTTATGTCTCTTGGTTTGAAAAGTTCAGATCAACAGGGTTTCCACCGTTTCCTTCTGGAGACTTTCTCTCAGTCCTAGCATTTCCCATAGCCAAGAAATGTATTTATTTTCTGTAGTGATGTTAGTCCTAGCATCCTTAATGATAACCTGTTGTGGCAACTTGATTAATTCATAGCCTGCAATGTACCTGTCATTGCCAAGATGTTTTTTGACCACCTATGAAATAAGATGGTCAAAACTTTGTGTTATTTAGCTACTTTTTAACTGTTTCCGAAGTCTGATCCTTGTATTAGTGTTTGTTGTTTTTTTTCTGTATGAATATTTGTATGTGTATTTTATGTGTATTTGTATTTTTCCCTTCACTTTTCCTTACATATCTGTTTAGAACTGTCTAAGGAGCATTTCATGTGAGCTGGCTAGCCACAGAGAGTCTTCTGCATTTGGAATATTTTGCTCTCAGTGTTAATATAGGGTAAATAGACATTTTTAGGTAGTCATTAGGATCGTACTGTGACGCATTAATTGATTAGATTGCAGACATTCTTCTAAGTATACAGTGGTCTCTACAGGGTATTGTATTGGTCCATAATGCCCTAAGAACTTGTATGTTTTACAAATACTTTCTTATATGGACTCAGCCGTGCAGAAAAGGTGGGCAGCACAAGTGGAATTTATCAGGGTAGGATCCCTAAGGGCTGCACACAGCACAGGAAAATCCAATTAGGACTGCAGGAAGTTTTCTCCCATCTCTTAATCGGCATTGCAGCACTGCAGATGGATATTATTGCCCACTACTTAAACTTTATTATGCCATTTTTCTGTCTGTAGCCCTCTGCCTTGCCAACCCACCTTGAAGAGACGGCAGGCAGAACCATATAATACTTTTTACGGCCTCAGCATCTGCACTGTTTTGTCGCATGAAAGATAAGTACTATTGTGAGGATGGAGAGGAAGCCGGCAGCCCTTGGAGTTTGTTTTACGAGCGTGGTTTGCCCTGCGCTCCAGTCAGGAGAGCTACCTGATCCTCCGGAGTGGCTCCTTGCCCGGTTTTAACAACTGAAAACAGAATTTGCAAGACTGCTTTTCTGAGGCTACTGCCTCTGAAATAGGAGGCTGGATGATCTAGGGCAAAGGAGCAGGTGTTGGCTGGATCTGAGCTCTGCTCGGGACGGAGGTGCAGATTCATGGTGTGACCTTGCATTGAGTCGCTTGACTTCCAGTGTTTCAGTCGTGCTATAAAATTGACTAAAAGCAGGGTTGAAACCACATACTGCATCCTGAGTAAATAATATACTCAGGGAAAACAGGGGGATTATGTTTTTGTATCTTAAAATACCTTTCCTGACAGAGAAGGTGGGTTTGCTATGGATGAATAATCTGTTAGCATAAATTACTGTTATTTTCAATGATGGCTTACCAGGTATATGTATCAAAGAGTGATACAGTCTGCTTGATTTTATGGTACATTAGCTTTGCCAGAATGCATTTATTATATTTAAAACCTGCTAGGTAACTGCAGTGGGAACAAAGATTGTATAATTATTTTTTTCTTTCACTTGTGGGAAACTAAATGCTTTGAATATAAAAGATGCTAGGGGTGAAAAATTCATTCTTTTTGCCCCTCCATGGGGAGTGTATGGGCAAAAGGTAATCTGACTCCTCATTGGAAAGTATATGAAATAAAACAATGTAATAGTGAAATAACTGCTACAAATACTTTTCCCCTTTGTATTATTGGATATTGTAAATAAATGCAATAGGTGAGCTGTGGAGCAAATCATTCATTATTTTGTAATAAGCATCTTCCTCAATCAATTAATAGCTTCAGGGTTTGGCTTTTAAAACATATATGCAAGATTTTGTTTCAGCAACAATAAAGAGCAGGAAGTGTACCAAGGTGCACTTAAATATGGAAGTGCTGTTTGTCTTCTCTGATTTAAAGTCCTGGTATTTACAACCTTTTTATGCTAAATACAAAAGGTCAGACTTTCCTCCTTTCTTTTAGATAACTGAGTCCTTAAACATTAAAGTTGTACAGCGATATAATGCAAACCAGATGATTATACACGTATCTTAAGTTTGACTCCCATGGTGCTGCTCAACCATATCATCATTTAGTGTTTTTGTTGGCATTACCCACCTCTGCCCATGCTGGCCATCAGCTCCATGAACTCCAGAGCCTCTTGCTAGCACAGGGATTCCTTCTCCTCGCCTCACTGTTGACGAGAGCAGCTCTAGTCTGTGTTAGGCTGTGAAGTAATCCGTCTACCACCATAACGCTGCAGAGCACAGCCTGCTCCTTCATTCCCTAGAACCTCCTGAACTGCTCCTTATTTCTGTTCCTTGCCTTATGAATGCCAACATGTTCATGCGAGACATGTGAGCTGAATGGAGCTGCAAATGTTGATTAGCAAATGTCCTAGTGCGTGACCTTTGGATATGTGGCTCATATCTGTGTGTAATTAGCTATGTATCTTAAGGATAAATTTAAATCACAGTCTGTTCTTCTGTGTATGAGCGCATGTTGTATCATTCATTTTCCGAAATGCATATTGCAACACATAACCGAGCTTCCTTAGTGCCTCCGAACTGATTTGAATGTAACAGGACAGATATTCAGCTGGTGTAAAGCATCGTGATGCCATTGACGTCAGTGGTTTGGTTTTAATTGGGCCATAATTTGCACGACTGGGAATCTGATCTGTTTGTTTACAGCACACAGCAATATTTTCTTATTCTCCTACCTCAAGTAGTAGTTGAATGTGCTGGCTGCTGTGATAAGCTCTTGATGTCCCTGTTAACGTAATCATGTTATCTGTTCTATATTTAAAATGTGACCTGGGGCTCCTTAGATTTTTCTTTTTTTCCTTTTTTTTCCCCTTTTTGCATATATTTATTGAGGTACTTATAGACTGAACATTATGCATTTCTTAGATATCTTCAAACCTCAGATTCTTTCCAAACTTTATAATTTGTATATATTATTTTAATATACACATGGGTATATATTAATATACAATTATTTAGCTATTACATTAGGTTATACATTTATAAACTAAACATTACTAAAACAAATAGTAATTCTTATACGCCTTAAGATATAATGCAGAGTCCACATATATAAATAGAATGATTTTCATCAAATTCCATGGATTCACTGGCAAAAAGGGAAACATCTGCTACTGAAACTGTTTTAAAATCCACAAGAACAAAATTCATAGGAAATGAGTGCTAAAGATTTGGATTTAGGATGACTTTTCCGTGCGATATGGGTCTTGGGTAAATTCATTTTTACATTACAACTATGTAATTGTTATTATTGAGTTCGCGCATGTGTAATGATAATTAGGACTCTTAATTTCCCGTTTCCTTACTCCAGTTTGTATGCTGGCTGTCCATGTGGGGATAAAATGTGAAATGTGTCAGTGTGGGTACTAGGATGTGCATGAAACTCCAGCCAGCTCTGAAACTGCATTGATTGTGATATACAACATGATATACAAGAAGTGATATACAACAACAGAAGAAAAAAACCTTAAAACTCACCACTTTATTTTGGAGGTAGAGGGCAACTTTCTAGTTCCAAGAGTGCTCCTACATTTTACTAGAGTTGAGTGATTAAAATTGCACGTATTGAGAATGTAGGAAAGCAGCACAATGTAGTACAAGCAGCAGTGTGATCAGGACATGGACATTGTGTTTTGCTCTGTGAAGTGAGGTACAACCCAAAATATCAGTCATCTTGCAAGAAATAGCTCTGTAATTGCCTAGATGACTGAAAATGCCAAGTACCAACAAATAATACATGACTACATAGTTAAAAATAATGATGTGCTGTATTGCATGGGTGTCCAAAAAAACTTTGCACGGAAAATTTGATTCATTATTTACTTATGTCTTGGTGTTTGATTGTCCAGCCAAAGCATTCTTTTTCTGCACATTTTTTAGTACATTGCAACTTTCCTGCATGCTCTATATCTACTTTGACGTAGTTCTGGGAAGAAGGACAAAGGTAGAAGGAACCATAAAGTCTCCCGTGTGGCCAGCTCCCAACAGCTCCCAGGAAGTGATTTACAGGACCAAAGTAAATATTTTTCACTCCTTACACGGTATTATTTGTGTTCAGTCAGTTCTGGTGTGAGCTACAGCAGCTTGTCTACCATGATGTATACATGTTGTGAAACCGGGGCGGGCAAGCACACAGCAACATTTAAATATGGGTCAGAATGAAGCTGAGACCAATATGAATGTGTTAGTTTTTAATGTACACAGCCAATGCTACAGGCAAACCCAATATAAACAATATATTTGAGCACAGAAGCAAGCAAATATTGAGAATATTGGAGGAAAGAAAAAGAAATTCAAAATCTACTTCTTTAAAGCCCAGGAGAACTGAAGATTGAGTTATTGATACCAGATGGCACACACTATTCCAGCAACTGCAGTAGTCTGCCAAACCTACAGCAATGAACTGTAAATTTGAGAAGGAGGAAGGACGGCTACTTAAGGTAGAAGTTGTCCTTTCTACCCTAGAAATAAATATATTATCTTAATATTATTGACATTAGTTCTAATTGCTGAGACACGTACTTATTTGGTAAATTATATTTCACTACCCCTCTACTCAGCGCTGATGAGGCCACATCTGGAGCACTGTGTCCAGTTCTGGGCCCCACAGTACAAGAAGGATGTGGAGCTGCTGGAGAGAGTC
>JAWLRI010000640.1:7288696-7338354 GCA_034781795.1 Crypturellus tataupa
TGCTCTAGGTGGCCCTGCGTGTGCAGGGGGGTTGGACTAGATGACCTCTAGAGGTCCCTTCCAGCCTTAGGCATTCCATGATTATATGATTCTATGATTCTTTTCACTGTTCATCTTCTACTTCGAATTTGACTCATGGAATATTGAATAATAAAAATAAAACCATAAAAACATAAAAAAAAAATTGAAAACAGCAATGAAGAGTTGACTGCATAGACTATAGCAAGGAATACAGTGGCTCAGTGACTACCAGTTAGGCATCCTACTCTACAGTGTTGCTCTTCATCTCTGGAAGAGAGGAGGAAAAAAAAGAAAATTATATGTTTTTATGGTTTTATTTTTTTAAAGAGAGAGAGATGAACTTTCTTCCTTTGGCACTTGTTCATGAGTAAAGAATATGTACGTGAAGTGTCAGGTGATGTTCTATCCCCCTGAGTGCAAATTTAAAGTCATGCTTATCTTGCATTAGAAACTGAGCAATCATACAAAGATTAATCAAGCTGGCGCATCAACCCATTGTATCACACTGATCCTCTGCTAAAAACAGCTGGTATTTTGCTAGCAGTACATTGCCAGAAATGGGACATGATTCTATATTGCAGTGTCAGAGATGCCTTTGTTAACTGCCGCAATCCTTGGAGTCAGCAGAATTGAGGTTGGGTATAAATACATCTTCTGACAAATCTCAAGCCTACCGAGAATGAATGCCGTGGCAATCTAGCAGATGTGCTCTACACTCAGTAAACTTTTTCAGGATGTTACTTGAGATTTGATGGTAATTACTGATGTGTCATTTTGGGTGTGATGTTGAGCAAAGTCTATTGAAACTCAATTTATTTCATCAGTTACCACACAACTTACTTTATAGAGTATGTTAATGTTAACTGCAAAATTTCAAAGATGAGTGTGTAGTTGCTGAAAATCTTCAAAATAAAATATAATATTTCTCTAGCTATTTCATTGCTTAAATGTACCTAGAACAGGTCTGCATCACTGGGTGTGGATAGTCACTTCCAACTGGGCAAAAAAAAAGGAACACATTTGTGGCCTCATAGTTCGGCAATACCTCTTTCACCATGACTTTCCTTTGTAATCTTGGGCAAATCACTTCCCCTCTTTGAGATTTATTTCATTGTTTTTATGAAATGGATATTTCCACTAGCTCATTATATACATTTATATATAGGGTGAGGACAAAAGCACATTATATCAGAAACCATTCTGCTACCAAAATCATTCAGGACCACATATAATGTTGTAAAAAGGAAGAATAATAATAAACCATTTATAGTTTGTTTCTTGAACCCTAAAAGGAGCAGATTTTAACTGAAATCTGGAGACCAGAGTAGACAGTGGGACTCAGGCATGCTTACAAGACCTGTAGAAATATTTGATTCAGAAGAAGGAGGATGGGAAACGTGTCAGGAGCTCCACGAGAACAGAGAATCCTTCACCTGGCTGCCACAGGGATTTTGAAAATCACCTTTGAAGTTTATGACGCTGCAGCAGCATTTGCAGAACTCCACTCTCCTCCCCTAGGCTAGTGAGAATCTGTGGTTCGTGCTGTTTCAGAAAACTCTTCCAATGTCATTTCAACTTCCAACGTTAATTTCTCTTTCCACATGCTGATCCTTTGCTTCACACACAGCCTGAGAACGCTTTTGGTTATCTCCCGAACACCTGCTCTGTGGTGGGTTTTAAGCCATTTATGTAGTAATTTACCAGCAGTTGTCACCTGTTGATACCTACTGTCTGCAATCCTTATTTTTAGATGGTTTAGATGCTTCATACCTGCTTCCTTCAAGTGAAGAATGTATGTGAATGAGGATTAGTGGCATAGTTCTGCTTTTAGGTGGTGACCATAGGTAATAATATCTCTTGACCGATGAAAATTAATCTTCCCCCATTGTAAATAAAACAGATATCATTGCACTGACTGTGGCTAAACTGTTGTTTTTTATTGACAAGCTTTGCATAGGTAACAATTTTTGAGGGCCCAGTCCCTGCACTTTATGCTCCTTTAGTTTATCTTCCTATATAGTAATGTAGATTGTTCTCAGTAACATGAATAAGTGCAGGAGAATGGAGTCCTAAGAAGTGATCAGGAATTATACCAAAATGACCTAGTGAGATTGAAGGTATAATAGGGTCTATAGAGTTTAATTCATGGGACATCTGTTTTGGGGGGGGGAAGCGCCATTAGAACCTGTAGTATTTGGGAAACCGTTAAAAATAAATGGGTATCTTTTTACTTAATATGTGAATATTTTGCATATTAGCCCACTTTGTTACAAGATATGAGAATTGGACTAGAATGCTCATAAATGGAGGAATACATTATTGATGTCTATGTGCAAACCATTTTTCCCAAATGATTTCTTATTTTTTTGTGGTTTTATTTTTTGAGTGTGAGGCGTTCTGAGCATTGTTTTTGTTATACATGACTATTTTGTACAAATTCAGTTCATGCCCTGGGCTGAGAATTTGTTTCCTATGATCTCTGACTCCTGCTCCTTCTCTTATTATCAGAGCTTGGATGCAAGCAGGTGTTGGAAGCTTCGAGACACCTCATGTCACCCAAATGTGCATCACCAAAGAAAACTACTCTCCTCGTAAAGGGAACCTCCTACTCAAAAACCTGAATAATTGTATTGCACTGAAGTATTACTTTGTAATTGTAGAGTAGCTTTCCCCTAAACAAGTATAAGACTTTAAAGTACCTAATGGAACTATGATATAATTTAAATTTTGTTGGCTTTTTTTTTTTTTTTCTCTCTTCACTTCAGTATTTATCAGGTTTCTGTATTCTTATGGTGAAAAAAGAAAACTAGATATGGCAGGTGAGTCTATTATAAGTGTGATCTTGTTGATCAGACCACATTGAATGTCTGGCTCCCTACTGTGGACAGAATATATGAGGAGTAAATTCAAAGTTAGGATCTTCAACTATTTACCTCCTCATCTGGACACTTGTTTTCTTTATTTTTTTTTTTTTTTTTTTTTTGCAGAACTTTGTAAATGTAGAGCAAGCTGAGTTGTGTGACACATGTATGCACATTTTTCTTTTCAAACATTTCCGGAATATTACTTCAGCTTGGTATCTCTCATCTCACATACTTATCTGAAACATCAATTATTCCCTGCTATCCATCAAGTATTACTTTAGCCACTTTGTTGATGCTGTATATTTGATGCAGTATCTATGAATGCACTTAGTACTGTCGTGCTTTTACATATCCTAAAAGATTAAGGACATGGAATCATATCCTTGCTTGATTTGAACTGGCAAATCTTCTTGACTTCACTAAAATTACTTAGATTTGGAATAGCAGAGAGCTTGATCTGTCACTAGAGGTGTAGGTGAGTATTTTCAGGTGAATAACGGATGAGTTACTCATGATAGAAGGGGATCTTACAATTTAGTTGCAACTACAGGAAGAAATTTTTCAAAGATTTCTCTAATTGTAATACAGTGAAATGCAAAAAAAAAAGGTTGCCTTTTAGCAACTGAAAGAACAGTTGAGGTCACTGCAGGAGTTAGAGTAGCCTTTTTTGTCTTGAGACTTAACTGGTGATGAAACTTTGGTTAGTGAAGCCTAAAGATCAACATGTTGATAGTGTGTTTCTGTGTGTCCACATGTGTAAAGTGTTTCACACCTAGACCTTTAAATAAAAGTATTTGAGGTTGGCTTTTGTAGTATCAGGGGGCTAAGTGAAGAAAGAAACTCAGAACTTGGACCCACCTTATTTGTTCTGCTGTTAACTCCAGAGGCCTACGTGGGCCTAATCAGTAATTTTTCACACGCGACATCTAATCTATGAGTATAAATTACTTTTTGCTCTTATTATGCCTTAATTGAAGAGCACCAATATGAAATTGCATTATATGGAGCTGCAGTGATTCTAGCCTCAATTAATTTGGACGGGTTTGAAGCTTTTCTCCTTCCCCTTCATTGACCTGAGGGCATTTTTTGACAATGATTTGTATTTATTTAAATTTAGGAAAATTTAAGAGGTTATACAAATGACCAGATGCATTGTAAGAATGCTCCAAAAGAAAACATGAGCTGTATATATCATTTGTGTGTTAATATGTATTTTTATTATGTCCTGCTGTTTTGTTTAAGAGATATTCAGTCCCTGGTGGCTGCATCCCTTAGGACTGCACTGTAGAAGAATACTTTAATAGAAATCATCTTTTCGTAAACGGCTGTTACCATCTCTGTAATAGTGACCTTCATCACTTCCTTGACTTTTCTTCATCTCCTTGCCTTTAATTCACAAGATATATATTGCAGTGCAGTAAAACCATTGTGAAAGAAAATCACTGTGAAGCATCTTGCCCAGTGGAACAGGAAAATCAGACACATCAGAAAGCAAAAAATAAAATAAAATAAAATATTACTAGGATAGAGAAAAGGCACGCAGTGACCCAGTCATTTCTCAGTTGCTTGACAATTTTGGCTACCACAGTATATTAAAATATTCAGTAGAAAACTAGATCTGATGCCTCTCTCTATGCCTGTATGCTCTTACAAATGTTTCTGGTGTTCAGCTGATAGCAGTGAAGAATTTAGCTAACATAAGTTCAGGTGTGAAGATGGTGTTTTCCAACATATTTTGTTTACAGATCTCTCAAGTTTTCCTTTGGAATACAAAGAGTCATAAAGCAAATCTACATTTGCTAGTGATATGTTCGCTTAGTGATCTTTGGCTGCCTAGAAATAGTCCACAGATGTTTGGTGGTCCACAGATACCAACTGAAAACTCTGTATTTCTTTGCTTCCTTTTTGATGGACAAGTCCATTTTTTCTGGGTAAAGTGGCTCTACATTCGTAAAGACAAATGGCACCTGCAATAACAAGTTCAGTGATATATAACAATGTGATATAACTATGGGATGAGATGTGTGGGGTGATTCAACAGGCCTCACATTTCTTTATCATTCAGACTGAAATTGAATGGAGGCTTTTTCTATTTACCTTTTTTCTCAGAAGTTGTTCTTAATTGTGGCCAAAGATAGCCATGTATGCAGTGTCTTCAGTGAGATAAATATGCCATTAAAAACCCAGAAGGCATTTCCTGGTGATCAAGTATGACTTCCACCTGTATCGCACTTATCAGACTTGCCTGAATTAAATATAACAGAAAGAGTGACACATCTTTAGAAGACTTTTATTTCTGATTTGTAAATAAGATGGTGGCATACTGAATGCAGCCTGGGTAAATTGGTTCAATGGCTGTTTTGAAATAAGAATATTTGAGTTCACAGTAAATGAACACCTTAATTTCTATGTTCTGACTGAAAGATTGCACTTTCAAATAGCTGTTAGGCTTCTAAGTAATGATTTCCATATACAATTTTCTTGAAGATTTCTGTCTTTCATCAGCTCACAGAATATATGTTAACACCGATTGGACTCTCAGTGCAAAACTCAACACAGTGAAGACTTATCAAAAAATGAAGAAAAAAAGGACCATGAGGAGGACCAAAGGTCCTAAAAGCATGTCATAAAATATTCTTTATTTCTGAAACATGAATTCTCACTTCTAGTGATATTACAGCCATCCTTTCTGCCTTCTATCCATATACATATTTCAAATCTTGAAAAACAGAGTGCTATTCATGAAAAATGTATAATAACACACTCACTGATCTTTATTAAACAAAGATGATTCCAAAGCCTAAGCTGGAAAAGAACTGTATATTAAGAGTGATGTGTCTTAATAGCTTGCTTGTGGTTTTGCTTCTGAAAATGGAAATCGTGAAAGGCCGTAGTAGAGGACAGATATTGATGCAATGTGTTGTGGGCTCTGGGCTACCTATTTCAAGTCCAGCAAGATGGTACTAAGACGGAGTGGAACAACTCGCTCCATCCTGGGTAAGAGGAGATACCTCCGGGCTCTCTTCTGATGAGTGGGAAGGAGTCAAACAACAGCGTTGGGCTGAGACGGGATGTGTTTCAGGTTGGATCTCCAAATACTGTGAACGTGTCCAGACTTCATTGTTTGCAAAGTCATTAGCAAGTGCCTATTGATTTTAAAAAAGAAGATTTAGGCCAATAATGAATACTTTTACACTTCCCACACAATCTTCCACCCAGTCTTTCCTTTGTATTTATATTTTGGTTGAAGCTATATTTGGCTGGTTTGGCTGCATATATTTGAAAGAATCAGTACACGCATGATTATACACTTCACCCTATTAATGATATTTGGCTTTGTCCGTGCTGTCTTCAAGGGAATATTGATTTCATTTATATTTTTTTTAAATTCCCCAAGACCATGGGTCATGAAAGCAAAGCTATTGTTTTATTTAGTACTACAGTGTTGTTCATAAGCCTGTGAAAATTTTATATGTAACTTGAAAATACTTTAAACTAGAAGTTGTGTCGCCCTAGAGCATGACTCAGCTGTGCTAACAAGTGTGAGTTTTACCTTGTGGAAAGCATTAAAGCAGATGTTCTCTGCTGGCAGCAGAACTGCTTATTTTTCTCAAAGATGAAAATATTCATAGGAATCTTATCTTTTTAATAGCAAGCGCCATCTTTTCCTGTATTTTTCAAAGAAGAAAAGGAAACAATGAGATCAAATATGCTCCAGCTGCCTTTTGTGTCCATCTATGCCAAATGTCATTCATGAGTTCTTAGGCTCACCTCTGCTTTCTGATACGTGTCAGCACGAATCACTATAAATCCTGTAAAATTAGTTTCTGCAGATGTATTCGTAAGATTGGAATGACCTTTTTTTTTAAGACAAGAGTTTTCTTCTCTTTTAAAACATATTCAAAAATGGGTAGTAAAGATGACTGCCAGTAGACTAGCCCTGTTGGTTACATAGAGCTTTTAGAGCATCCCTGAGATTATTACCACACTTGATGTGTTTCTTCGGTAGAGATCCTCAGTCAGAGGCGGTTGCAGCGCTGGTCCCTTGGGTGATGGGTCAGGTCAGGCGTCACTGCACTCGGAGCAGAGGTGTGACACAAGGGCACCTGAAGCCCATTTATCTGCACTGGGGTCAAAATGTCTTGGGTGCCAAGAGCTGCCTAAAAAGCACAGCAAGAGCAAGTCCCAAGCTGATACTAAATACGGTGCACGCAGAGAAACGGGCCAGCAAGGTGCTTTACAACCTCATGTTGACCTGCTTCATCACATGGGTCTAAGCGTGTGCCAATGTATGAACATTTTGCAATGGGAAATTCCTATTCCTAATTTGAGAGACTGACCATATCAGGTATAATACAGCAGACAGAAGACAGACATTAACATAGAGAAAATAACCACCGGTCTCATGAAATTAAAGCTTTTGAAGCACTCTCAGACTTCTTCCTTTAGACATTTTCTGCAAGCTCTTTAAGGTGCAAAGGGTCACAGCCAAGCAGTTAATCTGCATTTTGAGGGAATTATTGTCTAGGGAGCATTTCATCTTTTAAAGCACTGTGATTCCGCCTGTGAAAAAGACCTTGTGTTTTAGAAAAAGTCCACTCTGGGTTGAGTTGCACCTGGTGAGGTTTCACCAGTGCATGTGTGAGAACGGAATAAATTGTTTTGCTGTCAGACCCTTCACTCCTTTGCACTGTGTCTCCATGCTGGCAGCTCGCTGTAATGAGGTGGCAAGTGTGAGATGCCAAGACCAAAGAGTTGTAAAGGTCTCGTGTAACTTGCAGTGTTCTGCTTGTTTAGCTTCCCACTGGAAAAGAAATGGCTATAGTTAAAACTTCTTATCTTTAGAACTAATTAAATTCTGCAAATTATTCATTTTGGTGAAATGAATAGGATTTTCCAAAGGCCTACTGCTGGAAAATAGCACTGACCAGAGAAGTTAGTGCTGCTAGTATGCTTAAATAGTTCCACCTCACAGCTGCAGCTCCAGTTTAATAAGTTAATGAATTATTGTAGTTATTTTGCATTGCTCACAGTGCAGCTTATTCTTTATAGGCCTAACCTTGAGATAGTGTTACACTTATAGAAACGCAGCTTATTTAAGACAGTCAATAGAGTTGAACTGCTTCCGAGTTTTTTGTTATTTTTCTTTTAATGACAGAATGACTGGGGTTCTTCAGATTCTGAGGTTTAAGGTTTTTGGTGACATTTGGTTTGTTTTTTTTTGTTTGGTTTTTTTTCTTTCTGTAAGGCAGCCATATAGTCCACACTGGATGGATTCTCATTCTGCCAAAGGTACTTTGGCTGTAACAAAAAAAACCCCAGCTCTAGCTAGAACATCTGCAGTACAAGTGGCCTTGCATGAGGACCCTTCCTGATACCCCCATCCCTTCAATCAGTGCTATATTGGACATCCAGCTCTGTTTTGGTGGTTGGAACTGGATTGTGGCACAAACTCGAGTCTAAGACATCCCAAAGTGGAGTAGTGGGCCAAAAAGTTCAGGCTGTTTCTGTGGAAGACATTTTCCTGTAATTTATAAAATTTAGATTAAAAAAAAAAAGCAGAGAATGTAAAAAGTTTTCAAGCAATTTATGTGACCACGCACATACTCTCACTGCTGAGTGGAAAGTGAATAGTTCTCAAACAACTCTATGCATATAACATGCCCCTGTTAACAGACTTTTGTAGCTGAATGCATGCTAAAAAAATGCAGTCTGTCCAGCTGCAAACATTCTGATTTACTAATTTATCTCCTATACTTAAAATTGAAATAAAATTCATACATAAATGAAATCTCACATATCTTTAAGAGCCAGTAAAGAGTATTTGATGTATATTGTAGACATCCATGATGGAATGTTTTCTTGGACTGAATAGTTTATAGTCTTTTATATTTTCTCTAAGGGAATTCCTGGTCCTTTTAGTCACCTTACCTCATCCATTAGTAAAACATGATATTAATGTTAGTATGTGCTGGTCAGCAAAGCGAGGAGCAGTATCTTCTGCTTCATAAATATCACATATACGTTAACGTTCACAGTGCTGCTGCCTGCATAGTACATCGGGATTGGATAGTTGATGTGAATTTGGGAGAGATGTTTAAGATAAAAATAAATGTGCTCTTAAAATTTAACCATATTACTTACAATTTGCTTATATTGCTCATACTTCTAACTGAATAGGTTCAGTCCAAAGGGCGAATTTTCTGTAGATGGCAATTAGCATTTATTAATAGAGGATGTCAGAGCCAAGTCCGAACTAAGCAACTTGCAGTCCCTCAAAAGATCCCCAGTGCTCTTCTACTATGCATTAAAGTGTTCATGTCTTACAATTTAATATTTAGCTTTAGAAAACCAGAAGATGACAATTGACTACCTAGGGATTTGTAGCTAGAAATATAGCAAAAATATTATATCACATGACTAAACAGGTGGGTAATATTAAAATCTTTCAGTGTTACTACTTGCACTAACGCAGCCCTTAGAAATCCCCTTTAAGCGCGTCAGACCAGTTTTATAAAATAGCTTGTATTTTTTTTAAAGGAATTTTTGCTTCTTTGTACTTTCTCGCAGGCAGATGTTCTTTTTTCCAGTGAGACATTTTGCCCTTATTTTCTTCCAGTTACAAAGGTTATTGAGTTATGAAACACTTAGATGCACAAAATGCATCAGAGGGGAGTTCTGGTTCTCTGCGATATGAAATGGCACGTTCGTATCCAGCAGCCTGAGCCTAAATTTTTACTGGGTCATCAAGTTTTATAATAAATTTTAGGAAGTTGCTTACATTAAGATGAATTCTGTCCTGGTCTTTCCCTCTGCATTAATTTGGATGCTAAAATTAGGTCAGAGCTTAAAATAATTGAATCTACTAAAATTTTGAACAAAATGTTTCAACTTTCTCAACTCTATTATTTATCCTCTTCAAAACCACTGAAATCATGTTGGACAAAAATTGTCTAAATAGCAAGGCTAAACTATTACCCATAGATAAACCCATGTAGCATTAAATTTTATTTAAGATAAACTCTAGGACCTGGTTGTGATGCACTGTGCCCGTATGTCTAACAGTCACGCAACAGAGTTGATCCAAATGAACTTAATAACTACCTTTCCTAAACTCACAAAGGACCACATCCTCCCTTCCATAATTCTGTTAGACTCCTCTGTCTGGGAGAAGATAAAAGAATAGATAACCTTTCCATTCAGAATATTACATGGCAATTGTGCAGCTGATGATTGGAATATTTCCAGGGAAGGACTTAATTATGGAACAAAATTAGCTTAATATGACCTTTTTAGAGAATAATGCAAAAATAAGCTTTTTTTTGCAAATGCCTTCCTGGAATAACTAAAAAAGGCATAATTTAGCTCACTTTCTCTGGAAGAGCAAAAGGTGGTAGCATGTGATAGCAGTGTTCTGGCAGACACAACGAGCCAAGGGTGTTAATAAGATAGCAGTTGTAGGGAGGGATAATGTATTTTAATAAACTAGCTCACACAGTTGAGCAAAGAGGCAGGCTTTGAGACACACAAGCCCTTTTCAGGAAGGGCAGGCTCACCTCTGTGACTCTAAATTGCTAGCTTTATATCTACTTATTGTGATGATCGTGCCCTAGAAATGCCACAGATGGAGAAATAGATTGGATATTTTGTATGTTGTCTCTATTAATTACATTTGGAAAGCTCCTCTTGGGATGGAGACACAACATAATGGCACAGTCTCTAATTTTATCAAAGTGGTAAATAGCAGTAAGGATTGTACCCACTTACATTATAGACGAAGTGTGTTGCTGTGTTTTAGAGGATTTCTGTATGGGTGTTTAGTGAGATGGGTTCAATACATTGAGGACTTCCTTACTAAAATAATATGAAACTGGAACAAAAAGTCTCATCTGTTTTGTTGGTTAGAGCTCTGATTTCATGACATCTTGAATGCTTCTGAGCCTCACTGATGGTCCTGCATGCAAGGGAAAATGCATGAACAGGTGGCGATATTAACAGGCTTCTTATGGTTCTGAAAAATGAGATAGAAATGTTTCATGTCATGAAAGTCAACATCAATAATCATCCATCTTGTGTGGATGTGGAAGCCGGCCAATGTGGTTCTTGCTGAGGAGGCGTGAGATATTTCTTTTGCATCAGAGCTGTTGCTCTGGACACAAGTCATAATTTGTCTAATATAGATAAATGAGGCAAATATTACTAATACTTTTTTTTTTTTTTTTTTTTAATAAACTGAAAGCTCCCCCTTCTGGCACATTTCCTGAACTGAATGCAAGTTTCCTAGTGCTTACATTCCCTCTTTTGCTCTCAATTAAAGATCCTTTTCACAAATAATTCTTTAATACTAGTATTTTATAATTTCTCAAGATTTCCCATTTTGGACTGAATTTTGAGGCTTGATATGAACTTATATAACACCAGACAGCACCAGGCGAGTCTCCTGAAGCAGTGCTTACAAATTGCATTTGTCTCCGAGCAAAATCTTCTTCCCATTTTGCCACATATTATACAGAGTACAGAAAACAACTTTTTCAGAAAGCGTAAGCATTTTTTATCCCCCTTCAGAGTGCTAACAGTTATAGCCATATTATCAATTGTCCTAATAAGCATTCTGGAAACCTTTTAGGTTCAAAAAGGCTTGAGAAACTCGTGAGGAAGCTTTCACTAGACCTGCTGCTGTAGATTCAAAGGCATCCTCTACCAATGTCTTTAAAAAAATTACTAGGTAGGGGTGAGAGGTTTTTACAGGCAGAGGAAGGAATGTTCCTGTGCGGGAAGGAATAAATCCTAGGGCAGTTTTTTCATTTGGACGTGCACACCAGCCCTGCTGTCTATATAGAAGAAAACAAGAGAGAGTGAAGGAGAGAATGGAATAAAATCCTCTCAACTTAATAACTGCAATAGTAAAATAGAAAATTAGATTGAGTTAATTATATTTATGACTTCCTTGGTGAGCTCTCCATGAGTATCTAAGGTCATCAAGATTGTATTTCCTTCTATGGCTGTGTTGATACTTTGCTGTTTTTATGCAGTTAAGCAGTAAACGTGGCAGTTTTTTAGTCGCGAACTTGCGGTTGTTCTAAAGTCCAGTAGCAGAATAACAATTTACTACAGCTACGCGGAGTGAAGTGTGCCCATTAGATTTGGTACATTAGGTCCGTGAGTGGGAGAATTGCTGGCCTGGCACCTGGTGCTGCTGGCCTGTTTCCTCACCATGGAAACCAAAATCAGGCTTGAACCTACCCAAACAAAACTGCCTGCCCGAAACGTAGCAGAGCTCAACCGGGTAGGCAGCAAGGCCAGTTAGGTGTCCGAGTCCGTCTAAATGTCTCCGCATTCGGCAGAATCCCAGATGTAAGCTTGCCAGCTGACATTAAATCAAAATAATCAAGGAACAAATGACATATGCATTTTGTACATAGACACAAGGACACACGTGTACCTAGCTATTGATCTTGTTAAATTCTTGCAGTACATATCTATATGCACGTGTATATTTCATCTTAGAAATATTTCAAATCTGCTTTTATTGTCGTAATGCAACAGTAGGAGTCCTGTGAGAGCACTGGATGTTTCTGTCTCAAAAAAAATCCCCATCACTTTCTTTTTAGTAGACTTGTCTGCACCAGCGAAAGTTAAATCAATGCAAGTTAAACCAGAAGACCAATTAATATCTAATTAATGTGGAGATAATTGTTTGAAGGTTTGCATTTCTGTGCAAAGCATGAACTGAAAAGCAGTCGCACTGTTGATTTAGTGGGCGCTAAATGAGTTTCCTATGCAAATGGAGGCAGTGGGTTTCTTCATAATGCCGGGATTGTTTAAGCATTTGTTTATTAAGCTGAGAAGATTGGAAATGTCAGTCAGCGGGATGCAAAAGCAAAGCAGGGTCTTCTATCAGCAGTGGCTCTCTCCAAAGTTTTTATTGTCCACCTTTTAGAGGGAGCAGGCTCTAATGACAAGAGTAGCAGCAGTAATAAATACCAGGGTGCTGCTGCGAGTAAAGCGTAGAGCGGCCGCTCCTGTACCTGACGCGTCCACTGTTTTTCTTCCCGGATCAATAAAAGGGAACAATTCTTGCGCTTCCTTGTTTACCCCTGAGCTCTTATCTTTTTGATGCTAAAGAGTCACTGGAGCAGCTTAAATTGCCTTTATCCTTTTAATGTGGATTCAATTAACTCAGGTTAATAGATACGAGCTGGACTCCAGGGAATGGAAGAGCTGCTCAGATTGCTCAGCCTGGCGCATCCTGTGACATGAGCTGAATTTTGGGACAGGGGAGGCTGCTGCAAAGCCAATGATGGAAAAAAATAAAGTGTTGTGAATTAAGGAATATCTTTCCCAAACGAAATGTACAGAAAACATGGGCTGGTTGCCCGTGAGGTACATGCAGAGTTCATGGCTGCATAGTGGGCTGCATAAAATACAGGACTGCAAAACTTAGTTCGCCAAATCACTTACCAAAACGTGTGTAGCACATCTGTTTGACAAATATTTCCTCTTAAACTCAGTGCAATCAGCATAAAATCATAAGTTGTGTCCTGTTCCATACTGAGACAAGTATTTGGCCTGCTACGTTTCTTTATCCTTCCTGTATGAATAGATCATGGCTAAAGGAACGAACACCAAAATATTTATTCTAGGCAGAGAACAAAATTGCAAATTGCTGCCCAGTGAATACAGAAAATGATGTGGTTATGTGATACTTAACTCCATATAGAAGGCTGCAATGTGATTAGTTAGAGGAACACTTGCTAACCCTTTCTTTTTTATTTGTATTCACAGGGTTTTTGAGCACTGGGGACCAAGCAGCAAAAGGAAACTACGGACTCCTTGATCTAATTCAAGCTTTGCGATGGACTAGCGAAAACATTGGGTTCTTTGGCGGTGACCCATTACGAATAACTGTTTTTGGATCTGGTGCAGGCGGTTCATGCGTCAATCTCTTGACTTTATCCCATTATTCTGAAGGTAACCGTTGGAGCAATTCAACCAAAGGTATTATGCAGGTTGCAAATTTTGACAATTTTGGTGTCTGCATGCCACCGCCATTAGTACTATGTGATGCTCTGTATATTCTCTTTGTTCCTATGAACTGTTGAGTTCAGCTCAATATTAAGCAAACTTTTTAAAGGCTGTACTAGCTGCCTTCTCCCTCAGCTCTTCTGTGCATGTTTAAATTTTGGGTCACTTTCTTCTTTTTCCTATGGAGCTTTGTAGAAACACTTTATAGCAGACTTCTGAACAGCATTTTCTCAGTGCACTATTTTTGTCTCTTTTCTTTCCTACCTAAGGGTTTCTTCTTTGGAAAACCAGTCAGTCATGCTCACAGTAGTAGATGAGGTCATCTATATTCAGTCAGTCATGAAAGGCATGTTTGGTTTATCATGAGGGGCAGAATTTAAAGAAAACTGAAATGACACAGTTTCTCTTTTCAGGCTAACAGCTGAAAAACTTAAAATTACGATCTTGTGTGAAGGGAACGAGTGCCTAGTTCAGAAATCTTTTGTCTGAAACTGCATGGATTTCACTTGCTGTCATCTAATAAAAGAATGGTTGAATGTTTTGCATGCATGATCCAAAATTGTCAAAGCATCCAAGTTGCAAATGGATTTTCTTCTATATGCTTTAAATATTCCTTAACTAACACCTTTTCTCTCTAGTTAAGGCAGACAGCAGGAAATTAAAAACATGCTGTTTGAGGCCCAAGAATTTTTTTTCCTGTGATTTTGGCACCAAAGTTCCACACAGTTTCTCATTAGCATGGCTCTTGCTTATTGATCACATTATTTCTGTGTCACTGTTTTCACACATTATTTTTACCTATTATTGTTCACTTTTACCAGGGATATCATACTGTATCCTATGTGGTAGATCCTCCACTGATTTATATTGCTGCATCTCAATGGGAGGTCTAAGTGGTCAATCACAAAAAAAAAATAATTCCACCAACATTAAAAGAATTGCATTTACCCAAAGCTGTGATCAATGGGAAGATTTTCATAGAATGTCAGTTTGTTGAGATGAGACTCTTACTATTTTAAATGAGACAAGAACTACTTTTTCCATAAAAGTTTTAGCAGAAAGTAGTCAGACCATGGTTTAAATTTAAATAGTTGCTTGCTGTAAAATGTGACATATTTATAAACTGCCCTGTAAGAACAAGCTGCAAGCATGATGCTCATTACAGTATGTAATCTGAGAATCACTCTGTACAACTGGTCTGTCCTCAAAACTCTCAGAGAATTGGTCAGCTCCAAATAGGAAATATTCTTTCAAATTTTCAACTGTGTTGAAATACCTTAAGATTTTCTAAATCTTAAGGTCAGTCATTTTAGTAAGCTGTAATGTCAGATGCTCTCTTTGCTTCCCTCATTTTCCATTGAAACTCTTGGTAGTTGAGAGGAAGCTTCAGGCTGCTTCAGGCTGGTTCATAGCCATCTGCAAGCGGGCAGAGTTGTCTTTAAAAAGTGGTCTGAAAATGTGGATGAATGAGTTCAAATTATTATTATTTACTTTGGTGAGACTCTGAGTAGGAGCCACAAAGTGATACAGCCCACTGAGCATTTAAATCTTTACACCAGTCTGAAGCCCATAAGCTGGAATAATCATATATATTATCAGATAAATAAGTAGTTCCTCTTCCTGTATGATACCAATTCCTGCCAGAAATTATGTGACAAAATGAAAACAATTTTTCTTACTCTTGCTCAGTTTTTACCAAATGGTTTTAAAGGAGAGATATTTTCTTGAGTGTTCAAGAGAAAGAATGATGTTTTGGTTCATTTACTAAAATAACTTTATGGCCTGTGGACTTGACCACTTTTAATTTAATCCAGTATTTAGTATTTATGTGGCACTGAGCAAATCATAGTGTTTGTATCAGCATTTTCCTAATCTGCAGCTCACTCTTTCTACCCTTATTCAGAATAATTTAATAAACCAATAAAAACAGATTTACACAATATGCATAAAAAGCATAAAAATAAACATTATGAAATATTATGATATACAGCTTTGTGAAAATTCACTTTTTTTTTTTCATTTTGTTATATATATTACATAGATCCTCTATGGCAATTCCACTAACTTTGAGCTGCTAAATATCTGACCTTGCAGGCGTGCACACAGTTTCTAAATGCAATAATATCTCAGATATGATTCCTCTCACAAATTTAGGGAGAGGCTTGGCTCCACATATTTTAGTCTCTACACCTCTGTGATTTGGGATTTTGCCCTCATACAATCTATGATGATTTTAAAGGTTTTTTTAAGAAGTTTTAGTTACTTCTAACTAACATCGGAGTATGCAGAGGCTGATACTGCGGCAGAAACTGTCAAGGCACCTCTCTGACATGGTTTAGAGACTGTGAGGTTTATAGTAATATATTGTTAAGCAAACTAAAGGACATATTTTGCATTACTGGAATCAGTTTGTTACCCCCTTAACCCCCTTTCCTCTGGTGGGAGTTGGCAGCTATTCATCAAGCATTAGATCAAAGGTACAAAGAAGTATATCCTTAGCAAAATTTAGTAGATGGGGCCTGATCTTGATTCCAGTTTTGAATAGTTGCACTGAAGTCAATGGAATTACTCCAGTTACCCACCAGCATGTGTCAAATCTGATTTTGACCTGTATTTCTACATACCACCCATTTGTGGTGCCCACAGTGAGCTACAGGAAGTACAGTTTAGTACAAAGTATTTTCTACATATTAGTGCAAAATATGTACAAGTGAAATGAACAGAATCACTTCCATGAACTTCAAAAATAATAATAGAAAGTCCACAGGTGCTTAAATATACTTTCTGTTCAACTAAAGATAGTTTCCGATGGACTGACATTAGAGATCAGCATTGTAGGAGGGTGATATTTTTCCTTTTTGCTGCACAAGATTTAGATTCAAATTCCCTTTTGGAGCTGGAATTCTTCCTCATTGGAAATAGTGAAGAACAACAAAGAAGGCCCAACACAGAAGAAAGCACAAGAAGTATGAGGACTGGGAGGAGACTTGATTGCATTAAATTCATTAGGCAAAGAGTGGTTGGCTATAAGACAGCGAGGCTTTCACTCATAATGTGCTGAAAGTACTTACAAAAGGGCGAGGAAAAGTCAATTTAAACAAATTTTGTTATTTCTGTGAGTGGTCCTGGTGCAGAGTGCTAGTTAAACTAGCATAAATTCAAATTAATTGCACAGAGATTTACGACAGGTTTATGTGCACAGCCAGTCTATCTCCTAAATGAATACCTGAGCATGCCTTTAAATCTCTGAATAACAAGGCCAAACAGTCAGTGTAAAATCTTTTCTTTTTTTTTTTTAATATGTGGTCACTCTAAACCATCATTAAAAAAAAAAAACTCCAAGGACCCTGACTCACAGATAAATTCCTTATAAAATTAATAGCTGCCTCATACTGTCTCAGCCAGAACATAAACTTTACTATAATACAGAATACAGAAACACTATACCTCTCAAGCCAAGTTTAATCCCCAATAGAAGTATATATGCATGCATGCTGCTGATGGCTTGAACAATATTGAAAAATTCAGATATGTGGTGCTTTTTCCTCCTATTTATTAAATACTTTTAATTTTTTTTTTTTTTTTTTTGAAAACTAACAGTATTATCCTACATGAGATGATACCACATCTTTTTCCTCCTGAGTTCATTCTGAAAGTCTGATCCTCAGTTGGGATATATGAGAGTAGACTCATTTGCTTCAATTTCTGCACATATCACATTTCTTTTGTATACGTTATCTATAGATACAATGACAGCCAGGTATCACCATCTTGTGTATTACTAAGAGGTTTTTTTTCAAGTATCCCCTTTGTTAAAAATTTTCTATTGTTTCAGAAAATTCTTTGAATCTTTTACCTACGTAGCTCTTCAAGGACATTTCAGTAGTTTTAAAATATTTCTCCCCACAGGTCTCTTTCAAAGAGCAATAGCTCAAAGTGGAACAGCTCTCTCCAGCTGGGCGGTTAGTTTTCAACCTGCAAAATACGCCAGGATGTTGGCTACAAAAGTTGGTTGCAACATGTCAGACACTGTAGAGTTGGTGGAATGTCTACAGAAGAAGCCTTATAGAGAACTCGTTGACCAGGACATTCAACCAGCAAGATACCATATAGCCTTTGGACCGGTAATCGATGGCGATGTGATACCAGATGATCCGCAGATATTGATGGAACAAGGAGAATTTCTCAATTACGACATAATGTTGGGAGTTAACCAAGGGGAAGGATTAAAATTTGTTGAAAATATTGTGGATAGCGAAGATGGCATCTCAGCTAGTGACTTTGACTTTGCCGTTTCTAATTTTGTTGATAACTTATATGGATACCCCGAAGGAAAAGACATCTTGAGAGAAACTATCAAATTTATGTACACGGACTGGGCAGATCGACACAACCCTGAGACCAGAAGGAAAACCTTGCTGGCTCTGTTTACTGACCACCAATGGGTTGCACCAGCAGTCGCTACAGCAGATCTTCACTCCAATTTTGGATCGCCTACATATTTCTATGCCTTCTACCATCACTGCCAGACAGATCAGGTACCTGCGTGGGCAGACGCAGCTCATGGAGATGAGGTTCCTTATGTGCTAGGAATTCCCATGATTGGTCCTACCGAATTATTTCCCTGTAATTTCTCCAAAAATGATGTCATGCTAAGTGCAGTGGTGATGACATACTGGACAAACTTTGCAAAAACCGGGTGAGTATCAGTGAGTAAGTTGTACACCAGCTCAGGACCTAGCTATGCAGTGCCTTCCCCTGTTATCTCCTTTGGGAATGCTGCTTCTGAACTTGCATGCACGAGAATTGGGCTAGATATTTACGTTCTTTGTAACGTCCCTCAGCTCACTTGCACATTCTATCAAAAAGAGGGAAAAAATATCTTTGTGATCATTCTCCATCAAGTGCAAAACTGAGCATCTAGCATTTGTGTCATTACAAACACTTGCATCAGTAACTAACTCTACTCTGGGACTGATGATATTTTGATCCTGTATGATAGCAAATGACACAAACATAATATAGATTATTTGATCACGTGTTCATGAGATTTATGACTAAAATATGTGATTCAGAACTTCAGAAGCATCAACATTTTCTAAAAGAATAGTTCAAAATGAGATTTTACTGATGGTTCCAATCAGTTTTGTACCTGCAGCCACTGGACTATATTTTAAGCCATTCTCTATTTTACCGAGTTGTGCATTGCTGTGGTCTTTCACCTCTGGAAGACCACAGATACTGCATAGGAACCAAAACGCTGAGCTTCAAGCTCCAAAAACAAAGAAAAATCCTTAATGGCCTCTCACACTGGTCTCCCAGAGACATTTGTCGAAATCACCACAACCCTGGCAATCTGTCCTCAGCAGTAAAAGATTTCAGTGTGAGAAGTACTGCCATTTGGGGAGCCAGGGAGATTGCTGAAGCCAAAGTTGTGTATAATGTTGTTTCTAAACATTTTACGGAGGTCCCTAATTTTAGAAAACAGAATCTGCCTCTCTCACATGGAGATTGAAACACTGTGTGAAATGTTAATTTTATAATTCCTTTTGAAATCCTGTGTAACATTTCAGATTTTCTTTTCCTTAGTGACCCCAATCAACCAGTGCCACAAGATACGAAATTCATTCATACAAAACCAAATCGGTTTGAAGAAGTAGCATGGACCAGATATTCTCAGAAAGACCAACTCTATCTTCACATTGGATTAAAACCACGAGTGAAAGAACATTATAGGGCCAATAAAGTGAACCTTTGGTTGGAACTGGTACCTCATCTGCACAATCTTAACGACATTTCACAGTATACCTCTACCACAACTAAAGTGCCATCAACTGATAATACTTTCAGACCAACAAGGAAAAATTCTGTTTCTGTTACTTCAGCCTTTCCTACAGCCAAACAGGATGATCCCAAGCAACAGCCGAGCCCATTTTCAGTGGATCAAAGGGACTATTCAACGGAGTTGAGTGTTACCATTGCAGTAGGTGCATCTTTGCTGTTCCTGAACATTTTGGCCTTTGCAGCGCTGTACTACAAAAAGGACAAGCGGAGACATGACGTTCACAGGAGATGTAGCCCACAACGTACTACTACCAATGATCTTACCCATGCACAAGAAGAGGAGATAATGTCCCTCCAAATGAAGCACACTGACTTGGATCATGAATGTGAGTCCATCCATCCACATGAGGTGGTTCTCCGGACCGCCTGCCCCCCAGACTACACGCTAGCTATGAGAAGGTCTCCTGATGATATCCCCTTAATGACACCCAACACCATCACGATGATTCCCAACACTATACCAGGGATTCAGCCCCTACACACATTCAACACGTTTACTGGAGGACAGAACAATACTCTGCCCCATCCTCATCCCCATCCCCATTCACACTCAACAACCAGGGTATAGCCAGACAAGATGAAACAAACTTTATTTTTTGATGGATTACAGTAGGTGACATTACTGAAGATTACTTGGCTTTCAACCTACAAGACTCTTACTATTTAAATATGGAGGAATATTATGTGAATATACATATCAAGAACTTCTGGGGTTTTGAAAAAAAAATGAATTGTACATATATCAAATGAACTTAAGAAACAAACAAACAAAAAAGAACAAAAAAAAAAAAACAAAAACAAAAACCCAACTGTTTGCAATTGCTTGAAGCAGTTGTCCTGAATGATACTTTTTCATTCACATTCAAGTATTAATTTTTTGAAGATTTAAGTTACTTAATGGAATTAGGCATGTGCAACACAAACAGGAAAGAACTATGACTGAAATTTAAAATACCTATAAATATGCACAAGGGACACACTAATGGAATGTCAGATAATTTTCACCAGTTTTTATTTGGACCTGTTTTATTGTGTAGACCATATTTACATATTTGAATAAGTACACAAAGCACCAATGCTGTTAAGGCCTTAGAAAGGGGCTCATGCTGAAATCTGCCAGTCAGACAAAGAAGTTTTACAGCCTGGCAGGTACAACGTTATCACATAAGTGCTGTCAGTATAAAAGTTGTGGGAATAAAGGAAACCGGATATTTTTAGCACGATGTGCATGATAATTTATATGCTTGGTGGCTGTGCTGCTGATTAAGCCGTAATTAAAATTCTTCTCATCCCATTGGAGTTTTTAATAGAAGCTTTCTCCATCAATTGGCACAACCTAAAGAAGGTTTTTAAAGGGGCAAAAGTAATTACAGTAAAATATTTCACAGTAGCTTCAGTAATAAAAGGAATTGCAACAGTTCTTAAAGGTATTTGGTGGTATTGTAGGTATACAGGGTGAATGCTTCCTGATACGAATCCCAGAAAAGAATTCCGTATTGTTCATGTTCTTTTTCTTTTCCATCTAGTTTCTAACTTTAACATAACTGTAACTTTAATGGAATCTCCTCTGATGAAGCATTTATAATTTGCTGTTACACTAGATTCAGCTGAAATTGGTAAGATAAAGTGTGTCCAAAGATTCAATTGCTATGATATTCTGCAATATCAAGATGCCCCAATATTACCACTCTGATTACCGTTCTCAGTTTATCATTTAAACTCATGTTGCATGTGACAAAGTTTACTTAAAATGCTTTAATATAAAGTTAGTTCCCTTTTTGCTCTACACTAGCTTTGCCATTCAAACGAATTCGCTTGGTCACCCGTAGATCAAGAGGGTATGTGAGGATGGGAGGAGAGCCAACAACTGGAAATTTTAAAATATCTGAATACTACATATGTGTGTGTGATCTTAAAAGAATGTTCTAAAACCACAAGAAATTTTTCATTCCCCCTGTTGCTTTCCAGAAATTATATACGATGGTCCTTTCAAAATGTTTGTATATGTAATCAGATGTACATTTATATAAAAGAGATAATTGAGATGGACTTAAGAGCACATCCCTGATAAATACTTTCTCTCTTACCTGTACTATATTTCTATTAGACTAAAGTTATGTGATTTTTTTTTACATTTTTTCAAATTACTAGCAATTTTGATAGTTTGTAAGATAATGCGAAGAACTTTCTCTGACAAACTAACTGCAGTAACAGAAACATTTCTTTTCAGTTACTCTTTTTCAAGAATGAAAGCTTATTACACACAAAAATTGTATACTACTTGATGGAAAATTACTTTGTACTTCTTGGCCATATTACTGGTCACTGAGTGAAATAAAGATAATCTGGATAACGAATATTATTCCAATGCTAAGAGACCTGATCTTTGCTCATTAAAGAGCTAAAATGTTTATTGCTGTTTTGTCATTTTTTAATGAAGTAATGGTAACTGTCTCAAATAAAGAGTAATATCTTAAGACCAGTCTGGTTTTTGAAGACATGAACATGCCTTCTACAAATAAAACAACTGCATATTTATAGGCCAGTCCCATCTAAAACCTTTTTTTTTTATTTTTTTACAAAAATACAGGCATTGTGAATCTACGATGTCAATGTGTTACACACAAATCTCCAGTAGTTTTCAGGAATAAGCTAAAAATATAAGTTTCAAGGATGAAAGGAAAAAGCAAAGGAGCAGGCCTAGTTGAAATAAATCTGCAGTACTGCATGACAGGAAAATTTACCTGGTTTCTACTATTTGGGTGACTGAACTTTCATAAAAAGATTGATAGAAAGTTCAAGGTATTTACGAACTTCAAGCACAAACTTTAAAACTGACCCTGAAAGCCAAATAAAGTACTAAAATTTCAGTCATTTTATTTAGCTAAAAAATAGGAAGCCACATGCTTAATTAGTGCGTTTTATAATCCCCACTTTTAAAATAAACGGTAGAAGTAAAAAAAAAGGTCTTCAAAATCCAGGGCGGTCTGTGTGCAATTTCTGCCTGATGTGGTTGTGCTTTTAGACTGTGACCTGCCAATGTAAACCAATAAAAAGAATTGTCTGCCATCTGATAATTATTGTTTAATAGGAAGATTGTATTTTGCTATGTTGATGAAACAAAACAAAAAAAAAATACAAAAATATTGATGGCCATAAAACAAGATATACATGAAATATGATTTTCTGTGCTTTTCTTAACTTTATCAAAACCAAAATAACTTTCTACTCTATTTGTGGCCATATATCTATATATCTCTCTATATACAGTATCTGGTAATTGTTTACTTTTCTTAGTTACAAAATAAATGATTTAGGTAAACCGAGCATGACACTACACTTTATTTCTGTCAGCCAATAGTATTTTAAAGGCGAAAGATGAAGGCAACAACACAAATTTTAAATCTCCTGCTTGAAAAGGGGTTAATTCTTGCGATGCAGATACTGTGAATGATATTTTAGTGGTTACTTTATAACTACCTTACAGCAGCAGCTTCGGAAAGTAAGATGGTGTCCTGCATTTTAATACAGCGTCAAGAAAGACCAAGAGTTGGTTTAAAAATGAACCATAAAAAAAATACAGAAAGTGGTTTGGAAATATATTTATTACACTTCATGGAACATCAGTTGGTTGTTTTTAAAATATACATTTATCTGTTTGAGTTTTTTTCCACAGTAGCCTAAAAGAAGGCAAAACCAAGTGTGATATTTAATTTCGTGTATCATCCTTGAACCAGATTTCCAATAAAAGTAGGATACTAGTCAGTCTTTGGAAGTTCAGTAAAAACGCGAAAGCCTGCAGTTATTGCTTTCACACTTTTGTAAATATGTTTGCAGACCTTTTTACAAAAATGTATTCTACCGTTTTGAGAAAAAAACAAACAAACCAACAATGGAATCATTGTCTCGTTTATCTATTAAAATTACAGGCAATATAATGTGCTGTGCTGACATTTCTAGGAGAAATAAAGCAGATAAAAATGTGTTTTGCTTAATGGTATCTTAGTTGGGTATAGACGGTATTTTCTACCCACCCCACTTAGGGCGTGGAGAAGGAGTTGCATGTGATGTTCCACCAAAAAACAGTTATTTTCAGGGATCCCTTTCTTAAAATGCTTCAGTTACTGGCTACCGAAGCACCCAAAAACAGGATGGATGGAAGTCTTGACAAATAAACACATTTCAGCTTTAAAGACCCCACTGCGCAGAAAATACCGGGACTTCTGCCACATTCACAACTGCAGCCAATGTAGCCTGTGTCACAGATTCCAAACACGAGTAAACAGGGAATTCCACATTTCTGCACAACCCAGATTGAATGTGAAGGTAAACGCAGGTGCTCGATGCTGAAGCGACTCTGGTGTTTTATTGTGCATCCCCCGCTCTTATTGACCAGATGCTTGGCCGATTAAATTTTTTATAGCGCCAGCTGAATTAGTGTTTGTCATAGGACCATTGAAATCAATGAAGCTCTGACAATTTACACCGGCTATAGCTCTGCCTGCAGACCTTTAATGTTCATCATGGCTCATCTCACCTTCCAAAATATCATCTCACCCTCACGCATGCTCGCAGAAGTTATTACGCATATAACTACATGATCAATGGGCACCATCAAGTGCTAAAATATGCTCACACTTATTTGTATGGAAGCCTAAAATTCAGCTAACAGGAGGCTGGAAAAAAAAAATCCTGCTAATTAATTTGCTACAAAGAAAACCTTTGTCACAGTTTGCAGCATTAACATGCTACAGTAAATTTCATGTTAACAACTTAGAAGAACAAGAGAGAGTGCACTCAGTTCTGCGCCTGCTACCAAACCCAGATGCTGACCTGAATCAGCTGCATCTGAGATGCTTTATCCCAGCTGCAGGCCTGGTCGGGATGGCAGGGAGCGAGCAGGATGCTCCTGAGCTGCTGCAAACTCAGGACATTCCTTTCTCTTCTGAATTTTTCCCTCTCAGTGTTAGTAACTCCATCATTGTTTATGAGATGAGCTCCACAGTTGGGCCATTTAAGAAAAACAATGAATCCAGAGCTCTTATTAAACCCATGTGTTTGGGTATTTAGTATTCAGGTCTTCTGCTTTACAGTGATGACATCTGGCAAGGTTTTATTTTAAATGGAAGTTGTTAATATCGGCAACCAGAGTGAATCTAGATCTCACATAACCAGATCTCAAATACCAGGAGGTTACTGAAAGGGTATGTGAACTGACAACACTGGCACTGCACTATTTAAAAACAAAACTGAAAAAGTAAAATTCTGCATTTAGTGCTTCTGGTGAGCTGCTGCGGGAGTTAATGAGAATTTTATTGTGGACTTTCCTTAAAGAATGATTGTATGAACTCCCGTGTGTCCTACATAAAAGTGAACCTAAAGAGCTATGACCGTGGTTTCAAAGACCCTGTGGTGTTTCCAGATCTCCCGGAGTTACTTGTCTACCTGTATTTCTGCAAAGAGCAATGTGCATGACCAGGAATTCCCTCTGCACTGGCCTTTCCAAAAAGCTACGTCGCTGGGATACTGCAGTGTCAAACCTCAGTAAATATACCTCATTTTTAAAGCAGCTTTTGTAGGCTTGGCCACAACACCAGGTCAAGGTGGCCACGTAGCTGCTGGACTGGAACCCCATCGTATCTCAGTGGTGTGGAGGATAAGAAAAGAAACAGTGTGAACATAGATATTTGCAGGCATCTACATACATATGCCTGCTAGAGATTATCAGTGTAATAGGTGCAGAGGAACTGATCTTCCATCTCCTTATTGGGAGCCAGTTTTGTCTGGCTAGCTTTGGGAGGGTGAGGTGTACAACATACCTATTCATCCAATTTTCATCCATTTGTAGAACAGCAGTACTTTAAAGCAATTAAGATGCTATAAATGGTTCTAAAATTAATTTATGATTTATTTGTCTCCAAATGCACTTTCAGAAGAATTCATAAAATAATCCACCGACTGATGATGATGAAACACTTGTGCAGAGTTCTGTTTTTCCACTTTCCTCAAGGTTATTCCTCTGCAGCGCGGAACCCGGCTAAGCAGATGAACAAATCTTGCTCCAAGTAAGGTAAGTCTACAGCGATTTCAGAAAAGCAGAACCTTGGATCTACTCTAAAAAAGGTGAATGCAGTCCAGAAATGATTACTCTTGCTCAACTTTAAGAGACTTCCATTTTAAACTATAAAAAACTATAGAAGAAAAATAGCAAGGCATTTTCTTTGTGGTTTTGTTGTCCTTGTTTTCTTTTCTCTTTCCACTTCTTTGAAGGATCAGCAACACCCAGGAAAGGATTCAACCCGAATTGCCACAACTTGAAGCCTGATGGAAAAGTTTCCTCTCTCGTGCAGGAGTAAAGGGCAGTGTTAAGTTCATGAAAGAAAGACTTCCCAGCTGTAACTCTTGGAAAACACCAAGGATATTTTCACTTGCAAATTCTGCTCTGTTTGACAGAAGAAGAGACACAGCCTTGTTTAATTTAATAAAATTGGTAATGTTTGTATATTTGGGATTTAAAAGGCTTTCTTACAAAACAGGTAATCCTTTGTCATCAATACAGTTTATCTTAAAATTGAAAGGGCTACTTACTTGAAAGGGTTACTGGAATTTGGAGTTACTGGAGTTACTGTGATGAAATACAACATTTGCCCCCAGTTTTGCTGCTGCTTCTGGTTCCAGTGAACAACTGGGTTCAGAATTTATTTTTTAACTATAAATTTTCTGTTTTTATCAAGGTGCTTCAACATGAACTACTCTTAGGTACATTTTGTTCTAATTCACTCATTCATCGTGTACTCAACAATTACGTCATATATCCGAAATCTGTCACCTATGATTTATTTTATTTTTTATTACATATTCTCAGCTTAGGGGTTTAATTGCCTTTTTTTTTTTTAGTAATTGTGGTTTTACCCTTCTTCATGCCCTCTTACCTTTTTCTTCCTTTTGTCTTACGCAAATACAAATACTTATTTTTATTAGTCTTCTTGTTCTTGTGGTTTGGAATTTTGTCTTGCCTTGTTTTTCTCATAGTTCCATCTCCAGAAATAGTGATCTTTTTAATCTTTGTTTTTCCTGTGAGTTTAGTGTTTGGGTATACTCAGAGAGGCTTTTGATAGTCAGCTCTGCTTTTGACCCATAAAATGTCATCCACAGAGAAGCTGCTGTTCTGGATGAGAATGGAGATTTGTCTATTATCTTACTTGTGTTAGTGTGACCGAGAGCTCCTGAGGAGGTAGGAGAGCTCCTTCAGTCAGTAATTATGGTTATGTGCCAGGAAGTTCACAGTGAATTACCATCATTCCCACCTGTGGAGGTAGTCAGACCTTTGGAAAGTGCTGGATGCTCTGCAGGTCCATAGAAAAGAGCTCCTCCGACCTGCAGTGAAGGAGGCCCATGCTCCTGCACACTGTAAATTCTGCCCTTTGTTGGACAAAGTCAAACAAGGAGGCGAGGAACACTCTGTAGCCCATGGTTGTGTTTCAGAAAACATTCACGGATGCTTCCTGGCTGCACAGCACCGAGGCCTTTGGTGCTAAAGGGGCCTTGCCCCAATGGCTGGGTTCGTGCTCCAGCAGCTCCACTCAGTGAGCTCCAACTGATCCCACTGAGCTAAGAGGCCAGGTCAGATCAGCTGCAGCTGGGAAAGGCCTCACTGCTGCTGCAGGCAGCAAGCTACAGGTGTGGAGCATCAAGCCCAATTCTTCTTCTGTTTTGTAGGCTGAAGCAGCAATGTGCCTCTTTCTTGAAAGGGCAGCGGGATGCCCTTGTTTTGACAGTAGTGCAGGAGGTTTGCTGTAGGTTTCTGTCTGCATATAGAAGGTTATTGAGATGAGCAACTCTTTTCCTATGTTTAGTAGCTAGCACCTTGTCAAGCAAACTGCCTAGGCCTAGCTTGGAGGTAATGGGAGGGGAGATTTTAGTACTGGACAGATTATATTCTATGGGTGTCTGGTCTTCACTATTGGCTGTAGAGGGGACCAAAAGCAGATGAGATTCTGTCCTTTCTCTTCTTTCCTTTTAACTGACCTTAGAGATTTTGGGTTTGTGTTTGTTTGTGTGTTTACTTTTGGGGATAAAGTACTCATTCCTCATATTTATTCCTATGCATGTATCCTACTTCTGCATTCTTCCAGTTGTATGGATCAGAATGATAGCTTTTGGTATTTAATGTTTATTTTATTACAGTGGTGCCAATGGCTAAGGGAATTCAACCAATAGTCGTAGGGATGAAATAAAGAGGGCTGTGAAGAAGCACAGAGTTATGAGCAATCCTCACTTTAAAAACCTCCATGTGTAGAAACTTTCTGAGGATGAGTATAGCTCAATATTGGAGTAGGTTACATACGACTACCATGGCATGGATGCTATTTAAGAACTGATTCTCCCTTGGGATGGATGGATGGACTGAAGAATTTCTTCCATTTCTCTCTGAAGAGCTGCAGGTTTCTTAATAGCTGATCAGATACATCTGTGAGATTTAAGACTTGTCAACTTCACAACATTATTGTATTTTGTGTTAAAATATTTTGTGAATAGTTAAGGTTATGTAGGGCTTACTTAGAAAGTGGAAAAGCAGCAGACCAGAGGAAGTTAGCAGGATGGTGCTGATGGGTTTATGGTTGGACTTGTTTGACTGCTGTGTCATCTCTGACATCTATTTGGTAAGTTTTAAGTTCACAAGCATTTATAAAACATGTTCTGGAGCTATACCTCATGAAAATTATATATACTTATTTTACTGGAGAACTGAAGACTGTCTTGCAAATCAGATCAGTACTATAAAGAGAACTGTGAAAAATGGGATCACTTTAAGAGAGGAGCTGTATAAATGTTTAGTTGCCTTTGCTCAAGCTTCTACCTCATGTTGCGCTTTGACCTCAGTGTGTCAATCTGATTGCAACAAGCAGCAACAGACAGATATTGATGGCTTCATCGCCTCATGAAAGTCCTACCCGTTATCTGTTTAGGAGAGAGGTCGATATGGAAAGCATCAGCTAATGGTACCTCCCTGTGGTGCAGCCACCATCAAGCAGACAGCCCAACCTGTGGTCTGTAAGGGTTCTCCAAAAGCGGTTTCAAAGTTGGAGTAAGGACAAAGCAAAGGAAAAGGACTAGCATCTGGAGTCTGAATGCCAGAGAAGGACGTCAGAACCTTTCTGAGATTCCTGGACTCTTGTAGCTCCCAGGAATTGCCCATTTATTTGAGGAATTTGCCATAAAGTTGTATTAACCTGTACACATGAAATATTGTAGGCTTTGATTTACCCTGGAATTACTCTGTTCGCATGCTGATATGATTGCATTTGATCCCTGTGCATTTAGCCAACAGGAAAGTTCTTTTATCACTGTAACGACACTTACTGTTGCATCTCCTGTGTTCAGAAAATGCCCCTCTAGAGCAGGACTGAGGAGAGGCCTGTAGAATATTGGGGTAATTTTGCCTTTTGTCCTTGTAGGCAGAGAACTTCCTCTGCTAGTGCCTGGGCAGTTGGGTTCTGCAGCCAGATCTGTGCTCATCTCCTCCCTTTCTCCCTTCGTTCTTACAGTTATATTTTAATGAAACCAGGAATCTTGAATGTTCTTGCTCTACTTTTGAGCTTAAAAATGTCTTTGCTTTTTTTTTCCCCATGTTTCACAAATGCTGCAGCCTTCACAGCCACCCTGCCTGTGCAGTGTGAAAGACGTGCTGGGAAATGAGTATCTTTATACTATTATCTTTAGTATCTTTACGCTATCTTTATACTATATGTATATCTATATGCACTGGGGAATGTCTGTTCCTGCAGGCTGGACACAGACACGTGGCATGTGGAGGCCTTTGAGGAGCCCTCGATCTTCGTGGCCAGGCTGAAATCCAGCAGGGACGAACAGCCGGGAGGATCTTTGGGGTTTTAGCACTGCCATGAAGGTAAGGAATGTTTGGATCTGGGTTTGCTGCACTATGTCTTAAGGAAATCGGGACAGCAGATTAAACCTTGATTAAATCTTGATGGAAATACAAGTGAGCATCTTCTGAGGTTAAAATTTTAAGCTAAAGCGATGGTTTGCTGCTGACTTTGAGTTGCAGATGCTGCAGCAGAACTCCTGTGCCCTTGCTGTGAGCTGGGCAGGGGGGCCTAGACCAGCAGCTGCCCATCCCCAAGAGGAGCAGACAAGTAGCTGCTTCAGCATCACCTTCCTGCTGCCCCGGGATCAGCCGCTAACCCAGCATTGAGGGGGATTTGTTTCATGAACAGTTGTTTTGGGCCTAAGCCGCTGCATTCGTAACTTCCATAGGTGGAGAAAAAGATCATACTGTAAAGATCTGGACTTGGAAACCTGCAAGTCTTCTGGCACCTTGCATAGCAAGCCATGTTGGCTGCCTTTAGCCCAAATTTGGAAGTTATTTTAATATGGGTTCAACTAAAGATGCCTGGATAGAAGAAGGTCAAGGCCTATTCGAACTTCAAGGAAGAACTTCTGTAATAAATTCACCAGTTCTTGACTTAGATTGATTTATTTTTATTTTTTTTATTTCTTCTGCCCAAATATATTTATACCTTTAACCTAAGCCAAAGGCAACTTTTTTTTTTTTTTTTTTTCTCTCCAGTTATTGTAAAACTGTAGAGTGGTTTTGATTTGGAATGAATCGGTTTTCTTATGTATTCATTGACAAGAGAAGAAAGGAGCCGGGGGTGACCCTGGCGCTCTGCAGTGTGATGAGCAGCTGGGATGCGGGTGAAGCTGAAGCAGATCCTGATGCCAAAGCGATTCCCATGGGCTGAGCTGTGAGGCTGGAGACCTCGGAGTGCCTTCCCGTCCACCTGTAAAGCACAGGCTGCACTGGATGAATTGTTCTTGCAAATAAGTAGAAGAAAAGTCTTTGACAGACCTCTCTCCTTGTACTAAAAATGCAGCTTCTTCCTACAGACTTAGTGTCCTTTGCAGCTGTTGCATGTGCACAGGTCCCAAAAGAGCAGAGAATTTGGGCACCGTTTTATGGGGCATCTGTGCATTCACAAGCTAGTTCTGGACACCATAAATAGGATGGTATTTTTACAATGCAGTGTAGCTGGTGTCACCTTCATGCTTCAACTTCTAGCCGAGGTACCACTCCTGATGGCCTGGCTGCCTTCCTGCTAACAGCTAAACCCTGCGAAACATGTTCACATTGAGGCTTAAATAAGCAGGAATCACAAGCTGGAGGTAAATCTGTGCTTTCCATCTAGCTTTGCGTTCCCACCAGCAACTGTTCTCCCAGCACTGGTTAAAAATAAAGCGGCCTCTTTGTAGCTACTGTCAAAACTGTCATCTGCCACCAGGGGCCCTGGCTCCCGTAGCCGCCCCCGTTGTCTCTGCCCAAAGAGTTCTGAAACGGGATGTGTTTTGTGGAGCCTGGCAAGGCTTCAGAAAGGGAAGGGGAAATCGATACTGCTTCAAGCCAGGCCTTAGCTTGGGTGCATGTGACACCTGCCCTTCCCTCACTGGTGGGGAAAACAACCAGGACACTGGTTGGGGGGGCAGGAAAGGGGAAGAAGGGGCATGAAAGGCCTGGCACCAAGGGGAGGTTCAAGGGCTCCACTGCTGAGTGTGCCCTGCCCAGCTGGACCAGCGTGTGAGGATGATGATGGATCTTGTGCTGCTCCTCACAGCTGCTGTGTGACCAGGTGCTGCACCTGGTAATGAACAGCTCCTCAGGGCTTTATTAGTGCAGGTTGGAAAGTTTGCGATAAAATTTTTCTGATAGGAAAAAATACTCCTTAAAGGAACGAATGATTTTGCAAAATCAAGCCTGAAAAACTCATGATGTACTTGAATGACTTAAATATTTAAACTAAATGTAAGCCTTAGCCAGTCTGCTCCAATGCCATTATTTAATATGGAAGTTTGCATTAATTTCACTTTTGTTTTTTTCCAATTCTTTTTGTTCACTAGTTTTTCCAGGTTCCTGGTGCCTTTCTGTTTTGGTGGCGCCACCCTTCAGCCCATTTTCCAAGCTGCATTGTTCTGAGGTTTCTGCTTCTGCATCATTCCCAGCATGGAACTTGGAGCCCTTTCCCGCTCTTTGAGTGTCCTCTGTGCAACTGTTGGGAAACGGTCCCTGTAAGACAGCGTTTCTTATTGTGTTGGCTGCTCTGACGAGCTCTGGGTTTCGGGGCGCTTTGCTGAGCTGCCCTGGTTTGGTGCAGGACGGTCCTGTGCTCGCACTGACCCCGCGCTTGTGCCTGGGGAAGAGTTCTGCAGCTGCAAGAATCAATAAAAACGGATTGATTTCAGAGCCTTCATAAAGCTTGTCCACTCCTGTAGCCAGTCTGCAAACTGAAAGAGAAGACTGTAAAATCAGGGTTGTTTTAGACTTTCTTTCTTTTCCCCTCTCCTTCCCCAAACTGCTCTCCCCCTGAAGACAGGGCTCCGTCAGTGAGGCCCGAGTGCGCCTCAGTTGCTGCAGAGTTGCTGCATCCTGCTTTTCCATGTTCGACTTGGGAAAACAGCTGCTTTTGGAGCTTGCTGAGTGCCACAGCCTGCAGGATGCTTGTCCCCAGGGCCCAGGTGAGTGACTCCTCCGCAGCTGAACTCGTTGCCCTTCGTGCAAGGAAGAGGGAAGGGACTGGTGTGGCTCAGGGTGTCCCTGCATCGAGGCGGCTGCTTGGGCCAGCGCAGCTCCCTCTGGGCTGTTTGGTGCTTTATTCCGGGTTCCCCTTCGGGCTCTCCTTCCTCTGCAGAACCAGGGCAGGGTCCTGCTCTCCTCTGTGGCAAAAATGGAGCAGTGAAAGGGTGAAGCAGCGTTTCCATTTAATATTTAACTTCCCAGCAACTGCGGTACCTTGCAGGAGACGAGCGGGCAGATGTCTGCACCTGGTGTTTGTCCCAGCTCTGTGGGCAGCCCGGCCTCGTGCTTCTGTTGCTGGATTCAGCCCGTTGTGCAGTCACTTCGGGTTGTATCTCAAGGCCCTGGTGAAAATCCACCGGATGCAATTGCAGAGCAAATCTATCCCAAAAGATTCACCTGGAACACAGAAACGCAAGGTCCTCCTGTCCTGCAGAATGTAGCATGATGGTCATGGTTCCATCAGCACGGTCAGCAGCATCACTAAAAGCCCATACTGCAGCCTGAAAGAAGAACAGCAAAAATGTATGTTCAGAAACATGATGTAACATTTGAAGGCTGAGGGTGCCCTTGCACGGGGGGAGAGTGAGGGCTCTGGTCCCCAGCTGCACTGCGCTCATTGGGATGAAGGTTTGCAGCCCGGCAGGTAGGACGCGCGTCTGGTGGGTATCTGTGACCAGACAGCTGTGCGTTTGTCATTATCTGTATTTGTGTTGTGCTACCTAAGGCAATGTGCTGGGAAGAGACGAGGAGAAGGGAAAGCTGCTGTGTCCCCTGATGCGTGTCCTCTGGGGCTCCCTGCCGTGCGGCAGGGAGATGTTGCTCAGCATGCTTCCCCCTACTATTATATATTTTTTTTTATTGGGGTCAACACAAACTCCCTGTAGGTTGTTCCTGCTTACAGCATAATTAGGGCTGATTTGGGTATATTAATTTGGAGCGAGTATTGCAAATTGGTTGTTAACCTTCTGCGCACATGTATGATTGGGTAATATTTGACGGTATAAAATGACTTACCTGTGGGCTGCATTTTAGGTTTTTGCAATCTGGACTAATGACCATGAAAGAGGAGGCGGGCGGGCACCGCTCTGGTGGCAGCAGCTCCCGTGGGAGCTGCCCTTGCTGCGGTCCTGGGCCCTGCTGCGTGCAGGGCTGTGGGCACAAGAGCAGGAGCACAAGGAGGGGAAAACCCGGTCTCAGCAGCAACGTGGAAGGGCTGCGGAGCTGCAAACAGCCCCTCGGCAGCGCTGGGGCATGAGGGGACCCCCAGCACAGGGCACGAGTTTGGTTCTAGTGCCGGTGAACGCGATGCCGTCGCACTCCAAACCCCTCAAGCTGCCCTCTTGCAGGAGGGAATCGGGATGGAGCCTTCATGGCAAGCTGTGCGTGCTGGCCCAGGTATCCTTTGGCTTTTGTGCTAGGATTTTTCTTTTTTTTTTTAATATAGTGTGTTTCCAAAGGAAATAGAATATAAACCTTAATAAATGAACCCAAGTGTGCCTCTCCGTCCTTGCTGCTCCAAGTCGGCATCCTGGAGCGTCTCGGTCACCGAACTGCAGTGAAACGCAGTAACGGCACCGTGAAGCGGTACGACCAGCGAGGCGTTGGGAGGGGACGTCTCCAGGTGAAGTGTCCTCTGCTGCTGGCCGGGGGCTACTGAAGCTCGTGGCTCCGCAAGGTCATGGTTGCCACAGCAATGCAGATGGACACAGGCAGCGGCGTCTCCTGATCCAGCCAGGTAAAACCAGGACTTAAATCACCCTCCGACGCAAACGGGAAGCTGATGCGGACCCCAGGGAAGGGACGTGCTGTGTTTTCCGTGTCCAACATCACAGCCCAGCTGTGCGTTCCAGCTCCCTGGAGCGACTGCACCGCAGAGAGACCCTGGCAGCAGTTGGACTCAAGAGAAAAATCAGAGAAGTCTCTTAAAGAATGTGGGGAAATGTCTAACCCACACAGGAGCTACCTGGATACTACTTTAAAAAAGAGGAGAGATCAGGTTGGACTTTTTCAGCTTCTTTGACGTGATGCTAAAAGGCAGAATTGCAGGCACCTGGAAATGCCAGATCTCTTTAACAGCAGGGAAAAAGCCACGCGCACGTGGTAGGAGCTGTCACGTTTTAGAGACAGCAGGCTGGACATTGCATTTCCTTTTAATTAGTGAACCCGCTACATTTGTGCTCCTGAGCCTATTCCACCAGGAATTGCATTAGAATGTGTTTCTCTGTAGATGCGGAATTGGAAAAGACGACAGAATTGTCAACAGCTGCTTCTGTGCAATTGCACAGTGCTCGTTTTCTCATCCCTGTAATGACATTAGTGTATAAATAAGGATGTGGGGGATGGAGACTGTAGCCATAGGACGCTATAGCTAACCAAATAACCAAATGTATCTACATCAGCAATTCTGTCAGAGTATTTGTGGGATTTTCACAGAGCCTACCTTGATTACACTGAGGATTTGACCAAAACGTTGTTATTGTGAATTGAGAGCTGTCATTCAAGGGAAGGAGTCACAGAACCTTCTTTCAGGTCCTCCCCTTGCAAAGCCACGTGTTGAAGAGCACAGACACTGGAGCAGCTCGTTCCCCTGCCCTGCCTGTGCCTCAGGTGCACCGAGTAAATCAACGTGAAGGAATTTATGGAACCCAAAGCAGCCCTGTGTTTTTGGAACGACAGAGTAGTTGTATATGGGTACTAATAAAAGGCAAAGGTTCCCTGAAGCTGCAGGCTATAAAGTGTAGTTCAGAAATATGATTAAGACAGAGTTAAGCTGCATTAAACTCCGAAGAAAAAAAGTATTTCACGGTGTGTGCTAATAGATCCCAGGAAAGGTTTGTTAATGGACTGAGAGCTGAAATGCAGGAGCGCGGGGTGAGCGCGTGGATGGGGACACCTTGGGCAGGTGGCCCTGGGGGTGTCGCAGGGGGTTTGTGTGATTCCTGCTTTGGATTCGGTCCTCTGAGGAGATGGGGATTTCACCCACTTGAATTTCCAGTCTTGGGTCTTTCTTCAGCCGTTCCTGCTGCCGCACAGAGCAACCTGGGGCTTCAGCAATAGTTCTGTGCACATAAAACCTCACGATCTGGGCCTGCAAAGGTGGGCTGCGATGGGGTGATTTCCTCAAGACTGCTTGCAGGGTGTGAAATACAGCGTGTCACAGCAGACATCCAAATTATGGCTCTTTTGCAATTAAAAGATGCTACTGGTGGGCAATAGCTAAAAATGAAATGCGGTGTCATCAAAATCTGAACCGTGTAAGGTCAGCGAGCCCAATAAAAAGCTGCCTCTGGTGGGTATGAGATACTAAAAATTACAGTTATAGCCACCTGAAAGCAACAGTTATAAGGAAAAAAAGGCAGTAAAATGTCCTGGCCTGATTTCCCTTTTGTGATGTCCCTTCCACTCTGACATATTGACAGCAACAAACGTAGCTGTATTTCCGAGCGTGCCTGCCTTGAAAGGCACCACAACCAGGTATTACTGCCTCCTCTCCAGCGCGAAGGGCTGATTTATTATTGATAAAAGGTTTCATGCACATTGTAGCACGCTGGATAACAACGTGCGGGTCTTAACTCATCCCTTCTATCTCTGCCTTGAGCTTTGTTTTCCCAGTCAGATACTTTTAGGTTCGCCCACTATTAAGTGCAAACACAGTAAGGGTAAATAAATGGAGTGTCTTGCTTCAAATTAGCTCCTAATCTTCCCCGGGAGTGGACAGTTTTGCATTTTGCACCTGATGGACAGCCATCAACAGGTGATGTTGAAACTGGTTTTTATCCTAGTACACGGAATACCATGAACAACCTTTTGTGATGACATAAATATTGAAAAAATGAAATAATTCTGCTTGTTTTTTCAGCTTATACATCCACAGCTCTAGGTTATTTCTTTTCTCTGCTTTACCAGGTGCACCTCAACAGCTTAAGTTTCACTGCAGAAACACCAATACCCTGTGTTTCACAGGCCATGGGGAAGCAGGTTAGTAATTTTGGGCTGGCTTCAGGGAGGAGTGGGAATCCTAGAGGGTATTTTGGATCTTGGGTGCTGTGGATTGCATTCAGGTGCCAAAGCACAAGGGGCTTATGTTAATCCTGTGGGTGCCAGCAAATACTGCCCGGAGGCAGAGCAATAGCAGCTTTTCTGGGAGATTCTGGGCTTTGGGGAAAGAAACTTGCAGAGAACTGGGGACGGAGCAAAATAGAAAGAAATAGATGATGTGAGGCAGGAGGAGGTGGGGAGCTGGCTGTGGGGCTAAGACCTGCCCCAGGTGCAGCCCGACCTGAGGGGAAGGCTTAAAAGAAGGTGACAGAGCCAGTTCTTGGTGCCCAGAGGAAGGTCCATTGTGGAGCAGAGCTGGGAGCTGGGCCACCCTCATGGTAAGTAGGGTAGCTCTTTGCAGCCCCTCCTGTGTGTGTGAGGGTTGAGTTTAGATCTGCTAAAAATCTGTGCGAGGGCTGGTTTTGCTTGCTGACTTGGTTGAGGTTTTATTTATTCTGTTATGAGCTACAGACAGCGTGTGAGAGGGGGATTGTTTTTGCATTTTCATTTTTTTATTTATTAATTAAAAAATAGCTTAATATTTAAAGTTTAAAATCAGCTTTTGCTTTTGGCTTATTTTGTCCTTGAAGAAACAATGCTCCATTTCTCCCTATGCATCTGTGCATGATGGGAAAATTAAAATAAAATTAAATCAACATATAGGTGTGTGTGTGCATATATATATATATTTAAGTGAGAATAGTTTTTGTGGCTAAGAATAGTCAGCTTCTGGTGAGCATGATAATTAATGAAGTTATGTATTTTTGATTTCTTTTTGCCTTTTTAAAGGTATGCTAGAGAGGAAAGCCTTTTAGTAGATGGGGAACAAAACCAAGATCTATGTTTTAAGACCTGCAGGGAGTTGGAAGAAAATTGGCTCTTGTGATGAAGTGTTATTCAGTCCATGACACATGCAAAGTCCAATTTTGCCTCTGAGGTGAAGAAATTGGTATTTTTCTTTTTTCCCTTTCTATATAACTTTGTGGTTTGCAGGTTTTTCATTGCGTGTGCTGTTGTGCCGCTCTGCAGTGCCTCTGACACAAGTAATGACTTGGATATGCAGAGCGTGATGGGGCAAGTAAGGGTCTGCTTGGCGAATTAGGCAGGCGAAGATGCTACAAACAGGATGTTACTGTTGGCTGGTTCTGCTTTCTGTGTAGGCTCTCCGCAATGGGAGAACATTTGCTTTGGTTGGTTTTGGCTTGGGCCCATTCCAATTTCTTTTTTTCCTGCATAAACAAGTAATAAAACTCGTGGTGCTGGGATGAACACCAAGACGAGGTGCTCTCCTAGGTAGGGCTCAGCAAATTGGTAGTTTTGGTATTTTGAAAGAAGAAATGTGCCTTTTTGGAGGGTACAGGGAGCAAGAGGAGCAGGAGGATGTGCTGCCACAGCCCCTCTCCGGTATTTCCCTTCTCTCATGTGCAGTTTATGACCTGAACACCACCGAGATGCATGAGAAGGACTCTGAGTGATGTTCATTGTGTGCTCAGGAGGAGGGTGCTCCATTCTCTGGCCCTTCAGCACTGCTTGCTGGTACGGAATAAGATGATTTTCTTGCCTTTTCCTGTTCCTCTTCAGAGCACTCTAAGAATACTAACCGTGTTCTCATTCTGCTGTGCTGTACCGAACACGAGGCTGCGAAATCCGGCTAGAGCTTGAAGGGATTCATGTGGGAAAACTGTCCTGGCTTCCTTCTCTTAACTGTCTATAGGGCCAGCCGTACTCTGTTTCAAGATATGTGCTTAAAAAAGTGAGAATATCATGTAGAAGCTGTTGCTATATAGCTCCATAGCTGAGATTAGATGTAGCCTGAAGACAGAAGGCAAATCTTGTGAAAGTTTTAATACTTCTTTATGTAAAAAGGAGGGAAAAAAGTTGAATAGGGCTTTTTAGCAAGGAGGGAAAAAATAGTTTGTACAATATTTATTCTGAGCAGAGGAGTCAGAAGGAAGCGGTATGTATTTTGGGGAGACGGATTGAGCAAAGAGGCCTGGCAAAGAAACTCCTTGTAGGCAGGCTGGTAGGATGGCAGTGTTGGAGCAAGGATGCAGCCACGCTTTGGTGCAGCTCGTTGCCTGAGTCAGCTTGACCCTGGAGTCTTTGTTTCCTGTGGAAGAGGAACAACTTGATAGGAAGCACGAGGCAAAATTATTAGACTTCCAGCAAAAGAAAAAATAGCACGGACACGGGCATGTAAACAGGATGCTCAGCTGTAAAGTGAGACATAGCTTGCTCTGTATTCAGCTTCTCCCAAAATACTTTGCTTTAAATCAGGCATTCTGTATGTGTATCCTACTTCAACACATCTCAGATGTCTGCCAACGAGCTGTAAGTTTTCAGCTGAAGGTGTTTGCTAAATAACAAGTGAGGCAAACTGGATTTACGAAATCAGATCTTCTTTGTTTTGTTTTTGTTGTTAAACTTCCATATGGAATACATGTTTTCTTCCACATTTAGATAAATGGCACTAGGGATTCCATTTACTACTGCTTCATTTGTGCATGTTCCTATAAAACAGTCTTAGGAGATACCCTCCTCTCCTCCCAAATAAATAAATGAGTATTCCAGTTGTATTATTGCAGGGGGGAAAAAGGCAAGGCAAAACAAGCTAAACCAGATTTCTCCTCACCCCCTTCCCCCCATATTTAAAAATATAACTTTGGTTTCTAGACAAAACTTGCTACTTCTCTTGGAAATTGTAGTTTGCATCTCAACCCCAGTTTCCATGGTGTGCTAAAATAACTGAGTAAAAAGGAACAGTGTGATACATTGCCTGTATGGGGGTACCTGACTGCAACCTTACACTATCTGTGAGCATGTTCTTGAGAAGACAGAGCCAGGCTGCTTAGAGCAGTGCATGGGAGGAGGATGAGAGTCAATGGCCACAATTTGGAATATGAGAGGTTCAGGCTTGATGTAGAAAGAAACCTGAGGTCCCTTCCTGCCTGTGGTGTTCTGTGATCCTATGAGATGTGGGAGAAGAGGGAGCTCAGACCAAAAGTCTGAAATATTCATGTCAGTTCCCATGAGTGACGGTCCTTCCTGAATTGATTTCCCAACTCTTCTAAATTCAATACTTCATCTGAAACATATTGCTTGTGTTCTGAGGGTTTTTCTTTTTCATTTCTTGTGGAAAACGAGCAAGACTTTCACATTGGTTAAATCTCATTGTTAGATTGCAAACTTGATGCATTTGTACAAACTCCCTTTTTGAACAGGTAGTTGCACAGTGTATTGTAGCCAGTAGCCTGGGGGGAGTCTTTCCTTTGACCTTCCCTTTCCAGATATAGCCTATTTGCAAAATATGTTCATGCAGAACAGCTGGGTGCTGTGGGTGATGTTGATCAGAGGGTTAATTCAAAGTGTGTGAGAAGCCATAAATATTGGGAAAAGTGTTGATGGAAAAAGAAGGGCAGTTGCTTGCTTGAGGGCTTCACCTCTTGGTTTTTGTGTTCCTCCTCAAACTGCATTAATGCTGCAGTCATAGAAAGGCAGGGTTACTGTTCTGGCTGTGTCTCAGCTGCCTCTCTTAGTTTCAGGTAGAGCAGTGTAAGGAGGTAAAACTAACAGGCTCTGAAGTCTTGTTTCTCCGCTGTAGAGGTGTGTGTGAGCATTGCTGCTAACACCAAGTATTTGAGATCTTGCAAGTTCTTGGTCTTGGCGTAGCGAGTTGCAAGTGTGAGCACATGAGGAGGCTTTTGACTCTGGTGTTGCTCTAGCTTGGTTTATATCTAGGTGTAATTTGCACCTTGACTGCACAGATAAGGGCACATACATTTGAGAAGTGGTTGGTTTCCTGCTTTTAGGAATGCGAGTGCTGCAGTTGCCCCTACAGAGCTCTTGCAGATTTAAATATCCAGTTGGTGGCTGGCTGTTGCTGAAAGTCAGGTTTTAACAGGTGTAAGTTATGCTGCAGTTCACTTGCATACAGTTGCTGCCTTTGGTATAGCAAGTGTTTCAAAATGAAAATGTTTGTCCAAGGCATTTGCCTTTTCAAGCCTGTGATGAAGGAGTGGGGGGACCCAAAGGAGCAGCTACCAGCTGTTCATGGGCTTCTACTGATAGGAGTCTATTTTAAGGGATAGACCATAAGGAACAAAGATATTTTCATCCCAGAATATGTTCTCTGGAGTTGCACAGTCTATACAACGGCTTTGGCCCAGTGCCATCTTCTTCCAGTGACTCATATCCCAGTTGCTAAAGAATATGATGTTAGTAGCAAGAATTGGGCACTTTGCATGTCAAATTTCTTCCTTTCGGTGCTGCACTCTTGCTTTCCACCTGCTAATGTTCATTTCTTGGGGTATACTCTTAAATGCAGTCCTAGTGGGAGGTGGGGAAGTAAGCAAGGAAACCCCAGAAGCATATGGTATGAAACTGGCCAGCGATATGCAAGAAGCAGAGGAAAAAGCTGCTTAAATTGAAGATACACACCAGAAGTTCAATAAACTCGTTTACTTTGAGATTGATCAAAAATTGTATTTGCTTCCAGCTTTATGTTGTAGAAATCCTATTCCTTAGCTGGGTGGAGGCTCCAGGTGCCTCTGCTATCCACAAAGATATGATTGAAAAATATCATTATAAAAAAAATGGCATGTAGCTTGGAGTTTAAAATGAAGATATGATATTAAAATTCCTCATTCTGAGTTACTCTGACTCATTAGGTTTAATTAGGGGAAGTCTCAGCAGTGTAACGTTTTGAGTGGGGCTGCATTCCTTTTATTGTTTTTTCTCTTAGTACAGAAAACCCAAAATCCAACAGTGCAGGGGAAGCCAGTGACACTGCATCTTCAGTGAGAGATGTTAGTAGTTACAGGAGGGAAGAGGCGGAGGGAGAAGATTAAAAACTCAATCAGCATTAATTGGTGTTTGGATCGCTTGGCACTAATGCTCAGTTAGAGGATACCCCCACTTGCATGAATCTTACTGTGCAACTTGAATTCTATTTACCATTTAAGAATCAATGCAGATGCCTGGAGGCAAAGCATATGGCCCCAAAATGTTTTAAGTGCAATAGAGAACAGGGTGTTCTCTATCATTCTAGAAGCTGAAGAGCTAAAAATAAAAATATAGTAGGTATTTGTGTGCATGTATATACAGCACTTCTGTGCAACAGTGCCATTTGCAGTGTCTCTGCACAGTCAGCCTTTTTGCATACCAGAAAGTCGGACAACTTCTTGGTACAGCTGTAAACATCCACAATTTCAAGCTGCTTGCTGAGGCCTGAGTTATCCTGCTAAACGGCTTTATATAGATAAATATATATAATGAAACTTCCTCTTCCCCAATTCCCTCTAATGACACTGTTCTAATGAAGTGATTAGACATCCTTATCCCAGCTAGGGATGCTTCCAAATGAAGCTGCAATACCCATCTTGCTGGGATTATCCTTCAGGCGCAATTTAAATGACCCAACAGCAAATATATCCACTTTAATGTGACACTTGCTGTCCTTGCTGCTTTCTCCTAACAACTCTGTAAGACATTATAATCTTTGCCCTTCAAGTTGTGAATACTGTTTTCTTAAAAAGAAAATCTTGTTGGTAAGCCCTTTCTTTGCCTCCTTTTCCTTATAAACTCTAAATTCTATGCTGCTTTAACAGGCATTTTCTTATCGTTGGAAGTATCCAAGTAGGATGGAAACCAACTGAACCCATAAAATATACTTATCTTGTATATGCATCTTCAGTTTGTGCTATTTCCTCTGCTATTTTGTATTGTTTTGACTCCCTCTAACTTTTCTGTTCAGGTTACTACCTTAGCAATCTGCATGAGATGGGTTTTGTTTAAAAGCTAATTCAGTCATTAGTAGTTTGATAAAGAGATGCTGAGGCAGTGCTACCTCTCTCTTGATCTTTTTGCTTCCCCATGTTTCAGCTCTTTCTAATTTTATGTAGGCCATTTGGAAATACACTGTGTCTCCAGTTACTGCCTACTAGTTTTCCCTTTGCTCAACATTTAATAGAAAAGTGAGATTTTTCTCCCCAGAACTCCCATGTCTGCCTTTATACCAGCCTCAGCTATGGATCTGTTTATCCTGATTAGAATTAAAGCACATGGACTGCCAATACTAGGGGTAAGAGATCAAGTGGGATTTGGAATCATGTGTTTTCATTTTAAATTGCAATCCCAAAGGTGTGCTTAAAATTAAAAGGCTTAAACTTTTTTTTTTTACACTAGTCTGCATAAAATTTTTGCTTGGTGTAAGGATACAATGTGATGGGGTATAAGGAGACATGCTCCAGTCCATGCCAGTTGCCTGGAGCTCCCTTGGAAATCAGTTAGGTGGATTGCTGCTGTGCTCTGTGCTGTGCCTTGTGGATCAATGCAAGTGAATAAAATATTATACATTCCAGGTTTAATTGCTTTGCATTTTAAAATTGTCTAAAAGTGCTTTTATCACTAGATTATGTACAGATTGAAACAGTGGTTTCAGATATTCCTTTGCATAGGACACTGCTCTGTGCACAGTGGATATAAGGGCAGAGAAGATGCTGAACACAGCCAAGAGGCTGGAACATGAGCACTCTGGTATTTTCTAGGATTTTTAGACACTTGGTTCTGAATTATGGCAGGCACAAGCCTCCCGACAGCAACTGAATAAGGGATGTGCAAGCTCCGCAAGCACATCTTGAGGCAGGTGCAAGGAAACATTTCTAGCTCGGTGTGGTGGTCTCTACATGCTGTGGATAACCTTTCCCTCAATCTCATAAAGCAAGGAGGTTCTGGGATAAAACTGGTGCTGAGCACGTATCTTGCTTTGGCTCTGCGGTGATGGTGAGCTGTGTTGGGAACCTGCAATGCAGACGATAAGCTGGATTTGTCTGCTTGTGCTCAGAACAACAGAGAGGGGTTTTCTTGCTGCCAAGAGCAGGACTAATGATTTGAGTTACTGCTTCCTGGTAGAAATAGAGGAGTCTGAGTCTAGCCCTGTTACTTTTGCTAGAATATGATACTGCTATAATGTTGTTGCACTACTTTATTATTTGCAGCAGTGGGTTAAAATCGGAATGTTCTTGATTTTGTTGGTTTATGGCTGAAAGTTCTAACACTATTTTATCGGTTTGGATTTAATTATCCTTCCTCAGGGAGAGGATTAACATAAGTACAGCTGTATTGGTGTGTACCCGGGGTTGTATAATAGGGGAGCTTGTGCCAAGCAAACAAGCAGGCCCTGTCCAGAAGAGCTTATATTCTAGTGGGCCAAACAAATACGGGAAAAATAGGAACGGGGCACATTATGTGGCCATTGCAGCTAACTTTACATGGAGTGTAGAGACAAGTGGCAGAAAGGGAAGAATTTAATTATTTTCCATGTGTCCAGGATCTTAAGGATAACACTTCTTCCTATAGTTTTCCCTGAATTCTTCCATCTCCTAAACATAGCCCCTGTTGCACTATGCTGGATGTTCAGTGGATATAGATACCTACACTTGCACCTTCACTTCTTTTAGAGTCTCTTGTGATGACTTTGCTTGCAAGTTACTGTCCCTCTCTCTGCCACTGATGCTCCATGTGGTCACTTCATTTGTATGGCTCATTTAACTAGATAGTGCCTCCTTACAGAGCTGTCAGGCACAGGCGCTAATGACTTTCCTGATGGATCAGGAAGCGAAGCTTCAACTCATTAGGAGCTTGAGATGTTTAATACTTTAAATGTTTATGAAAAATAGGCAACTCCAAGAAAACATTACATTCTTGAAAAGATGATGTACACTCCCTTCAAAAAGCAGAGGTGAAGATGTCTCTAGAAGCTAACTAGGGCTATAACCAATTTTAAAAATAAAAAAGAGTTATTCTCCTATAATTGAGGAACCTGAAGATGAAAACACTTGGGCAACACTTCCTTCCCCTTCTCTGACAGCCAATTGTTTGGGTGAATCCTTCCCACAATTTTCAAGTTCTTTTCTTTATGTCTTGTCAGAGATAAGATGATTGTGGACAAATAATGATGATAGGGATCTGTAATTATATGTGACTGATGATTATATCTGACATCCTTTCCTAGTATCCACTGATATGTCCAGAGACAAGTACAAAACAAACAGTTTTCTCTGCTAGCACAAATAAATTTTATGCTCAAGGTACCACTTACCATGAGATTTTTGGACAGGTTTTTGCACAGAGTTTGGAAAATATTAGTAAAAACAGTGTGTGCCTGGAGAACAGTCTCTGCTTTCTTTTATATTTTTAAAGTTGGTAAATTATGAGTAAAGAGAATGAGTGGTGAGACTGAGAGCTCTTCTTGAATGTCAACCCTTAATTCTGTAAGGACATCTTTAACTAAAGCATCTTTAACTAAAGACCACATACCTTTTTCTGTTAATTTGAGTGGTGATAATACCATTATTCTGAGTAGTGAAACATTAAGACTCTCCTTTATGCAATGTGTTTACTGTTTTGATATGTATGTATACTTTTAAAATATGGTGACTATTCTAAAGACAGCCTTTTAAGTTTGAAGTCTTGGTGCTTGTATAACTACTTAGAAGCCTTCAAATCTACCACTAACCCTCCACACCGCCTCTGTCTGAACAACTTAAATGAAATACTGCTCTTGGGAAGGGTAAGAGGATAATACTTAGCTTAACTGCACTTTATTTGGTACTTGACAAAATGATCAGTTGTAGGACAATCATTAAAATCATAGGCTATAAGCTGCTGTCCTTTGAAGTAAATTATATGTTGCAAGATATGTGGGTCTTTGTCTCTTATCACACCAAATGGAGTGATATCATGATTTTTCCTAAGCCATCAGGATTTTTCAGGTTCCCCCTATTTTCCTCAGTTTGCTATTTTTAAATAAAATGTTTTGACTAATAAAGAATTAAACCAGTGGAATAAATTGTAGAATTAAACTACTATTTTTGCTTTGGGTTTTCCTTGTTAGCAGTGACCACATTTCAACCCTGATGAAATAAGTCAGTTATGTAGCTAGGGGCTGTATTTCATCTTCCCTCTGCAATCTCCTTCCGTAGTTATCTTTTTGTTCAAAAACAAGTGGAGGTCAGGTTGTGCAAAGAAACCCCATGATGAGTTAAATGATAAAGACCAGAAAGGCCCGGAGCACTGAAGTCTGTGGTGTTCCTCTTCCATTTAGAGCAAATTACCTATTTCAGCTTCAAACCTCAATGGGGGTGGATATAAATTGTTCATTTTTTTTTATTTACTCTTAATTTTGTGTTTGCCACCCTACCTGTGCTCTGTGTATTTGCAGGAAGCGTGAGCTCTGCGGGATGCCAAATGACCACTTTCCAGTGCTGTTTCCTGTGCCTCTCTCTGTTTTATTGTGTCAGCCCTCCTGGACTGGCAGTTGAATGGGCTTGAACCTGAGGTGGAAGGACTGGGTCAGGCAGAGCCTTCCTTTTCCCTGGGGAAGGGAAATATGTGCAACTTGTGGTGAAAAGGCCTATGAAGAACTGAAACTGTGTGGTGGTTTTTCCTTTTTTTTTTTTCTCTAAGATTAAAAGGAATTAAATTGGAGGATTAAGGCTCAGGTTCTGTGCAGAAACAGTCTCACTTTCTTTTTCAATTTGCAAATGTCTTCTAAAACCCAGCACTGAAGTGATTATATAAAGTAGGAGGCAGGTTTTCTCCTCCATGAAGAGCCGTTGTAATGTTTTATCATAACCCGGCTCTTCTAAAACAGCTTTGAGTGTTGTGGAGACCAGCTCATTAGAGATGGTGATTATATGCACTTGTTTAAATCTCTTTAATGAGTTGGGCTGTGTGATGATCCTGATGTGTATACCTTGAATTGGCTTCATATATTCAAATGGCATGTGTTAGGACTCCTAAATCCTCATCCTACGGAATAAGTGAAAAAATAACTTGTTTCTAGTAACACATGAAAAGATCCATAAACATTTAAGGATTTAATGGTAAATATTTTTTCTCATTAATTCTAAAATGAAAACTTTGATTATAAACAGTTTAAACTATAGTGATACAATGGAGATTGCTTATTGGGATAGAATTACTTTAAAGACTATCTTGGGGCCAGTATGGCATTGGACTTCTTATTTAATTATTTCATATTTAATTAATTTAATTATTTCAAAGTTCGTTAGTGGAGGGTCTGGTTTCCTTTCAGTTTTTATAATTGGAAAGGAAACTGGAGAAGAATGACATGTTTGTCTAAATAGACAACTATTAATTTCATCATGAATTAGGATTCTTCCAGTTCAGTGAAGTATGTATCTCTGTGTAGATGCCTTTTTTTTTTTTTTTTTTTTTTGAAATAGAATTAAACTGCTTAGAATCGTTTGTTTCACCATGTCTGATTCTTTTTCAAGCACTATGGAAGTGATACTGTACAGCTTCAGTCTTACTGGCTCTGGTAGATCCCAGTATTTCTCTGTACAGTGGGCAGAAATGTGCCTGTGACCCTGGATTTATACATGAGGGCTTCTTGAAGCAGGTCTGCTAGATGCTTATGATGCTTGACACATGACACAGCAGTTCTAGCACATTATCCAATACATACAGTTAGTATCTCAATTTTTTAGGAGCTATTCCTACTAGTAGACTTTATAGGTAAACATCCATTTTTATCAGATCGTGGTATTTTTTTCCCCAAGTTCTTTATTTAAAAGATCATTTCCAAGGTTGCTAGGTCTAAAATGACCATTCTTGGCAGCTGTCCTAACTGTTTGTTCATTTCATTAATTTTCTTGCTGAATCATGGATTAGTTTGGTAAAACATATACATCCAATTAATTCCTCAAGGTAAAAAGCAGAGACTGCTCATATAGGAAAAAAAAATAGACCTTCAAACTACACTTGGCAGATGCTTTGGATTGTTTTTAGATTATTTTCTCAGGTGGGATTTTTTTGTTTAAAAAATGCTTTTGTCCTATGCAAGGAAGCAAGAATTGGCATTCCAAGCACGCCTGGAAATTCTGTTGGTCTTTGTCTTGCTTGATTAAAATCTGCAGGAGTGAAGAGCATGGAGAAGGACTGTAGGTCCCCTTCATATCTCCAACGTTGGAGTTTGAATGACCTTGTCCTGCAGTGGAAGACAGACTGATGAACTGCAGTGATCTGTATCTCAAGCACCTGCTTGAGAAGATCAACCATCGCAATGTCAATCCAAGGTATGGGCTTTTTTCCGATTTTCATAAGCTTAATATAATTTTTATGATAGTACCTCTGTTTTGTATGACCCTAAAACACAATGTCTTAACCATCAAGTAATAAAGTGTCCACAAGATGGCACTTTCGTTTTGTGTAGCTCCTGGAGATTAATCACTTGCCAGGCTGGCTGAAAAAGGAGTAAAACAAAAACCCTTTCCCAAGCAAGCCCAGTGTTACCCTCCAGAATAAAAGCAAGTTCATTCATAAGAACAGCATCTCATATCCTGTAGCTTAAAAAAAAACAAAATCAAATGACTTCTTTCAATCTAGTTTTTTTTGTAAAGCAGAAGTGCTTGGCAATTTAAAGTACTTGCCATGCTGTTTAGTATATAAACTTTTTCTGACTATCCATAAACTTGGGCAGGGTTTATAGCAGTGATCGTTGGTGTGATATCAAGTGAAGCAGAATAGGGAATACCACTGCCAGCTTAATGCAGAGTAGTATATTTGTACAAATAGAGCAAAGGGGTTCCCACATCAGTTTTAGCATTGGTATGAGTATTGGTCTTCTTAGAACAACTTGTTGATTGATATTCTATGGCTCTCCTGCAAGTTCCAAGCTTTGTGCTCTTTGGTTATAGCCAAAGTCTGGTTTGTTACATGCTTCAGCATCCCACTCATGACCTCTGGATGGAAAAGGACAGTGTTTTGCTCAAGGATGCTATGGCCATGGGCTGCTCACAACCACTGCTTTGGTCTTGAGGTCTAATACAGTTTCTCAAGACATACAAAGTCAACAAAGCCTAAGTTTACCATTGAATTCTTCATGCTACCAAGAACACTTTCAAATTATTGAAGCAATATTTTTGAGACAAGATAATAATATCTCCAATCTCCAACGTTCTTGCATGCTATTTTAAGCATTTCTTTCCTTTCAAAAGGGCTTTATAGAAGGTTTAAGATTGCATTTGATTGCTTGGTAGGCTGGTCATGTTAAGCTTTTTGCAAGATGCAATTGCCTGCAGTTCTCTTCCTCCCAAGAGCAGTCTATTTCTGTTTTATCTGAATGCTGGAACATCACTTGCTCTCTGTGACTCACTCCTGAAGTGTGTGGGTCCTGATGCTCTAATAAAAATTTTTCACTTCCTTGCCAGCTGACTCGAATCCCTGCCTCTGGCTGGGCTTCCACAGTGTGCAAAGGGAGCGCTTGCCTCTCCTGCTGGCTGGGATCAGCCCAATCCCATGGAAGGACACTGGAGGAGGTGGAAAAACTGAGTGGGGAGCGAGAAGGCGGATTGGGGCAACAAAACAGATGCTCTGGCTTTACTGAAAGCACTGATGTTTTCAATGACTTTGCTAAGCATAGGAACATGTTGCTCAGAGTAGCTGAGAGATGGATCCAGAAATGGTTGACCAAGATAGAGCTGAGACAGCAAACTCCAAGTAGGATTTCTGATTCCTCATGGATTTGGGTCTCCATGTATTATGGAGGCAGTGTGGACTGAACTGATGGCGAGGGGAATCTCGACCGCTGTGTTAGCTTCCTGACTATGCACTGTGTTGTTATTTCAGAGCTAGAATAAGTTGTAGAAGAAAGACGTGAGCAGAAACTGAAGACCAATTCTTTGAGGGAGACTTTATGTACCTAAAAGCTTGACAGAATTCTGGTCTTTGGGGCAAGAAACCCCCACCTGCACTTATGGGCTGTGCTATTCCTGCTTCTGCTTAACGTTGGAGAAAAAGCTGCTTTAATGAGAGCTGTAGGTTCTCCTTAAACCGTACATCCTCAGCTCGTGTGCTCCTCGGAGACGGAGCTCCGTGCTCCCAGAAACTGCATTCCGAGCTAAGGTGGCTGCACCAGGCTTGGACATTAACACTCTATTGGGAGCTGTGATAGACACCTGAAACTCACTTTTCTGCCTAATGCAGAGGCCGTTCGTATAGAAGACTTAAAAAGACATTTTGTTTCCCTCTCCTCTCCTCTCCTCTCCTCTCCGTGCTGCAGTACCTGTTGCCTCACGCCTCCCTTACCGCGGTTGTACCCGTGAGTGTCACAACCCTCGGTGTTTGCGATGCCACAGCTGCCCCTCGGGGCAGCGCTCCCAGTCGCTCCCTCGAGGCGGCCGTTACCCCGCGGCCCCGGCCGAGCTGCGGGACGCGGCGCACAGCTAACGCGCCCGCGGGAGCCCCTCGTC
>JAWLRI010000640.1:7338454-7372627 GCA_034781795.1 Crypturellus tataupa
TCGGGCCCGGCCGCGCGAGGGGCCGGGGGGCCCGGCCGCCGCCTCAGGTGGGGACGAGTGGGCGGCAGCGCAGGTTGTGCCGGGTCGTGGTTGTTTATTGGATTCAGCAGGCGAGGTTTGCGCTGGTCCCCGTGCCGGGAGGGTTTCTGTGTGCGGTGTCCTATGAACTCGCTGAAAACCGGCCAGGCAGCGAGTTCAGTAAAAGTTTTTTCCCCTTGCGGATACTCTCCTCCCACTCAGGCTGCAGTGAACGAGCCTCCCCGGTCGCGTTGGCGCTGCAGCCCCCGGGGCTCCTGTGTGTCCGTGCGGGGCACAGTGACCCCCGGGAGCTTCAATTCTCCCCAAACTGCCCCAAAAGTCGTGGTTGAAGGCGGTGGGTTCGGACACTGCTGCGTGGAGGTGCCTGCATCCGTCGTGCTCAGGTTGCGCTGTGTTGCTGCTGTCTTATCCAGGGAAATATTCACGGGAGTAGTTGGAATTTAGATCCTATTCTGGCACGATTAGCCTCGTGGTTCATTATTTGGTACGGATTCCTCACGTTTACGGGCACATTTATTTGCTGGGTGTTTAGTATGTGGAAAGCATTGGATAAACTGTAGGAGTGTAAGCCCTGTACATTAAGCAATGCTGTATATATGTGTTTATGTGTTGCATGAGAATATAATCTTAATCCAAAGAGATCTTGTATGAGCCCAAGGGAATCAATAATCCGATTTTTAGTTCACTTTTGGTGAAGCCTGAAATGTGTGTATTTCGTTTGTGGGTCAACTCCTAGTGTTTTAACTGTCTGATAACAGGTAGAGCCCCACCACTTCAAACCAAAAGTGTGATCCTTAATAGCACATGCTCTGGAGCTTGTTTTAAACTAAAAGCTGCAGAGTTGTACACAAAACTGCATCTTAAAATATTTAATCAAGTTTAATCAGACTTCCTTGTTTTAAATCTCTGTGTAAAAAGCTTGTAACTCTTCGCACTCTTCAAGTACAAGTTTGTGGAACGCATTTCTAGTGCTGAATGTAGAAAATAGTGTCATCTGGGGCAGTAATAAAGGATCATATAATGAAGAAGCAGTAATAAAGGATCATATAATGAGGAAGCAGCATTTGTGTCTGTGCTGGGGGGACACGTGCTTCAGCTGGTGGCTGTGGCACCTGCCTTCCTCCTCCTCCTCCTCCCTGGCCTTTCCACGTGGCTGCTCTTCAGTCCCCTTGTGTGTAGGTGCTTGGAGTCCTGTTGCGTTGTCTAAGCACAGCAGGATGCCTGTTGAAGCCAGAGATGGGTAACTGTGAATATTAAATAATACGTTGCCTCTTATTAGTGGTTCTTTAGCTGTGTAGTACTGAAAATCAGAGCCCCGACTCTGCTCATGTTGATGGCTGTGTTGAGTTTTACGGCAGGTCAGTTAATCTGAACTCTCCATCCTGGTCAACTTGGCATCCCTAGTTTATACCAAGCTAAAGAATTGAGCTCAAGTAGCATTTTTTTTTCCCTCCTGTCCAAGCATATGTGTATGACAAAAGAGAAATATGCAGGAAAAGTGTGAAAGAATCAGTGGTGAGACTGGTAGGTGAGACAGTGGTGAACTGGTAGGATTCTAGGTTTGTTCCCATTTTCTCCTTTTACTGGTTTTCAGAGCTATTCCCCCTTTTTTTTGCTGTTAAATAAGAATTAATTTATAAGAAATGCTTTGGAATAAAGTTTTAAACCAGACCTCAGCTGTGCATGACCAAGTAGGAAGCTTGCATCATCTTTGCATTTGGCATTAGCGAGACCACTGCAAGAATACTGTGTCAAGCCTAGAGCATAGTGCTTCAAGGAGCCTTCTGAATGAATAAGGACTGCAAATAGCTCCTGCGGGAGAAATTCAAGAGCTCGATATGTTATTTTGATCAAAGAAAAAGGCAAGAAGACGCATGATTGTGATGTTTGTGTGTGGATTGTGAGCAGAAAGTCTACCAGAAAGGGATGATTAACAAGATCAAGTGGCTAAAGTCTTGAGCCAGACACATTTGCAGTGATGAGGTAACTCATTGCATGATGCTCATCAGTGAGAAATTCTAGGTTTACCTAAATACAACAGGCATACAACCGCTTTCTTTTACAGAAGGCTATGTGGATGATGATAGTAGACTATCTCTGCATTAATACGTGAATCTTTGTAAAAGAATTTCATGAAATGTGGTTCTCTATTATCAAAGGATCCTGCTGAACTTAGATCAGTGCTGATATGACTATCACAAGAGCTTAAAAGTGACTAAAAAACATGGGAGGTTGCATGACTTAGTAGTGTTCCATCTTCAGAACTTCTAATGTCCCGTGGGCTATGGATTTCATATCAGAAAAGTGTCCAGAAGGCCAAGGAGAAGGTAGAAAAAGGTAGAAGAGAAACAAAACCCATTTTCATAGGTTAACTTCTGAACAATTTGGCTACTATGGAAAAATGCCAAGTACAATAGATTGGTTAAGAGAAGAGCCCAGTGTTTGGGGGATGTTGGGGGCTGACTATTATATTGAAACAAATTAGGTGGATGTAACTTGGAAGGAGTTTTACAAGGCTGACCAAGACTTGCTTGTTTCTCAAGGGGCAATAGACCAGTGATGTCCACTGAAAAGGAAGCTGGCCATGTAACTTTCCTGCTAATTTCAGCAGAATGCAGTAGGTTCCTATTTTCTCTTTGATCCCTGGACTCTGTTTTTAAATGACTCTCTAAAATTTGTTTATATTTAGGAGCTTCATTTGATGCTCTGAGAAGTTCCCTGAGGACTTTACCTTCCCTGCTGTATATCTGCATCCTGTTAGGAATTGTCTAAATTCGTATTAAGCTTCCTCTAAGTGGCTAAGTAAAATAACGTTAGGTGTTATGTATGAAAGGAGTATATTATTTAATACATTGACAGTTAGTTCTAAGGCTACTTTTAAAGTATGTGTGCTAATTTGCTGGTGTAGGCCAGGTTTGTGGTTTGAAAAGATTTACTTTGGCAAAGCTTGATGTGAAAGTATCTATGCAGAGTGATGGGTTGGAAATTCTACAAAAACTTTTATTTGAAGAAAACCATGTGCATAGTAGCAATTTCCAAGTAGATTTGGGTATATTTATCTGCCCATTATAGTTCTTATTTTACGGATGAATATGCTAAGTGTTATTCAGAATTATTTGGCCATATGTTGCTGTTTTTATGGAACTTCATTTTGCAGGCTCTTTATATAAGTGAAATTATTCTCTCCTACCCAAAATGAGATGGCATGTTGTAAGAAGAGAGGAATGTTATTTCAAATGTTATACCTTTTTGCAAAAGAGCAGATGGTCTTTGTATGTGGGGCTTCAAGTAAGTTTTACATTTTGTTGAAGCTACTACTTTTTTCCAGATTGCCTAAGTGAAATTACTGTTTTTTAGCTTTTCTGGAATGTGCCAGGTAATGTAATACTTGATGGCAGTGGTGTGTTTTTAAAATTGTAAATGGTTAGTGTTTTTAAAATTGGGAAACGGTTAGAGTTGTATTGACCCACCATGGTTTTATTTTATGATCCTAATGTGGTTTTGTATAATGTGGATTGTTGCAGTCAAGATTAGAGAAGAGAAGCTTGCCTAAAATGTAAGTAGGTTGTATTTTGACAGGAGGGGATGAGGTAGAAGCTGAACTGAAGCTGAAAATCCAAAGTTCCTTGGATTTTCCTGCTAGCATCCTTTTTAAAGATGAGCATCCCACTTTTCTAGTCTTTGGGAGCCTCCTCTGATCATCACAACTTTCTGTACAAAGCTGATATTGTATCTGGCAATGTTGGCCGGCTCTTGACCCTCCTTGGATGCCTCCCATCCACTCTTGTTATCAGCTTTCTACAGTTAATTTGAGGCTCTTTTGTATCAACTAAAGTTGATACAAAAAACCTGAACAAATAATTGTCATGTGATAGAAAATAAATAGGAATATATTGAATGTGAAATTTGGGCCCCCCTGGTTACTCCCTTTAGGGCACAAAGGAATTTGACAGTGAAGGAATTGATTGATAGGACCCGCAGTCTATGTTGAAATGTTAAATTATTAAAATAGTCCTTTTTTATAAATGTATGCTAGCAGATTTACATTTGTTAATAGCAAAACATCATGCTGGGTGAGACTAAGGGCAACAATTTACATTGTATGGCTGTCTAAATTAGTTAATTGGATTTCAGTGGTATTCCCTTGTTCAGTTTGTTCTCTTTTTTGGAATGACAGTGCTGGGACGTGTTTAGGAGCATACTTCCTTTGCAATGATCTGCTTCAAATATCCTAGCTCCGGAACTATTTTAGTAGGAAGAAATCCATATGCATTCCAGTACGGAGACTCCTTCTTGCATGAATAATTGTAAGAGTAATTAAACAGAGGAAGAAAGAGTATCGAGCTGCTCTAGGTCTGTATTCTGCAGCTACGATAAGCCAAAAATTGCAATATGGCCTTTTATAAAACAGTCATCTTCCTGTTGGTACTAACTACCGCTGGGGAACCGTTGCGGTATGAACTATGGCATGAGGGAATTAGCTCTGAGGAGGAAACCGGTACCTCTGGGATCACCTACATCCATATCTAAAAGCAAAATGTGCTCAGCCTCAGGCTAATGTGTTAGACTTATCTGAAACTGAGTTATGGGAACCTGTTCAAATATTAGTGGGCTAAATCACTTAGAGGTCTTTGAGGAAAGCGATGGGAAATAATTGCCGTAGTTGAAGAAAGCATGAGCCTGGTTTATTAAAGGTGATAGTTGTGACACAAAATACCCTCTGTGTGGTACATCAGGACACAGGGAATGTTCAGTATCAAGTGAGGCTGGAACAGCCATTCCAATGGTCCGTCTGGGGAAAAAGGCCAAGTTCTGATTGAAAAGGGCAGGGTAGTTGTGCGGTCGCATTAAGGCAGTATTGAACAACACTGGTTATGTCTGTATGGAGCTAGTGAGGGCTGCAGGGCTGTATTTGCTACTGAATTAGACCAACCCTATGTATGTAATAGTGTCTATAAGAATACTTGAACAAGAGGGTGTTGAAATCTTTGAAAAAGCCTGCTCTTGTGTTCAGTCCAAAACACTGGCCTAGACCTGACATTGGAACATATGTTCAGCATGCAGAACTACTGCTTTTTCTGCTTGCTTCCTCTGACACAGACAAGTATGTGAAAGTTTCCGGTTTTGTCTCAGGATGCAGAGAGAACAAATGGAAAGATATTTTAAAACAGATTTTTTTTGAAATTTCTATATATTCACATACCTAAGGCAATGCTGTGTTTGAGTGCCTACCCTTGGAAGGTTACAAACCAAGTGTGGTAGCTGCATTGGCTTGTAGCTTGATTTTTTTCTTTATGCAGATTAGAAAAAATAATGCAGTGAACTAGGAGGTCCTGGAGGCTATAGAGCACTTGATGCTTTGAGAAAAAAGCTCGTCCCGGTAGTTCTGCTCAGCTGCTGTACTTTCTGCAGTGTTATAGAGCCTATCTTGATTGCTGAGTTGCAGCTTCCACTTTACTTCACCCACCTACTTGTAGCATTTTCGGAATGAATCTCTTCAGACAAGCTTTTCACTTTCATGACCTGCCAAAGAAGCTTAATCCTCTTCGTGGTTTCGAACAGCTGTTTTTAATAAACGTGGGTGTGAAAAGCTATGCATTTCCGATGTGTTCTAGCTGACTTGTCTGCACTGTTAATGCTCCCCTGCAACAAAAACAATTGTGTGAAGGTACTTGGGGCTTTCTGATCCTGTGCCACGCTTTGACGTCTATCTTGGACATTAGCTTTGAAACTTTGAAAGTTTAAAGCTAGCAAATTTGCACGTGCGTTATGAGTTTTTGCTTTTAAACCAGTTATAAAGAACCCTTCATTTTTCTAGAGCAAATACAATCTGCTGCATGAGGAAAAGCTAGAATATATTTTGGGTTGAAACTGCTTTATTTGTATGAAGGTAGAAAAATTGAAGCACTTGAGAACCAGCAACTCCCAGGAGCAAAAGTTTTTTCTCCTCATTATGTGATTTGAGGATATTGTGTGGCACACAATATGCTTTTCCTCCTTTGTTGCTTGTTTCCCTTTACAAACAATGTGCTACTGTGTACGTTTTGGGAATTGTACACATATTCCTCTTGGTTATTAGAATTAAAATCCCCTTTCACACACTCTATATGTATATGCACGTATGTATTTATATGTAGCAGTTAAGTATGCAAGCTTGCAGGAATTTATTTATGCATATGCTGTCTTGATTAGGTAGTCTTATGGCTTTGCAATTTGAAAATAGGTCTGCAAAGGGTATAGAATATTTACAGAAATTCTGCCTAATTCCTCTTGTATGAGGAATGCATTAAAGAAATCTGCCTCTTTAAAAGAAATACCTGGTTGGAACTTTGAATTGTGACATGAGGTGATGGGCAGCTGAGCTGTGTAAGCTGGTCTGTTGCAGTGGTTCCTAATGTTCCTCCTGCACTGTCTGTCTAGTGCTAAGGCTGAATCTCACTTGCTGCCGAGTTATTGCTAACAGATCAGGGCTTGGGGGGGTTCTCTCTGTACTGGTGCACGAGAGGAGGGACACGTATCCTGGCTGGGAGTTTGGAAGGCTGATCTGCAGGGGAGCTATTGCACAACCCGTGTTTTGGCAAAGTACTTGTGTTCTGATGCACAAAAGGGAGAAAAAGCTATTAATGTCAAAAGTGCGACTAAATTATTATTATGTTTATGGTCATCAAGAGTACATCTTTTTCTTCCTTTTAATGCAAAATTTGTATCAAGATTAGGTGTAGTTCCTTTTTGTAGTGTGTATTTGTGGTGTTTGGTTGTGAGCCCCATTTTTTTCCTGTGTTTAATATAGGTACATCTCATCTTTCTAAGGAGCTAATTAATGACACTTTCTATAAAGATGAGATGAAAAAGTGTTACCAAAAAAGAACAGGGAAAACTTAATTATTTTTAGTAGTGGTTCAAAATTCTGAAAATAACTGGTGTCCAGAGAAGGCATAAAACCTCAGTAAAAACTGTAAGATTATGTATCTCTTAGTCATATTATCAGAAATCTGTCTTTTTTTGTGTGTTGGAAAGTTTACATTTCCATTGTTGCCTCTGGAATAAATTAACTGATAGTTATAGAGAAAACTTCAAAATTTAAACTATTTTTCCACGTGGAATTTCCCTTCTTCCAACCTGCTACTTAAATGAACCTCTGCTTCAAATGTGTCCTGGCACCAAAACTTGCTGGTTTGTGAAGGAAAGTGGCAGGGGGGATTTTCTTTGACACTGTGTGGAAGATAATGGCTTACGCTGCTTCACAAACTGTCCTAAAATGTAGGCTGACCCTTGTCTTAATGTGTTTGGAGGGTAAACTCTCTGGATCATTTGCAAACAAAAGGAAATCAGCAATCTGGAAACAGGTAACATACGAATGATGGAAATCCAGACATAGGAGTTGACTTCTCCTTTATTAGCAAATAACTCTCCTTGGCCACATTCTGTATGCACCAGGTAGTTACTTAATTTACAGGAGCAAATGTTAATATTGACTCTGTCTTATCACATAATCTTATTTAAACCAGGACTTTCTAAAGACTATTAATTTCTGACAGTCGTACAGCCACTAACTGTCCCGTAGAGTGTGGTAGAGGGTGTATGAGATCTGCTCCTGTTTCCTGTGCACTGCTGCATACAATAACCGGGGTCCTCAGCAATGGGCATTGCATGTTGTTAATTGTGGCAGCAGGTGAGAAATGGAGCGAGTGTTGAAGAAAATTAAACCAACATGGGGGCTGCAGAATCAACTGTGAGTCCAGTTTATCAGGGCTTCATATTATAGGAGAACTAAGAGAGTCAGTATTTATCTATGGTACTGGAAGATGAGAGATTTATGGGTCTTTTTCCAGCATGTGGTTTCGATGCGTGTTAGTGTTTTAGTAGTACTCATGTTTCTTACATACTCCCTTGACTGAGTCATGTGTACTGAACAGCAGGTCAGACTTGACCAAAATCAATGTGCCTAGTCTGGAGCTGCAGGATTTTGCAATCAAATGGAGTGAAGTTGCTAAACTGTGTTTGAGAGCTTTTGTTCTTTTTAAAAATTGATCTTTAATTACTGAAGTTGTCTGCTAATAATTATATGCCTTAATGAAAGTGTTTAGAGATGCAAAATTATCAGGTGAGTCTATTATTTACATGTGAAAAAATATAGACAAGGCTTATTCCTTTCCTGTAAATGCTTTGTAAAGGGCTAAGGCAAAACATGGGTAGTGGGGATGCTCCTTTATGCCCCGAGTGCTCCAGCTGTCTAGCCTGGCTTTCCTGGCTAGGAATCCAGGAGCTGGTGCTGTGCTCCCATGTCCCTGTGCAAAGTCCCTTGCTGGGCTCCTGCCCAAAAGGGTAGCACATCCCTCGTGGAAGGGGGTACATAGGCCTTCTAAATACAGACTGGCAAATCCTCAAAACTGGGCTGGAAGAGTAAGTACATGACAGAAGTGTGAACTGGTGAAACACTCTGCCATCGCACGAAGCAAAGTTGAGGTGAAATTTTAAAAAATGCAGCTAGAGAAAATGGAATGTATTTTTATTTGGTTGTTCCTTTTGGATGCGGCGTTCTGAATAGAAATCCCAGTGGGAATTTGTGGAAAACTTTATGCATAGATAGCAAAGATTCATGAATAGTTTATTTCAGTTTATATACGCGTCCAGATCTGCAAAATCAGTAGCTTAAGGCAGGCCTGTAAGGATTCAATATTTTTTCCATAAAGTTGAGTTCAGCGGTAGTACAATGAAATTCTGTTTGCTTTTCTCAGGCAAGGACCTGCTTACACGGATTGCCCCAAACCTGCAGCTCCCCAGGTGAGTAATTCACACCCGCTCTCATCCAAAGGCAGCTGCTGCACAGCAGTGGCCTTGGGGGCAGATGAGCTGCAAACCCCTGTTTACCCTGCACCCCCTTCCTAACCCGAGGTGCAGAGAGGCAACAGACTAAAAAACCTGAAACTTATTTAATTCCCCACAGAAATGGGTGCTAATTTATACTAGGAGTCCTGTGACCTAGTGGTCATTTGGTTTTGACAGCCTTGGCAAGAAATCAGATGTGCCTGTGATTCCTGCTGTGTCCTTGCTCTTTTTCTATACTTTCACTTCCTTATCTGTAAAATGAGGGAGATTGCCCTCTTTCCATGAAGAAGTGGGAGAAATGTCAGAAAAAAGCAGTGAGCTAGATTAATTTATTACTTTGAGGTCGCATGATTTTAAAGACACTTATGTTACGAATTATTAAGCAAAGTTGGAGTCTCATTAGTGGAATGAGAGTTTATCAACAGCAGTCAATGTATCAAGAATGAAATATGTGGTGAGACAGTTGCTATGATTGTGAATACTTGAAAATACCATTAAAACAGCTAGAAAAGGCAATACAAATAAATGTGATCATGTTTTTGTCTACTTAAGTAGCTGGTAGAATTTGGATTGACTTGAGTTGCAGCAAGGCTACACCTGGTTGTATTAAAATAGCCCTGCTTCAAATATAAAGGCTAATTGTAGATACAAGGGTATGTTTTGTCAGGCAGTAGTGATATTTGTGTTCTGTAACATCCTGCTGGTCTGGTATTTACAATATAGTAGTGTAACTGCAGTTACTAATTGATGATAATGCGGTGTTCTGACTTTGGCTTCTTGTTATCCAGTCTTAATGTGGTATTTGAATGGAGTTTCTTAACATGCTTGAATGAGAGCTTCACACTGCATCTTCTGGCTTGGCCTTCAGCTAGAATAATCATTATCAACATCAGTTGTGTTATCAGGAAAGTGCTGCAGGTTCTCAGTGTCACGTGCAATTCCTGCATCAGGAATATTTGAGGTTGGTTGACTGTTGCTCAATGTTAAACTTCTAGTCTGGTCTAGACAGTGATGTTGTTGCAAAAATTGGTTGTGGCAGAAGGATGCTTTGGTTTGTCACCAGAGGCTGCACAATATAAATGAAAAGCGTATTTTGGGGGTCTGTGTATGTTCAGAGATTCACATTCTGGATGAATTTTTCTTTTGAACAAAATACTTAAGCTGAGAAATGTTGTTGCAGGCTGGATCACTGGGAAGAGCTGTTTATTACAGCGTTTATGTGTTAAATTGTCAGATACGAACCAATGAGAGTGTAGGGTATTGAGTTATGAAAGAAATACAGAGCCAAGCACAGTTTGTCATGACTGGGGAATATTCTGCTTTAACAGAAGCAGCGCTCAGCAGATTTAAAACAGAGCGAAACAGCACCACCAAAAAAGCCATTTAAGAATAAGCAAGAAAAACAGCAATTTCTTAAAATGTAAAACATCAGTGCAGTTAGGGCACACTGTGCCAGTGGGGATTTCTAATGGAAAATGAAATAGTGTAGTACAGGGCACAGTTCATATTTGGAGAGGGAAGTGAATGGATGCCTAAAACAGAGTGATGTTAGGAAAAAGGCTTAGGTTTCCTTCAGCTAAGTACATTGAAGAATATGTAGAGAGAGAAAATACTGTGGTAATATAAACTTAATTCCTGTTCTGCAGTTTTAAGACACAATCACAAAACAAACTGAACTGCAGGAATCATTTACTTGGAGTTGCTGAAGTCTCCTTTACTGTGGTGGTGAGGCAGACTTTTGTGTTAGGGAGATAATGGGAGATGAAGGTCTCAGAAATATTTCTGGACTTAGACTTTCTTGCTTACAATGAAATACCGTCTGACCCGAAAGGCCTGTCTTGAAGCAAGACAGACTACTGGAAAGAAGAAGTTCAGCTACACACCGAGCTGGCTGTAATTGCACAACTGTCCTTTAGCAAACTGAAAAGCTTGTGAGTTCTGAATAGCACAAGAACAGTTCATGCCACTGGGTACTAAAAGATTTCTTTCCTTTAAGCATTACTCTTATACCTATAAGATAACCCACCTCACCTCATGGAGAGGATTCCTATTTGCACTCTGATAGGATGGAGTGAAAGGGGAAAAGTCCCTTTGTAAGAAATGTTTCCCACACTATCTTCATAATCTCTACTTGAGTGAGAATCAACCAGGTGAGAAAATGAAAAATTATAACCTGCCAAGCACTGGTGGCAGATTGAAATGAAAAAATTGCAAGTTAATAACGGTGATGCCTCAGAAAAACTTGCTTGCCAATTTAACATTGCTTTATCCAAGGTCACATCTTGCAGCTGATTATTTTTAGTAATTTGCAGATGGAGGCTCTTTCTTACGGCAAATCAAGATCAGGGAAATACCAGGTACGGTTTAAAGCTCAAGGTTATCAATCTTTTCATATGAAAAGTAAATCGTGTTCTCTGCTTATTAGCTTAAGACTGGGCACAGAAAGCATTTCCATTTTATTGAAGTGGGAAGCCTACACTAGCCTTTATGGCAGCGATAAAGTTGATGTAACATGAAAACTCAGTGGATTTAAGGTGATGAGGGCTGAACGTGGGAGAAAGGAGAACTTGGCACGGTTTATTTTGGAGATTCTTGCTTCTTGCATGTGTATGTGATGATTTTTACCTAATAGCATTATAAAGGAAGCAGATTATATGGGGCAGTTTGTAAGCTTCTTAAAGTATGTCAACCTATTGCAAGCTGGTGCACAGTAAGTGCATCAAAAGGGGAGTTGGACTTTCAAAGAATAGCAGGGTTTTTTTGTGTGTGAATTGTAGCAGTAGTTACTTTTTTCTAGCACAATATGCACCTTCACCATAATGTAACATAGCTAAACTTGCTGCTCAGTGTGCTTAGTGTTGGTGAAAGATCACTGTTAGCTTGGGGAGAACCACTGCTCTAGGTCTGTGGTCTGGGCTGTTTAAGCGGAAATCTCCTGTGCTCTTGCTTTAATGTGGTTTTGGGGTTGTTACAATGCAGGGTACAAAATATTGTTATGCTGAAATTCTGTGGTTTTACAAAACCAAAACTCTTTTCTGTGGGGAAATTGTTTTTCAGCCACTGAAGTACTGCTTCATAGGAAAGAGTGCAGTGGTTCTGTCCAAAAGCTGGGCTTGGATGATGAAGTTTGATGTTTGAAGGAGTATCCTATTTGCATCTGCCCTTCCCCAGGTGTTCCTGGGGCTGTCTAAAGATCACAGTTGTCGGGGCTGTGATATAAACCTGGGCTTCTTGATGGAGTCTGCTGGACGTTCATTCAATAGGAACTTGGTTTGATTCTCCAGCAATATTTCATATTGTTAATAAACGTTTCATAGAAGTTCCTATCAAATCACTTGTGTCCTATGTGGTTTTGAGATCTGCCAACATATCTGCTTGAGAACTACTTAGATTTCTAGCTATCATGCACCACCTTAGTATAAGGTAGTTAATTAGCCCTCATTGAACGCTCATTGCTGTGAAGCTGTGACCGTATCAATCCTTATTTTAATATAAGTAAAATCAAAACTCATTGACAATCTGTTTCCTTGTCTCCTTCCTTACACAAAATTATATTTTAAAGCTTCTACATTTCCTCCAACTTCTGCAGCCTGCCGTTTCTGATATGCATCAGCTCTAGGCCAGCAGTGCTCTCCCAAATCCGCTCCCATCTGATGCATTGGGCTAATCTGTTGCAGCCCTGTAGTGGAGGAGACTGAATCCTCACTGACACATCCAGGCAGCTGCAGAGCTCTGCACCTAGGAGCAAAAATGCAAAGGAGTGTGAGACTTCAATCTCAATGGTTTTCTGCCATGTTATTTTTCTTCCTTGAAGTGGTTCAGCTTTAGGATATTTATAAAGCAAGCAAAGCAAGGAGGCTTTCGTGTTGCCCTTTGCTTGCATAACTCAGCCTTATCATCTAGTGTTATGTGGTATCTGATATCCAAATTCTGACAGAGCACGTGCTGGCCCAAGCTAGATGGAGCAGTTGCTGGATTATCTCCGTGTTCAAAGTGTAATCCCTTCACGGAACTAGGTGATACTTCTCCCATTTACACTAAGCCTGCTTTTCTTTTATCTGCAAAAGTGTGACATATCTATCAGATTTGAAGTATACACTCCTGCATGTGCACCCTTTCCACCATTTTTTTATGTCAAAGTAAGGAAATCTTAGTACAAACTAAATTCATCCCCTTTTTCTGTGAATGTACTTCTAGTGTGTTGGTTTTCTTAATGTTAAGAGTGGGAAGAAGCAGTTGACATCTGCAGGCGTTTGGGACATGAGTTTCTTTTGACATCTGCCAGGGCAGATCTGGAGTAGATGCCCTCTTCCTTTGAGGACAGCCGTTTGGGTTCTGCATGTTTTGTTTTTTCCATGGGATGAAATGACAGGCACATTGCTCGTGTGCAGGCAGCTGTGTAGGTGCAGAAGGAGGTACCTGTGACTTGCCCGGCAGTCTGATTTCTGATCTGTGTAACAAGAATGTCCTAACTGGAGTGCTCGAAAACACGGACGGGCTGCAGGCTGCTCTGCCTGCTGGGGGCAAGCGCTGAACAAGGTGCTTGCGGCACGCACATCTCAACACCAGGCCCTTTTGCTTGCCACCGTGGAATGAATGAGCTCGACTCCTTTTCACTTTGCTTCCAGCTTGAAGTTTCCTATGTGCTGTCCTTGGCCGAATGCTGATAATCGGCTCTTTAGTTGCTGATTAAGTGCATTGTTGCACAAAAGGTCCCCTAAGTTGTATGTGGCAAAAGCAGATCTCGCCAAGGCAAGAAGTGGAAAGGTAAGGCTGGTGCGAGTATTTGAACTACTTTTGGGTTGGATAGAGCAGGTTGCTTCAAACATATTAATACTTAGAAGTACAGAGCAGCCCAGTTTTTCTGCAGGAATCTCTTAGACTATTTTACACTCCTAAAAAAATCTTCTTTTAAAGCCCTTTCCTTGTGACAGCCACTTCTATATAAGAGTTCTTCACTTCTCACTATGCAAGATCCAAATTATTCATTGCATTTGGCCTTTCTCACCTTAACTCATAAATTCTTAGACTGGAGCTTTTTTATTTGTTTTTTAGAAGCACAATTTTAATGTATCTGATCCTGTGTACACAAGCTTGTATGCATTTTCTGGTAGGACTAAGTTTCGAAAGGTGGTAATGCAATGATGGGAGAAATTATAATTCTGTTAAAGTAGTTTTTTTAATGCTTGTTTGCTGATTATTAAAGTGTGCAAGAGGAGTTCCCTGACCACTACAAAATACTCCTTTTGCTGACAGAAAGCACACTGTGTTTGGATGACATTTATAACTGCAGTACTTCCAGAACAATTACGCTGGTGGTTCATTTTCCTATTGTTGGAATTACATTTGCATGTAGTAATTAATTGAAAATGGCATAATTGCTCTTTGAAGCACTGGAAATGCTCTCTGGGCTTAACTTAAGAGCAAATGTGTATTTACTCCTTGGGTAAGCAAACACTTAGATATCCTGGAGACGGCTAAAGGAAAATGCCTTTATTTATGAGCAATACGTACTCCTAGTCCCACAGGACCTGGTGGCCAGTGAATGCTAATTATTTGCTCGTTTGGTTATCCTGTTTTTTTCGGCAGATTTGATAGTGCTGCTTATGAAGCTTTGAATTTTACAGCAAAACTTTGTCTGTGGTCAAGCGTTGGTCTTTGTGCACCTAGACCTCATACTGTCTTGATAGGAAGTTTAATCAGTCTCTATCTTGGCAAGAACCTGGTAACTGATAAGAAGGTTTGGGCAAAGATCATTATGTTGATGTGATGCCCCTGTATTTTGCTCAGAGAAAGGCAGCCTGTGGTCATGCACTGGTTTGCATTGGATAGGAAAGAGCTATCTGGAGCATGTTGGCAATGTTAAATATTCCCCATTTTCTTTATGGATAATATTATCGATGTAACGATCATTTTTTTTTCTTAAATTCACAGCTAAAATATTGTTCAGAGTGTGAAGCACAATTGATAAATGCTAAGTTAGCGGTAGTTATTTATTAATGTGCTGTGATTTTGAGTTGAAATAATGCTGGATAATGCATATAAATCCGTTTTATCTTCTGACCTCATTTTTATCCCTCATATTATCTTCTAAAAGGCTTCTGTTTAACAGCTCTGTATAACACTTGGTATTAATATATCAGCCAGCTCTGACTACTCATTCTGTCCAGTTTTGGACCCTTCCAGGGTGCCTTGCTGTGAGGTGGATAAAACGCTGCTCTGTTACAGCCTTTCCTGGTGGGAAGACTCCCAGAACAATTTCATTTAATTCGGATATGGCTAGAACTGGGAGCCAGAGTGATGCTCCAGGTTCTGTGTCCAGTTTGTCTCTTCCTGGATGGGAAAACACTTGGCATGTTACCAGCTGGGGCATCTGTGACTCAACATGAACAAGACCTGTGTGCTGGGGTATTAGCCAGCCTTTCTAAGCTCTTCACGCAATTTTTTTTAGGTACTTTTCAAAATCTAGTTGCCTTTTTTCATCAATTTATCATTTGTTTTTGTATTAGAGCTAAAATCTTTGACTTTTTTTACAAAAGAGAATGAGTACAAAATCAAGTTCTGTTATTCTTTGTAAAAAATACCGTATGTGAAAAGTGGGGGGAAAATCTCTTCCTGCAGATTGAGGCTTTTCCCTTTGCTATTGCTTTTAAACATTTGAACACGCTCTTTACATGATGCTTAAGCCTTCAAGTTAAACTTACGAGCTGCTTTAACCAAGTTGAGTCCAAAAATGAGACCCAAACTGGGACAATAGCAAAGTGACACAAAGATTGACTACACTGTACTTTCTGGCTAAAGTGAAAACTGCTGAAATATAAATCCTATATCCTGGGATTTCACTGCCTGCTGGAACTAATCTCATTAACTTAAAACCACCTGAGGCTTAAGAGAGATATACATTGCTGTGGGAAATTATATTTATCTCATCCTAGGGGGAAATCCGTTCCCTCCCCCAGTTTACCTTACTTTTGACTTTGCTGTTCTTGAATTACCAGGTCACTTTTCCCCCCGGGAAAGTCATCACGGCTCGCAGCAGCGGGCTTGCAGTATCTGAAGTTCACTGCTATGTGAATGCAAGGTTCATGGTTTGAGTTTTTTCTAATATTTTTTAAAGAAAACAGATTGGGAAAATAATACTGCCATATAATAGCAGTTTGTTGACACCCACCTGCCCCTGAATATTTCCTTCAGAGTAACAGGCATAGACTACGGAATTAAAGATGGGAAGGAAAGCGACTTGTTGGAAATACTTGAGAGTTTATAGCCAGTATAACCTTAATACCGAGTTGTCTTTAAGGAGTAGTTTTAGAAAGGGAAATTAAATGACTCTGCTAATTGCTCTTTGAGTCAGAAATCTCAAATATGGGAAGGTGATTTTAGATGCAGCGAGACAGCTGTGTAACTGGGTTGCTCACTCCTGTGCTTTATGGATTGAGGCTGTGTGCCACATTGCTATATTCAGTGCTAAAGTCTGGCCAGTAGAAATATTCCCATTGACACAGAGACTTTGGGTGAAGTCTTATCTAATAATCCTGTTGGACTTTGCAGAGGGATGAGATGACCTTGTTCAAGTGTCTTTTAATGTTTGACCATGGGTAGAAAAAAAAAAAAAAAAAAGGATCAATTTTGGGCTACCCATTAACTGCTCAAACCTTAAAGGATTATTAAGGAAAAATGTAACATGGAAGCTGACCTAGCTCTCAAAAACAAACTTAAAAGCTAATTGTCTGCTCCGAGGAGGTATGTAGATGACCTTCAGCAGCAAAAGTGTTTCACCCTCAGCTCCCTCTTCCTGGGAGGAAATAATCCGGAGCCTTATGGATGGAAGTGGTTTGTGGATCTCCTCCAGACGTGCCCTAATTCTGCTTCCTCCTTTTCCTCTCAAGCCAGCGAGCCCTTCACTGGCATATTCCTGCTAATGACAACTCCAGTGATGTGGCATGGGAATCTTGGGATAGCCAGGGAAACGGAGGTGCCTATTGAAATGAGTAGGAGAAATGACCGCTTGGTAAAATGAGTTTCACTGAGTTTAGTGAAATCCAGCTCAATTCAAAGAAATGACTTGTGGATTTGAGCAACTTTTGTGTTAAAGTTCAATATTTCTAGCCTTAGGTCACCATGTTAACAGCCAGCTGTTTAAAATGTCCTGTTCTAATAGCATGTCTGTAAGTACAATAACAGTCCCAACTCTAGAGCAATTAAAGTAATAGAAATTTCTAGTAGTAAAAAGTAGTAAGTAGTAAAAAATTCATAACATTTAAAGGAAGATGATGGAATACATATGAGAAAACAGTGACAAAGTAGTTATGCGTCTGGGGAAGCAACGGGCATGTAGACTTACCTGGCCAGTTGCATCTGAGGTATGTAGTGCTAAGTATGGCCAGACAACATGATAATACGTAAGAGAATTTGGTCAAGTTTTGTTCTTTCCTGAACAACTAAGTAATAAAGTGATTATGGATGATATTTCTAAGATGGAGGTTACGTTGAAGGACGCTTGCTGAACTCTGCCGTACATTTATTTTCAGTCCAGTGCTGATAAGTACTGCATACTCTATTTAGTGATGTACAGGCAGTTAATTCTTAAAATAGCTAAGGAGCAGGAACCTGACACCTTGAATGATTTATGTGTTTTCTCTGTAAGCTTGTTTCTGTTTTGTAACCTTTAAAATGTGGGTTTTATGAGTGGTATCATTAAAATTTATATTCCCGCTAGTATATGATGTTAGTCATTATTGCTCTGCTATGCCTCCAGATCACCTGTCTGAATTATAAAACAACCTTCCTCTGAGGTGAGTTCTGACTTTACCTTGCTAGAATAAATGCACATGGACTTCATCACCCACCCTGGAGCAGACGTCAGGATCCGACCTTTCCTGCCTTCCCTGCAAATGTGAGGGGTTGCTGGGAGTAACTGTCTTTCCAAGAATGAGATATAGAAGGTCTCTTAAGTTTTGAGAATTGACATTCTTCACAAGGAGCTGCCACAGAACATGGTTTGAAGTGTCCTTTATTTTTGTTTTATAAATTTCATCTTACCAGGTTCTTGCGAGTCGAACCTTGAAGCTCGTCTCTGTGCAGTGGGCGACCCAGTATTGCACCGCAAGACTCTGTGCTGACATCTAGTTCCATTGAAAAAAGGATGTGTGGTTATAGTAGGAGAAATCAGCTTTATATCTGCGGGGAGGAAGGCTGGAAGACTGGTAGAAAGAGGTTTACAGCTGCTCACGTTGAAACTGTGTCAGTGCAGTCAAGTGTTGCCTCTTCAGGCCAACAGCCCTTTCCAGGAGCCCTGGCATAGTACTGTGCGTTCTGTTGATCATTGAAATTCCCCCTTGGTTCTGTTTCCAAATTGATTGTTCTCTCAATATTTATAAGGCAAATTGCATCTTGTGCTGCTTTTTATTTTTGCAATGAAGAAAGCGTGAACATCAGTCCTAGTATCACAGGGAGAGGATGCTCTGGAGGTGCTACAGGCTTTCCTAATAGCAAATAAGGCCTGTTTCAAGAGTCTGGTTCCCTCTATCCCCTCTATGACCAGTCTTTGATTAGAATAAAATATTACGCTGTATTAATAGTAATTTATTTTTGCTGTAAATGATATATACTTATTTAAAAAAAGGTTTGTAGAAATAGTTGGTGTTCTCCATTGCCATAGGGCTTCCATACTAAGTATCAGCAAGGTGGTGAAGAAGGCAGGAAGGAGAGCTGTGATGCTGATTAGAGGAGGCCGAGCTGAGTTTTTCATAGGGTTAACGCTTTCCAAATTGGATGATAGAAGATTGAAAGTGAAGGGCATCCTCCTTGTTGAGGGAAAGTGTTAGAGTGGTCTTAATGCAGAATCTCATTAAAGCAACTGTCAGGATTCCTCTATTTTACCATCACCTTCCCTATTCCGTAAGAGGCAACTGTCGTTTTGAGTGAGCGTGCTGCCAAAGAGGCATTTACAAATAAATGAAAAATGTCACAATTGATTTTACTCCTTCCAGAGTACTGTGTGTCAGCTTTGTCACAAACTTTGTTACTCTGTCTTTCAGATTTCTTGCCTGGACATTCAAAATAGCTTTGGATGGTTCTGGGTTTCTCTCTGTTGACCCAGGGTAAGTTGGGATTATATTTTTTATTAATGTTTTTGCTCCAGTTAAATAATATTGCTGTTTCAGCACTTGCAAAGGATGAGATATTAGAAGCATTTACCAATGACCTGATGAATGCATGTCAAAGCTGTAGGATACACTCCACAGTTCAGATGCTATTAACATAAAAGTTTCATTTCATAGTTCATTTTATGTGGAAGTATTTGTGCATTATGGTAATTGCTTGAAAAATACTGCATGCAACAGTACTATTTATATAAAATATACATAGTTATGTTTCCCTTTGTTTCTAAAGAACTTAATATCTTCAAGTTGCTAGTTTTCTCCTCAAATTTTATTTATAATTTCTCACTCACTTTCAAAATGGTATGTAACTGTTAAAATGCATATTATTGCTTGTAAATGTATCAAAAGGTAAGCCATTTTCATTATTTATTTACACATTTGCTAGCTGTATAAGTGAACCTAATGGGCATTATAAATAGACCTTTTTAATGCAAAAATTTAGCAGGATAATGCAGATCTGTTGGACTTTCATTATAAGAAATATTTGAAATGGTTTAGATGCAGCGGAGCGTCTAAACGACTGTCACTTCTGATAAAATGTAATGTCTAATTAGTTATTTTCTCCTTGCACTTCACTCTTGCGATAGCAATCAAAAGCGCATGAAGTCTTTTACTAGAACTGCTGTAAAAGAACTTCATTAACACGTATAGCATTGTCCATGGCTCCTTAAATAAGAGTTGAAGGTTCTTAAAAACAGACTTAGTGCTATTTTGGTCTGTAGTCTTTATCCTTTTTGTTTTCTCTCATTTCCAGTGGTGATGTGTAATTATTTAAGAAATGTAGTGTTCAAATAGGAATAAAAAAAAGAGCTTGTGTACCACCTATCCATAAATGTCAAAAGGTAAATTCACATTGTAGGGAAATAGTTGCTATAAGCCTCTCTGTGTGGGATCTCTGAAGAGATTCAGCAGATTCCCATGCTCTTTTCGATCTTCCAAGCATTGTATTGTGTATTACAGGCCATGATGCTTCTTCCTTTGTAGCATATTTTTAAATGTTATTGAAGCCTATCAATATTACTGATAAAATTTTTGAAGTCAGAGGAACTGATGAAAATTGTGTTGCTGTTGTTCTGCCCTTAACTCTGCAAACTCTAAGAAAATCCAGCAAGGGACTGGACTCTTCAAGGGGCAACAAGAGCAGGTTAAGGTGTATCCTGCTCTTTGTGCAGATACATTTTTCTCTTGCTTGTTCATTAGGAGTAGTAATACAGCCTACTTAGCTTGAAGTTTTTAAACTAGAGATTTGTTTGCATTTATGTATGCTTCTCTCTTAGATATTGCTTCTTTTTTTTTTCCCTTATGTGGAGGGTTTAGTTTTTAGCTAGGAGATTGTGATATATATTGTGATAAGCTGTGATATACCTCTGGCTTAATCACATTTTTAAAACAAATTCCACACTTACTATATATATAGAATTGCATAATTATAAGTAAAACGATCTTTTAAGTTCCCTGAGTTTTTAGAGTTTATGTTCTTTTAACTAGAAATTAATACTTTGTGATGGAAACTACCAAAAAACACTCTTGAACTTTACTTTGGATAGAGTCTGGTGTTAATACAGACTCTGTGGCAGAACTCTTCAGAGGTGTCTAATAATTGTATTGTCTTATCTGCAGTAGCTGTCTAACTTTGCCTTTGTTTGCATTACAAGAATATCTAAGCCATGAATCTAGAGCAGACACAGACAGAAAATCAATTCTGGTAGTGTAAAAATAGGTGACACTGTAGTTTAATTGAATAAACCAGATAGTTTAAGGCTGATATGGATACAATTATTATTGTTACAGGAAAGAAAAAGGAAGGAAGCAAACATCAGACATGAGAATTCAATACAAGGCTGGGATTATCAGTCATAGACACTCACTCCTGTTACCCCAACTATTGCGGTGCATTTTCTGAGGATTATGTTCTAACTTTAGTGGACAGTTTCCCAAGATGTCAGTCCATCAACTAGTAAGGGTGTCCACAGAAAGACAGAAGAAAAAAACACACTCACTCAAATCAAAGCTTATTTAGCTCACTAATGAATCTACAAGTAAAGGGTAAGCCTTGGAGAAGCCCAAGGAATACACAAAGGCCTGTACTCCTATGGGGACCCTTCCTGGCTCCTACAGCAGAGAGACTATGCTCTATTAGTAATAATGACTTCCAATAAACTTATTTTCAGCTGGAAGCAAGGGAAAAGGGAACTGAACTAAGAGCTGTGTTGTTTCTGTATTCATTTCTGTTCCTGTACTACAAATTAAAATGTCAAAGTCTCCATTCACCTGAATATTTTTCTAGCAACTGGACTCTTCTTGTGGTGACTACAATAATTTGTTTGGCTTCTGAATCCAGAATATTTTTACAACCCTTTTTGCTATAAAAGTGCTGACGTGTCTCTTTCACTTTGAGATAAATGAAGCAAACGCCCTATTTTTTTTTATCATGGGAGATATATCAGTCTTGTAATTCACTTAGATGAATCACAGACGCTTCCCACTCCCCAAAGACATGACTTCATGGGATAAGAGGGAAAAATAATTATAAAAATAAATGAAAAAGAGGAGGCATGTAAGGGAGGAGAATATGGTGAAGCAGAGAAAGATTAGATTTGGAGGAGTTGACATTCATTGGTTTCTTTTGATTAAATTGTCACTATTTCACATTTGGAATATACAAATAAAAATCTGAGGGCTGTTCCCCATGAAAATAAGGCAGCCTTTTTTTGGTTTTCATTATGGAACGTTATGTTATTCCTCAAGTGTCCACACTATTCCTCTGACTTCAGCAAGGTCACACATGGAATAAAGAAGTGGTTCCTTCCTCTCTATATTGGAGCCTTGCTGCCAGGGACCCCTTCTAGTACTTCTCATCCTGCTTGATGCTGCTGCTGCCTTTTGGGTAATGGATGTTCTATAACTAACTGGAATCCTCTGAACTTTTTTGCATAGATGTGTTATAAATAGCATTGCCTCGAGTGGTATAATAGAATTCATAGCAGCAAGGATGCATGAACAGAAGCTGCCCACAACAAAGTGCTAGCAAATAATTTGCAATTACTCATGACTGTGGCCGAACGAGTTGGTTTTAGTTAATTTGCTGTTCAAACAGAATAATGAGGTAAAATGCATCACACTCATTTTCACTGTGGTCAAGACACAACCATTTAATTTTACTGGGCTGGACTGGGCAAAGGAAATTACTAATCACTTGGCTAGTTGATCATTCTGTCAGTCTTGCCTCTAGCTGTAATGTGTTAGCAATGGGTAGAGATTAAAATATCAAAAAAGCCCTTTAATCAAAATAGTGATGTGAATTGCATATAGTGTGATCATTGATGCATAATATGTTTGGAAGTGGAGGGAAGTGTCTTTGACTAAACTTGGTGGAGTCATGATTTTAGAAAACAACTTGGAAATGGTTTCATTGCTTAAAAATATTAGCAAGAGCTAATACCTATTTTTTTGTAACCCATCAGCTTGTAGTATTTATTTAGGCTACAAAAGATAATTCCTGTGAACTCCTTTTTAGTATTTATCCGAACAAAATGGTTTGAAGTTTCATTGAGAAGTGGTCCTAAAGTACACATCTGCATATAGACTTGAATTGCAGTAGGAATAAATGAACTCCAGTTGAGTTGGTGGTATTGGTTCTATTTGATCAGCAAGTCCTTAGGGTCCTTTGGAAATTTTAGCATCGTTAAGATAGTTAATACCATTATTATATGCATAAGTCCCCTTATTATATCTGAATTTTAGGAACTAGTTGTACAAATCTGTATCTGACTCTGGTGCCTTCAGTGGAGCAAGGGTTTAATGCAATGTTTTATAAAGAAAATAACTGCAGACTTCATTTATTTATGTTTTTTTCATTGCTATTAAGAATTTTCCTGTATTTTCCATAGCTTTTTGCTTTAAAAAAAAAGAAACTTGAGTTCGAGCTCTCAAATTCGGTACATAGACATAATTAAGACTTTAACACCTGTAAAAACTTGATTTGCATGCAGAGATTGAAACAACCGTCATCATATCATAGTAAGATGATACATAAGGTGAGTGACACTTTTTTGACAGAAACGTGCTGCCCTTTTTTGCTTCTCCCTTTCAAAAGGGCATCGTAATGCAATTAGAGGACTGCAATGCAGTCCTTGAGGGATTACATGTTAATTCTGAAGAAGGGTGAATTAGTCTTTTCTGATTGTGTCACAGTGTGCAACTTCACATGGAGATACTGTGGAACTATAAAATCTGCAAAACAACATATTCTGGAAGATGTACTCCACAGGGCTCATCCTTCAGGTGATTTTGCTTGTAGCAACCTGGAAGTGAAAGTACATGTCCTCAAGTTAAAAATTGATGAGGAACGCTATGCTCTTTGCCTTATAGAAAATGCATGTAAAATACACTCCATGAGGACGGAAGGCTGCTGAAGATTGAGCCAGTGAAGATAGGCATTTTGCTACAGATGATGCCTTCTGGAAAAGGGCTGATCTCTGCTGAGACAAATTTTGCAGATGGTTTTATTCTCACAAGCTAACTGTGCAGGTACCACCGTTCATTCAGGAAGCTATAACCACAAAATGATGACTCTTTTTTTTTTTTTTTTTTTTTTTTTTTTTTTTTTTTTTTTGTCTAACCTAAGCACCCCTACACCATCTAAAACAGATATGTGGTACAAAAACAATATTGCAAATAAAAATTCAGATCTCTGCACCAACAAAGAGTAGAGTCAGTAAGAAAGGCTTGAAGATTGAATTGAAAGGCCTCAAGGTTCCAATGCGCTGTTTAGAGACAAGTTTTTAATTGTATAAAGCCAGGTAAGTCAGGGAGATGGGACTTGGCAGTTATAGGTTTTGGGGAAGTTTCTCCTCTAGACTTGAGTATTTTTGTCACTTCTGCCTCTGTCTTCTCCAAGGCAAAACAAAATCAGCCATGCCTGCTGTCTCCTTAAAACAGTTTGCAGTGACAGTTGCTGACTCTGTTGCTGCAAACCGTATGGATTTGCTGTGAGTTTATGCTGAGTGACATTTATTAGAAGCTTTATATTAGCTGTGGTTTTTATTACATATGATTCCTTCAGAAAAGTAGGTCCCTTGTACAGACAGTACCATCAACAAAACCAGTGATAGTACAGGTGTCAATCTATCATTTGCTGAAAGTATTACAAATTTAAGTATAACTTGAGCTTAATTTTTCCTGTTGAAAGGTGGTTTTGTCAATGTGTCAATTCAGAACTTTTCTTTTAAAGCACAAGATAGCACTTTACCATATTCCCCCAATATTCCCCCATTTACAAAGTGCTAGGCTGAATATAAATATACTATTTTTTTTTTTTTTTTTTTAATGTAGGTAAATAATACCTTCCTTTCCTTTCTAGGCTTCCTAAAACTTAGTCGTTCCATTATATTCTCAGCTTTCACTTGTTACTTTCTCATTCATCCATTATTTCCCTTCCTCTACACGGGTTTGAGAGATTTGGCTAGTAAACACACCTCAAGACCCAGATAGTAGAACGCACAAGAGGAAGGGGCAGAGCCAAAATGCCAGCAGAGACATATTAGAAAGTAGGGAATGTCCTTGGTATTTTAGTTTTGAAAGGTTAGGTGGTCCTGGTGTGTTTGTATTAACACATTTATAGCAAAAAGTGAAGGAGTCTTATAGCTCTTCAGCAATTATGTTACTTGAACCAAATGGGAAAAGCCTGTTACTTCCTTGATGTTTTTCTTCATGCTCTGGAGCTTGACAAGTGCAAAATATTCCTATGATTTGTCTTCAAGAATTGTCTTTGATATTTGCTCTGCACTCTTTGCATTAAGAAATATCTGTTCAAATGTGTGTGTGTGTGGTATGATTTTTTTATTTTAAAGCCTTTATGATAGGCATTTCAGATACCAATGGCTGAATAAGTATAATTGTCTTTGTAGGTTGGGGAACTTGTGATCGACTTCTTTGTGTGCTTGCCGCAGTACAGAGTACAGTGTGCTGTCATAGTGCAGAAGGTAGCCTGGTAATGAAATCGGAACATAATTTTAATTATTTTTACTCTTTTCAGGGCTAGGAACAAAGTGTTCCTTAAACCTTTCCTCTACAGGTGCTACACCTAACAAGTTCCCTTGAGAGGAAGGGAAGCAGAGAGCTATGCTCTCAACTCAGAAACTGAATTGACTGCATTCCCCTGGGCTTCCTTAAATTTGAAAGCAGATAGGAATTGTGAAGAAATATAATGCAATCTAGTAAAGAAGCTCCAGCATAACTCCAGTGGACTCAGAAGCAGTAATGCACACATAAAAATCTCATATTAACCTAGAGTACAGATAACATCATAAAACACCGGAAAGCTGTTTTAGCATGTGCTTGTGGATCTTTTCCAATGTCCTGTGATGTTCAGATTGGATTTTGCTATAAACTTCTTGAATGATAACCATGGCTTTTTCCTGCCATGGGAAAGGCTCTATCCCCTTCTACTGGGCTATCCATTCACGTTAGGTCATGGCACGCTACTGGCAGGATGGTCATGGAGCTCAGCAGCAGTCAAAGGGTTTATGCTCTTGGTCTTCGTTTTACGACAGATTAAGGGTACATAGAGTCATTCAGTTGAGATCCTTTTTCCGCTTCATAAAGAGTGTACAGGTGTGTGATGGAGTCATAATGCGATTTTTGTGAAACGTTGCTTTTTGTAGGTCTTTCTGAGAATTTCCGAATGTCTTCCACTAGGGATCAGTAGTAATGTTTGTGAAGTCAAGGGTCTTGTCTTTCTGCTTCTGGAACTTTGCCCATGGTGTAGCAACTCATGAGGAAAGGGTTCTGGTTCGTTTGGTGGGTTTGGAAGTAGGTTGATGATGAAGGACATGCTTGAATTTTAAGAAATAGGTTTTCTGGAATGGAACACTTTACCTGATTACTTTGGTTGCTTTCTCCTGCCTTGTAGAAGATGATATCGGAAGCGGACCCCCTTGACCAAGAAAGACTTTAGATCTTAGTTGAGTTATGTAGAGCCCTTGAAATCCATATTCTATGCTCAAGAGGGAGCGGGCAATGTGGCAATTCCTAGATTTAGACGCAGGCTTTGACACAGTGGGGGAAAAATCTGTCAGCTCTGTGTACATCTTTGCATCTCTCCCTACTAGTATGAGCATCATCCCCTCACTAGTATGTGATGCGCTCCAAGTGCTGCAGCAGGACAGCAGAGCATCCGGGAGAATTTCCACAATTCTCCTTTTATGGGTCAAACTGGCCTTGGGGTATGGGTAGACATGGTGGTGATGGTTGTCTGAAGTTGGCCAGGCACAAAGCAAACTTGAAGCAGGCATGAATTGGTGGTCCTCTGCTGAAGTAATGTGCTAATGCATTCACTCTTTCTTTGAGGATGTGACTTTCAAAATCATATAGTTGTCTCATAGCATTTTTAAAGTGTGCTAATGCACTTAAGTGCCAAACTTTCCTCAATCAGCTGATGTTCTTTATAGCCCTTCAGAGCTACAGAAAAGACTGCTTTAGATATTTTCAAAAAGTTCCACTAAAGATTTATCTCTCGAAGCACTCACTCATCTTGGAAAATCTGACATCAGTTTATTGTCTTTTATTTTGGAGAATTCTGTGAATTTTAACTTGCAGGAATAGGTCTGCCTTACATGGTACCCTCAAAGTTATGAAACTTGAAGCTCTGATTAAACTGCAGAATTCCTTTAGAAAATGTTTTCCTTTTCAAAAACTTCAGGGCATGATTTTTATGCTTCTTAAATTTCTGGGATTTTTTTGTCCTCATTGAAGCAGAGATAATACAGGTGTGTATGCACCTGTGTGAATGCAGCAGAGATCCTATTACAGAAATTTCTGACCTGTCAGGAAAGGTGTATTGGTAATTTTGTTGAAATGTGCTTGTGACTTGGTGATCCTTGCTGGTTAAATATCTCCTGTGGAAATCTGTATGTGCTCATACATGAGAATAGGACTCTATGCAACAGTAGGATGCTGCCACACTGTTTTTTTATTAAATCTTAAAACTATCAGATACGTCTTTTAAAGATGGTGTCAGAGTGGGAGGAGGCTGCCTCTTTGGAGAGAATACGTTATCTAATAGCAATGTGTGTGAGCAAATATGTTAACGAAACAAATTCAGTTTCAACTCCCGAAAAAAATAATGAAATATGAGTAGCAATTTAAAAGAGAATTTAAGTCTCTAGACATATATATTAGCAAGAGCAGAGCATATGAGCCAGCATGCATGTGTATTCAATCTTGGCCTGCTTTCTAGCCAGAACTGTAATGATTTCCAGATTAGCAGGGAGAATTTTTTCAGGCTGTTGATTCTTCTCATGTAGTGTTTCCTGGTCAAAAAGTAGTTAAATAGGGCCAGTAGGATCTGTAGGTGCAGAGAAAGCTGCAAAGTACTGTGATATGCAGCAAATCGGAGCATCATTAGCTGGAAACTCCAAGATGCAGCCCAAATCCACAGCAGCTTTTGTCACGCAACCCAAAGCGTAGGCGCAGCCTGATGGGAAAGACAGGAAATGTGGCCCCGATTTCATATGGTGCCTTTTCCTTTCTGGGAGGGCAGGAAGAATTTAATAGAAAACCACTTGGTTGGATTTATTATCTTTTTTACAAGGAAGAATGGTCCTTGGTAAGAAGAAACTGTTAGCACCTCCTAGCAATATGTATTACTTCATTAAGGGTGTGTGTCTATCTGTGTATGTAGAATTTTAAAAATATGTATCTATAAGCAAGCAAAAGATTATTTTTCTGTGAAGGCTGCAAAAAAAGGCAAAATAAATGCGTATTTCAGAGAAGCAATCTAACTTTGATATCTGCTGAAACAATGAAACTTCATAGTCCATTAGTTTTGTATGCAAAACTCCCATGACAACATAATTTTCATGACTGTGCTAAAATGTCATTAACATTTAGTAACTGGTCTTCTATGATCCATTAATTATAATAGATGAAAATACGTATGAATGGAACCTGTATTAATTTTACTTGTAATAACTGTGTAATCTGTAAGTCTTGGTCTTGAAAGCTATTCTAATTGGTAGTGTAAAAAGCTGATGAATTCCATGCCTGAAAGAAGTAGTATTGATAAAATCAGTGTTGTTCTGAAAAAAGTATTTACAATTAAAACAAATTCCAGAGAAAACAGTGAAACATAGAAATAAGAATTTGTGCACTGTTTGGCACTCAATGTCTCTAGTGTTTTATTAGTGTCATCTAAAGCAGTCCAGAATTTTACAACAGGCACCTTTCTGTGTGCAAAAACAAGCTTCCACGTTGCTCTTCTCGAGGAAGATGAACAAAGAAGCCTTGCATGGCTGCTTGTTTCTTCCTGTTATTGGTCATGATGGGGCGGAAAGACCACAAAGTCGTGTTTTCTCTAAGGGACAGACTTTCTTTTACTTATCCCGTGGTACATTTTGAAAAATGGAAAAATGTTATTTTTCATTCTTTTTTTCCCCTTTGGAGTGAGCTCCACATGAGAATTCAAACAGAAGTTTCTGATGCCTTTTGCTATGTTTTCTGTTGCCTTTTGTTAATCTCGTGGGGCAGAGGGGGCAGCTTTATATTGCAACTCTTGCTAATCTGCATTACTGTCAGGCTGCCTTATTGATTTCTAAGCTTTCTCTTAGCCCTTTTCCTCTTGTCATCATAGATTGAGTGAAGGTTGAAAGAAGACATCACAATAGAAGGTGCATGGGAAATATTAGCACAAAAAAGGAAAGTTTTATTGTGTTGAAACTCTTATGCTTTTGAACTTCAATGATAGCAGTCACTAAAGGCACATAGTTGTCTAACAGTATCTCCTGCAGCTTTAGAAATCTCACGTTCAAATGCTGCCTTGCATCTGCCCCCAAAATTCAAACAGTGAAAACTTCTGGTGCTGCTATCGCTGCTGTGAATGTTAATTAACTTAGAATCCTCCCTCTTTTGCTAGGAGCTGCACAGTTTATCTGAGTAAGTCTGTTGTTCACCTTGGATGGCTTCCCCTTACGACCAGCACAGCAGAACTCACTGATACCCGTGGGAGATGCAGTGGTCCTTGGTAAAACAGATGAATCTATAGGTGCTGTGCTTGCCTGGGCTTTGTCGGCATTATAGGTACCTTTTTTATTCTGCTACCTGCCCATTTTTTTTTTTAATATGCTAAAAATGTTATTCTAGAGGCTTTATTCTAAAAGGTTCCTTTATTTCTCACAATCAGCACATTCATTTTTCTCTGCTCGTTCATATCCCTGGTGTTTCTAATTAACATTTCACAATCACTGCCTGTCTTCTGTTTTGAATAATCTGTGCTCGTCTGCATTCCACTAGTGCAGCTCTAAAGCAGTACATGCTGCGAATACTATACGAATTAGTTTCCCCCTATTAGCTAAGAATAAATAACTCCATTGTAAGGGTTTATTTGCAAACTTTAAATATACTTAATAACTTTATCTGACAGACCTTGAGTCCTAAGAGCTGTATTAAGGAAAAGTTTTAAACTCTTCATCTGCTTACTCAGCCTAAGTATCTTTGGTTAGTTAAATACATTATACCTCTGTGTAGCTCTCTGGATCTAGAATGACACAAGGCAAGCAGTAAGTAAATATTTCCATCTGGGTTGTTTGTTAAAATGAACTTCACCTAGAAAACATGCTTAATCTGCTAATTCCCTGCTCTGAAGTTACCAAATGACACATGGTTATGAATTTCAAAGCCAAGGATACAACATTAGAAATATTTTGCTGCCTTTTCCTTCTACTTGCAATATTACTATATTTCTTTAATCATATATGGTAATTGAAATGAAGCTGTCTCGATGCATTCCAGGAAATGTGCTCTGGGTGACCCTGCTTGAGCAGGAGGGTTGCACCAGAGGTCCCTTCCAACCTCAACTCTTCTGTGAATGAAGAGGTAGGGTAAAGGGCAAATTATAGCTAAATAATTTCAAAAGAATAAAGCTTCATGAACTGATTTTTCAAAATTCTCAGAGCCATCTGAAGAAAAGAAACTATAATTTCTTCCGGGAAATACTTCTTTAATAGGTAGTATCTTCTTTTGTAGTTGAAGTTTTCTGTGTGGATGTATAAATTAACCAAGAGAACAACAAATTAACCAGAATGTGATGTGCAGATAAACATAGTCATGTTTGTCTCAGATGAAGAAAAACAGATTTACTACTTTTGGTAGAAGCAGCAGGAAAAAAGCCTCTTTTTCAAATGAGTTCCTTTCTGTCTGTCTTTGAGTATAAAAACGTCAATGATGTGTGGAAAACTTTCTGTATTGTAACTTGTGCACTTACTTATCTGTGAGCATGAAGCTCTTGTGCTTGGTTTGACCCTTTCTTATTATGAACAAGGCTAGACCAGATGGTGAAAGGTAGCAGGATTTGTGAGGACACTTCTCTCATTTATGTCTCAATAAACATGTAAAATGAGAGAGATGGGATATCTCCCTTCATGAGAGCTGAGAAGCAGGTAGTTGTCTACGGGACCTCACTTGGAAGCTGATGAATGGGGCTATACAGATAATTGTGATGTGGAAGAGGTTGGTCACCCCACCACTGTTGCCAAGTCCTGTTAGATCCAGTTAAGCATAACACTTTATTTCCTGTAAGTATGGCTGGCTGTTTTGCAAAATACCACTCATATTGCAATTGAAAATGAAAACAAATTCTGCATTTGGAACGTTAAGCCTGTTATCTTAGTGCTTGCTTAAAAGTATTTAAAATAGAGCAGAATGATACATTATAAAGTAATCTGTGAGGAGAACTTAACTCTCAAAATTGCCTCTGATATTTAAGAATGTTGGTGCCCAAGATACAACTTTAATAACTTGAGAGAGATTAAACACAGTATTATTGATCTCTGAGCTTCAACAATACATTGAAAATGGTTCTACCAGTAAATCTTAGTAGTCAGTGGTATTCAGAATTTATTGCTTTTACTATACTTTATTTTTGGATAAGCTGTCTGGCTTTCCAGAACTTGTTTGATAGCTGTCAGTAGCTTGCTGAGTTTCCTCTTGCATATAAATAAGTTTGGGCCTAACATCTGCCACCAGAATTGACTGAAATCTCTGGATTTGAAATATTTTATCAACATTTTTGAACTAACTGGTTAACTGGTATGGAAGAAAAATGAGGCTTCACTAGCTCAGTGAATCTGGTCATAATTACAGCAAGAGGAGTTCAAAAACAAGTCATAGTACTGCTGTTAGTCTAAGTATTTATATCAAGATCTTGTTGTGTGTCTTTTAGAAAGCTGTGATCTAGCTCAGCTGGATGCGTGTGGCTAGATGCAGAAATCACCGAGTTATGTGGCTGGTGCAACACAGGTCAGGCTGGATGATTGCAATTGCCTTTACGGCTCTTTGTCCAAAATGTACATTCAGCTGAATGAATTTGAAGAAGCATAAAATAGCAGTTATTAGAATGGAGATGCCAATAGATTAAATGGGTTGAGATAAGCAGATAATTGTGAAACTGTGTAATTATACAGGATGGATAAAATGAATGGCTTCATGAAACTGATGAAAAAATTGCTGGTTTCATGGAAGTGCTAAAGTAGCATTGATTTACTTATCTTTTAAAAGCAGAAGTCTCAAACTTTTTTCACATACAAGTATTGACTGTTAATTTGTGGAACTAGTGGACTACTCTTTTAATATATGTATGGAGCCATGTTTTGGGTTACAAAATGCATAATTTTAGCCACATTTGTGTTGGGGAGTTCAATAGTCTGGGGAATGGGAGCAGCTGGAGGGATGGGGAAGGTAAGGGATACAGTGAAGTGTGATTTTTTGCCTGTGTGAATATCAGCATTTGCTGTTTCGTGAAGTCACCATTTCACCTGAGTGGAATCAAGTGACACTTAAAACCCCTCAAATGGACAACCTTTGTGTTGGAGTTTCAGAGATACTGATGCTTTCAAAATCGGCGTGGTAATCTCTGAGTGTAATTAAGTCAACTGGGACTTCTTTTATTTAACTGCCCAGTAAACCTATGGCTAAATCCTTAATTTTTACTTGTGTTATCCAGAGGTGGTACATTTGAAATATGGTTATCAATTTGGTGATGCCAAGTGACATTTACACTAGTTTCCTGTTTGTGTAGGGCGTGATTACAAATGTCTAGAAATGCACATGCTTTTAAATTAAATGGCACTTGAGTATGTAGTGCATTCATCTTGTTTTTTGGAATACTTGTTCTTCCCCTTTTTGTGCGGGTGAAACATACTGCTAGTCTAGTTTGACAGCCCTATTTTCTTGCTCAGAATATCCATAAAGACAGCAGTAAGTAGCCTAGGAAAATGCAATTTTTTGCATGGTTAGCTATTCTGAGCAATACATTTTAATCTCAGATCAACTGGAAGTTTACTTCAGAACTGTCTGTGGTAGGTGCTGTGTTTCTGCAGCTTGGCTTACGCTGCTGAACGGCTGGGCTTTGCCCAGTGGTTTTCCATGGGGCTCTGTGTGAGGCAGCTCTCTGCCCAAGCAAAACCAGGCTTATAGGAGCAGTGCCTTGATTGCCTGGGAAATGTCCTCAGTTGCTTGCTGTGAAGCGTAATCACTTTGAAATATGTCAAAACTTGGCGACTTGCTCTCTATACCTGAAAATATTTAAACAGAGAGGCCCATGAGGAAATTGAACAGAGCAAAGCAAATTGAATTGGGTTTAAGAATTCGTGACCTTTCTGTCCTACATATCAAATTCATTTTTCTCAAATGGTGTTCGTACTGTGCCGCATATTAATTGCATATTGCGTATTCTTTATTCATAATATACCACTGATGATAACACAAAATTACATTTTTTAATTCCCAATGATACCTTAATTTAATGTTTCATTTACTTCTCTTCTTTAACTAATCTTCTGTCCTCTGAACAAATTTGATTAAAATCATTGCATTTATTAAAAAGAAATGGGCTAAAATATATCAGTTTGGTCCCACAAGGAGCCAGCGTTAAATTCTTTTCTGGCGTTTGCTTTCTATTGCACGAGAGAGGTTAGGGGAGGGGATGACTGATTAAAGCTGGGAATGGCTGGGATATTGAGAACTGGAGAGAGGAAAAAACCTGCTGCAGTCACTGCTGCTTCAGTCTCCAGGTAATCCCGTCTCCTCTTCCTCTGGTGTGCTGACACTGTAGTCACTGCAGGCTTTGGAGATTTGGGATGGCATGTGGGAGGGTGAGGAATGACCACAGGCGACCTGTTCTGCTGCCTTTCCCAGGGCTGTTTTCCAGGAGAGCTTCCTCCCTGTGTGGACATCAGCCTGGGCAGTCAGTGCCAGGGACCTTTGGGACAGGTAGACAGTCCTGCTGTGACTTTTCCCTTCTCTCTCTTCTCTCCTGATGACAAGAGGCTCTTCTCTGGTTCCAGGGCAACCAGTGAGACCCTGCACACATGGTGGTAGGGGATGAAAGCTTTCCATGTCAAGTGTTCTCCTTATTCTATATAAACGGCATTGAGGAGCTAGTTCACCTGGAGAACATCCCACTAAGTACTGGCTCTACCTTGATTCTCTACCCACTGAAGTGAAGACTTACTGCAGTGCTGGGGAATTGTTAGTGCTGATAATCCTATAAACTCATTGGTAGACTAGGAAGTTTATCTTCACCCATTTATGTTACTCATTTTTGTGTAATTAGGATGTTGTAATTGTCTTGCTTTTTGTTCTGTTAGACTGAGCTAATGATATCTTCTTAGGATCATGGTATCATGTTATTAACTGACTGGCTAAATTGGTAGGGAGGAGTTCTCTTATTAGCCGCTTAAAATTTAAGTGTAGACCTCTGCCAAAGCTAGGATTACAAGGAAGCATTCTTCCATGGAAATATTTGCATTTATTTTTATGATTGTATCTAAGTTATTATCGTGTGACTGAATTTTAGAAAGATCATTTGCCATTCCTCTAGTGATAGAGGTTTTTTGGAAGAGTGAGTTGATGACCCTTAATGCTGCCCGTGCTGGCCTTTCAAATCCTTTGCCCATTAAGCAGGCCAGCTGCAGTTTGTTGAACATTTAATAGTGAGAACTAGCAAGTGTCTGCCTCTACTGTATGATCACACGTTGCTTCTATTAATTCTAACTTTACATTTACATGGAGTGTCTCCAGCAGGTCGAGGGAGGTGATTCTACCCCTCTACTCAGCCCTGGTGAGGCCACATCTGGAGCACTGT
>JAWLRI010000640.1:7372727-7382727 GCA_034781795.1 Crypturellus tataupa
CCCTGCGTGTGCAGGGGGGTTGGACTAGATGACCTCTAGAGGTCCCTTCCAACCTTAGGCATTCTATGATTCTGTGTTTTGTTGGCTTTACTTCCCTCTGTCCCCCATTCCCCCTCAGTCCTGCAATGTAGGAATGCTAATTTTGATACCAAAATTTAGTGCAATATCTCCCCAGCATCAGGCGTCATCGAGAACTTTCTTGGTCACGAGTGCAGCAGTTTGTCTACTAAAGCCGAGGCAAATCTAACCTCCTTTTTAAAGGAAGGAGACAATTGTGCTTGGGTGGTTTTGTCGGAGATGAGGGCCTTTGGATGGCTCACTCTACTGGCACAGTTAATGCTGTGCAGGGTCCATTTACAACCTGCCAGGAAAATTAATGCTTTTCAGGGCCCGTTGGATGGGATTCAAGGTTTGTATGACTGTGTATGGATTTCAGCCATGGCAATGAGGGCTCTTTCAGCTCTAGACGAGAGGCCTGTGAGCTTTCCTTGTAATCGAGTAAAATTCCTGCCCTGGTTTTGTGTGTGTGTGTATAGAGGAGCACTATATAGTTGTTGTATCTTCAGACCTCGTCTTGGAAAATGGAAGTTGATTACTGTAAATGAGCTAAAAACTTTGTTAGACTCTCCTATTTGTTCCTCTCCTCAGGAAATAAAATGGGAATATTCACTGGGTGCTTGGAAGTGAGGAAGATCTTTGAGAAATGACATGCTGAGGTTTCCTATTTTTAATTTTAGTACTCCGTAAATTAGCAAATGTCAGATAGAAGAATAGGTAGTGATGATACAAGTTGATTTTTTTATTATTCATATGGGCTTACTCCTTTCTCTAACATTTCCATAATTGTAACTTTAATACTTGTTTGAGGAAGAACACTTCAAAAGAGAGATTTACTGTTCTTGAAAGCCAGTGCTCAAAAGAACTGCCACTTGGATACTGCGGCCATCCTGTTATCTAGGAAATGATGTGCCAAAGTGCTTGCTGTATTACAACAGAAAAACCTCATAACGAGTCTGAGGTTGAAGGACTGCAATTAAGAAGTGCCTACTGCTCCCTTATATCTGAATTATAAGTTGTGGGCCTAGACGTAAAATAGGAGGTGCTGGCGACAGGCAAAATTGGCATGTGTAAAATGTATGCAGCCCTGAATCTGACTACTTGTTGTGTCACTTGCATAGGTTATTTTTTCTTTCTGTCCTTTTCTGACAGCCCTCTATAATTTAAGTCTTTCTATATTACTCTTCATTTCTTGTTTATTACCTTTTTCCTTCTCATTATTCTTTTCTTAAGACTTGAGTAGGAGGTTTGAGTGCAAAATGCCATTTAGATGCTTACTGAAAGTGCTAGATTTGACACCTCAGCTCACCAGTCTTTTGCAGGGCTGTTGTGGTCCAGTTTATCAGGTGATTCTTTTTCCGTTTGTGTAGCATTTTGGTTTACACATTTGCCTCAGAAAAGGGTTGCAAAGCTGATAAAAACTCAGCATTGCTACCAGCAGTGAGTTAAGAAGAGCCGATTTAATCGTTTCTTTATTGGTATCTAAACTTCTTTTCAGGCTGGGCATCACCCTTTTGGGACGAACAAATAAGTTCTCATTTATGTTGTGTGCAGAAAATCATGCGTATGTCAATGTTTGACAAGATCTGTTTCTACAAATTTTTGCAAAACTATTCCATAAAGAAATTGCCATGATACTGTGAGCATAAACCCTTGGCAGGACTTGCTTTAAGACTATAAATCACCAAAGAAAAACAGCTTTTAGGAGTTATCGTTTCTGCCCACTTAGTGTTGAGTGAAGCATTGGCAGTTTGTGTGGGAGGAAAAAAATACAGATACAATAATGAAATTTTTATCACCAAGTAATTGACCTAAGGATGCACCAACTTAACTGTTGGTCCCGAATGAGTTGTTATTGGTGAAGGCAAAGTGCTGTCTCACAGGCATTTCTCTTACAGAATCTCGATTATTTGTCAAGGAGACAAGAACTATATTAATTTTGACAGTATCTTAAGACATTAGAAATAGCTTTTTTTGACTAATGTTTTCATGAAGTGATAATGAGTAATGGTATGTTCTTAAACTTCGTAATTTACCTTTAAAATTAGATGGGTGTAACTTCCTGATTTTTCATTCACATATTCAGTTTGAAAATACTAAAAAAGATATTAGAACTTTAGGAATTTTAGGTATCTGTTTTTCCTCAGACACCTGAGATGAGACCTGCCTAAGTTTGCCTGTCAGACCATTGGAAAACCCAGATTTTCTAGATGTGTTATTATGATGGACAGTGATGCTTCAGTATGTGTTAAACTACCATCAGGAGGCTTCTGCTTGGGGATTTGGCCTCTACTCTGCTTCATTGCCAAGGTTCCTCAATAAGACATTTGTGCAAAATAAATCCAATATCAGTTATGATGAGGGGCAGAAGGCCAATGGAGAAGAAAGTGAGGTTGGGAAGGCTGTTGTATTGCTAAATGGTAATAAATAGAGCGGGGTTAAATTTCTTCTAGTTTGCATAATGGGTAATAGAACTATATCAGCACCTGTACATCAAATATAGTTCTCTAGTTTCTCTCAAATATGGTTTGTTTCATAGTTATTAAAATAGGTTTTTAAGCATTTTTATTTGGGTTTTAAGTAGTTGTCAAGAGTTTCCAAGAGAATATGCACTTTCTTGATTGCAGCCATTTGGTATTAATATCCGTGTTGTTCTGCAGAGCTTTTTTTCTCCAGAGTAAATGCCAATAAATGAATAGCACTTATTTCCATTTGATATTAGGAGAAATGGAATTTAAGACTGCGTTTCTGTATATAATTCCTTAAGTGGAACATATACGTTCAGCAGTGGGAATAACGAGTGCTTTCCTGGGTAAGCGTCAGTGGGAGAAAATCTTTTTGGAGGACTTTTCCTCTGTTAATCAGTACACAGATGCTTAAAGATAATAGATGATAGCCTTTCTGGTGGGGTTAGAAACATCCAGACCAAAGTTTTCTATTATAGGACAGATGTTTAGCAGTGTAACTTGTGTAATTTGACATATTGATGCCTGAATTACTAACTAATAATCTGGAGTTTATGCAGGGGTTAGTTTGGGTTTTTCAGAAGACGTGAAGATGGGTAGAGACCCCTCTTTAAGATGTGAAAGACTGAGCAGGAAGACAGATAATGTAGTTGTTAAAACACGAAGAAAAATGTAGAAATAACACTTTAACCACGCTGCTTGCAGCAAGATTACATTCTGCTGCCCGTGCATTGCAGGGAACCATACGCCTGCTGTCTGGGACGGCAGCACGGAGATGTATGGGGATGTCGCCATACAGCACTCTGCTGGTCCCTTATCTCGTCTAGTGTGACAAATAATTCTGCTCCGCTTGTCAGCGGGGACAGCTGAGACTTCTTGCTTAGATGCCTTGACAGCGCTGGTATTAAGCAGCCGGGGCCGTACACTCCATTACGTTTTTGTAAAATGAACTGCCTGCGACTTGCCGCCTCGCTGATAGCGTCGGCGCGTGAGCGGTGATCCCCGCGCGGCGGCGACCGCCCCGGCACCCGGGACGGCAGCTCCTGCCGCAGAGGCGCAGGGATGCGGGAGGTGGGAGCGATGGGGCTCAGCTCCTTGCAGAGGAGCAGCAGCTCCTCTTATAGGTTTATGACATGGAAACGGGTGACGAAATAATGACAAATTGTGATGCGTGAGGGAGTGCATAAATAGGTGGGGACATGAGGATGGTGTGTGCCACAAATCTCGTGAAGCCAGTCCTGTGTGCACCACCTGGATCATAGTAGGTGTATTAGAAAATAGTGGCTTTTAAAGGGCACTGCGCTGTTTTATGGGAGGGAAATTCTGCTGGAGTTACATCTGTAAATATGTGTGGCTATTTACAGCCACACTTGAAATTAATAGAAGGAATTGAAAGTCTGTTAATGACTTTTTTGTTAAATATACAAATAGAAGATTGCAGAATGAAGTTTCCTTCCTTTATACCTTTGTAGGACTGAATGAAATGCTGTTGAGCTTATCTTTGTGTGTATGTTTTTTATATATATATATAAAATATATCATTACATGTACTGCAGCAAGCTGTGCTTCACTCAAACTGACTACAGTGACTTTATTCCTAAGTCCTCATGTGCTATTCCAAAAAGGTCTTTCAGTATCTGCATCAAAAAAGTGATTTTTAGAGCTGTCATTTAGCTATATGTTTTTTCATTCTGTCTTGAAACTTGGCATGAAATTTCATACTGTGGGAGAATATGTAATTTTCATACGACATCTGATTTAACTCTTTTCCCTTCTGCAGTGCTTGCCAAACTTGGAGACACACGGTATAGTATGTGGAGTTAAAACAGGCATCTTAGACCACATGTTGGCATTTCTAAAACCCTTGAAGAGATGGAACCAATTTATGTAATACACTGTGTGGAAAAAGCACGTACTGAACATGAAAAGAGCAACTCTGGGGACTCTGAAAGACTAGGAAGCCACAGGCCTGTAAATAGCTTAACATGTGGAAACCTGCACTGGAAAGGATGGATTGAGTAAATAAAGATGGAATTATAACCAGCTAAGTTAGAGCTGGTTGAGGAGAAGGACTGGCATTGAACTTGAACCTGGTTCTTCAGAGCCTGTCAGTGGTTTAAAGAAATGGAAATGAAACGTTATTGGTGAAGTTATGGATGGAATTTTGCAGCCCAGCTGTGTGATAGTGGCATAATGGTAACGTGATCCTACTTCCTGATATACTGATGGCTCTAGCTTAAGCAATAGTAAAATCAAGCAAAAACTGTGTCCGCAGTTCAGGATAGACATAGGTCTGGGTCCACATGGAAATGTGAGCGGTAGAAAGTGCCATTTGTTTGGGAATGAGTCCCCAGGATGGGAACTGGAAAAGCAGAGGGCCCCGGCTGGGCTTCTGTCTCTGCTCTACCCCTCTGTGTATTAATTTGCAGTCAATTATCCTTGTGCCAGTGCCCTCTTTCCTGCGCTGGCTTTAACAGTGTGTGTTTGTATGGGTGAGGGATTTTGATCATCATCTTTCTGTGGAAGCAACTTTTGATGCCCGATTATCAAAAAAAAAAAAAAAAAAACTCGTGTTCATGCTAAGATACTCTCTGTCAACATCCTCAACAAACAAATATTTTCATAATGAGCCCTAATAATGGGAATAGTACACCTGTAAACTCTGCAATATGCAGGCATGTATCACTAATTAGAATTGGGGTTAGAAAGAGATGTTTTTGGACTTTGATTTCAAGCCATGTAATGAAAGGATTTGAACTTCTTTTGGTAAGGAATGATCTGCCACAGTAGTATATTCTGAGCTTTACAATAGTGGTGTTTAAAAAGAGCTTCATTGTAAATTGGAAGCAGTGCTTTTCTATTGAGTGTATAATTGGACTGCTTCAAAATAATTATTTTCTTGATTGTATTCTTAGACTGCCATTTTCGGGTTGTATTTCTTATTGTTTATGGACTGATTTTTTTTTGAAAGCAAGAGGTTTTTATCACCTATTTATCCAGACTTTTGAAGTACAATTGAATTTTTAATTTTCAAGATATTGGCTATTGGAAATCTAATAATGACTTGAACATTAGTTTCTTCTTTTAAAAAAGCCTCTAAATCACCAGACAGTGCCTGATTCTTCTTTTTTTTTTTTTTTCTCCAAAGTTACCTCCTTTCTCTGTGTAAGGACACTTTCTTTGCCCATTATATTAGAGATAAAATAAAGGACAAATCTGTTGAGCCCTGGTCTTGAAGAAGCAAGCAAGGCCTCAGCGGTTAAAGCAAGAAAGCCAGCGCAGGTGACTCGGTACTGCCTATATCAGATACTCAGAAATTATAACCTGTGTCCCAAATAAATCATGAGATTGCAATGCAAGGTATAGTATGTATATAATATCTGAGATATTCTTTTCAGTTTTTCTTATTTACTTTTCCTAACATATTTTAAAGTGGTCTGTTCTTTTTTGCAATCGCAAGTCTGCAATATGAAAGCACTACATAAAATCAAATGACTCCTTGAAATGGAATTGTAAGGAAAAATGACCCATTATAGCGACACAATTGCTGAAATAGTTGGAAGTTGATGACTTTTCCCATTTGGTATGATTTGTCCTTAAAACAAGAAAACAAACCAACAGAATCTTTGAAGAATGCAGCAGTTGTTTAACAGACGAGGCTTAAAATTAGAAAAGTGTGTTTCTTTTAATTGGCAGTCTCTGTAACTTCAGTCTCATAAATTAACTGTTCTTAAGTACTAATGACCTGGGAAAGGCATATGTTGTATCCAGCTGTTAAATGTTTTTTTAATGCTTCCTTTTTTATAGTGACAGTTAATTCCAGGGTACTGCCTGAAACCATTTTTTGGAGGGGGAGAAGAGAGGAGGATTCCTAACGCTGTCCTGAAATGAGCAATGCTGTCCTGAACAAGAGCAGTGACAGGATGCAAAAGGAGATATTAGAACGGGTTACAAAATCAGCAACTAATACCTCTGTTTTAGAGCCAACTGCTGTGAGCGCTGCAGCCAAATGTTGGTGCCAGCCTGTGCTGCCGCTTGGCTGGGTGGTCCAGCCCCGTTTTCCCTGGATCTGACCCCGGGATTCCTGCTCTGACTGATAGGAGTCTCAGAGCATCTGCCAGGGCTGGCCTCCCCTCCCAGTGATAGGAACTAGGTCACTGTCTCTGCTCTGATTTCGGGCATTTCTCTGAATTAGGTCCTTGCTCTTCACCCAAGCGTCGAGCGCTAAAGCTCTTCGCTGTCTTCCGAATCTCATAGGAGCCTCTTGGCACTTGGTTATGCTGCCTTTCTGCAGTGCAGCAGAAGAGGTTTTGGTTTTGTTTGCTTTTTTTCTATAATACTATGTTTTAGAAGTGAGAAATATGAGATTAAATAATTTTATTGACAGCAATGTTGCTGTTAAATGATGTCAAGTATGGCTTAGTGCTGTGCTATGTTGGCCAAGTTTTCCTTCCTCCTTCACATCTCTGTATGTGGTTCAAACCAAAATATGCTTTTCTAGGGAGTGGAAACCTCTGCAAGTTTGGTAGCTGGTGAAGGTCTAAGATGTCTCCTGTTTTAAGTGATGGGCAGAGAAGGGATGCAATTTGAAACAGACTTTGCTGCCCATGAAGAAATGCACTGCACATCTCTGCGCTCACCTGTGAAAACAGAAGCAATGGAAGAAGGAGGCAAGATCATTTGCCAGAGGTTTAGAAATGTTATCCCATGAATAAGACACTTGTTGGGCCTTCTGATACAAAGAATCTAATCTTTGAAGCGAGGCATTCGTTAGGATTGCAACCAGATTCTCATGCAAGTCAATGAGGGCGGAACAAAACTTGGCCAGTGGGAATTCGTGGGGATGCTCGTATCTATTTGTAAACATTCTAGTAACACGAGCGGAGCTGTAATGGAAAGCAGTTGCCAACTACTAAGAACCGTGATCCATCTGATGTGCATTGACAGGGCCTCTGTTAATAGCTGTCCCCTGGGGTATGCAGTAGACATCTGTAGGATCACATAGGGGATGTCCTACTCAATAAATGTGCTCATTGCAAAATGACATTTATCATTAAACCAGTTCTTCTTATTTCCTGCTAAGGAGATAAAAAAACAAAAAGGGATTTTATTGAAATCATTAACAGAATTATGAAAACAAATCAGAAGACTCAGCCCAAAAGGGTGCTCTTTCCATTTAGACGCTTTCCTCCTGTGGTTTGTTACCCTGTAGCCTCAAAAGGAAGGAAAAGGAGAGGAGGGAGGGAAAAAAAAAGCAACCTGTGTGTTCTTAAGCCGACTCTGACAGATTGCAGCCACAGCAAGGATTAAATAACTTTATATCATTGGATATTGCTTTTATAACTGTCTTAACCTTCCTGCACAAGCTGTGCCACTGATAAATGCAAAGGTATGTTTTTAGACTGCATTAATCTTACTGGCTTTTTGCACCATATTGTACATTTGACATTAGTTTGTAATTCGTGGTATACTTTTCATTTCTTTTCTATACCACTCCCATCTGTGTCAGGAAACAGTCCTAAAATGATTTATTTCTACTGCATATGGAAGTCCTTCATGCAGAAGGATTATATGAGGGCTTTAGTGCTGACTTCATTAGCTGTGATCCTGCTGTCTTTCAAATCCTAGCTGGCAGAACCAGTTTAAAAAAAAAGGTAGAGAATTCTTGTAGATGTGTGTGCTGTTGGGTAACTTTAGCTTTGTAACTCCAGTGAGGAGAAAAATAAGTATTTTTTGGCACATAATTCTTATTACATGAGGAAATAAATCTCAGAATGTATATATTTATAGTTCTGTACCATGGGAGGCGTTGGGAGTGAATGCTGTGTCAAATACTTAGCTGTCCCCTCCAGACTGTTGTATGCAGTGAGAAATAAAATGCATCTAGAACAATCCAAGAGTTCTTATCACACTGTGCATCTCATCCAGGGAGGGGGGAAAAGTGTTCTGATTTTTTTTTTTTAGGGCGTTGAAAGTAGAATGGAGCCTACATCTGTTACAGACATAAATCATTTTCTTTTCTTCCTGTAAAAGGTCACTGTTTTCTCAGATGGTTTTTCTTCCGTTTACTTTCTCTCCACCCCTGCAAATTCACTGCAGTTGGAGCTGTCACTAGAAGCTCAAAGGTTAATGGCAGGACAGTTCTTGGTTTGTCACTCTTGACAAAGATGTAGGAAAAAAAACAAGCAGAGCAGAGACCTCTGAGGGATCCTCACAGATGGAAATGTTCCACTTTGCCTGGAGTTGAGGAAAAGTCCTGGTCTGTTCTGCTGAACTGGAAAAAAACATAGTTGTGTTTGAAAATAGGCAGCAAATAACTTGTGGATAACCAGGCCTAATGACCAAGGCTGCATTTAAACTGCAGTTAATACTTATATATTTACTAGCAGTATTATTTAATTCGTAATACAGCAGATGATTTCTGTCGCTAAAGCCAACATAGAACTGGGACACTTTTTGGTAATCTCAGCGGGAAATCTAGACGCAGTGATCCGTGTTGCACAGGTTCTAGCGGTTGTTTCTCCGGGCTGCATGTGGGTACTTGCACAGTTGGCAGCAGTTGTCAGGCCTGAATCCATCGGGATATGCATTATATACCAAACTTCCCTGCCAACTGGAGTAACTCGGCCTCTTGCAGAGCTGCAGGCATTTTAGCCTGCTACTTGCTCCAAGAAACACCTGAAAGAATAGGAAGGGGCTGACCCCATAGATCAGTTTGGGAGTTTCCTTGAACTTGGGTCAAACTGCTGCTGGGATGGCCGTGCTGCGGGCTGAAATCGTGTTGTTGTTGCCAGGATGGGACTTCCCATCCACCTCATCTTGTACCAGGTGGTTCTGTTATTTCTTGGTGGTTAGTTATAATGGATACAGCATGGATTCACCGGGAGAAATCCCTGTAGTTGATGGTAGAACTGTTCTCTTGCTCAATGTTTCCTACACTTCGTTGTAGGAATTTGGGTATTACATAATCCTTTACAATATGTGCTTCCAAGTTCATCATCTATAATTGGATATTAATTTTGATATGTAACATGCTATATCAAGTAGCCTTCCTTAATTTTTGATTGATGATGCTTATGAGGCTTAGATTAAAAAATAAAAAAGTTAATTGTTGTAGAAATTAAAGGTTACAAGTTCAATCACAAGCTGACCAAGAACACAAGTTCTAGAGCTGGTATCAGACATCCATGGAGACATCCAAGCCTTCTTTAAAGCCATGTGGCAATCCAGTCCTTGTATTTAAGCTGGGCAAAGTCTTGTTTAACTGAAGCTGCTTTGGCTCTGCTGCTTTGTGCTCTCTGGTCTTCTGCACAGGTGTTACTAAAATAGTCCTTCTCTTTAAACTGAAGGAGTATTTTATTTGCTAATGTTTTTGCTGCTTGTTCAAATCAAAACCACAAATGTTCTTTACTCTTTCGTATGCACAAATCTGAAGAGGAATAGCAAGCTGCATCCCTCTAGAAACAGACCCAGGAAAA
>JAWLRI010000640.1:7385227-7404817 GCA_034781795.1 Crypturellus tataupa
CGTTTGAGGGTAGAGGGCTTGGAAGGAGGGAAGAAGCTGACATTTTGCAGTTACACTGTGACATACCTTTTTTCATAAATCCTCAGTTGTAGCTTAATGAAGTGTTTGGGCACCAGCACTGCTGTTCTGTGTTTGCTGACAGCTCGTTAGGGGCTTGTTGTGGTAGGTGATGGGATGGGGTTGAAAGCTCTGGCCTTAGAGGAGAGGGTGTTTGGTCCTGCTGCGTGATACAACATGCTGGTTCTGCTGCTTGCTTCAAAGCTTCAGGATTCCATCAATTTACTGTCCTGTTGAACTTGATTCTGTCTGCTTAGTCGTGCCACCTAATGCAAATGTTAATGGTGTGATGGATTGCTGGAAGCAGAAGTACCCCCTGAGTTCCTGTTCTGCCACCCAGATCTTAAGGAGTAAAAATTTATGGCTGACTTGGCCAGCCTGGGCCATCGTGGGTGTTCGGTTATGGGTCTATGAGGGTAGCTTGGTGCTTTTCATTTTCTAGACGGACACGCTGTTTTCATCTGGGCACCGTTTGCGACTGTAGTGGTGTGGGGATGGTGTCCCCCTCTCTCTCACTTTGCTAAGCTGCTCCTGAGAAGCCTCAAGGCGGGTGATGGTGGTGGGAAATAGCTGAGCTGGACCTGAAGGGACGAGGCTGAGAGCAGCTTGAGCTTTTATGTTTTAAAATTTGTTTCTACTTGAGAGAGAAGAAAAGCTAAGTCAGATCACATTCAAAGTGTAAAGTGGGTAAATAACTGTAGGAACAGAAAGATAACAAGTACTTTTACTCCTGAATTTTGGTTTTTATCTCAAGTCCTACCATCAGAGGCGGCGAATGAGATGCTCCTATTGCGCCACTGGAGAAAGGCTGACTTGAATCAGTTGTCATTCCCTGTGTTGCCGTTGCTGCTAATCTTGCCTGTCACTGCTTCCCCAGATGTCTCCTAAATCTCGTGGCTGAAACTGCGAGCTGGGCTAATACCCGTGTCCCTGCAGCACACTGCTGCCTGCTCGCTTCTGCCGGCGGGGAGAGGTGAGAGGTGCGGACTGCTTGATGTAGTTACTTGATTTCTCTCCTTGATGATTAGTGCTTGAGCCTACTCAAAGTGTGATTCCCAAATTCCCTTTAAAATAGAAGCCAGCAACTCAGGCTAAGTAGCGATTAACTGTTTCAGACTTTTCTGCGATGATGAAAATCTGAAAGACTTGATGTGTTAGGACATGAATGTCCCCTTTCTTGAGCCCTTTTCAAAACAAGCTTTATAGGCCAGTTTCCTATGCAAGCTGAAGGTTATTAACGCATATATTTAAAAAATGGAGAAATGGCTTCAAATAACTCTTAAAGCATTTCCCACTGAGAGAGGAGGATCTTATTTAATATACCTCTCAAGCTGTGTTCAGGTTTAGATGGCTGTATCGCTCTTTGGGTTAAAGGCTCCTCTATTCATTTTGCCTCCAGATGAAGAGATTGCAATTGAACTCTGTTGAAAGATGAATTGCATGGCTCTGGCATGCCAGTTAATTTTTTTAGGAGTGTTTCCTGATCTTTTCAGCTAGAGCTGCAGACTAAAAAATCCAGTTTTCACATGTCTCTTAAGATCTATTTGTGTTTAAAAAATAGATTTTCAACATAAGACCCAAACACAGCAATTCAGCTAAGTAAAGCAGGAGGTCTGAAAGCTTGAAATGAAGCAAACAGACCCTTGCCCGTATCATGCTTTTTTTGCCCTTCCTACCATTTTAAAATGTTGTAATGCTGGGAACAACCATGTGATAAACCGCGGTGTAATAAATTCAGCGTTTCACCTATGTTTTGTGTGAGTGCACAGTGTTTATCTGCTTAAGTATTAGTATAAGTGTTTGAAAGATCTGCAGGTAGGTTACAGTAGTTGCTTAACAGATAGATAAGGAAAAGATTTGTGTTAAAAAGTATACTTAGACTACACAAGAGTTATGGAAGACACAATTTCTTATAAGCCCATAAGCAGGCAAGTTCTTCAGTCTTTTTTCAGTCTCAGTTTCTATCTAAAAAAGTAGTACTTGGAGAATAATAATTCTCTTCTACATAGACTGATTTTGGGGAAAAATACGTTGAGAAATGACTCATTCACAAGGCAGGGTTGGGAGGAGAGAAGACAACTCACGTTTTTGTGTTCCTGAGGTCAGCAGTAGCATCCAAGAGCTCCAGGGTTTACTTCCTTCAGGTAGAGCAGTATTAGAAGTAAGCAAAGGAGGCTAAAGAACTAAAATGTGAGTTTTTGTTTTCCTGTAGCTGACAATTTCTTGCATGTTGTTGGTTGTTGCTTTTTTCCTCAGGGTGGGAGGAAACAAGGCTGTGAAATTCTGTCTTTGTGCACACTGAATGGCAGCTGTCCACTTTGAGTCCTGGACAGGTGGAACACGTGCACAATGTCAGTAATGTTTTTACATGTAATTGCGTCATTTGAGGTTTAGCATCTGCCTCCTTTTTAATTCGGCAAATGACAATTAATACAAATTGTTGTGGCAATGACAGTAATTGCAGATTGATAAATTAGAGGAAAAAAGATGTTAAAACTAATTTGATCACTTGCCTAAATAATCCTGAGTTGCAGTTGTACTGAAACGTTGTCCTTTCTTGAGTCTTGTGCAAGTTTTGTCACGTCTATGCTGCTTTTCAGTATCTGATTTCAGCTCCTTATTATCTTAGGGTGTTATTTGGCCTGACCTTCCTAACTAAGAAGGAGAAAGGCTGTCCCTGGCTCTTCAGCACAGAGGAGTTGGGCAGAACCTTTTTGCATCCCATGACAGTTAGAGTCACCCTTCAAAGCGCAATTTCTTTGACCTGGAGAATGTTTGATAGACAAAAGCTGCAGGCCACGCAATTTGCCTCTCCACTTGTGTGGAGGAAGGGATAGATTTCTCAATATAGAAAAACAGGTGATGCCTAGGAAAGCAATCTGTTTTAGAAAGCTGATCTTGTTTCATAATGCTTCTCTATAGAACTATATAATAGAAAACAAAGTTTCCTCTTTCCCATGCAAGAAAGGCAGTGTTCTCTTCTGCTGAAAATTATCCGTTGCTGCTTCTCAACTCAAAGCTACAGGAAAACACCTAAAATTGAGGATAAAAATGAGTCCGTCCAGGTGGATACACCCTGTACAACTCCAGGCCTTGTTTTTTCTTCTTGTATTTAAATATACTCACCAACTAGTAGAGAAAACAACTCCTCAGGTTGATCAGGAAAAAGCACCTCCCACAGGCTTTTTTAGATGATAGGATGCTTCTCACTTATTTCTTTCTATCAGAGGAACAACAAGAAGGATTTCCCAGGAATTTGGGTGTATTATTCCTGGCAAACTGGAATTTGTACTTCGCAGCTCTTGAGCATGTGTGAAAGCTTCTTAAGTTCCTGTTGTACCCTGAATCCTGTCATGCAAACGAGCATTGTAAATAACTGAAGATACTGCAGGTAGCAAAGAGAATTGTTTCTCTATTAATGTGTTTTTGCAGAGAGTTTTTTACTAGCATTCAAAGATAGCACTGAAAGAATAAATATTTAAGGTTTGCTGTGAACACTTCCTGGCAACTGTTGAGTTTATTGATGTGTTCTCCAATTTTGGCTCAGAAAAGCCAGTATATTGTCCTGAGACAATTAAAGATTCACATGTGCAAATGGGAGTAATCTCATTATTGTATCAATGTAACTTGCTTATTTAGGGCTGTTGTGTTTTCTACAAGAGCTACATCTGATGAAGGATGAGATTAACAAAAGTAGGGGAAAATCTCCATGCTAAATAGCAATGGGTTGTACAATAGCAATCTGCATTGTAGTAAATATTAATGTGTTCAATTTGATATTAAGCTTTCAATTTCAAATTTGGACACAAAATCATTCAGGTTAGGATTTTCTCTCTGAATACTGTATATTAACAAAGTATGTGTGTTTGGTACTTTTTGTGTTTTGTGCTGTAAGGTTTTTGACAGGCCTTTTAAGGTTAGACATCAGAGTTTTAATGCATTTTCTGAACTCCTGTGGCAGGTTGGTCGTATTTAAGTCTGCAAAAATCAGTGCTATTATTCCAGACTAACATAATATGTAAAAATCTGGTATCTAATTTGCAAAGCTGGGCATGGAATATGTTGTACAATATTTTGTATGAGTGAAGAAAAATAACTTGTTTGCAGCCTTAGATAGAAATAGTTATAGTGAAAATTAGTGGAGTTTTAGTAGTGAGATTTTTTTTTTGTCAGAATAAAATAGTTTTGTCCCTTATCCCATTAGGTTGGTCTTTTTCATCCATCAAAACACTCAGTAATTTTAACTTTTCAGACAGTTGACACGGTATACAGCAGTACAATCACCCTTCAATGTCAATGTTAAAATGCTTTTTTGATGCAGTTAAGCACTTTTAACAGTTTGATGTGGCTCCTTTATATGTAGTAGTTTGTCATTCCAAACTACTGGAAATAAATTTGGGAGAAACAAGGTGTGGTGGCCCACTGAAATATCATAATTGTTTGTTAAATCTCATAATGTTAAACATTGTGATAACTGAAGAGATTAGAAAGCTCTTTGACTTTGCTATGTATGCAAGTGAGCATCTCTTTGTAGAGGGATCATCGTGGCGGTGCCATTTAGAGGTAGAGCTGGGACACAAACACTTCTACCTCTCATCTCAGACTGGTTTTAAATGAGGTAATTTAGACACTACTGACAAGGTTGCTTCGGATCTAGGGGCCTGACTTTGGGCTGCAAACCTCTCCGAGCAGCTGCTTGAATGATTAAAAAATGGGCATGAAGTCCCAATGCTTGGACTGCTTTTGAAATCCAATCCTGCATGGGGTGTGCCGTAGTAACTTGTATTTAACACCAAAGCCTGAACTGAAAGCTGGAAAATCGGACCCTAAAGGATCTGCAGTTTCCCCCTTCATATATTTTTTGCTGTTTTTCCAGGTCTTTTGAAGGAAAGGCTTGTCAGCATGGAGAGCTGCATCTCAACAGATGCAGCTTTTTAGTACAAGATCCGGTTGCTTTACTAATGGGGCAAGAGTTCTGAGAGAAGGGACCATCAGTAAGCTTCTTTATAGAAGATTTAGTATTACTCTCGTCAGTTTGATAAGCAATATTTAGCTGGACAGGAGGCAAAAAGCCCCATTTTATGGAGAATGGATACCTTTTGGATAGCTTTTTGGAAAGAGCTGAATTGGTGTGTTCTGATTTGTGTGGTAGTGTGATTCTGATACTGTCTGCGTCTCTCGAAAACTTCAATAACAATTATGTGCTATTTGATGGCTTCTTTAATTCCTTGTTACCAAACAGAATCATTCAGCTGTGCTTTCAATGGGAGCATAAATGCACCAAGCTTAGCAACAGGCTGGAAGACCTGACCTTTGCAGCAGCTGGGCAACAAATTCCTGCAAAAGCATTGCTGGTTTTATTCAGTCCCTCCTGAATTGTTTTCATGAATTATTTTTATTCCCAGTAAATTATATATAAGCCAGAGGACAGCAAGCACTTGTTTAAAGAGTGCTGGGATCATTCGCCTTTGATCGCGTAGCGTCTTGTTGATGAGAGCCTGATGCTTCAAAGTCCTCCACGTTCTCCCCTCCTCGTGGGGAGGAGGATTATTAGCCCTCCCTAGGATCAGGGACTGCAAGAGCCAGTAACTGAGCATTGTTTACTGCTAAATAATAACACTTCTGTTGTTCGCTTATAGCATAAAAAAATCTAATTTTGTTTAGTGTGATGATTGAAAAAAAGCCCTTGGTGGAAGAGGAGGAACAGAGAGTGCAAGGGGGAGCTGTTCCATGCAGTAAGCACGAGCTAAAGCTCTGAATAGAAAATAGAGATGGGAGAGACGTGCTAGGTTGTCCACTGCCTTCAGCTAGGCATTAACGTGGAGAAGTAGCAAATGACTGTCACAGGCACTGAAACAGACGATCAATTAACGACCGCTTAAAATAAATAAATAAATTGTGTTCTTGAGAAATTAGGACTTTTTGACCATTTCAGTAGTTTATGCAACTTAGAAATAACCTAGATGAAATTTCTTGGATATTAAAACTCATTGCTTTTAGCACATTTGCTCTGGTGGATCTCTTTTCTCCCAAGCCCTTATTTAATCTATAAAACACAGGGTGCTGGTCTTAGAATGAAAAGTATTAATTACATCAATAGACAGAACTGGACTCACCAGTAGCCATCACGAAAAACTGGAAAGCACTAGACCCTGCATCCAAATATTGGCAATGGAATAAAAATATTTCTAAAACCATGTACTTCAGGGCATTTGGCAAACACTGCCAAATGGGTTTGTGATGAGCTGTAGGAACTGTTGACTAAGTTCAGCATCTCCAAGTCAGACTTTTGCGAAAACTTTTTGAAAAATCCATCCCTGTGTTCCCTACCTTCAAAATGCTTGTATTCAAGGGCACTGCGGATAAATATCAGGACTGTAAGTTATGCAAGGATTGCTGCAGCAAATACCATAAGTACACAGAAGTACATGTTCTGAGCTCGGAGGAAAAACTTTTTTTTTGTTCTCCATGTTGATGAAACACCTTAGTGAAGCATTTGAATTGCCTATTAACAAAAGATTAAAGATGTTTTATTCATAGTGACAGGTCAGCTTGTAAACATGGGTTTGCTATTCTGTTTTATCTTGTTTATTTTGCATCTACACTAATCTATATCGGCTTGCTCTAAACTGACAGCTTTTAGGAAATCATCCATGTAAATTGGAGTGTTTTGAATTGTTTTGGTAGGGTGACTTGTGGGATGTGAGTTTTGGGAAGTGTCAGGTGCCAGCAGGTTCAAGCGACAATGGTGGCAGTGACTATGATGACTGTTCTTTCCCTTTTGATGTATTATGTAAGGTGTGTGGAAGCGAATCAACTATAGAGTGAAAAACGAGGGTGTTTTTTGGCTTAGACATGACAGATACATGCCCTTCTTTTTATGGAAACCGTACCCGGTTGCTCACTGCAACCTTGCTCGTCGTATAAGTCAAGTTCAATGATTTTTGGGGGATGTTTTGGGGTAGGTGCAGCCTTACTCCAGTTGCTGTCAGCTGTGGGTACAACACAGGGTCTCTCTAAGCTGGCGTCCTGGGCCTGGGCTGTGCTCTTGCGTGCTTACATGAACTAATAGTTGAACTGCAGATGAGCTGCACTTTGTTAAGTTTCATAGGTGATAAACCCTGCAGATAGCTGTTGAATACCATCATTTATTAAAAGCAAAGGTTGGAGGAAAGGACGGAAAAATAATCTGCCTAGTCTCTGCTGCTTTTCATTTTGAAATAAGAAAATGATCTTGGCATGGGGCATTTCCTAGGGATTAATGATGGGCTGGGGTTAATGGCCCTTGACCCACGCCGTGGTCCATCAAGCCCTCCCTGCTGGTCATTAATCTGCGGGAAGTGCCCGTGCCAAGCACATAACTGTTGTGCTTGGGTTCTTTAGTGCCACCTTTGGGAACCGCACGGCTCTAATGGGCCGAGCCCGCTGGGTTTCCTTGCGCCCCAGCCCTGCGCTTCCCCCTGCCCCAGCTTATCTGCAGCCTCCAAACGTTTCCCTTAATGGAAAGTGCTGGCAATGCTTCAGGTCCTTTAAAAATATTTCCCTGAGCAGCCACCGTGCTCATGCTGAGGTTTGTATGGAGTCAATAAAAGTTCTGCCTTGATTTGGAAAGAGGTTATACCTGTGCCGTACCGTGCAGCCTGGGACAGCCTTGGCAGGCAGGTCCTCTCCTGCAAGGTGGGGATTCATTCCTGTTTTAAAGACATAAGATTCTCCTATTTTAAGGAGAAAGTGTTATGAGTGAGAAGGAATGTACCAAGCTGTTTTCCTTTCTTCCCTGACAGTCTGTAAAATGTAGGATTTGATGAGGGCTTTGCTCAGCCCTGTGCACGTTTGTGCTTGGACTTCAAAGAGTCTTCCTAATAAGTTAATGGGGCTGTGCTGAACTCAGCTTAGGGTTTGAATGCAAAATTGGCGAAAAAGGAGCACTCCGTTTCTAGCTAGCTTCGTGGTCAGTGTATCTTATGCCTTCGAAATGGCACTTTGTGACTCATGTTTCATTACAAAGTAGCTGCCAATCTTCTATTTATTGTCAATGACTTCTAGTAAGGAGATTGTACTGAAGTAACGCATCGACTGGGCTAGGGTAGGGCTGCGCGTGCACTGGAGCTCGTGCGGCGAGTAGTAAATGTGGTTTTGAGGTATTCGCATTAAAAATTGCCCTGTCCATTCATCTAACATCATGACTTTTATTTCTGCGAACAAAGGAAAGTCAACATTTTGTCCATTTTTTTCCTTTGCTGCTTAAATGCCTTTTTCTTGCTCTTTTCTTCCTTCCTCTCTGCCTTGGTCTTAGGTCTATAATGTCCCCTGCTCTTTCCTTCAGAAGCTCTGGAAATTGGCAGTCTTTGCTGCGTTCTCCTCCGTTGTCAGATGTAACACGCTGTGAAGCTGCTTTGGGTCAACAAGAAACCTTCATAACAGGGATTTCAGATCCTGGAAATGTCGTGGTGGGGTGAGTTTTGAAGACAGCAGAAAGCTCGGCAGCCTGTCACGTCCACATAGACCTTTTGATGGATTTAGCGGGATTTTCAGCAAAGAGAGGGAGAGACCTTTTACAAGGACAAAAGGTCTAGGATTAGGTCTGCATGAAAACTTTTACAGATGGTCTAATTCGGTGTGGGATTTGGAATATTTGAGAGTAAAAGTGTATTTGACCACTCCTCCTGCCTGCAGGTGAAAGCTTATTCCTGTGATCTTAAAGGAAACTCTCAAGCCACTTACTCCACCTGGGGAATAGGAATTGCCAGGCTGAAATATTAGAAACTGTGATACAACAAAAAAAGCTTACTAATACTTCATACATAAATAGCACTGCTACAATTACCTAGGTTGTGTTTTTATACCAGCTGAAATGGTATTTTCTGCTCTCTATCAGTAAGAAATGATAAATCTCCTCCTGCAGTAAGGAGGAGCAGGTCCTTCAGACAGACTCATTACCTGCCATTTATTGGCTTTATGTGCACTTGAAAGAACAGATATGTAGTTATTGCCACTTCCTGTGAACAGCACTGAGATCTGAGAGTTTACAGGAAAGTCATTTTTTTTGCATGCACTAGAGACTGAGTGTGAAAGAAGAGTCTAGTCTCGTAAATTAATCTTACACTGTGGCAAGAGTGGGAGATAATTGCATATTTATAGGTGAAATGTTGTATATGGCAGCATTTTTACCTAAGTTAGGGTAACTAAATTTTCACCAAACTATATCCTGAGAGCATCAGTGGGCCCAGGGGCATCACACATAGCTCAAGTCCTTCAACATTCATAGTCAGGTCAGGTTAATAGACATTTTGGTGTAATCTGGCTTCAGAAAGCCTTGAGCATCGAGATGTGGTGCACAGGAGCCACGTAGTCGCAGTCCTGGTGTTTCTGCTGCCGCATGTGCAGCTGCTGTCACTTTGCAAAGTCCTTTTAATGCATCAGCATTCTCGTGGCTGCTTATCTAGATATAAATAATTTCCTGAAATACACAGTGACAAACCAGACTCTGCACCCGTGTTTGAGATATGTTTATAGGAAACTTTTCAAAGTCTTAAAGTGTTTATTTTTGTAAAATGCAATTCTCAAATATTGTTTATGTTGCTAGATATGCCTAAATGTTTTATTTCGTTAGTCTTTAGATGTGAAAACAAATAGCTGCTTCTTTTTCACCCTTTGTGTGCTTTTACCATCACAGGTTTTCAAATGTCTACCAACCTTGCAGTTTTTTCATTTGCAACATAAGTCTTATGACTTCTACATGATACTTACATGAGGTTGGAGTTGGTGCTATGCTTACTAGATGGTTAGAAAACCCATAAAAAACTAATTTAGTATTACTTAAAGATCCTAGGGTGAACTGTGGATAGTATTTCATTTACACTGAATCTTTTAAGCATTTCTAGTTTTTTTTTTTTTTTTAATTGGAGTTAGAACCATTAGGACTATAGTCAGACTGAGCTGATTGGGATTTTCTGATGTGCACAACAGAATGCTGATTTTTATGATTATTATATACTACACTACATTTATGGAGCTATTTATGGCTTTGTATCTCTTTGCAGAGATCATACAAATTTTTACCTTGTTGTAATTTTTTTCTACTTCTAATGCTTATAGAGTACATAGAGCCCTACATATACTTCAACCGTGAAGTCAGAGCATGGGTCGTGCAAGTTTTGTAAGAGCAGGATCGTGACCATAACTCAGTTACTGTATGCAGTACTAATTTATTCTACAGAAAAGTTTTTAATAACTTTTTTTTTGATAATAGGTATTATTAGTTAGCTGTGTGTTTGTTGGCTAATTTTACCCACTCTTTTGATATTTTTCACCCACCAAACACTTCAAATTTTGTCAACAAAAAGAGGGAGGCTGTAACGCTAGCTTATTAATGTGGAAAAATAAGCCGCTGTAAATAACACTGTCAAAAACTTGCTAGCCAGATACTTCTCTGGACAAGTGTGTGTTACTTAGTTTTGTTGGCTTCAGCAGAAATTTATCATTCCCTTTGAAATGTGGAACATCTTAGAGGGGGAAAAAAAGACTCTTAGTATTTGCAAACCCCATGATACCGGGAGAACTCGGTTTGCAGTCATAGAGAAGCAGCCGGGCCCAAGGGACATCACTACTGGACTAAGAAAAATGTTTGCCGATCAGCAATATATAATGAATAATGAACAATATTTGTCATCTCCCTGAAAATGGGGCATTACAATGCAAATGGGACAGCTGTTATTCTTTAATTGCAACTGGATTAATAAAATGTATTTTTTACAGCCCATTTGCAATATACCACTGGGGAATATGTTTTATTACCACTTTGGGTGTCTTTTATTTAATAAATTTCTGCTTTTTGAGCATAAGTGTTTGGCTTCAAATCCCAGATATAACTTTATTAAAAATTGTAATAGTTCTCGGAGACTATAAAATGAAATGTAGTGCACAAAATGTGCATTTCCAGTGCTTGAGTTTAAAACCATTCTTTACTTGACTCTTTTAGATATTTCCAAAATTAGAAAGTATAGGGTTTAAATGCAGTAGCACTGTGATGCAGCAGAACTAAGAGTTAAAACTACAGACTTGAGATATGTAGTAGTTAAATGGTCTGTTTTGCAAAATAACTGTACTCTAGTCAAAAGTAGAGAAGTTGTACCATGCTGTTAGGCATAAACCAGGTCTTACTTGTGATCAAATGGGATCTTCATTTAAAGCTGGGCCTAAATGAGTTTTCAGCTGTTGGTAATTTGCTGTTCGTTTTCCCAGTTGAGCTTTATGAGCAGCCATTGCAGATGCAATCCCTGTCTCCATTGAAAACACACACGCACCCAAAAAAAGGAATGAATCTCCCCAAACTTAATGATAACCTGTGCAAAGCAGCCCTGCAGAAACCAGGATGCACATGGTGCTTATTGCTGGGGTAAATCACAGGCTAGCTGCTCTTGCCTTGCTGTTTCTGCTGTTCTTGAGGCAATCCAAGCAGATAGATTTGAAAAATGTTGATGCTTTGGACTTCCAAAAATTGAACTGTTTGTTTCTCTGCAGTTTTGTTTTGAATTTTGTCATTTAAACGTGGTATGTGCGGGTTTCTGGGATTTTCCTTTGTGCCTTTCACAGCATCATTTAATAAGTGACAGTACTTACCGTGTCTGTCTTAGCACTGATATGGGAAAATAGTTCAGCTGTAGTGTTTAGCCATACTTTAGATGGAATACAAGACTGTTCCTCGGTCACTCTTTTTAGATTTTACTTCGGAAAGTAAAATGGGGCCCAGCTGGAAGCAGAGGTTTGTCTGCGAGAAGGGAATCAACTCCCTTCCACTGTTTATTTCAGTCTTGTCCAAAATAATGACTCTCAGGATGGAGGATTAACGGAATATGCAGCCTTTTTATAGATGAGCGTGCAGTTTAAGACAAGGCTCTAAGGTGAGGAAGGAGAAGCTCAGGGAGAGCTTAGTTTAAACAAACACCAAGTGCAATACATCTGTGCCACCCTCTGATTAATCCTCTTAGCTCTGAGCTGTGTGCATGGGAGGGATAAAAGATGAACCGAGCCCTCAGCTAAGGAGGAATTTGCTTGTGTGGAGTTAAGAGCAGTGAAATGGCCTATGGTAAATACTGGTGTATCTGTTTGAAGGTTTGTACGATGTACGTATGCATGTAGGTCCTGTGGAAAAGTCTGAGGCAAGACTGAAACCAGGCTTTCTGTTAGGGATCTGGACGTAGGACTTGCTAGTTATTTAAACAAAAAGTTAGTTAACAAAAGTAAAAAAAAAAGTAAAAAAATCTCCAGTGGGGGCTTTTTAATCAGATGCAATGATGTGTATGCTGCTTGGATGGAGTAATGTGTCCGTAGAAATGTTACTGGAGGACATCCTGTGGATTAATATTTTCTAGTAGCTTCCTAGTAACACATTTGGAGAGCAACATGTGAGAATTAGGGACACTTCATGCGTTTCCCATCACCTGGAGGAGAACTTTAAAAGGTGGAAAGTCGGTTTTTGTCTTTTGCAGATTCTCCCTTCTGTCCCTTATTTCCAGAGCTGTGAAGAACGAGGGTAGCACTTTCAAGCAGAGGAGTTACTTGGATTTGCTTGTGATATTAGCAACCAGGTTTCTGAGTTTTTTCAGACACTAAAGAAAGTCTGTGAATATTTTTATTAAGTACCATTCTGTCTCCACATTTTATTTAGTGTGTGTGGCCATGATGTTATAAACCCATTAGGAATACAAAGATGCTTATGAACTGTTAAGGCTGTCCATGTTTTTAATGTCATGTCAAGACAGACTCCGTGCCACTGTGTTCAGTTGAGCCATGCAGAGGCCTTGCAGGGCTGAACTCCTGTGCCAAGGGCTATTTTGCAACACGAGCTGCCTTCTGTATTTGAAGGGGTGTTGTTGCCCGGCTTGGTTTATTTTAAAATGCCTGGGCCATCTTCCACTTGAAATATTTAAAGTAGTTTTGCCTGGTTGTTATTTGGGCCGGGTAAACTGGAGTGTGGAATCTTGGTTGTTTAATTCAGTTTGGTTGTGAATATCTATGGACCTTAAACATATTCCTTGAGGAGAAATAAATGCATCTTTGATTATATATATTTTATATATAGGAACATATATGTTTCTAACAAACATAAAACATGTTTGCTAGGAAGGGATGTGCATGTCCAGGCATCAAGCTTTCTTCCTAATGCATTTTATGGGGCTGTTGTTTGCACGTCTGTCCTTGTATGTGAACAAGGTTTCAGTCATATCCCACTATCAGAGCATGCTGTAGTAGTAAAGCTGGCAGGAAGATTGTATTCAGGAAACAATTTGATCACAACTAAGTAGGAGGAAAAAAGTACAATTCTGACTATTAAATCTAATCTGATTCTTGTTTAAAACACATGTGGAAGGAAATGGAAGTCTTCAGGAAGCATAAAATGCAGTTAACCAGTAATAGCATTTAGTCACTTGCTAATACTGTGTGTGTGACTTGTAATTATTCCTGTAATTTGTCATTCTTTAACACAATCAAATCTAATTGTCCAGAAAATTTTTCTTGGATCATCATAGTCTATGGCTGTTGTTGTTCCAGCTTCCTTTTCCATCACCCTAACCTTTCATGCTTCGTTAAGTCTTAAATTAGACTTTGATAATAAGCCTGTTTTATTAGGATTATCGAAAGAAAAATGTACGTGGCAAAGTGAAAGGGGAGAGTCCAACATCATGTTTTCCTGTGCTTAGCAATTCCTCGAGAGTTATCTAAAGCAGGAATCCTTTATTTGCAATTAAATACTCCTAATTTTAATATCATGCCTAATAAATGTCAAGTGCAAGAAGAGTCGTAATGTTCCAGTGAATGTGCTTGGATAGTTTTGAGGGTGAAAATGCGTAGATGTGAAAGTGGTTAGTTATTGAAATGTAAGTTGCTTTCAATAAAAAAAGCCTAAAGTTAAGCACTTCAGATTAAGCTCAAAAATCATTGAAACATTTGGGGAGCTCTTCTGTCCCTTCAGGAAGCTCTTGACATTTATGGTAATTTAAAAATGAGGTTATCTATTAAATACTTATATATTTCAAATAAACACCAAACACTGTGCAACTGTCAAAGTTGTATATGTTACAGGTGGTCAAAATTGTTCAGCGAAAGTTTTCTGGGTTTGGTGGTGTGACCTTTTTATATTTGGATTAGACTCAAGACCTTAGAGGAAACATTGACATAAAGTCTTTGGGAGGGACCTGGAATAAGGACTATCCTTAATGTTCTGGGGAGCAGGAAATCCGGCTTGTTTGCTATAGACCAAAGGATTTGACGTCTCTTGGGCCCTTGCACTCGCATAGCGTGTCTTGCAGTCTGCTTGGAATAGGTACCTTATGCCCTTGAGGTTTTCTTCTTGAGGATTTGCCATAGTCGTCATTTTCATTCTCAGTTGGAGCAAATATTTTGAAACCCCGTGTTTTTTTTGTGGACAAAAATGTTGTTTCTCTAGTTCATCCTGAGCTCAGCTCCCCGGTTACTTACCTGAAGCTGAACGAATGGACCAAATTCAAGTATTGAAAATCAAGAGAGTATCCAAGTGTTATCCTAGAATAGTGTTTGATGAGCAACATAACAGTGTTTCCTTGCACAAAACTTAAGGACAGTAGAAATTAGACCTAAGCTGTAGAGATGACTATTACCGTTAATACCTCTCAGTCTGTTTGTCTAACTGAAAGATAGAGTGGACCCCTGATGTGTTTTTACCCTGTTTATTCTTGTATACCTGTAATGTTGGGGCAGTTTCTTGTCACATACTGAGAGAATAACTGCTTTTTGTAGGGTTTTGCTTGCCTTTTTATTCCCTTCAAAAAATATTTATAAATTTTGATTTATGTGCAGCTTTTTTTCTACAGTTTAAGATGTATCAAAAATGTGGCTGCTTGAACTAATTTGGAATATTTGATGTAACTACTGTTTTCTATAGCAATAGCACTGTAATTGAAACACAGCAATAGTAATCTAATTGTAATTGAAAAGACATTTTCCTTTCAGTGATGAAACTCTCCTAAAAGATGCTGAGTTTTCTTCCCAATATGTAGAATTTTTACTTTGGATGGTCCATTTGGCAGCAGCAGGAAAGACTACAATAAATTACAAAACTAATTAACAGAGGAAGGTCTGTCACTATATTTCATCATGACTTTTGTAAGATGTACTGTTTTTTAATACTACTCTTAGTTCAGCTAATAAAGTTACCTCAAAGGATGCTATGGAAGCATGTTTTTCAATAGAGTTCACAAGAAGTATTTTTCAGCGTATTTTCTAATTTGGTAACTATGTACTCACTCACAAATGCAAGCCTTTTCAATGTGCTTTTCCGTACATTAACTATTTATACTAGGACTTTTCCATAAGTGCTAGAAGGAAGATTAGGTCCTTGGTTTAAATGATGATATATGGGGTCAAACACATCTGCAAAACAGTAACAACAGAAACTTGAGTAAATTCTGTGCTGGTGCTACCCAAGTGCGGAGCAATTTATGTATGCAAGTATGCTCTCTTGTGGTAAGCGATCTTATTGAATCCATCACCAGCTCTAAACTTTGGCGAATTTTACTTGAAATGATAGTTTTTCTAGTTTTCTTCTGGCAGTGCTCCTTACTCCTCCTCTGTAAAAACTTGCTTGCTCTAAACTGCATCCTTCTTGCTGCAAATATGCTCAACATTACAGTTTGTTGAAATAGTGAAATAACACTTTGAAATAGTGTTATAAGTTTTTCATGTAACTGCATTAAATATAAATACGTTTTTTAGTTGCCTCTTAAATCAGTGTTTTAATCTTCATGATTCATCTAGAGTCTGAGCAGTATAACTTAATAGCTGAGATGTGTGTTGTAGCTGGGGTTTCTTCTCATGTTCTTGCCCACAGAACAACTTACTTGTGATGGCCTGGAGGCAAGGATGCAACAAAAGTGTCAATAAAAACTTTTAACTCCACTAGGTGACTTCAATCCTATAAGCCTTTGGATATTTTAGTTTAGCTTGAATGGAAATCGGGTCCTAAAAAATTTCAAAAAATGTTTCTCAAAAGTCAAGAAATTGGAGAACCGACCACAAACACCCAAGCCAAAGAGGCTTAATGTGGGCAAAACTACCATTGACTTTTGTGGAAGTTCTGACTGCTGGGTGAGTTGAAGATCATATTTCTCTGGCTGTAGGGATGTCTTAATGTGTTCTGTGCATGCACATTTAATGTCAAAACAATTAATTATTCAGCAGGTGAGGGATATGGTAGAATGATCTTGTTTAGTAGAGAAGCTAGATAATGATTAGGATAGTAGGAGATAGATGAGATAAGAGCATGCACCTTTTCTTGGTGAAAGCTTAATTTAGTTGGACTGATAATAACACTTGTAAAAAATTTTTTTTGGTGCATGCTTTTTAGGTTTTTTATCTGTCACTTAATTACAGTTATGTTTTCATTAATGAATATTGAAAAGTCTGAAAGTTTTCTTCATTTTTTTACCTAACATTAAAGAAACAGCAAGTTTAAAAGGTTGAGCACGTGACATGTTGACTCAGCTCCTCATAAGAGCTTAATAAGCCCCAGAGCAGAAACCTGCGCTTAGAAGCTCCATATAAATATTTTATGCAGAAATTGAGCAATGCTTTAAGGGGCAGAATAGTATCAGCAGCTTCACACTGCAGAAGGCAGATAATACATTATAATGTTTACAGTGATAATTTTGAATGAGATTATGTCAAATAGGAATCTAGTGTTTTAAGCTAATGCTGTATTCCTGCACTTTTTTATACACAAACACATGCTGGAGATAATGTTACAGTGTGTATTTCATGTAGATTTTCTGTGAAGACTGTTTTAACCTGTAGCATGTGTGTTGTCAGCTGGAGGTCTTTGCCATGGGACAGGTTTCTGTGCTGAGCAGTCATTGAATTTCTCAGTGGGCCATTTGGCTTCTTTCAAGTTGTCCCTTTCCCACTGTTCTCCACGCTTCTTTTCTCCCTCAAATACTTCAAAAAGTGTTTTGAAACCCACTAGTACTTTATTTGAAACTTCAAATAAGCAGCTACTCAAGTCTCAAGTACTTTTTCCATCTTTGATATTGATTCAGTTTTCTGTAGTATAAGCATGTTTTAAATATAAGATTCTGTACTTTTTCCTTTCCTTTTGCTCTTTGTGGTTCAATATGATCTCTTCAAGCTTTCACTCAACTTGTTGGATGAGACTTGTTGGATCAGACTTTTCTGCTTGGTTTTCATATCACACTACCTTGCTCCATATTTATTTTGTTAAGTAACAGCAGCTTCTATTTTATCCTCAGTGATGTCCATTTAGGACACATAATGACACATGGATTAAATAAGCCTAACATCTTTCTGTTTTAAATTCTTAGCTGTTCAATGCTTGACTTGTCAATATGAATGTATTGTTATTATTATGCCTAAGGTATTGTTACTCTATAGCCTAAAGGTAGGCTGGAAAATTTTGTTCAATCATATGTTGGAGTCATAGCAGTTCCTTGAGAGTTGACTGTGCTCACAACTTCCATGGCAGTGTTGTTATTTTCCTGGTGTGATTTTTGTGGAGCCCAACTGTTTTTAGTACATTTATTTCTCTATATAAAAGGATAAATATGCTGTAAGTGGAGGTAGGGAAACTGTTCATAGAAACTCCTCTCTGTGGTTCGTTAATGTGGATGAACGCTGAGGTTTATCCAGCTTTGAGCAGAAAGAGAATCAGAAGTTGCAATGGGGTTGCAATTGAAAATAGTTTGAGGATTTATATTAAACAGGTGATGTCGTCTTTACTCTATGCATATTATATCTTTATCCTCCAGAAGAAAATGGAAACAAGTGTATTCCTTCTCAGAAGAGTAAAATGACTTCCTCTAAGTGGGTAGATTTTTTGAAGCAATTAATTGATTCAGTCATATGCAGAATATTCCAGTTTTGAGATGTCTTCTAAATTTTGCATATCTGCTGGCAAGGTTTCTGGTACGTTGGAAAAAAAAAATCTTCAAAGGTACTAATTTTTGCAGTCATGTTTTATCAATTTGACAACAGTTAATTCTGTGCATGATGCTATACATGATTATTTTAAGTTAATTGCTTACTACAAGCAATAGAAACATGCTCAATTTCTCTAGCAAAATAGTATGAGACTGGGAGTATTGTGATGGCTACATAGTTGACATTTTATACTTTTCAAAAGCTTTTTCTTTATAATTTCAAGAGAACACTGGTCGTGTTGGAGGGGGGATTCTTAACAATGTTCCTATCTTGTGAAAAACTATTGAACATTTGGAGTCCTTCATTTTTCATTTTCAAAATATAACAGATTCTGCCCCCTGAGATAATCGCTGAGGTGATAAACTTTGAGAAGTAAATGGTTACTCTTTGTTTTTAAAATATGTTGCAGAGAGCCTTTGCGGGGGGACTGGGATCCTTTGCCTTGGTCGCTGTGTGCATAGAACTCGGTCTCCCAACACAAGCTCTCTCTGAAGGAGCTTAAAACGAGCTCGAGGGCTTTTGGCTGTAACTGGAGGAGCACGAGTCAAGAGGGAGGCAGTTGTGGCCAGAGCAGTGAGCAGCAGTGGGCAGCGCTGCTCTGTGGTCGAGAGCTTTAGACATTACAGCAGAGACGAACAGGGGCTTACGGGGCAGTGTTCCCCGCTGGCATGCAGCTCCCTTCACCTACATTTACTGGTTTTACTAGTGATGGGCAGGGGCAGGCAAAGGTGATGCATTAAAATTAACAATTTCCCTGTAGCCTCTTCATGGAGGAGAACTTTTATGTGCATCTCCAGAATAGCTTTTCATGATGGATAGTTGTGAATGTTAGGACCTAGAAATATCATTAAATAGATAGCTGGGTAAGAGAGACACAGTTTATCACGTCCTTATAAAAAAACTTACCATGAGGAGGATGGACAAAGTAGGAAGTGCAGGTGAGATTAGAGAAGTGACACATGTGCTACCTGAGGGAACGTCTTCAGTCAGGGCTTGGGCTATGTAATGCAGCAGGGACTTGGACGGTAGGACTGTAGGAAGCAAGGAAGCAATTTGTTTTCACTATGTCATGTTTAATACGGCTGCAGAGGTTTAAATCACATATGTGGTTAATATTAGGAGCCTCTAGGGAGTTCTGTATTGATCTGTTTCTTAATAACTGCATAATAGGCAATCAGGGCTTTCCGGATCTTCTCATAAATGTATTTTCAGCCACAGTCGTAAATCCCAGCGTTGCCAGTGTTGTGTCTTGATCCTGATAACACCAGAGCAGGGTGTGTGTTTCCTGCCCCCCACTCCATGGGGGCAGCTCCTGAATTACCTGGGGTAACAGAAGAGAACCAGGCTCTGTTTGGAGTAAGTGGCTCTTCCACAGCTTCCTAGCAAGGCAAGATGCATCCTCATCTTGCTACAAATCTCCTTATAAAATGAGGTTTTTAGGTTTTCTGATGATTTTTCTTCAAGCATGAACTACTTTCACATTATTATCTAATTAGTGTGTATAAGTACCTCAAGGGTGGCAGTGAGGAGGATGGGGCCCACCTCTTTTCAGTAGTGGCCAGT
>JAWLRI010000640.1:7404917-7498565 GCA_034781795.1 Crypturellus tataupa
AGGGGGGTTGGACTAGATGACCTCTAGAGGTCCCTTCCAACCTTAGGCATTCTATGATTCTATGATTCTATGATTAGCCAAGTAGCGTGTTCTGTAATGGCTATTCTTCACTTTAATTTGTAAATCTCTTTTGCCAAACGGTTTATGATGGGATTTTTGTTTTGGATGCTGAACCAGACGAGATGCTGCTTGTTTGATGGCTTGATTAGAAATCAAGCAAAGGAAAGGTTTCAGAATTAGTTCTTGCTGTTTGAAACTGCAACACTCATCTCTTGGACATCAGCAATTCGTAATCACTCATGTAAAATAGTGTTTAATCTTCTGACTTTGAGTATTTAATTGACAGCATAGGCTAATAGAAATTTGTGAAATTGTGATACCTGTATTGTATGCAATTATTCACTGGGCAAAAAGTAGTTCTTATGATTTTGTGTGTTGATTTTGATTATTGTGAACAATAATTTTGATTAATTGTGAAATTAATTGTACTAGGAAAAAAAGCAACAGCATGGATAAAAAAAATAACTTTTATCAGTACTAGTATGAGTTAGGACCGTTGGAATCATCCCAGTTTCACATTTTTTGATTTAAGCCAGGGACAGTTAGTCCGTGTTTCTAGAAGAAAATGGGTAAATGGCCATTAGGGCAGAAATTCATTTGAATTCAGGAAGTAGAAGAATTGCAGACTGTTTTGGATGCTTTGAGCAAAACTATTAACATTTCATTTGCATCTAGTGCAATAAAGATGCTGACTCGTACCAGGTCAGCACAATGGGGGCTGAAGTGTTCGGAATGAATCAGCTGCTTTTTGCTTTGGCCCTTGGCAGACGGTCGGCGCTAGCGCTGCTGCTCTCCAGGTGGGTGTCCGTGTGCCAGGCTTGTCCAGGAGCCTCCTGTTTGAGAGTCTCTATCTCACCACGATGCAGCTCTGGAATGAAGCTGGAATAGGTCAGAGTGTCCATATGGAGAGGGGGAATCGGGAATGTAAGCAGATCTGAGAGGCGGCTCCCATGTCCAAGGCAGTCCAGACCACAGAGCTCCAGGCAGCATTGCTTGGGAATTGCTCATTTTGCCCTGTTGGGTCCCAACCCTTGAGTGCAGGTGGTTATAGGTAGCAAGGAGAGATCATCTCCTTGCAGGAAGGTGTCTCTCAGGGGTTGTTTGGTGCATGCATCTTGCAGGAGTGTTTCCACAGTGCTTGGCAGTCCTGAGGAGTATCCTGTGTCAAGGCTGGACTCTGATGCAGAAGACCCACCTGATGTGTGGAGGCTTCGGGATGGTTTTTCTTTTCTTTTTATACATTTTGAGCAATGGTCCTGTGACTTCTTCAAAGTAGGGGAGAGCATTGGGGGAGCTGCTAAAAAGAAAAACACCAGTTTACATCTGTGTAAACTGAAGAACATTTTTTTAGGGACATGGTGGGAGTAGTAGAAGATGCAGAGTTGTTCATTGTATAGGAGACAAATGGAGATCTTCAAGACTCTCTTGGACGTAGCCCTGTGCCACGAGCTCTAGGTGACCCTGCGTGTGCAGGGGGGTTGGACTAGATGATCTCCAGAGGTCCCTTCCAACCTTAATGATTCTGTGATTCTGTGATGAGTCTGGTAGGTATTTCTTTCATATTCTAGTTTTAAAAGTGGAGGTTTAGAATGGGTATTTTCATTAAATGTGACTTAGCTCTCTCTATAGGGGTAGCACTCGGATATATTGCACTATGTGGTCAAAGTAGGTTTATTTAAAGGAAAAAACAAGTATCCACTTCCTTATGCCTCAGGGATCAACACTGAAGACTTTGTAGTGATGAACATAGATAAAGTGGGATCAGCCTTTGCAAAGGAGCCAAGTTTTGCTTTCACTTTAAAAATCTGGTGCTCTCTTTGGGACAAGATTGAGAGGTGTGAAGAATCCACAAGTTTCTGAGTTTTTTTAGCTTAAAAATAACCGTGAAACCGAGTATGGTAGTTTCAGTTGGATGTGTGTCTATTTTTTATTATTTTTATTGCAAGTTTATGAACTCTGCTGATATAAGGAATATAAGAAAATGCTGACAGCCCATTATCTATAGTTGTGTCATAATAAACCCTCTGTTGGTGAGATTGATAACTTACAAGTTGCAAAATACAACCAATTATTATAAAAAACAGCTGTAAAGCCTGGAAATGGACTTTTTGTTATTTCTATGATTTTTATTTGTTTATGTGTAGACACATACCTTCTTTTCACTACCAGAATGAATCTTGATGATGATATATCCAGGTTAAAATACTGTCTGATTCTTTGTTGCTAGGAGAAAATACAAACTAACTTGAAGACAAATCATTCTTGGTTTTATCACTGAGAAATCTGTCTTTCCTCTCATTTGCTTTATTTCTTGTATTCAAAGTTACTGAGTGTATGAATCACCCTTTTCATCCAAGGAGGGCAGCTTGAAGATAAGTGAACGTGGCCCCTACAACTGGTAAAAGGATAAAATGCCCCTGATGGACTTTTGGGGGGCAGAAAACCCCTATGGCGAAACCTGTTGAAATTAATGGAAGTCCTGCAAACTTTAGGGATTTTTGATCGGGTTTGAAGCGAATCGTATCACCGAGTGCATCATTACTTTGTTTTTCCTTCCCTTGGTCATCTCGTTAGCCTTGCACACCCTACCCCTACTGCGGCACTCGCTGCTTTGAAATACAGACAGGAGCCTTAGTCTCAGTTTGTGGTGCGCTCCACACGAGCAAACGTTTCTTTTATCTCAAAATCAAAGACTTGGCCATGGCTTTAACATTGACAAGAGCCACTTGGAGATGGCTCCTGGCCTTTTGAAAATGGTGTGAAAGAGACCCTGGGGAATTCCATTAGGAGCAGAAAAAGAGAGAAAACAGCCCATCCCACCCCCAAAGACACCTCTTCTCTCTTTTGATATTAGGGGCTTTTGTAACAAAAACAGTTTTTACGGTCTTTTGCTGCGGGTTCACAGCAGGCACACGTGTCCTTTGATTTAAATCATAGATATTTTTAGTTATTTTTCTCTGAATATTAAAAAGGCAAATTGCTGGAGTTCTAATCTCAAAGACATAACAGCAACACGGGTCACTTCTTCCTCTCCACTGACTCCCTTACACCGGCTCTTCCTTTTTTACACCGCTTTGAGGACCGTGGATGCAGAGCGAATGCTGCGCGCCCGGGCAGCAGAGCTGAAATTACTTGGTGCTTCCTGACAGCAGCCTGGCAGCAGGAGAACAGTGTATTTATCAACCTGCACGTGCTGCTGGGATTTGAATTGCACTGCTTGATTTCATGTATTGATTTTTTCCTCATACATATAATAAATATACTGCTCTACTGGTAATGTAACAGGGGCTGTGACTAGATGTTTCTTGGAAGATTTAGGTTTAAAATCTAGCAGTTTTTTAGGGTTGGGTTGTTACAAAAGGCTTGCAGTGTTAATCCTTCCTAGAGAGTTTTTACTGTAGCTCTGACTTCTGAGTTGGCCGGATCTCAGTGATGATAAGACAGGAGGATCCTTGGAGACGCTACTCTTCCAAATTTAGCCGTTTGCATCTTTAGAACACAAGTTTAAAACTCAAAATAGGAAAACTGATATAATCCACTGTTTGTACTGTGGTTGCTTTCAATAGCAAGATGAGGGATTTGTTGCATTTTTTTTTACCTTTTTTTCGTGATGAAAGCATGAGATTTTCTGAGACCTCGTGACAAAGGACAAGATAACAATATTTTCTGTTGTACAGTGGTCTGGGAATTTGATAGTGATTGTAACGCTCTCTTGTTGCACTTGGTGGGGGTTTCTGATTTAAGAGCTTGTAGAGCTTGAACCTCCTCTAACTTCTAGGCTTCTAGTAAATAAAGTAATAACAATTAAGATGATGAAAAGTTGTATATATCTGCTACCTCTGCAGTCTTGGCATAAAGGAAGGAGAGTCTTTCAATATTTACTGTTTGATCAGGCTGCAAGTCAGATTTTGCTGCACATCATTTAAATCTAAATGATCTAAAATCTTTAAAAATGTAAATGATTGAAACGCAGCATGCTTGAATAGCATCACAAAGGTACCAAAATGTTACATTTTATTCACCTGCTGAAAATCAGCTTTATTAGCTTTGGGGATAGTGACTTAAGATGATGGAGTGGTACTGGATCATGAAGTTGGTACTTTATTTTTGTGTAGTCATCTTGCTTTCAGGTTCTGTGTGCAAACTTTGGATGGAGAACACCAACCCTTTACAGATGTTAAACAACATTGTGGAAAAAAATAGGATTTTCTCTAAACTTCCATTGACTAGGGATACCAGTGCTTTATTATTGCCTATTTAAAAAAAAAAAAAAAGTGTAAGAATCTGAAAGATACATGTCAGTGGAGAAGGTTTTCTGGCTTTTCATTGAGAGAGTGGGTAAGAAATCCATGGTAGTTACCAAAATTTACTGCAATCAGGCTTGTGTTTTGTGTGTTTCAAAATCAGAGAGGTAAAGGAAAGGAGTTGGGCTGATTCTGTTGAAAATCATGCTAGCAGTAATACTGGTTTGTTCTAATCTGCTTTTATTTTGATGTTAGCTGTAACAGTGGGTGAGTAATTTAGATAAGCAGCAAAGCCATCCCATTTTCTTTGAAATAAAAAAATATTTTGAGCTTTTGTGCTTGGACAAAGACAATTTAATTGCAGTAAACCTTCCTGCTGAACAGTAAGAAAAAAAAGTCAATCAAAGGGAAAAAAACAAAACAAAACTTGCTTCTGGAATCTTAAAGTAGATTGTAGCTCTGTATGCCACCAAATGTGTGCTTTTAATGAAGATATTTTGAACACTAGTGATGATAATAGGAGGAATGAAGCAGCTCGTGTTGATTTGTGAACTGTCAGCTTTCACAAAGAGCCTGGCGTAGCTGCGCAGCTGCCTTACGTTTGTATTTTAGGCAATGGAAGGTTTTTTCAGGGGTGAGACTGCACCTGAAGGGAATCAGGACGGGAGCAGGTGGGTTGCATCTGCCCTGTTCTTACCTCTCTTACCTTGCCCCTCTTGGTTACCTCTGACGATCTGAATTGTGGTGCATTTGTTTCCTTTTGTATCACACCTGCTGAATTATTATCTGGTCTGATGTTTGCCGCTTGAAGCAGCATCCAAAGAAGCCATCATCAGAAGATAAATGAGCTGCCAGTTAGAAAATACTAGGAAAAAATCATCAATAATTATTGAGATGTGAATGAAAATGCTTCTGCTACCCTACTGAATTTTACTTATTACTGTTTTTGCCATCTCTCTGCTGTAGCTCAAGGTGCTTAAGTACTTGCATGGAGAAAAACCTTTCCCTTGTTGCAAGCCGCATGATTTCCAGGTGCACAGGCCTATGCCCAGTGTTCTGTGATGGAGAAATAAATCAGTCAATTACATTTCTGTTGACTTTCTGAAACCTGCAATCTTTTGACTCTGCTAATATTTAAGGCCTTCCAGGGTGGGCTGTGCGTGTGTCTAAACCTGAATTGAAATCAATTGTGCAGCCTCCATTGCAGACAATTTCCTCCTCTGTTAAAGTAAGAAGAATATGAAGTAAGATATTTATTACCTCTGAAATTTTCCCTGCAATTTTCTTTGGCATAAGCTTAAATTCTGAGTAGAGAGGTTGCCAATTAGTATGCCGATCTTTTTTAGCTAATGATAATAAAAAGTTAATCGGTGTTTTGCTTAGAGTGAATTAAGAAAATATTGCTATAGGAACTTTACATGTCTATAGTGCTCTTCTATTTAACAGTGAATATAGCAGTGTGACCTTTCTGATCCACCTCCATGGTCAGGAAAAACATGATCAATTCCACCTTGTTGATATTATTTTTGAGAAGTTTGGAACTTTGCCCATTTTTGTGTGTGTGGAAATGTCTATGATGTTGTCTTGTTGAATGTTTCTCTTGTGTCAAAGCATATATCTAGGTCTCAGATGCCTTGAACTTTTAAATTTAGTGCTGCAATTATAAATGTGTAAATTAATCTGTAATCTGTAAGATGTATAATGTGCTTATAAAATACCGTTCTCATAACCTGAGAAAGTGTGGTGATGGTTTGCAAGTGACAGGAGGTGTAATCTCTTAGCTGTTGCTATTCCTCCTTTCTCTCCCCTGCTCCTTTTCTACCCACTCATGGAAATTAAATTTTTAATAGATCATTTAGCCTTCTTTTGGTGTGGAGGGTAAGGGATGAGTCTCTTCCACCAAAAATACCTTTCTTCTGAAATAGGAACTTTGTCTGCTAAAAGTCTCATTTCTTAAGGATTTGTGAATAGGAATTTTGCCTTGGGCCAATACTTGCCTACTTAAATTACTTCAGAGGAATCATCTGTGCTTTGGCCAGTGCTGGAAAGTTCAGGTTACAGATGGCATGAAAGAAATAATACTGCGTTATGAACATAGTCATTGCGGCACAGAAATATGATCCTTTATGGAATAAGCACTTCTAATTCGTTATGGGTGTGTGTCTGGGGAGCTAAAATAGGGCTTTTGCTCAGTGTCCTCATCTTGAAACTCTCCTCCTTACTACATATTAGGGACAAAAAAAGTCAGCCCTTTTTTAACTACGTACCTGGAAGATGCAGGATGTGAGATGTCAGTGACAGAAATCGCTGTGGGTATTTGTGGTGGTTGGTTCATGTGTAGGTTGTTCTTTAATTATGCTTGTCTAAATACACCAGTTTAGACAGACACTGGAGCCTGTCAGTGGAGAGTGTTCATGGTGACCTCTTTCCTTCTTTTTTGATTAAAATAAATAAATTTCATCTACAAAATATTAGCTAAAGTACAAAAATTTTGAGTTTGAGGAACTTGAATTTTGGTTGATCTTTTCTCTACTTTTGTAGGTGTTTAGAAGAAGCCAGAGATTAAGTGGGAAAATTTAGGGTAATCTTTTAGAAGTCTCTAGAATTATACTCTTTCTGCCGGCTTCTTCCTGTATTATTGAATTGTACCGTAACCCAGTGGCTATTCTTCCCTCGATGCACATGAGCTATACTTGTTAGTGTTAAGGCCTTCTTGAAACACTTCCCTCTTATACTGAATATCTGCTGCTGCAGATATGAAACCCTAAAGTTTTATGAGTTGCCTGGAATGTGGCTATCTCTAGGGTTTAATAGAAAGATGAATTTAATCTCATAATTCACATTTAGAAAAGTGAAACTAAGAAAGATAAAATATTTTAACAAGAAGCTTTTACCCGAGATCTGGCGAGCGAATAAACGTTTTGATTATCAAGGAGAAGGGAGTGATATAGATGTATATATACACATATATATTTCTTTCCCTGAGTAGTCATGGCCATTGAAAATTCAGCTCTCAGAAGTGCTTATACAAGCAGTATAATTTCAAGGCGTTATTTTGAGGAGAAGCACTGCAATATTGCATGTATGACTGTCAAGGAAAGGGCCCCTGACCTTGATGATTCGTATCTTTATTATGTAGATCAGTATTACATGCAAACTTTATAACCTGGACCAAAAATCTGAAAAGCTTTGGGGTCGGGGGGAAAGTGGTCTAGTGGTTTGGGTGGCTTGAGTGCGGGAAGCTGGGATCAACCTGATCTGATGTTTTCAAAGCTTTGAATGGGGAATTGGAGCTGGTGGCTGCTCTTTCCAACCCAGATTATCCCATGAGTCTCTGACAAAGTTAGATTTACAGTCTTAAAGGAACTATCTTCCTGTTGTTCTTTTTCTAATTTTATGAATTCTGACTTTGTGGGGTTATCGTGAAGGTAAACATAGCAGCAACTTTAGTTATTGATAGTGGTATCAGATTTGTGTCTGTATTGTTTAAGTTATTTTTCAGATCATTTATTGTCAGATGAGAGATTCAGTTATGTTCTATTTTTAAGGGGGAGAGTGAAAGTTAAAAAAAAATATTTAAAGGATGATTTTGGTCAGACTTTTGAATGCAAGCTATGAAAATATAGGAAAGCCTTTTCATTCTTCACATTCCCTATTTCTCAGCTGTCTGTCTTTATTAAAAAAAAGGTTGTTTTAGACGTGTTACAACCATTATTTTGTATCAGAACAGTTTACGTGGAAGCCTAATGCTTGGTGGAGTGAAACTATAGTCATGATAAGAAATGCAACCAAAAATTATGACACAACTTGGTTACTATTGATTTCTTTTTAAAATAATTTATGCAGTAGCAGCCACAGTTTATTAGTGGTGTTATCTGTAGAATCTTTGTAATAAATCGTGATTAGTTCTGAATTACTGTGATATATGTAGAGACTCCACTGCTTACCGAGCTACCTTGTTTTGCCTGGGGAAGGAAAACATTGATGCTTCTTGCTTTCCATTAGGAGAGGTGGAAGAATAATATGGATAATAAGGTTGCTAGTGGGAAATAGATGAAACTAAAATGATTAGAATATCAGGATCTTTTGCTGTAGGAATATTTCTGCTGAACTCTTAGGTGAACAAGGCACAGGAGGGACTATTGGCCAATATTTTGTACTATAAAACTAAAAAAGGAGCCGAGTTCCGTGTAAACCTGCTGCTTTATACACCACAGCCTGCTGGATAGGAAGACCTTGCTTTGATATCCTAGGCAACATGTGATCATTTAGTTTATTTAAAAGAGAAATATTTCATAGCATCAGCATGTCTCATCTGCAGGGTCAGGAAATGCATCTTCTGTTTATATTGCATTTTTCTTATTGTGGTAGGCAGTTGACTTTTGATTTTTAATAGGCTGTATTATGAAATGTGATGTGTTCTTCTGCAGAGAATTAATCTGGAGTTCTGGAGGCAAGATGGAAAAGATGACTTCATGAAAAGGTCTCTGCAAAACTGATCCTTCCTGTCTTGGCCTTAAGGTAAGTGAAAATCTTGTATTGAATATCCATTCTCTAATGTTTTGCCTCATAGCTGTGCTATTCAGAAGTTATCTGAAGATGTGTGCTCAGAAGAAAACTTATTTTAAGGAGATTAGTTGGAAAACTTAGTATTTAGACAAGAGTGAGCCAGAAGAGGTGAGTTCAGGTGTGAGCCAAAATATTAGGTCAGGCTTCAGTAATTTACCAGAATGATAGTGGCATGAATGCATATGTGTAACACAGTGCTTTGGCAAGTGTTTGTTTTTGTGTAAAAACTGAATATGCATATGAAGGAGAGATCACTGTAATTGAATGGAAAATGTGAAATTAGAAAGGTAGCAAAGTGTAAATAATTGAAAATTAGGTTGCAACAGTAGTTTCTGTATTTTGTGAGCTTAGTTGCAACCAAAACGACTAGAAGGGAATTCACATTTTTGTTCTTTTTAATTTTACTTTCATGGACCATACCCCTGGTATGGAGAATGGGGAGGAGAAAAATAACGCTGCAATAATTAACTATCTGGAGGAAATTAAGAGCCAGAGCAGAGTGTGATTTTTCAGCTGTCTACAGCTTTCATTATTATGTATATGCTTTGATTTCTCATGTATATGGAAAATGTATCCTCTAACGGCATATTTTCAGTCTTTTCCTGCTCTGAAGTTGCTTAACATACTGTGTTCTGTGGTAAGATACGGCAAACTTGTCTTGTGCAATCATTGCAAAAAAAAAAAAAATTAGAATAACTTTCAAAACCTTTAATTACCTGAAGGTGTCACTAAGCATTTTTAATCTCCCCTAAGTACTACTTTGTTGTAGCCATCCTTCATGTGACTGTTTATTATGTCTTGTTCCTTCTCTTAAATCATTCCAAAGCGGTAGTTGTCTTGCCATGTCTTGAGCGTGAAGGAATTGGTGACATTACTTGACGTGATCCTTACTTGTTTAAATTTAACGAGTCCTACTAGATATAATTGAAACCTTAATCTTTTCATATAGTATTAGGGGTCATGGTATTGGGGCATGCTCACTTGCAAAATATGTTGCAGTAAAGGGACAGCTCTTGCCATTAGGAGTTGGGTACTTTTAAAACCACCCTAGATTTGTAGCTTTGCTTGTGGAAAGAGGTCAAAGTCAAGCTGTCAGTAATACTTTGAGAAGGAGAAAGGATCCTTCCTCACTGAGTGTACAAAGTCGGCCATAGGTAGGAAAGAAACACATGTATGTTACAATTGATATTCTGCATTGTTGCTGCTGTGTAGCAGGCTCAGCCGTATCTCCTAAAGAACAGGACTTATGATTTGCCTCTAAGGGCTATATAGAAGTTATGAGTAATCCCTAGGGGCTCTGAAGTTGTTTATTTTTGATATTTGAAATTTTCTGGTTTGAACAGTAGTTAAATACAGATGCTTGTGTAGTCAGACTGAAAATCCAGGTAGGCTTGTATTAAAATAGAGCATTTGGGATACTTGGGAAATACCAGAGTAATCCAAGTCTATCACCTAGCCAGCATGTCGTCCTCTTAGCAAATACTGAACTACCTGTCTTGGTACCAATGCAATTTTAATTAATTAAAGCCGTAATAAATTATGAGTAAAGACAGCTGGAAGTGTTTGTAAGGATGAAATTGTATGAGTGTAGAATCAGTCTAGAACTTAGAAAAATATACTAGTAGAATATAATCAGTCACAATAAATAAGAAAAGCATTTCCAAGCAGTTCAGTGCAGTAGCCATGATGTAGCTGTTTTCGCTCTGTACTTCCAATAACACGGTGCCTGTAGGCAGGTTCAGTGGGAGACCTGACACAGATGGAGAGTTGGGGCTTGCGGAGAAGTTGCCATTGCTGAAAATGAGATTTCGTGGTCACAGCCAGAACAGTTTGAGATTCTTGTGCTTTTTTCCCTCGGCCTGTTTGATGCCTTGGGTGTTGGACAGGTGGTATCATGATGGTAATGTGCATCAGGCAGTTCAGTGTCCCCGTTTAGACTCTGCCATAGAAATGCGTAGCAGTCTGGTGGTGTAGAGGTCGGTCAGTTTGGGATCGACTGATTAGTGCATGGGTATGAGTCTGCATTATTTACTGTGCAAAACAATTGCAGTGAAAAATGAACAACATAAAATCCCGTTGCTTGTGATGTATATTTTGAGTGGAAATTGCCAAAGTTTCATCTGGAAACAACAAAAAAATTTTCAACTGTAGTCCATGGAGTTCCTGCTTATGAACACAACAAGAAGAGGCTTTAGAGACGTGAAAGCAACCTTAGAAAGTTGTGGTTAGTGTTAGAAAACATTTGCTCTGTTTAGAGCTTGAATTTGTCCGAGATGGGCTTGAAACACTGAAAATGATCCTCTTTCCCCTACCTGTCTGCGGGGCCTCGGGCTATCATATTTCTGATCCTGGCTTAGTTTTGTCAACTGCTTATTAGTCACACCCAAACTTGCACTTAGATCAGGAGGCAGATAAGACCCTCCTGCTTTTCCATTCCCAGAATATTTTTTGGTCATTGTCTTGGTGCTAGCTCTGACTATTTCTAACTAAGCTGCTTCTCCAAGGACAGTCAGGAGACCAGGAACAAAAATACGGTCTCAAAAATAGCCAATATGGAACCAACACAACTTCTCTGCCTCACTTACCTGCTAGTCCCATGGATGTGGAAATTGGCTTCATGCTTGAGGATGGGCAGGTGGACGAGCTGCTCCTATGGAAGCAGTGTAGATTTATATTAATTTTAAGGAACTCCTACTGCTTGAAATGTTGCTTTATTTCCATGGAAGACTTTAAGATGTTGTGTTTCTATTTCTGAGAAATTCTTTTTTATTCATCTAGACCAAGTTTAGAGTAGTACTGCCTCATGTTGACTGTCACTGTGAAGAAAACTATCGTCTGTATTTTTTTAGTAATTTCAAAGGGCACTTTACTACTGCCAGCATGAGATCTTCACTGTCTAATAATAGGCATTTGAGAAGATTTCTATTAATGTTGACTTTTAATAGCCCCTTCTAAAAAGAGCCATGCCTTATAATTATATGCTGTACCTTTCACTACAAAGCAATTATATGAATTGTGTGAGCTGACTAAAGTACATTAGCTATTAAAATTCACAATGTTACTTTTGATCAGAAAGGAAGTCATCTTGTTTAACACTATTTTTTTTTTTCCATCATACATCTAAAAGGTGAGAGAGTGCGAGGTGGGGAGGAAGGAGGCCTGATGGTGGCTAATGCTGAGGAATAAACCCAAGAATGCAGCTGTGGTTGCCTGGCAACCCAGGGAAGGATGTGCTGAGGACCCTTGCAAATATACAGGAGTGATAATTGATTCATCTGTTGAGCCTATGAGGACCGACTCCTGCATCTTTTGCATACTTGATTCTTAATACCCAATCATATATTGCTTATTTTGCCTTTACACATTTTTGTTTCTTTTTTAAAAGAAAGACAGTGAGAATGGAAGCAAATCAAAACACTGATTTAATGGAAAATGTGTTGTGAGTTTCTTCCCGTGTGATTATTTTGCTTTCAGAACGAAGGCCACATTTGGCAAGCAATTTGCCTAAAAACACAAACTCATAGAGATCTAATGCCAGGTCAAGGGTATGCTTTCTGAGCCCAAAAGCACTCTGGAAATGGTCTTCATTATGCTAAATGTTCCAAGGAGATGAGCTGGGGATTGTATTATAATTGAGAGCTTTAGAGGATTGAGTTCTTTGAGTGCTGAAAACATGGTTATGAAATGGCATATCGCCTTTGTTTTCCACTCCGTGCTATATTGTAATATCAGACTCTGAACCAAGTGTGTGCACTGAGGAGTGAGACAGCCTTGAGCCTTGTTGATCTTGCAGCAGTTGAGATGAGTTTCCCTTGTGTCTGTCAGCTGTGGGGCTGTCTCTGTTGCGGGACAACTAGGTGTATTAGGAGGGGGTTCGTAGGGGCTGTATCATGACCTGAGTTTGCTGCATCTTGTCTTGAAGGCTTTGTGGCAAGATGAGCTGATACCATGATTGATGGTTATTGGTAGGTGGCCATGGGTGAGCGGCATTAACCTCTATGAGTAGGGTTAAGTAAACTTGGAAACCTTTTCTAGGAGGATGTTTGCTGTGGAAAAAGTTGGAGCTGGCTTGAGAAGACAGGTTGCTCCATCCTATGTTGTGTCTAAGGAGGAGGAGGTTTTGTTTTATTTTGTTTCCTTTTCAACTTTTGAGAATAATTTTGCTTTCTAATGATTAGGTCAAAGCTGTAGGAAAGGGCAGGTTGGGTTCTTGTTTCAAACTCTTGGGCTGCTTTACGTGACCTGCTCTTAACCGTTTTGGACCTCTGCCTTTTCCACCAGGCAAAGGAGGGTGATGTATATACAGCAGCCATGGCATTATGTGGGAAATTTTTAAAATCAAAAATCTCGCATGCATCTACAGGAACAAGAGTCATTAGCAAACCTTTTATGTCTATTTTTTTTAATTGGTTCTTGAGGTTTTTTTGTTAGTAACTGTTGTTAAGGCAGAATTTTTTTAGCACATTTCACATGCTATGAAACCTGACCAGCTGTCCAAATAGATAGTGTTTGCATGGAAATGTTTCACTGGAAGTTGCTAAGAAATCAGTTGTGTTTAGAGGATACTGTGTAATTATCAGACATTGCATAATCTATACAAAATATTTTTATCCATTTTTATATGCAAGCTATTCTCTCCCCCCTCTCTCTCCATAGAGACATAAGGCAGCTGCCAACTCTGTAGATTCACTTCCTTGTAAGTGAAGATACTCTGAAAATGAGGTGAAGTGTTTTGGGTAATAAAACCCTTGAGGCAGTAGTCATTAGTAAAATTAGCTGTATCCTTCATTCTTTATGCCGTAAATTGCAACTTCTGATTAACTATATATATACTTTATTTAGTACTGTACACTTTCATGATAACTCTTAAGCTTGCTTTGGGCTAGTGCATAATATTTTGTTTCTTGTGCTGGTTCATGGGAAGCTCTGATAAGCTATCGTTCTAGATTATATTTCATGATAGTTTCTATTTAGGAAGAGCAGCTTTGCTCTGAGGCTGTTAATTGCAATCGTCTGCATATTCTGCAGAAGTCGGATGGTATAATGCTTAGCTCAAAATTGGCATAATTGAAGGTACAGCATGGTGCCATAGCATTGCATAACATCTGTGTCCAGATATTTGAAGTTTTGGCTTAATCCTCTATGTAAGTGAAGATTTAGGATTCTTTCAAAAGTTTATTTCAATTCAAACAAAATAGTAAGAACCAATATATATTTTTTTTAATGATGGTTGTTTTAGTTTCTAAGTCTCTACAATCTGTTCATCAACTGCTGTTGGAAAAAAAAAAAAAATCTTCTACTTTTATAATGTTATTAGAGCTGTTTTTTGTTTGTTTGTTTTCAACCAAATTACATAATGTTAATATGTGATCATTTGTTATTTTGTCTGCCTGTACGCTTTGGAAGGGATGCAAGTGTAATGTATTTTTTCCTGTGCTTTTTTGAAATGCTCGCTGTGAAGCTTGTGAAATTTCTGCTGTAAAAATTGAACGTTAGTTGAGGAAAATTTAAACTGTGCCAGTTATACGTTAAAATGATAACTGACCTCAATCAGTTTGGACATTTCCAGGAGTTTTTTCATAGTGTTTTTTTTTTTTTTTTTTTTCTCCTGATGTATTATATTGTAGTATTTTTCCCCCTTCCTGGGGCTCCTACTCTCAGATTTTGTTGACTTCTCTGCTGTTTTCTTTCCAATACTTAATATTCTATCTGATACTGAGGCAATTTATTGATTAAGGCATATGAAATAGATGCATGGAGTGCAAGCAGGGGAAAGGAGCATGGATAATGTATTTTAAATCGAATTTCCTATGTTGATTCAATGTTTAAAAAAATCTATGTAAAAATATATTAAGCAATGGAATAACTATATACAAGTAAATACTTAGCTGGCAGCTGTGTTTTCTAAGAGTACATCACCACAAATGAAATTGGGAAAAATAAAATTTTATTGCAGATTTGGAGAGAAAGGGAGAACAATACTAATCTTAAGAAATGTTTTGGGAGAATAAGGTTCTGCTGCTCACTGGAAACGTACAGCTCATTTGTGTTTAGAATTATTGCATAGATAACTCAAGAGACACAAACAGCAATAAAGAATAATATTCTGTCCTAGAAGCGCTTGAGATGGGAGGTTCCTTATCCTAAATAATCGAACCAACTACTCTTGGGGTGGCAAAAAAAGGAACATTTTTCCAGTGTGCACCAGTTTAGCAGTGATACAATGAAGAAGGTTCCCCAGGCCAGAGCTTTGGCTTGGGTAGGCCAAGCGCCGTGTCGCCCACCCATCGGATTGTGTGGGATAGTTGCTGAAGACTAATAAGATTTGCTTAACTGCAGACTAAGGAGATGTGCTTGATCTGCCGGCAGTGGCAAGCACATGTGTGTGATGGAAAGGAAACATTTATTTATGGGCTATTGACGTGGGCTCTGTGTGTAGCTTGCCATGCCGTCCATCGAAGAGGCCCAGCGGAGCGGGCAGCTTGGCTCTACTGGTCCTGCGCTGCTTTATTGAGTTGGTTAAGTTTGGTGACATAGCAGAACACTGAAAGTGATTCAAGAGAAAGAAGAAAAGGTGTTTTTTATTTTATTTTTCTTGCCAGTAAGACTGTAGGTTGAACAAATTCATTTGGCCCATTGCAGCTTCAGAGGAAGAACGGCCGACATGGAGCCAGCAAGTCTGCTTGCTGTAAAAGGAAAACAGGAGTAGCACTACTATTTTGATTACTGTTTTTTTTTTTTTTTTTTTTTGTCAGCATGACCTCTAATTTACTAATAGGAATATGTGTATCTAAAATATACGTCAGGCTTCTGATGCAGAGATACTCTGTTTAACCATGGTGGAGCTTCATTTTCTTGCTTTGTTCCAAAAGGGAACAGTTTGCAGGTCTGAACAGCCAACAGGATTTATGTATTTCAACTTACTGTTTTCATGAAATGTCCATCTTGCATGAGCCATGAAGTGGTTTGTTAGTATAACATTGATTTTTCTATTAAAAACAAAACATACCTTTTTCTTGCACTTCTTCTTTTGGAACAATGTTTAGTGACCAAAAATTCTTCTTGCGTCTGATAGTATTTCAGAATCCAAGTCTTGCTTGTCTTGCAAATCTATCTCCATATTCAAACATTTTACAACAAGTAGACTGTCTGAAATAATTTCTGGGGCATAAGTTGAATTACTTAAACCATAGTGCTCCCTAGCTCTGCTAAATGTGTCTTGAAATCTGTGTTCATGTTGCAGAGATCTAAATTCAAGGTCACCCATTTTGGAGAACGCTTTTAGATTCTACAAGAGAAATACATTCTGTAAAATAGTAAGAATAAAGTGGTGATTTTTGTTTTAGCGGATAAATTTTTGATTTCTTTTACCCAGATGCTTAGGTTCATATTTTCTAATGTGATCTTTCAATAGTAAAATTTACTTATTAATTGTACAAGATAGAGTTCAATGTAGGTTAACACTTAACAGCATTGCTTGCCGACAAATACTAGAAAAGTACTTCCCCCTTTTTTCCCCCCTTTTCCCCCTTTATTTTTTTAAAAATGCTTACTTTCATCATTCAATTTATCCTTTGCTTTCAGTTATAACTACTTTTTTTTTTTTTTTTTTTTTTCAAAAATAGGGATGGTAGAAATTAATCATGCAGAGATTTTTGTGCAAAACAAACAGCATATTTAAAAAGCATTTAAGTCCACTGCCATTATAAATAATGGAGTAGACTGAAAGGCAGCAAAATTGTTATCTTTTCTGCTAAGAGCTGATATGTTCTAGTTTGCTATCGTTTGCAGACCCAGATAATAAAGTATCATCTTTCATGCATCAGCTCTTGAAACTTGTTTGCATAATTTCATTTTCTTTAGTATTGAAGAGACCAAATTAGAAGGAAAAAACTAATCCTTTTCTTCTTTGCTGTCTTTTATAAACTGACCTCATACTGGTTTGTGTGTAGCTGTGACTGTTGTGCATTCATCTTTCAGCTACTAAACAGTCTGCCTGAATTATTATTTTTATATAGACTCATCTATATTCTCATTAAGTAGATAGTCTAGGAACAGTAGAAGGGAAGTAGAAGGCCACTGTTGATTTTGGTTGCTAATAGTTTTTGAGGTTCTGTTGCTAAAACTGAAAGGAGTAGGACCTTAAAAAAAGATATTTAAGGAAATGCTTCAAAAGTGACATCTTGACAAAGCACCTGTTCTCTGCTGAGGGGAAAAATTCTCTCTGTTGGAAAGCTGTCTGTTCTTGCTTCAGTTTTGTGAATTAGGTCATTGAAGGAGGAGAAAGGGGGAGAGAGCTCTTGCTCCATTCCTTATGGCTATAAAGTGATCAAAAAGAGGGAGACCAAGGGAACTTTGGAATCCCTGTTTATTCTTGTGTTTGCCCATGACTTCAGGATTGCTTGGATTTAGAGGAGGTGGGATCAAAGTCCATGTGTCCAAATCTATTATCCATAACTGAGGTATCACAAAAATGAACTGAAGTCTTAAAAACATAATGCATGCGTTGTTAAGAAAGCACCGAAAAATGAGAACTCCATGGATGTTTGAACTCTACTGTCCTCTGTGTACTGGTGGACTTCCCTGGGCAACCAATTTCCTCGCTGAGCAACGGAAACCCGTGCTTGAATTGCATGTTGGTTAGTCTGTTTGTTGCATGCACTTCTGCGGCATGAGGTGTCTCTTGTGTGCAGCAATCCACCAAGAAAGTAGTGAAGAGGCTAAACCACTTCTGTTGGAGCTGGAGGAGCTCAGTTGGAGCTGTATTTTGTTCTCTTCTCTCATAAGTAGCAGGCGGGTTAGAGAATGGTGTCTGGCAGCCTTTGCTGTTACTTCTTTTTGAAGAACACCACTTTGGGACCAAAGAATTTTGTTATTAGAACAACAATTTTGTTATTAGAAGACTCATTAAAACAAAGTGGTGGTTTTCTTTTCATTAAATTCTATTATCTATAATCGGTGCTTAGAAATAAATGAGAACAAATGGACTTTGATTCCTATCAAACTCCGAAGTGGTGATTCGATTGGTTTGCATCTTTGCAAAGAAACTTAATGCCAGGGTCTCCTTGGAACTGGTGAAAAACTGTTTTCTAAAACTGGTCAAAACATGGTGAATTAGAGATTAAGTTATGGCATGTGGGTAGTAGTGCATTGGAACATGAAACTGATAGACCAGAGAAATGCAGGATATAAAATCTTATCCCTGACTAAGTCTGTCTTGGGTTTTGCTCAGCAGACAGACATTTTGCACAGTTCACCTTTTTTTAGAAGGAGAAGAAAGAAATCCTTCATATTTGGAAAGTCTTATATTATCCCTCGAGTCTTATTCTGGTGTAGCAGTGCACGGAAGAAAAAAAAAAAACAGAAATCTCAAAAATTACCATGATGACATATTTTTAACTTCTGGCAGAAGACCCATACATGGCATAGCTGTAATCTCCATTTCAGTGGGAGAAGTGTATGACGGGGTGTTTATTGACCTCATGCCTACCTAATAAATGTGTTACTGATTAATTTTATCAAGTAAGCCACCCTGACCGAATTTCAGAGACAAGAGAAACTGGTCTCGTCTCAGCTTTCACTTGGTAAAGAGGTGTTAGTGTTTTGAGGAATGGAAAACAATTTTATGTCTAGTTTTATGAACTCTATTTTAATAATGTAGGCTCAATTATCTATGTCACGTCTCTGCCTGTCTAGTATTGTCACCTTTCCACTAATGTATCACTTGCATAAGCACTGATAGTCTGTTTTACTATTTTGGGGGGATTGTTTATGCTTGTTTTTGTGTTTAACCAGTGTTAATGGTTGGAGGGGAGAAGTAGTTTTCTCTCCCCTTGCCTTTTAATTGAGGTTGTAGGTTGAACAACTGGTTTTGTGCAGTAGATACAATTGGCCATATCCCTTTCCTCTCACCCTTTTGGTCCTTATTATCCCTGTGAAAAGTGCCTGTCTGGTTACAGACTGGTTGTCAACTACAAGACACTTTATGGAATGGTCCTTTCCCATCCGTTAACATCTATCAAGTTCTCTCAAGTCATATTAATAAACCTTATTACTACTGATGGCGAGTAGCCCATTTCTAATAGCATTGTACTTCTGCTCGTATGTTACGTTTGTAGTGAGATGCAATGCTATACTTGGTGCGGTTCTACACAAAGCACCACTCTTAGTTTTTCTGCCTTGTAATGCTGATTGCTATCATCATCAAGTTATATATTTCCATTTGTTCTCTGTCAAATGGTCTTGTTAGACTCGAGAAACATTGTTATTGCTGTACTGTAACTATATAGTGCAGCATTCTTCTGGGAGCAGAACAAAAACCCGGCGCTTCCTCATTTGAGTCTTTTGGGAGAGAGTGGATGAATTAAGAACGCGTCCTCTGGAAACACTCCATTTAAATCATTGCACATAATTGAGCATGACAAATGGTTTTAGAAGAACATAAAACCGAGAAAACCATTTCTCACCATTATTTGCTGCTGGAAGAGGAAGTGTGAAAACCTGAATTTCCGTCCTTTTTGCACTGTTCCTGCTTGTAGACTTCTCTTCAATGGGAGAGATTTTTAGCACTATGACTCTCATCTCTTAAATTCTTAAAAATGTAAAATAAGAGTCAAGAGATGGTGATGTGATAAAATGTTTAAAATTAAACTATAAAATACTTTTGAGGTGCTAAAAGCCTAAAATCTGGATCTTTCTCATTAAGGAGAGTGTCAGTACTCAGCAGCTTAGTGTAATGGTTATTTTTGTAGCTTCAAACCTCTGTTCTCATTGGATGTAGTAACAGTGTGCAGGGGAAAGACTGGAAAATGCTGGTGAATAAAATTACATTCACTTTGCCAAGACTCCTACAAATAATTATGTTTTTTTTCCCCGTGTTTAGAAGTTCCAGTAACATAGGGTGTTTGAAGATACTTGTCTTTCTGGAGATGTCTGGTTTGTGTACAGAAAGGTCAAGAATGCTTTAGCTGCTTCTGTCTGAAGAGTTAGAGGCCGGTTACAGGCAGGGGGAGGCAAATTGGCATTGTTCCTATCCATATCACTTGACCTGCTGATGGTGCTCAGGTTTCCTTCTGAAGGAGACTCCAGAGTGGCCTTCAGAGGGTTACGGGAAGTGAACTGGAATTCCAGGAGTGTGGATGATGAGTCCACTGGGCAAGCAGAAGTTGATAACTGTAGATTTTAGCCAGGTAAGGCTGTGATATTGAGTAAGTTTCTTATTAATATATACTTTCTGAGATGAAAAAGACACCATTGCCCACGAGGCAAAAGGAGGATGTTTCAACATTGGGTTGATATGTCACCATGTGCTCTCTCTGCTGGCAAGAAGATTCCCCAATTCTCTGCTGGATTCATCTTGTTTGAAGTATTTCAAAACTGATCTCAGGGCAGCTTCAATTTATTGATAAAATAAAATCTTTCACTAGATTGGAATTTTTGCGCAGGATAAACCTGATGGAAGATAGGAACTGTGGGCAGTAACTTTGCAGCCTTGAGCAGAGACTGAGGATTGCAGGGGCAAAAAAACTAGTGAAGGCTCAGCTAAACTAACAGAAATAGAGTAATGAAAGGCTTACCAGGGGTTTTCAAAGCTAATAAGCTGATTTGGACTCTTTCTTTGGTTTCTTGGTAAAAGCTTTTCCAGTCTGTAGAAAAGTAGATTTAACACAACTAACTTAATACCTGTGCACAGATATAACACACATTTTTTTTCAGATTTCCTTGATTTTTGTGAACCAAAGAAATACTTTATTTAGCAAAAATCAGATATTTTGAAGTATGGCTGTGAGCTAGCTATGTGCCTGGGTGAGGAAACTGCATAGTGTGTGCACATGAAGTCGCCAGAAAGCTGACAGGGTACCAGACAAGAATTGCCAAAGGGTGTAAATATTTATTTCATCTCCATGTCCGTGATGATTAGCTGGGAGGAATGTTACTTCACAGTGTCAGTGGGGAAAATCCAAATAATTCTTTTTATTAGTATTGTTTGCTTCAAAAGTCTAGTTTTAGTAGACGTGTCTTCTGCTGGGTTAGAGAAGTCTACTCTGGCTGGTTAGCTCCCTTTGGCGCAATCCACATACAAGTTGAGGAACCAAGAGCCATGTAGCCCTTTCTAGTGGGTGTTGTTTGTTTGTTTGATGTGGTTCCATCTTCTCTTTTGCATTTGGTGGCTACAAATGCGGATGTTAAAAGCAAATCTGGAGGCAGAAGAGCAACTGTACTTGTTCAAGACCCATCCCAACTGTATCAGAGGTTTAATCCTTATTAGAATGGAAGACCAAATATTATGTAACTTGGAGTCATAACTTGGTGTCACTTGGAATAATTTTATTTTAAAAGTTTGTGTGCTGGTGAAGGAAAAGGAGGAGAAACATGGCCTTTTCTTTCGTTCATCAGTCCTTTGTGTCTCACAGGCAAAACAACCTCAAAATCACCATGTTAAAGCGTTTCCTTTGAGGGCAATCCTGGTGATAGAGAGGGAGAGGGTGGTTTTAAGGATTTACTTTTCAGTTTTTTCCTTTTTTTTTCCATCTCCCGGAAGGGAGTTTGCCTGTGGCATCGTATCGGCCAGGATCACAGTGCTGCAGAGTTGCTCTCCCTCGGGGCTTGCCTTGGTGGCCATCACTTGGCGCTGCCTGTACTGAGCACGGGCAGAGATGTTTAATCCGATCGCGTCTTTTCCGACGGCTCTGGCGCTTGGAGGGAAACACCTGCCACAGGCACAGCTGGGAAAACCGCTGCCAAGGGAAAGCCAAGGGCGGGAAGGAGGCAGCGCCAGAGGCCCCGGCGGTGTCACCCGCGGCGCGCGGGCGATCAAAGCCTCTGATGTCACTCGGTGGAGGAACAGGTCGGGCGAGCGCCGGCGGCGCAGGAAGCGGCCTGCGAATATCCGCGGCAGCGGGGCCGTCCCCCCGTCCCCGAGCTCAAAGTCGGGAGGTCGAACGTGGCGCCGCGTGGAGCCGCTCCTGCCGTGGGCGATGGGGGAGGACGAAGGCGACGCGGCGCCCGCGGCGCAGCCAGGTGAGCGCCTCGCGGGGAGCTGCCCCGTCTACCTGGCCGCGTGCGTTGGGGAGAGGAGCTCTGGGCATTGGGGTGGCTGTTCTGCAGCCTGGCTCGCTGCACTGCAGGCGTCCCCGAATGGAGGGTGCTGTGCACAAACTGGACGCCTGTTGCACGTGAGCAGGGCCGGGGAGTTGGACGTGCTTGTCCCCTTTTGCCCTCCTTTCACTTGGTACGGCCTTTCCTGCCTGCCCCCTGCTCCCCTGCAGGCTCTAACCTACACTGACCCGTGTTGGTTAAACAGCCCTTGCAGGAGCTGCTGTGAGCTGTGTTCTCAGCCCTTGGTGCCCCAGGCTTCCTATGAACCTGAACTTGACCGTTCATCGCTTCTGCCTGGGCTGTGTTCTGCGTCGTTAACATTAAGGCTTTGCTTTAAGAACAGTTGTTAGCCCTGTAGCCCCCTTTGCTTCCTCCATCCTGTCTTGCTCCACGAGACTGCTGTAATGTCCCAGGAAATACTATATTCTTGACATAGTATTCCATCATTTTATATTCTTAACATTTGAGTGTTTTTTCAGCCTGTGTTTCGTTATTATGGTGTTTTTATTTATTTTTTTCCTTTTGATGATACAGATTTATTTGGTCTTACCAGTCTTTTCCTGGCCTCTTCCTTATGCTTTGCAAACTGGTGATAGAGAAAACTTTGTAACTATTTTGGGATTTGCAAGAATCCTGAAGCTGCTTAGAAATTTGCAACTGGTTTTCCAGGAGCTGCAGCAATGACTCTGTAGTCCTGGGGAAGCCGTGACACTGCTTTTCCTTGAGGGTATTTTTGTGTATCCACAAACATGATGTGTTGGGAGTCAAATACAGGCTTCAGACTTGTGTTAATCACAGAGCACTCCATGGAGTAGGCCCCTTCACGGAGAGGTACTAAGATAGGAGAACTTGTAAAATTATTTTTTCCATTTTTTTTTTTGTTTTGTTAGAACGTGTGGATGTACCACATGCGCACATGCACAAAAACCAGTATGCCCCTATCAAAGGTAATTATTTTTATCCGGACTTAAATTTGAAATCTCATGTAGTGTTGAGATTAACTATTAATTTTCAGCTCTGACTGCTGCTTCCATGATGCAGAAATAAGAGAATCTTCACTCTTCTACTCTCTTCCTCTATCTTTTGAGGATCAGATGGAGGTGACAGTTGACACTAGTCAGAAGTGCATTTAGCCTCGTTCTGATCTTGGTTTTCATGATGCAAGGATGCTGCTTCATGATTTTGGGAGATACGTCACTGATGCTAATAAAAATTAATTGGTAAAACTGGAGTGAAACGGTTTCAGGGTCCTCATATTTTATACTGGTCTTTCAAGAGGCATGACTCTGTTCCTAACCTAATTTTTTTGTCTTCATTAGTGTAAGTGAGCTCAGTCAAATGAAACTTCTTTTAATTTGCGTTAGTGAAGGTGAGACAAGATTTAGGGCTGTGTGGCAATGCTTTTTAATATTTTTTTTCTGTAAATATATACCTGTATGTGTGCAAGTCAGTCTAATTACTTCACTCGCCAACAATCCTGCAAACTGAGTTATTTCTGAGTTCATTTCTTTTTAGAAAGCTGCCAGAATAATTGGTGAGTTAACTTGTATTTTTAAGAAGGGCGGGGGGGGTAAAGGGAAAAATTAGCGTTACTCAAGACACCTGTCAAAATTCCTGCTAGCAGGACAGCGTGCCCTTCTTTTCATGTTGTGCTTGTACGAAATAGCCTGGTGCTCCTGGCGGTGCCAGATTGCCAGCCCGGGGCTGCCTTGGCCTTGTTATTAGCCGGGGCGCTGCAGCTGGTGCACCAGCCTCCTTGCTCTGCAGTCCCCCCTGAACAAAAGTAAAAAGCCATTTTAGGGGATCCAAGGATGTGAATTGTGTTCCCTTTTCTAAGGCTGCGGCCGAGCTGCCCCGTGGGCTCTGCACACACACAAGGCTGTGCAGGCAGCGCTGCTGCGTTTCACCGAGCAGCACTAAGTTGGGAGGGAGGCTGGCGGCTCGCGAACCGCCCTCGTTCCAGCCATCTGGTCAGTCACGAAATATAAGGTCACTCTGCCGTGACCACTCTATTTTGCAGCGAGTGCATGACCCTCAGAGCCCAAATTAGCTGTTGATTCGGTTGTGGTGTTCACATTTTACCTCTTCTGCAAACATCTCGGACTTGGGCTTCCCCAGGAGTTTGCAGCATGGGTGTTGCTGTTGAAACCGCCCCAGTAAGCCTCAAACAGCAGGTCTCCTCTCTCCTAAACTGCTTCTCGATTCAAGCAAGCCTGCTACAAGCCCTGTAAAAATACACTGCCTGGGAAACTGGGAGTATCTTTTATTTTTATGTGCTCTGATGCACTTTGAATCACAATACGTTCCTTCACACAAGGAATTGGTTTCCCTTTTTTTTTCACCTTGCACTCACCAGTGTTTACTGCGGAGTATGGTAATATTAGCCCAAGGAGGTGCAATGACTGTAAATATTAATTTTATATTGCACATGAGTTATAATTGATTTTACCCAGTACTGTGTTGCTAGATGATTGTAGTGGTTGGATTACTTGGTCAGTGTGTGTAATGCCCGCTGTCCTCTGCCACCCTCAGAGGACAGAATTAAATTGACTAGTTCAAGCTAGAGCAGCTTATTTACTCCATTCTTAAAGTGCATTTTAAGTGAGCAAGAACGAAAGAAATCATGAACCATGATTAAAATACAATCCTGATTTATTTTTCAGGACTCCCTTGTACACTAGCTGATTATAATTAATTTTAGAAATTATTTCTCTTTATAATACAAATCTTTTATATAAACATGATTAAATTCCAGCAGGTTTGGATTGAGTTTCTTCCACAGTTGATCTGGGCTTTGGATCATCTCCAAAGTGTGCATTCCTTGGGATTTGTTCTTGTATTCTGCTGTTGCTTTTTTTGTGTTTTTTATTTATTTTTTGTTTTCTTTTTGCCTTTTTTTTCCTGATCAATACATAGGTAGTTTCATGAAACATTTACAGACTGGGCCGAAAAGAAGCAGCTACTGCTTTTTACTGAGAGAGAAGATGGGAAAACATCAAGAGTCTGTGTAAAGAACATGGCCTGCTTGCATGGACCGGTGGGAATCGGGAAGGGAATGGACCAGAAAGCGGATTTCAAAATGATTTCTTTTCATTGTGAAGCTTCCCTTTCTTAGAGAGAGCTTTCTGGCCAGCAGGTCTACTCCACTGCATGGAGGAAGGGTCCGTTTTCAAGTTATTGTGTTTGAGAGGGACTTTGAATTAATGCTAATGGGTGCTGTAATCAGTCGTACTTATTAACTGGGATCCTGTATCAAAAGATGGTAGCTCTGGGTGGAGGTCCATTGTAAAGATGCTTTTTTTTTCTCCCCCTTTGCCTTTAATGACCTCAGTGCTCAGAATTCAATGCCTGTTTGCTCTCTGGACAATTATTAGTGGAACATCACTGGAACCTTCTTGGCTCTCTCTGAATGATAATAGTGAGGGTTTTCTGTGATAGCTTTTCTAACGCAGATTGGCTCTATTCACCAACCAGGTACGGTAACAATGGGTAATTTAAAATAATTCATTTTATTGCTGCCTCCTGTAGATTTTTGACTTTCATTTCAAAGTGGTGAATCTAGAGAGCTGGAGAAGTATGTGCTGATCACGGTCCTGATGCTGAGAGAAGTATGGGATTCAAATAGTCCCGCAGAGCTGTCAGCGACTGGATCTGCACAGAGGACTTGTTTGACTCCAGGTTAAGTCACTCTAACATTTTTTTAGATTAGCTTTTAACTCCTTTATCACAGGCATGTTATTCTTGGCTTTCATTTCTCAATTTAAACCTGATGAATCAGCGTTTGGGTTTCTGATTGTTACAGAAATAGCTTCAGTAATACAAACATGTCAAAAATAGCATAAAATTTGAGCATCGTAATTTCTGGTCAAAAGGAAGACCCTATGGCAGAAAAGGATGTCAGTCTGAAGACTTTCAACTCCTAATGTCTCAAATATTTGTTGTTTTGGCATTGCCATCTTTTCCAGGTTTTAGCAGCATATTGCATTGATGATCACTTGCTAATGCTTTTCTCAATGGAAAAGACAGCAATAGCTTGCTGCAATAAATAGAACAGAAATTGAAATGTACTTGTTCAGTGAAAGCGTGATGTTTGCAAAGTGTCTGTGAACTTGTTCACATAGTTGTGTTTATAAAGCTAGTTTAAACCTTTAAGTTCTACCAAAGTAGAAATAACTTTGTCAGCTGTTGGGTCTATCAGAGGATCTGTTTGCTGCTCTAGGAGGCTGTGCTAGGCAGGCTGCTATTTCCCCCCAGTGCATCTTTTCCTAGAGTGACTTGAAAAGTGAACAGAACTTTGCCTGTCAGCTTTACAGTCAGTAGCACTCAGAGGCAACAAGTCTTTACGTCAGGCACAGGCCAAATGCATGTTCTGAGCTTTTACTCAGGCTTTAGTGTGTGCTTGTTTGGGACCGCTGCCTCTGTTGTCATTGTGTGCTCAGGATTGAGGGTTGCCTGATGTGGATCCACCTGATGCTTATGGCACCTACATCGTTCCTATGGCCCCACTGTAGCAGAGGTCTTGATGCTGCTGCCTCTGCACTTTTACTGTTTCATGTTCCTGGTTATAGTTTGATCATTTATTAAAGCTTTTCTTAGCATTCAGGTGAATGAGTACACCTTAAAATAAATAAATAAATAAAAAGCTCAATCCATTCCAGTGGAAAGAATTGCAGAAAGCAGAACTGAGGTTTGTAATTAAATGTTATGATGAATCTGTAATGTTAGGACCAGTCCCATCGTAGCTTGCTTTGACAATTTGTGTATCTATTCATTTTTTTTTCTTCAAATAGTTGGGTAAAGTGGCATTTCTGCTGCCTGCGTACACTCAGATTTTTATATGCTTCCTTAACAAGTTCACTCTATTCTTGCTAGCTCTGCAAAGAGGGGCCGAGGGCTGAGTCACTGTATTTCTTCTTGTGCTTCATCAGCAGGAATAACTTTCTAGTTATGTTTTATTTGTGAAAACACAATCAAAGTAATGGGCTTGCACTGGTGTCAGAGGGTATAATTTGGCTTGTGTTGCTATTAGCATTGATTGAGACATATGAGCACAAAATAATCCAGTTTGACTTCCACAGCCCAGGGCTGAGTTTGCAGGGTTGGCACTTAGAAAACAAATATACATCACTCCCAGACTGAGTGCATTTGATCTGAAGGTTGGTGCATGATAGTAAACCTGAATATCGGCAATGTTGATTTCACAGCAGAATCAATTTTTCTCTCCTCGTAGAGGTGAGGTTTCTCTCTGTTTGGATCAACAGAGCTCGCTGTGCGCTCACCTTTCTATCCTGAAGTCTCCTCTTAACGTGCTTGAGATGGAAAGAAAAAATCCAGGTGGACTACTGCGGTCATAAATGTAAAGCCATTCAATATACCAATAATTCATATTACAGACATGTAATAACTGTCATTTAGTGACAGTATTGACTGCTCTGATGCCTTGCATGCCTTCCCTGTGAGACCTTCTATAGGGAAGCTTGAGTGGCAAGTCATCTCTAAGGGGCTATAATTTCAGTTTTCTTAATCCCTGGCCATTCTGCCATCCACCTGCAAACTGTAGCTTAGCTGATGGCTGAGTAATGGATAATTTTATAAGCCCATGTCCCCTACATACCTAAGCAACAACAAAACGTTTGTAAGTGTTACTTGGCTGATGTAGAGAATTTTTCTTCTCTACTGTTTCTATACTTACCAGATTACATGTAAAACCCATAAAATCTTCTATATTATCCATAAACATAATAAAAAAATGCTACACCATATAACTTTGACTTAGTCAATAATTCTAGGCTTAGCCGGAGGGGTTGAAAAGAAAATTATTCCTGTTATACATTTTAATTATGCCATAAACTTTGGGAAATAGTTATTGATCTTCAGCATCTGGCATCAGAAATGTTGCTTGCTTTTTCTGGCTATTTAGCTTGTGAGTAGCATTGTCATATAGGATAAAAATAAATGTCAGAGGAGATGAAGATGCACCATATGCAGATGAGAATATTTTGGTTTGTTTCTATACTAAAAATATTTTATTGCTGAGGAAGCTTTTTTTGTTCCTTTCTTGACTTTTTCAGCCAACTCCAGAGAAATTTGCATTTCAGATGCAAGAAAGCAAATTCTATTTCTGTCAAAAGCCCCTTTCTCACCTTGGGACCCTATAGTATGTACATTCAGTGTGTTTCTTGTCTTATAGAGGTGCATTTAACACTGCACCTGCAATTCAGTTTTGTTGTGGAAAAGGCACAGTTCCAAAGACAACATGAGATAAGACTGGAAGTTGGTTTCTCTGCTTTATGCTCTAAACCTGCATTGCTGTTTAATGTACTATTTGTACTCTTTTAAGCCAGACTGAGTATTTTCCAAGATGTGGTTTTGATATGGTATGAAATCACCTGCAGAACTCGCCTTGTTCTTCAGTACAGTGAGGATTTACTCAAGAGTTGCTGTATCCTAGGACATCCCGATGTGCTGTTTCAATATGTAACGTGGACTGGAACTGGCAGCTGGTTTACACAAGCCAGAATGTTCATTATTTCTGTTTCGCAAACCATCATTTTAGATGGAGCTTAAAAGTACGGCAATGAATTCCAAATTTCACTGCCAAACAGGGAGAAGGAGGAAGAGCTCCTCAGTGTTCGAATATCAGAACAGCCCATAATGTGCAACAATTTTCAAAAAGCAAACTCCTTTTCTGCTTATGACAGGGTGTCGTCTGTTTCTTGCTGTGTCTGTAGACAGCAGTTTGACATGGCTCAAAGCAAAGGTACAGCAAATCGGGTCTTTGTACCAAAGACTAGTTCAATGCACCCAGCTGAAAAGAGGTCATTCCTGGTGTCTTTTATAAGCTCTAACATGTGAATAGATTGAAAAGGAAGGAAACTCTCACCACACCCTTGAAAGAGACTGTATTTTTCCCTTATTTTGGCAGGGGCTGGATGCTACTCCATCACTTGATGCTGCTTTGTTTTTACTCAGATTCATCTTTTTATCTTCATGCACCCTGTGGTGAATATTGATATCAAACAGTGCCAGAAATGTCTCAAGCTTTGGCCAAGCTGTAATGATGCTAAGGCCTCATTAAGACAGGCTAAACAAACTAGGATGTGGATGCATCAAAGATGACTTCAACAAGGCAGCTTGGGTGGCTGTTGCCAGCCCTTCCAAGGGAAGCTGCTCCCTCCTAAAAGTATCTGCTGGTTGCACGTTGATGCTTAACCCTTTTGGCTGACTTAGCTCTGCCTCGAACACAACCTCCTTGAGGCTCCTGGGTGTGTGAGGTGGCCACGATGGGTCCAGCAGGTAGATGGTGGCCCACTGAGAGCACCGAGACAACCTGTTGTGTGGGCAGCGATGCTCCAATGTGCTGCGAGGCTGCAAGCCAGCTCTGTGGCCTGTCACAAGGTGCAAGCAGTGTTGCACCTTCTCAAGACTTTCCATAGACTATTCTGACGTCTTGGTTTAAGTGTGAACAAAATCGTTGAAATCCAGATGTTCATTGACTCTTTCTTTCTGGAGGATGACTGTGGTGGAGCTTTTCTGACCAAGGAGCGCCCTCTGCAAAAATAAAAGCACGAGGAACCCAAATTTTAGCTTTTATGAAGAGCCTCAGTATTGTTTAATATCAGCTTTCATTTTTGGGGGAAAATATGAAACATACACATTTTGTCACCCTTAAAACATTTGATAATCTCTCTGAAAACTTGCTCCATTAGAGAGCCAAGAATTGCCTTGATTTTTCACTTTTTTACGGTTACTTTTTAGCCATTAAAGTTGAGTGTTGTAGTCCAAAAAAATTCTGTCAAAATGTGCTGAGCTATTTATTCTAGTAACGAAAAGAAAAGCTTAAAAGTTTGAAAAATGTAAGGTCTAATTTTTATGTACTGTGTGTTGTTTCTGGCTGGCAGCTCAGATTTGTACTGCTGCCATATGCAGCAACATAAAATTGCTGTTGGTGCATCGCTGCAGTTAATACACTCAAGCCTGTAAGCCAGGGACCTTATTTTTAACTAATAAAAACAGAAAATTTGCTACATCTGTTAGGGATGTAACCAGTATATGTTAAAACTGAATTAACTTTATTTAATTTCTGATTGCCAGGTTGGTTATGTAAGACATGCTATTTATTCACTTTTGTTTTGGAGGACCCTGTAGGCATCCTAGAGCATGTGCTCGAGCAAGAGGTGACTGCTGCTGAATTTTGGGATATCTACATGTATAGGTAAATCCCTACATCTGCTTTTAGTTAAATCCCTTTGCTTGCTTCGTGTTGCTTGCTTCACTCTTTGCCTCAGGGTCTTATCTGAGACACGGTGGTTGAACTTGCTGAGCCCTGCAGGGTTAAAGCCTGTCAATAATCCTTGCCTTTACCTTAGAGAAGGTAAATATGTTAGCGGGAAGGAGTACTTCCAAGGCCCCTTGTAACTTTAAATGGCTTATTTCTAGCAGTAGAAGAGAGTTCAAATTAATTGGAAAAAGCAAAGCCTTCTCTGCAAGAAGGTGCTCTAAGATGTGAGGTTAGAACATGTTGAGCTGTTAAAAATCAAGAGAAAGAATAAAACTCTTAATAGGATGGGTGGGAATTCCGTGGCTGGATGTGGAAGATGAACACCAGAAGTGATAACCTGTTCAGAAAGCCCTTTTAGAGCAGTTCTAGTGAGGTAGGAAAGCTGGCATCACCAGCTGGCTCTGTTTACACCGGTGGGAACAAGATGTGGAAACCTGAAATAAGGGAATAAATACCTACCTTCCCTGTGATGTTTCTTGTTCCAACACAGACTTTTCAAACAGCTAATTATTTTGTCCATCTGAAATGCTGCAGGCACTGTGCTAATAAGTGTTATAAAACAGGCTTATGTGCAAGTCTTAATGTAATTATTCTCTTTTTCTCCTTCCCAAGCTATGCAGGAGATGCAGGACAGGTTTCTAGGTGAAAGAGGGATTAAGAACCTCAGTGCTTTGTGTACGGCATAGTTCAGTGAATGCTTCTCCCTTATTCACAATCCAAGAGGTTTGCAGCATGAGCATCTCTTATCAAATACAATTTCTCCCGAAATATGAAGGGTAAGATCTGGTTTATAAATGCAAAGTCAGTTTGTTGTGATATGGCTGCATTTTATTTTTTTTAAGGTTAAACTGCCTTATCCACTGCTGCTGTGCATGCTTAAATATGAGAAGTAGCAGCTCTTCACACTCTGGCTGTCTTGAAGGTGGCTCTTCAGATCATCGGAGCACATGGCAGGTGTCCATAAAAGGTTCTTTTTAATTCTTCAGCTGAAGGTTAGAGAAAGGCAGATCATTTGGTGACCAGAGGGTATTATGTTTTCACACGGCTAAATTGCATAGCAAGAGAAGGCACACGCTCAGCGGCCCAGGAGGTGACTGAGCAGTGGTTGGAAATCCATCCTGGCCGGGAGCTGCAGGGGTGTGTGTGTGTGTGTGTGTGTGTGTGTGTGTACACATACAACGAGGAGAGCTGGAAGGGGCTGTGATCCCGGGCGATAAAATCAGCAGCACAAACAGCAGCTAACCTGGCTGCCTTGGATGTCTAACGTGATTCTGCTAAGCTTTGCCCTTCCCGCCGAGCATGACGGGGACAAGGAGGTTGGACGCAGTGGGGAAGGGTTGCACGACTCCTTGTTCTCTGTTTTCTGTTCCTGTTCTGTGTGTTTTGTGGTTGCATATAAAAAAATGTGGTTAATGTTTACCATTTAGCTTGTAACCGACTTCAGCTGATTTTCTTTTCTCTTCCCCCCCTTTCCTTAAATATGTAATTGTGTTTCTAAGCTGGGCAGTGGCGTTAAGTTTGGTGGGTTCTTCTCAATTTGTTAGCCGATGTATCTTCTGTGGTTAAGAGTTAGCAAGGGTTCAGGAGGTGGGATTTCTTATATAGACCTATCCAAAAGCAAGAGGAGAAAAAAACCTAAGTGACTAAAATAAATTCTAAAAGCCTTTTAAAGGAAGGCAGGCTTTGTGGCCAGGCGCCTACTGCCGTAGGTTATTGTGTGCTCTGGTTAATTTTTATGTGATGAGGCGAGTCCCTTATAGCTTTATTTCTGTTTATTACCTTGTCTTTAACAGAGACTGAACAAAAATATTTTGCTCGATTTAATAATGCTTGTGTCCGAGTTCTGTAGCATGTACAACTACTGCTGAATTTCTGCAAAATGAATATCGGGGCAATAAAACGTGTTGTTTCTTGTCTGTTTACAAGGTCAGCTTTTGGGTTTGAGAAATTTAGACCATTCTTTTCCTAGCTGGCTGCCAGCTCTATTGTAATGGCAAGGGAACAACTGAAAGACACTGGAAAAAGCACCTTCACGATGCTCAAGTGATTTCTTAAATAAAATAAAATGGGCTTTCTGTTGTCTCAAACAGATGCTTGTTTAAACCCAGTCATGAACTTGGACTCAGACTTAATTTGGCATTTAATTTTATTCCAGTCTTCTGTAAATGAACTGCCTCAGGACCGAATGAGTGAGAGTTTTCACTATACTGAAGACTTTGACTGGGGCGCTTTCAGCAGAGAATTAAGTAGCTCGGGAAAAGAAGCAAAATTACTGGTGAAGCCATCTCATGCATGTAGATATTTGCCAGGTTTCAAAATGATGCAGGACCTTCAATTTGCAGCTAGTCTCTAGTTAAGTCTGAGTAATCTAGTTTGCTCCAAATTACATCTGAGATGTCAAAACTGAAGCTTCCAAAAAGGGATTTTATTTTATTGCTGCTTGTTTTTCCTAGCTGTGCAAATCCGTGGCCCTGACTGTTTTCAGTTTTTTCTTACACACTGCATCAGAGTGAAGGCATGTGCTATGTGAAGATGATAAAAAGTGGAGATGATCAGAGTCGCAGAAGGGTTGAGGTTGGAAGGGGCCTCTAGTTGGTAGCTGATGAGATACAGCTCGAACTTTTTAAAATTATTTTTGACCAGATGTGCAGAAGGCTGAAATTACATGACTCTGGCTTTTCCAACCTCATGTGCAAACACAAATCTTGGAGGATGAAGCCAAAACCAACTTCTAAAACTCTTGTGAATTGCAATCATACACTTCAGCAGGTCAGGAGTATAATATGGACATACATACAACCATTTTTATTAAGAGCATTTATCCAGAAATTCAGTTTGTCCTGGATGTGATAGTTCTTTTTTGAGTTTCATTACCTGTGGATTTGATACAAATTCTTCTTCCTGTTAAAGACTGCAGAAAAAGTATATATTCTATATTTTCTCTCTCATGCTTCATGAAATTCACTTTACCTTGTGTATATTTCTTGCTCGGAGTTAGATGAAGGGGCACCTAGTCCATCCTGTGGCCATGTCTGGCTTTGGGAAATGAAGGAAAGGAAGAAAGAAGTGCCATGTGGTAAAGGCAGCTCTATCTGTCTCTGTGCTTTGAGTTAAATTTGAATAGGTGGTGCTTATATCTGGAAAATGTTCAGAGGTTTTTGTGTAGGAAAACATCTTACTGAACATGTTGATTTCACATTCCAAATTTAGTTCTGTAATATTAACTGGAATTAGATAAATGCACTAAAATTATTTTAAAGGAAAAGATACCTATGCTCTTGGGAGTATTTCTGTTTAACAAACTGTTTTGTGGCAAGCATCTTGTTTTCCTCTTGTATTCTTGGATATAATACTTGAATTTGAACTAAATGCTTATAATTGGCTATGCTTTTTCTATGTTGGTTTTGTTTTGGTATTTATTTGTTTGGGAAAGTTAGCATTTAGGTGTCTGAATATACATATCTGTTATAAAGATGGAAATCTGATGGAGGAGCAATTGCTAACCATAATAGAAAATGAAAATCCTGTATTTCGTGGGCTGGACTGGAAGCAGGATGCTCAGATGAGATGCTTGAAGAAGCAACGTTTTAGACATTACTTGATTGTTCGGATAGCATTTGTAAACCCCATAACTGTGAGGCATTTCAGCCATTCTAAATTACTAGTGTATAAATGTTTAAATTATGCCAACTATAAAGATAAACATTTCTATTAGGCTTCAGAATTGGAAGATAATCAGTAACGTCCTATTCTTCATAAAGTTCAATTTCATGCAAGAGTAATTGATGTTTTCAGATGCAGTCAGTGATGCTGAGGCTTGAGCAAGGCACTCGGGTTTGTAAGGTGGAAGAAATCAGAGATGAATAATTTTGAGAAAGGTATCGTTGATTTACTGAGGCGGTTGTGACAGTGTATCCAATGTTGTGTTATTAAGTTCAAGTGTTTTATTTGCTATTTTATGTGTCATTGTAATCATATAATTTGTCATTCATATTCCATATACCTAAGTCTGTTTCTTTTATTTTTTTACTCTTAAGTAATTTTAGGCAGATTTTAATTTCTGTGTGACTGAGCATGTATTTTTGTGAATGAGGTCAGCCTTTGTAAAAACTAGGAGATATTAACTTTGACCATTAAGAAAGTTTGCCTTTTTCCTCAAATTACAAATCTAATATTTCTAAATAGTTTTTCTTTCTATAATTAACTAAAATTAGGACAATAAAAATACAATTTAAAAGTCCTATTTGAAATTCTTTTCATTTTTGCTATAGCGAGTGATTCCAGTGATTCTTGCTATGTTATTTTCCAGCTCATTTATATTAGCAGTTTACTCTAGCTGATTAAATGTATCACTAAGGATCTGTCAGGAGTATCTCTCTAGCCCAGTGACTGCTGATGTGATGTGGAAATTCATTGGAAATGACAAGCTCTGTCCACCTGGGATTTCACCCCTTGTCAGAAACATGGTGACAAGCATCTCCAAATATAAATATAAAATATAACATGCAACAGTTTATGATATGGGACATTGTTCTCATCCAGGAAGCCACCTATTGGTTTGGGTTAGTCTTCTGTTTTTATTTCTCTGGCAGAAATATGTTTATTTTGGTGGTAATGGTTTCCCCCAAAGCCTATTATATTGCTGTTGGGTTGCACTTACCGTATTATCAGAAAGCTGTGAACTGAGTCCAATTACATGCATGGTCAGCTGCAAAATAGAAGTAACTTCAGCTAGGTCTGAAAAAAATGGCAATTTGACCCTTACTTCTTTTGTTAAGAGCTTGCTATTTATAAAAATATAACAACTGTTAAGTGTTGCATATTAGGCAAAGTATCCGAGGTGAAATTGTATGGTCCAATCTTCCTTTCTCATATGATATTGTCAGAGATGTACTAGTGTTTTGATGCACTGGAAAAAAGAAGTGAATGTGAAAATAGTTCTTTTTTTAAAAAAAAAATGAGCCGGAAGCCAGGGAGTAGTTGCAAACTGGAGCTGGAGCAATGATTCAGTCTTCGTATGATCACAGTAATTAGTTATTGTGTTAAATTTGGCTTTAATTATTAATTAAATAAATTAATAGGAAAGGGGGGAGTTATAAAATGCCATCAAAATGATGTTGTAAGAGTACACATTCCCCCCCTTCTGGATATATAGCTGGTAAAGGGTGCAAGACTTGACAAATGCAGGAGGAAAGATGGCAAAAAAGTCTTGACTTGCAGCTTGCAGCTCCTAATCCATAACCAAATCTTTAATTTTCAAATGGATAATGAAGAGGATGAGATCGTATTAGTCAAATGTGATGCTTAACTTTGCCCTCTCGGCTTCCATCAGGTCTGCTTTTCTTGTGCAGTGCCAGTAGAGGCATCAAATTTGAGTGGCTTCATCCCTCTGATTATGCTCTCTAGACTAATTTTGAGGCACTGGTAGGATAGGAAGTAAAAATAACTCTGCTGGTATGTTCAGTATTACACGTATTCCACAAATAATTAAGGCTCAGCTTGTCATTGTGTCTTACTATTCATTTTTGCTACTGGTGCTATCAGGGTGAGTGGGAAAGCATACTTCAGTCTTACTCTTGAAGAGTTGTGCATATTTTAGTAGCAGATCCTCGACACTGTTTGGAACTTGAAGTGTATTTATAATACTTATTAAATATGGATGCTGCTCTGCCCTTTCTTTCCTGCCTTCTGAGCTGTGTTGTGTAAGGGAAGGGGGCTTTGTCACTTAAGGAAGAGCTACAAACTTCATAAACTGATTACAAAAATAATCAGTGTATCCAGTTTGCATACATTAGGAAAGCATTAAAGGTTCATTAGTGCTCTGAAATGCTACTCGTTACGAAGATGGCTGCAGTTGGCGTACAAGTTGTCTTGCACATTTTGCTTTGATACAATAATGTCAGTGTAAATTAGAAATGGAAACATCTGAAAAGCAGAAAGAACAAAAATGGGTATCTCGTAGCCTTTTTTGTGTGGGGCAAAAGATCATCTCTGCTGTTTCTGTGGGTAGGGAGAGCTTTCTGTCTTCAAATACTTTTTTATTTTATTTTAAAGTGCTACAGAACAAATTATGCCGTGGGGACTTGGCTCCACATTACGTCTCCGTGTTAACGTGATCCCACATGTTGAAGTGGAAGCGATGCTGAATCCCAGCGGAGCGCTGTGCTTCTATGGGAAGGACGGGCGCGTGGTATGGAGGCGAGTTTTTCCCAAACCGAGAGCCTGAAGTGGCATGTTGGCATCCCAGCTGGGATGGCAGCTCTCTGTTGTCACTTCCTTAATTCAGGAGAATATTAAGGGCACAAAACTTTGCTTTATTGAAGCTTTCCTTGTCCTTATCCTGCCCTCCTTCAGCTTTTCAGGTGCTCGCTGCCTGCAGCATCTCAAAACCATCAGTGCAAAATCTACTTTTGCCCAATATCTTCCATCCTTTCCTGCCTTGAAAATCTTAAATTGTAGTTTTAGGCTCAGAGTAACTACAGCTTTGCTAAGCGCCCTGAGCAGTAATGAACCATTCCATCTTACTTGAACAACCCAGTGACTACGGCTGCTAAATCGTGCCCGGTGAGCAGCGCTTTGCTGATGCAGAGTTACCCGAACTCCAGCCTCCCCAGTCCATTGCTATTCTGGCGCCTGCTGCACTGTTCAAAGGTCATTATGGGCTGCTTCTCTCTTGAGAAATGCGCTGTGTGCTGGGTACACAACATTACACAGTGCTGTTCGGGAGGTGCTGATAACAAACTCGATATGCCACTTTGCCTGATGCTACATCATGTTTCCTGCTTTGCAGCCCGTTCAGGGTAGAAATCAGCCTAATTTACTTCAATTTAAATGTTAATGATCCTTTTCTGGATGCAAAGGGAAGCATGCACAATCGCTCTGTGAAAATAAAGATTTATTTTGCTCTCCTGGCAATCTTTGTGATAAGTTTTATGTCTAACAGTCCCTTTTAAACATTTGACTTGCTCGTTGGCATTAAACTCTTTCTTAAATAGACACCTTTTTTCAAGGCATTGATCAGAGGATGGAATATTTCAGGCTCGGTCTGACAATATAGGCACTTTTTTATTTCAAGCCAGCATAATAAATAAACAATGGTGGGTTTTAAAAAAATATTTTTCACACTGGAAATATCAACCCTGTTTGCTTTTCTTGCTGTTGTCAATTTTTTACTAGCTCCATGATGTCTTTGGAAGCTTCAAAGCCTTTTAGGAATTCTGGGGATGGAGGTGTCAGTATTTCATCAAATTTGCAATTCAGCTTTGTCAGTTGCTTTATTTTGAGAACTTTGCCCAGCTGTATTTATGTAATAGTAAATTTTAAGATCTTTTATTTAAATTATGTGCTGCGTGTGCTCGAAACTGGTGCTCTGCCATGATACGGGCTTTGCCTTGAAACTCTTTTTAAATGAGTACCGTGGGCAGCACCATCGGGTGAATGTGATACCAACAGGTGGGTGGAGAAGCATGAAACCCTATATATGTTTATGTATTTATCTGCGTAGCTAGCAAAGCAGAGGGACTTTGGACGCCTTGGCTCGCTCCCCACTTCCCTGAGCCGCAGCTCTCGCAGTCAGGCTGGTTCTCAAGCGATGGGGTTGGTCCTGGTTTGAGCGCAGCCCAGCCTAGGCCTTGTTCTGGTCGTTAAAATGTCTGCAAAACTGCTCAGTTTACGTTTCAGGTGGCTGTTGGTGTCTCCTCTGTCCACACTTCCTTCCGTCCTCTCCACCCTGCCTGTCTGGAAAAAAATACGTAGCTTTAGGCTGCCTTTCTCTGCAGTCTGTGCTTGGACTTGAAACTCCCATCTGTCAGGTTTATTTTTTTATTATTTTTTTAAGTTTTTTTCTCTACGTTTCTGTCTGAAATGCCATAGGGATTTGTGAGGTTCAGCCCTTATTAAGGGTTTATCTAATTCTTCATTGAACTGTTGGTACCAGTTCTGCAATCTCATGTACAGTGCTTTAAATTTGCATTCCATGCAAATAGCAAATGCATATACCAAAAAGGTTATATTAATCCTGAACCGAAGAAAATACTGTTGTTTCTTTTAAAAGGAAGAGACTGCCTCTTTATGACAAAGCTGGGGCTGCCATTATTTTTTATTCTATTTTCTTTCCAATATCCTTTGTAGGCAAAGGCAGTAAGATGCTCTAGTCATGTAGCACTTGCACAGCACTTCACTTCTGCTCTTTGGGGTATTGTTTACCGGCCTTGGATTAGGTCTTAATTACTTGATTGCTGTATTCTGCATTTGGGTACATGCCTCTGTTTCTGTGGCCTTCCAGATCTCATTAATATCAGCCAAAAATATTGAAGTCTTTGGTCCTTAGTGCACAAAACTGTGCGATTGTTTGTCAAGATGGAAGAATGTGTCGATAATAAAAACAATTTTCATTTCAAATGACTACTCATAAATATGTAGAAGCTAAAAAGCTGCGAATTCTTGTATGAATTCTAATGGTGTGGTATGGTATAGCATTACGTAAGAGAAAATGAATGGTATAAATTACAGGCACATATTAATTCGTAACTTTTTTCATTTTATATGTGAGAGCTGTATCTGTATGCAACCTAAATGATTCACTGTTCACATACATTGTGACTCTCCTGCTACAACATGGAAACTCATCTGTTACTAGCCTGAAATATGGTAATATTTTTGATAGTAGTGATCAAAACTATAGCACAGTTTCAGAAAAGCTGAGAAAATCTGCTCTGTCTAGTAGCCAGTGTAGCAGAAGGGAGGTAACAAGTAGTGTTGGTTCATTTTAATACCGTATTAGCATTACTGTGATGCCCTACTAACTTTTTTCATTAAATTTTTAAGTAAATAGCTGAATAAATTATAATGTAGAAAGTAACCTTAAGCTACTTGTGCACATTTCTTTCTGCATTTATCTTGTTGAAAATGATGTAAACAAAGGGTTGTTTGACAAAGTGATATTATTACATTGGATAGTTGTTAATTTTATATTGATGGGAGGGAGGGAGCTTTGCATGTGGTCTCAGCGTGAATTCATGGGTAAAGATGGAGGTAATGCATAATTTGTGATAGGCAGCGGTGGATGTCAGTGCTTTTTCTTCTGAAATCCATGATCAAAGCAGAATCCTGCTCAAGGATGGAACCAGGACATGGATTCAGGAGGTCACGGCATGTATTCAAGAGGTCGGAGCTGCATGTGTCTTAATACACTGTTTAGAAAAAATAAAATAGACCATCGTTTGAGCGTAGCGATGGCTCTGGGAGAAGCAGTTAGAAGCCTACGGAAATGAGACCAATTTGCTGACCTGTGCAGGTGATTATTACTGACCAGCTTCTGCAACTCCCTTTAGCAGTGCAAGAAAAAGGAGGTTCAAAGTAGAGTCCTGCTGAGCTTCAGCTCGACAAGTACCCTGAAAGGAGAGGGAATAACGAGTAGAATTGAGGCACTGACTTCAAGCTAGCAGAGGGGTTTTCAACCTGGGTCTGTGGGTTTGAAGTGGCAGTAGACTGCATTTTTAAGGATGCATGAAGGAAAATGAAGGAAAACAGAATTTTGGTTACTTTGCTTAAATTCACAGGGCTCTACATTGACAGGAGAAAGTCTCATTGATCAATAAAATGAAAAGCCACTGGCTTAGAACTTGCCAGACCCGTTTTGGGTTAAAATTACTGTAATATGAATTAAAAATAACTAGATATTAGATTACTCTCCCCATCAACATTTTAATTAACTACAAGTAAAGTTTGGATTGTCCTTAGTACTGATGACATCTTCCAAAGTTCTGCTGGTTTTAAATGGCTCTGTGGGTTTTGCTTTTGATTAAAATTTCCTGTAGAAAAGGAAAGCCCCCAAAGATTCTCTGGCTTTTTATTTTAGCCATCTTTATTGGGCAAATTAGGCTTTGAAAGGTGTCTAGATTTTGCAAAAAGCAGAACCCAGGTTCTCTAGTGTATTCAAATATGCACAAACGGGCACTGCGCAGCAGCTAGCTGAAAATGAAGTATCATGTCACAGCTATAAAAGGTATCACAGAGTTGTTGTACAAGACATTTTCAGACATTATTTTATTAAAATATTAACTAAAGACAGTGTTTCTTAACTGTGTTCTTATATCAAAGGTAGTTAAGATAAGTTCTTAGCAATTGAGAACCTGAGAAGACTCTCGGCAAGTTCATTAGCTTTTTGATCAGTCCCAAAAAACAACGGTTCAGAATTTTGCACAAAGTTCCTGAGCAAATTATCTGTTGATTTAGGTAGAACAAAACTGTGTCCCAAAACATACTCTTTTAAGTAACAGCAACTAATTTACTTTGAATCCCCCCTTTTCAATGCAGTATGAGTGTGTGATGTGTGAGCTCTTGGGGAAATGGAGCCATGTCCACATCTTGAGCTGGTGCCGCCTGCAACATGCAGGTAAAAATACAAGATCACTGTGTGTTCATTTACACGTATCTGTGTCATTTCACATTATGCCATGGGCATAATAATAAATTGCCAAGCCAAATTCCTTTCTCTTGAGCACGTGCTTATGAATGTGAACAGGAAGCAGTGGCGCCTAAGAGCAATGTTGCTGCAAAAGCAGCTAGAAAAATTTGTTTTTCTGCTCTCCTTATTTTTCCTTCTGGATATGTTGAAGGAGAAAGGTATCTTTGACATAAGAAAGAATTCTACAATGCTGTTGATTTGCCATCAAAAAATAGATGTATTTTTATTCTGGGTGTCTATAATCAGCTTCAGAGTCAATTACCTTCAGATATTTGATGCTTTTTGAAGTAATTTTCAGATATTTCAATGATTCCTGATATTTTCTGATTGAGACACACATTCTGTAATACATTGGCCAAGATTACAGCTGGCACCTTGTGTGAAGACTAGTCATCTGCCTGTTATCTTAATTTCCTTTATGCCAATTGCAACCCAAAGAAGAATAGCAAACATACAGAACAGTCAAATAAAACAAATTAAATCTACAAAGAAAATCTGTTCATAAATGGACAGCTTAAAATAGACTGCAGGAAGTATATTTTCATTACAGTTGTGCCTATTTTTGTCTGTCTTCAAATGGCTAGAACTAATATCAAAAAAATTACATGCAATATCAGTAGGCTTTGTGGAGTATGTTTTTAGAAAAGAAAAAGCTCTGCAGCTTGGAGATAAAATGTAATGTAGTAGTTGCTAAGGTAACTGCATGTTTTCATGAATAGTGGAACAAATTAGGTGAGCAAAACAGCTGTAAATTGTCAATACAGAGGGTAGAGCTGCCCTAAAGCTGCAGAAATTAACCTCTTCAGACCTGCTAGTCAAGCCAAGAATGTGCAGGAGTGGTGGTGCTTATCTGTGCGCAGTGCTGGTGCTTCACCCTCTCCAGGGGAGGTGGAGGGCCGCTGTGGTGGTGCTTCTCCAAAGGGCAGGGAACAGATACAAGCCCAGCTGCTGGTGCAGAACTATCAACCGTGCTAGTGTTTCATCTCAAACACCAGCAGGGATTTGTCTGCCCGCCCCAGTAATTGTCTTCTGCCTCTGGTGATTGATTTTGGAGGAAGATGAGGTGGGTAGGTTTTCTATGAAGAAGGATGCAACCCGAAGTTTGGACTCAGGTGGTTCAGGAGTGTTTGGCTCTTATTTTCACTCTATGTTAGGGGTATTTCTTCATCTAATGTACTTTTGAAAATAAAACAGACTTGGCCCTCTTCTGCAGAGATGTTTGTGTTGACTGAGCCCTTCAGAAAAGGGCAGCAGAGACCCAACAAAAACCTGTGTCTGCCTGCAGTGTTTGCTTGACTTGGTGACATGTTGACATGTTTCGCAGCTTACATGTTGTTTCACAATGACTTAATTATCATTATTACCATCCTAAAAAAGGTCTGAGACCCAGAAGTGGAATGATTTGCTAAATATTTTGGTGGCAAATCAGGAAATAAAATTATCAGACTGTACTCCTGAGTTTCTTTTTGGTTTCTTACCTGTTGCCTTTAGTGCAAGAACATGCAAGTCATCTATGGTGCCTTTTCCCAGAAGGAGCTTAAACGGATGTTCACGATGGACAGTTGCATTTGTGTAAGTAAATAAGTAAGGAGGCATTTGTTTATGTCCCCCTCCATCCCCTGCCTGCAGTCCTCCAGAATAAGAGGTCCACCTGCTTTGTGGGATACAGGGCCAAAAAAACGGGGCAAGATCTAGCAGATATGATTTGCAAGGGCAGTACATTTTAAATGTATGTTTCCTATGAGGTCCTGTTAAAGGCATTTTCTTGAGGTACTAAGTTAATATAATTGAATCTAGGTTTGCAAACTGAAATGAAATTCCATGCCAGAGGCAGGCCCTCTGGTTCTTGGAGCTTCACTGTTGTGGAAACTACTCTGCAATAAGGTGGAGTGTGGACTTGAATGGAAAAGCTATTCTTGAATAATTCCATTTTACCTAATCTCTTCTACAGTGCAGAAAGCTTTTGTGGAAAATCTGTAAAACATGAAGAGGGTAATAGCTAAAATGTAAGTTTGATTCCTCTCTGTGTCACTGCATCTCTTCTCAAGAGTGTGGATTCACTACTCTGTGGGAGTTGTTCTTGCTTTTCCCCTCACTGTCACTTCACTTTGGTCACACTGTTGACAAGACGGTCTTCCTTTCCCTCATCACAAGAACACTTGAGCTTCTTTGCTATATTTATTCTGCACTATGGGCTATTTATAAACCCCAAGAAGAAACACCTTATGAGAAGGTGGATATTTCTACTCCTGACTTGGCTTGGTCACTGTGTGGTCTGACATAAACAATACCCTCTTTCTGTCCTTCACTTCTTCATGTATTAAGCGGATTATGACTTTTCCATGGCCTCCCCTATGTCCATCTTGGCTGATCTTTGGACCTGTCTAGCAGAAGGTGTTTCCTCTTTCTGTGTAAATGTCCTGCTCACAGAGTGAATCTTCACTGTGATTTTTAGTGCATCTAACAAGCAAAGATAGTTTGGGGCTGGTTAAAGTGGCTAGAAGCCTAATTGAAAGAAAAGTTTGCAGTGAAGATCTATAAAAGGTTTGTCTGTAAGGTGTTCACTGAGAAAAGAAATCAGAGAAAGGCTTCAAGCAGTTCCTGTTCAAAAAGTTTTAATGTTTCAACATGCAAGGTCCTGAAATATGCTTTGCTCCTTGGACATTATAGCCTTTTTGATTGTTTTTACCTTTACATGTATCCAAATATGAAACTACTAAGCAATTTTAGTCATATTTAAAGAAGTAGATGATGAAATAATAATGGAGTAAGAAGCATAGGTTCTTTCTTTTAAATTAGCTTTTCCTCATAAAGTTGAATATTTTATCACATATAGTGAAATTAGCAAGATTCAGTACAGAAACTAGACAGAAGCAGTGTAAATTATAATTCCGTTTAGTTCTTTAATTTTACTTAGATCATATTACATATTATTGAGAGTCTCTATTGTACAATATCATCGTAATGATACACCTTCAGAAAATGGATTTATAGATACATAGCATCAGATTTAATCATTAGAGCAGGACACAGCATATGACTTTTATGGAATTAATTTGCTGGGAGCTTCAGAATTGAACTTGGGATGTGGCATTGGCACACACACTTTCATCACCATCTGTGTTATCAAAGCATGCGCTGCATGGTTATGGATTAGGCTACCTCCGTGACTGTATTTTGTCACAGTTTGTGGCAAGATTCAGATTCCTAAAGCAAAATCATTTTTGAAATCCCATCATAGTGGGACATATTCAAAGGTGAATAGGAAGTGAAACAAACTCTCAGTAAAGTCAACCCTTTTCTTACCTAGGTGAAGGACCAGTATTTCATGATTCTGTCCTAGAAATAACATTGGCATCTATCATGGATGCACCAGTGATGAATCTTCCTCATCTTAAAAGGCTTATTAAAAAAATGAATTCAGAAAAATGAGAATAAGTAACTTTAGATTCAAAAGTGCAGAAAAAACTACTTTTTCAAACAGAAGCAAGGTATAGACAGCACTAGCTGAATTTCAGGTTTCCTGGTCCATGTACAGAATCTAAAAGATTTTGTCAGTCTGTGGAAAGGAAGAAATACTTTAAAATTGGGCAGGTAGTATTTTCTGCAAACATTTGGTCTGTCTACAGGAAAGCAAGCTCTTAATTCTGTAAATCAAGCTGCACTCCATTGGCCATGTAGCCTTGAGATGCGTGAGCTCTTCCAGCTTCACGCTTGAGGTTTTGTGTTGCCTTTTAACAGTTCAATTTTTTAAAACCTCCTACCTTATCTCCCTACTACTTAGGTTTCGTGGTAGTGTTCTGAGATGACACTGGTGCTAGTGGTGCAGATACGTAATGACCAGGTTGTTGGGATGAGCTTTCCCATGCTAGGGCCGTGCAGCTGGTTATCTGTGGGCTTTAGCTTGCAGCTGCGGGGGTTCTTTACGGGCTAAACTATAAACCGGATTCGCTCTGTGTAGCTCCATCTTCCAGCTCTGATTTCTCTCTGTTTTGTTCCTTCTAGCATGGTACTTGCTAGAATTCTTTGCTTTGGAGACGGCTCCAAACCCAAATGGCTGTGTTCAGAGTAGAACCAAGAGGCCCTGGAAGCTTTTATAAAAGTGAAAATTACATTCATCTGGCTCTGAGCTTGTTTCATTCCCTCCATATTTTCCCCTTCACCTAGCTAACTTTTGCTGTCTCCTTCTAACTGGCTGCAGTCAGAGCTGCTTTTTGGAGTGAGATTCAAGACCATCTAACAAATAGTGTTATTAGTGTGGGCCTCGTGCAGCCCCATTGCTGCTCATCTTCACCTTTTCAGAAGTGAGAAACTGAGGTACTGCCGGGTATCCCGAGGTGGGCAGGACGCTGGGCATCAAATACGGCCACATTAAGAAAGAAAATTCTGCTCTCTGTGACACTCTAGCATTTTTTGTTATTTTAGGTGGCGAGTCCTACTCATGTATGTCTCCAAACTACACGTGCCATGTCTCTGTACCATGAAGTATGTATGTTCAGATGGCATTAACGGAGCGGGGAGATGCACTGACTCATAAAATATGGATCTTTATAAATATATTATATTTTGCTTTCTCTTTAAAACACTTTGAAGTCCAGAGACTTTACTTTTATGACATCCCTTTTCTCCTAGCGAGACCTTTGCTTTCTTCTCTCTCGGCTTCCTCTAACAGCAGTGACTTGCTTTGCAGTCCCTTCTTTCCTTCCCTCGGTTGTTTTACTGTTAAGCATTCCTCAGTTTCCTTCTGGAGGGCCCTTAATTATAATCTGTAAACCTTTAATCATTCTGTAATTCCAGCAAGGTCTCTTGAGGAGATAAATCCTCTCGGTTTATGGCAAATGTTGACACCTGCATAATTTCTGCAGTCTCTCAGATGAATGGTGATTATTTCTCAAAAGAACAATCTCAAAGAACTTTATTGGAAAACTGTTCGTGTTATTGGCCTCTAACAGGAAGATCCAGACTGCTAATAGCTGTCAGTCTGAAATAAATATGCTTGGAGTGTATCCAGAAAATAGTTTTGCCTTATTAAACAGAATGTATGCTTTTATATACAGAAAGTGCTCTCTTTCTAGACGGCAAGGTTTGTACTGCAGAGTACAACTTAAAAATTAAATCCAAAGTTAAGAAATCGCTTTTCTCTTTTCAGCCTTAAGGTATAGTCCATTTGTGATGGATAACTGGGAGAACTGGCAGTTTGGTCAAAAACTGGGATTTAGGCCTAACAGCTAAAAATGAAACCCCATTTTTTTTCACCTATTTTATTGGCATTTCAATTATTTACTGAGTTAGAGAAATGCCAGGCAGGTAACACAAACACGCTACCATTGAAAATGAGGCAGAATGATCGTGTACTGTGCAGGCATACATAAAAATGAGGGCGAGTGGATGGAAAAGGCAGGTTATCTGCACGTGCAGGTATCTGCATGACCCTTCGTAGCGAAGAGGGGACGCGCAGCCCTCCGACCGGCACACGCTTAGCTAAGCTGCAAGGAAATGTTTGTCCATGTTGGTTTTCTTTTATAGGCAGGTCGTTACTCCTGAAGTACTTTGCATTTCTTTTTAGATGAGCCACACATTTTTTTTTTTTTTCCTGTAGGAATTTTAAACAGAAAGATCCTAAAGTATTCCCCATGGAAAATTCATCCCTTTCGGAAACTCTGACAGGTACCGTAGGGTTTTAAATCCAGGTGACAATCATGGCTGGTAGCGACAAACCCTTAATTCAAGAATTAAAGAGAGAGTTTGTGTTGCAAACCAACAAAATAAATTCTGAAATAAACCCCTGCATCTTTGAAACTTATGGTAGTGGTTGTGTTCCTGAGGGGTTTTGCATGAAAAGTACAGTGAATCTGATGTATTTGACCAGTGCATTCGTCTGAATAAGTATTATAAATCCTAAAGCCTTAAATGTGTGTTTTGAATGTGTATTACTTTGCTATAATGAGGAAGCAAAATTGTCTTTCTGTACAAATGTATGGGAAAATTATGGCATATCATGCTGTTAGAGCTAGTAAAGCAAACTTTGAGGTGGAAATGCTTTATAACGTGGTGGTAAGGAGCAGGATTTCAGGGAAGTTAGGAACTCATTTCACCCTTAACTGCAAAAGGTTTTTTTTCTAACAAAATTATTTTTTTAGGTGGAGCTATTGTGTGTATGAAGGATAGAAAATGAGAAAAGTTGGATTTTTGTTTAAAAATAATGTACTGGAAAAGCGATGCTCTTACTATAGCTGAGCTGGGTACTTGTTACCTTTCAGATTAAAGCACATCTCTGGTTTTCCTAGGGATGCACAGGCAGTAAAGCCAGAGTTATGTTGTGTTTGTGGAGCAATATGAAGAAGTAAAATTCGTTCTCCGAGATAATCAGAGGGAGTAGTTTGGTACTACTGATTTATTTACAGACTGGCACCCAGAGTCAGAGATCATTTTATATTAGCAGATAGGTCTTTAAATAGCCAAACACCTTCTGCTAATAATAAGTGTCATAAATGAAATGGTTGTCTGTAAGATCTAATCATCTGAAAACTGAGTTGGGCCTTCTTAGAAATTTGAAGCAAGAATCTGAAATTGTGTATTCAGGTACTGTGAACATAAGAATAAGCTGTTGTAGACCGCAAATTATTGTGGACGTGTATTTAAGATTTGTGATGCTCATCTGCAGAATGTGAAGCTGAGATTAGAACTGAACCTGGTTCATCTTGTAGACCGGAAGGCTGAAAGCAGAGGGAACATAGATCTAAGGGTTGTGAATCTGCTCTGTTATGGGACTTGCAATCATCCAGAGTCCTGGAACTATAAAACAGTTCTTGTACTTCTGAACCATGACAGATATAGCTAAAATGTGGTGGACAGGGAGCGTGTAGCACAGAAAGGATTAATTAATATGGTTGTAAAAAATAAATAGTGTGTTTTTTAAGGAAAAGTTGAATAGGGATGATAGAGATTTTTTGTAGCATAAAGTGGTATGTTATCATTTAGGTTATCAAAATGCAATAATCGAAAACCTGAGCTGATGAAAGTTCAGAGAAGCTCCATGGAGCTTCCACTGCTTAAAGGATGCCAGTGTTGGAGCACTTGCCTTTATGTGTGTTTAAACTTGCCTTATCACCACCTGTTTTCCATGAGCACCTTCTCATGGCCCAGCTCCTTTGCCAGCTTCCAGGTGGCCCTGCTGGGAAGGCTGATGAACACAGACAGGAGAGGCTACTGGGGAGCTTGTGCTCCCATGGCAGCAGCTCCAACCCTTGCCCACCTGCATTATTTGCATGTGTCAGATCTATCATCAAGCTCAAAGAGGGTAATTTGCTGCCAAAGAGGAGAGCAGCAGCAGCTTCAGTTACCTGGAGCTTCCCATGCTCCAGGGAAGGCCAGGAGTGCTGGGTGACACTGCGGAAGAGCATGCACAGGGCTGGGAGGACACACTGTGTTCATGGCTTTCCTCTTCTGCAAAATGTATAGGTCCAATCTGCATGTGACCTTCCTGTAAGAATAGCAATCTGTTGTTTAAACACTAATCCAAATAATAGCTGCATCGTAGCGTGGATTTGTTCTGTATTCCCTGAGCAGTGCAGATCCCATTGAAAGATGCCTCTCAGCCTGTTTGGCAACCCTGGATGCTCTCAGGTCCCAGTGAAAACAGGCTCAGGTAATAAATCAGTGCTCTGTTTCTTTCTTACTTTCCTTCGGTTTTGTGCATTTTTAGTCCCAAGTTTTATTTTTAATAAAATGAATTTATGTGGCAAGCTAGCTACCTGCTTTTGCATTTAGCAGTACTGATAAAAAACTTACCCATTTGTGTTTTTTTCCTTCACAATTTGTACAGGAAAAGGAGCCTAACAGCAGATGGAGCAAGGAACTATTTACACTGCTGCATTCTGACATTGCATGTGCTTTTTATTTCTTATTCTCTCCATCTCCTTTTCCCCAGGCTGTTTAGATCGATTGTCAAACATCTGCCTGATGTAAAATAAAATAAAATAAAAGGTTGGGCTTTCTATTTGGAAGATTAATAGGGTTATTTCAGTGGGAGCAAAGTTTCCAGCTCTTGTAAAAATGGGAGGAGAAGGATTGCAAATTCTAACAGGTATTGATTAATAGCGGATGTATATTTAAAGGAATGGAAGATAAACTGCCTCTTGCAGAGATTTGATGGATAGGGCAGTTGTTTGGCAGTTTCCTGGGAAAGTGGCACAGGTCCCGGTGGGTCTTTCCCACATGAAGAATTTCCATTGATTAGGAGATCGGGAACATTGTTCAGTCAGTCCCAACTCCTGCTGCTCCTGCCTGCTTTTTCCCCTCCTAAACTCTCTGGAAAGGATTCCCTCTGTTGACATTTCTATTATTCCTTTGTGCGGTTAATGGCTAACTTGAAGCAATGAGGGTTTCAGAGGGACGAGGCAGCCCAACAGGCGTCCTCTCTTTATCACTTATTCCTGTTTAATGGGAGAAGCTTCCAGTTGAGCGGATAATTCAGTGTTTTGGTCGATTAGAAATCTGTGTAATCCAGAGCTAAAGATATAAACTGCACAGAGACCAACTGGGGAACAGATTTTTTTTCCTTTAAATATAATTTCAGAACTGCTGGTTAATGCTGGAACAAAAAAAAAAAAAAAAAAAAAAAGTTCCACTAAGGGTAAATGAAGTGCTAGATTGCTTTGTGGTGTGTCCAAGTACCAAGGGCCCACAATTTTATATATACCATCAGGAAAGATTGTTATTGTTGGCCTGTCATAGGACATAGTGGGATTTTTGTTTACATTTTGTGCACTGATTGCCTACAGATAGGTAGGTAGCTCTGCTAGGAAGGTCAGATGGAAAGTAGGGAAAGAAGAGATTGGTGGTAGAGTTGCTAAGGGACTTGATGGAAATAAAAAATTGTTACATAAGATACATGGCACAAAAATCCTAATCTACTCTCTGCAGAGGAATTGCAAAGTGTTCTGGATACAGCGGTACACACAAATGGGAGTGGATTTGAGGGTTTGCCCTCTTTCTCACCCGTTCTGTGCTTTTCTGCCTTGTACAATTCAGTGCTGAAACTTATGTATATACATGTGTATGAATATACTTAGTAGATCTGTGGTGGTTCATTTCAAAGAAATTTGGACTTTTTTAAAAGGTTTTTTTTTATTTCGGAAAGTGTCCTGCTATTTCTCTTTTATAGACAGGGTTTTAGGACGACTGCTGGCTTTCTGCTAAGGAGACAGTATCAGCTGCAGATGTCCTAAATTATCAGGAACTGTAGAGGAGCAGCCAACTAGATCCTGGCTTTCTGGTGCATTGACAAGCACTTTCCTGCTTGGTAGCAACAGGAATCAAACTTGTAAGTCTGTATCTGACTGCAGAAAATAGTGTCCTTTACCTTGCTCTGAGTGCTTGTTGTGCTGAGTGTCACCAGCAATATCTGAAGTGTCACAGCACTGCATGGAAATCAGACGGGCTGGCTGCTTTCAAGGCACACAGGTCTTTGCACAAGTCAAGCAAGTAATTATGACAAATGTGAATGGATTGGGTGCTTTTTCCTCTCTCTTCCCTGCTATGTGCATGAAAACTACATGGAAAATGGTTGATTCTGCTGCTGCGTCAGTGGACCCGGAAGGATGGGCAATGGCAAGAGGATCTGCCCTGTTTTCCAGTGTTTGACCATGTTCCTCAGCAGAACCATGTTTGCCAAGCAGCTTCATCAGGAATTGTTGCAGCAGCTCCAAGGATGTTCTGTGAATTACAAGATTCCTTAACTGGTGGGATGATGGCAAGAGAAAAGACTACCTGGCTGCGTGAACGTAAATCCGTTGCATGATAAATTACACTTTTTTTTCTTTTATCACATCTGTCAAATTAAAAATGCATAAGCATTGATATTACAGTTTCTGACTTTCAGTGACGGTACAGCTGAGAGAAAAGCCTTGAAGCTGCGAGAAGTTAATTGAATGAAATATTTAAATATTCTGCTTAACCTCCTGATGTTGCAGGATAGGTTTGTACGCTGTGCTGGTGTTGCTAGTGATGGATTACACTTTCTCTACCAGAGAGAAGTTGACTGGAGAGTCTACAACTGTCAAATTCTTACAAATTTGCTGTTAGTGAATGAAAAGTTCCTTAAATATGAAACAAAATGCAGAAGTGGATGGAATTTAGTTTTTGACACTTCACAGTCTGCAGGAGGCTTTGTTCAAGCATCTTCGTGTTGGAATGAAAATATTTTGCAACTAGAAGCTGAAGAGATAACAGTGGTTGTCAAGAGTTCACTCATAAATATTAACAAAATAATTAATAGAAGTGCTGGTGGAGCTTCCTTGGATCCCGTGCTTTTTTAACACAAAATTCCTCTCTTATTTGGGGAGTTCCTCCCTGTTTTGGAGGGATGGAACTGAGTGTTTCAGTGGTGTTGGAAGAAATCCATGTGTGCATCCCGTGCACTTGTCTCCATCTCATTTCATAAGACTAGCTCTTTCTCTGAATGTCATAAGATAATTTCCAAATTAACTAAAATTATCTTAAAATATGTAGGGTGCAGACGTTCATTAACTTTTAGACAATACTAGAGTTCAGCTGATATTAAACATGGGTATTTTCCAATCACATGTAAAGAAGCAGGGGCTAAAGGTTCTGAATTAAATACATTATTCATGTGAGAAAATAATTTGATTAATTATCTTAATTTTGGAGGGGGGTGTGATCTGAGTTCCATTCCCTTTGGAGGCCTTCCGAGAGCTTTCCTATGGCAGGATCACGGCAGCGCTTTCCCGCAGCCCCATCTCGTATCGTTTAAAAGGGGCTGCAGTACCTCAGGTCACTCGGTTGAGTCGATACTTTTTCCTTCTCCGCGTAGCCCTGCCTCTGCTTTGAAGTTGCATCACGTTAACCCGAGACTTTGTCTTCAGCTCTTACCGAGAAATAATAATGAAAATATAAAGGTCTTCCTGCTTCAGCCTCCTCGGGCGAAACCACCTGCTCGCTGCGATTACCTGGGGCTTTCAATCACCGCTGCTTTCCCAGGCCGCCGAACTTCAAAGGAAAGGCACTAAATGCTGTTTTGTATTAATCATTAATTGTAATGCAGCATAATGCAGTTTCTGGTTTCTCCTGTCTTGCTTAGAGAGGCAAGGAGCCCTGGCTGGAAATTTATTTAGAATTTATTTATTCTCTTAAATTTCTCTTCTCCACTCTCTTCAGGGGAAAAGTGCCAATGTAGCAAATCCAAATAAATGCCTTTATCTTTGCTTAGTCAAGAATCTATCCAAAATATAATCGTTGCTTTTGTCCTTTTTAATGTCATATAAACACATGTTCATTTTTCCGTTTTTCTTCCTGACCATCTTTCAGTATACTTTTTTGAGGACTCACTTGGGTTATCTCCTTGTTTATTTTTCTTCTGTTTTCTTTTGAATAACAATTTCAGCCTGTGAAATAGGATCGACCAGTCAGTAAAGATGGAGAATGGCAAAAAGGCAGTAAAAGTGAAGAAGGAAAATTCAAGAAAATATCAGTGTTATCAAGCACAGAAGTGCAATGCACAGTGTGGTGTTCCTGCAATGTAAGATCTCACTTTAGGACACTGAAGCAGTGCCAAGATGAGTATTACCTTAACTGTAAGCAGACCTGGATGTGATTTTTATTGAATTTGTGTATCTCATCCACTCATCTAGAAATTGGTCCAACCTCTGTATAGTCTCAGAGAATTCAAGTTTCAGCAATGATCTTTTTGCTGCTCTAGAGCAAAGATCAGCTGGTAAAATTCAGCAGGAGCCCTAGACTTGGGTGTAATCTGCCTTGACACTGAACAACAGAAATATTTGGATGGGTGAGAAATATCACTTGTGTGTGTATATATATAGATAGAGATATATGATTTGCGGAGGAGCTTTATCTCAAAATCAAAGTGAAAGCTGAAAAGAATAGAACTGAGAAGTACCCTTCTGCAGTATTCATAGTCTCACTTTCTTATTTTCAATAGATTTCATCCTCATTACCTATGAATTTCCATTTTTTTGTGAAAATGAAAGCTGTTTTGATTTAATGTCTATTCCTTTGATGTACAGAATTTCTCAGCAGTGCTGTGTATATACCTTAGTCGTGTTTTGGAAAGTTTGACACCATTTTCTTAGTCTATCAGTTCTGAAGTAGTTTGCTTTCTTGTTTTAAATCAATAAAAAAGAAATATAAATACATAAAAGTCCCCCTTTCTTTTAACAGTGAAATACGCATATTTTTCGATTCCTTCTAGGCCTTAATACTCGCTTAGACACATTAGCTTTTAGCACTCTCTTTTCTATTCATGTATTGAGTGAATTTTGACTAACAGGCTGCGTCTGTTAGAAGTTTCCATTATTATAGCATTGAGTTCTCCTGACAGCCATTGTAGCAGCTTTTTACAGCACGCAGGACTACCGCTATAAATAAGCATTTTTGTAGTACTAATCTGAAGTATTTTGGGTTTCCACATTGAGCTTTGTGATACCTAGGTGCTGCTTCAGTGTCCATCTCCTAGCATTATGCAAGAGGTTACCATCCTCTTACAAGTGAAGCAGATACAGGTTTGTGTGAGCATAGAGTCAGGCTAGTTTTCTGTAGCAGTCAAAACTCTTAGAAAATAGATTATTTGTTCCTTATCCATTTTAGAAGTTTGTATTTATTGTATTTAGGAAGAATGCTGTTTATAGATTTAAGTTGTCTTCTCCAGAGTGGTCCATGTTGGATCTTCCTGATGCTTCACCAGCTGCATCACCTGTCAGAAATGGTTTGCAACTTTATAATTTTGATCTCTTTTTGGATTTATCCAATGTTTCTTTCTCCCCAGTTTTGCCTGCTCCATAGAAAGGCTGGAAGTGAAGGGAGGGAGACAGCTCACTAGCTAATGCTTACTGGGAAAGCTGAGCTTGCAGGACAGGGATTTTAAACCTGATTCTCCCCATCCTATGCGAGTGCTATAGCCTAGGTCACTTGTCATACCTGTTGCTTTTGCTTCTTTTTTTCCATGAGTTTAGAAAATCTTAAGTGAGGTTTCCAGAATCCATTTCTTGGAAACCTCTTGGTTTTTGAGAAACCAGTGCTTTCTAAGGGGGACTGTTTTTTCTTGGAAAATCATGCTTATTTGCTCTCACTGTTGAGGAGTGACCGTGTAGATGGTAGTGTTTACTATAAACACTGAAGTACAACTGTTGGGGCAAAAAAACACCGAAACAAACAAGAAAACCCACACAACCAAATAACAAAACCCCTTTGCCTTAACCTTTCTCAGTGTGATTCCAAGCTCTTCACCATTTCCCTGGTCCTTGTTTTTGTATGCCATGGCCATCTCCAGTGTCCTGGGAGCAGTGATGGGCTTGATGGGCTCCTGGCTATGAGAACAGTCTTGGCTCTTTCTTCCCTTGTTTTGCACAAGACAGCGATGTTGGCAGTCATGTTGTTTGAGGTTACTGCTAGGGATCCCTATAGATTATCTCTTTGTTTCGTGGCTTTCGCTTTACAGTCGCAGAGAATTTCCCCTGGAAGGCTTCAGGAATCCAGCGCGGATGCATGTTTCCTAGCCTTACAGAGGAATGAAACCCAGCAGGATCTGAGTTTGTCTTTGCAGTAAGTTGCATTTCCCCTGAATTTCCTGCAGTTACAGTATGACAGGAAATGAGCACAAACAGCAGCAATACTTTTATCGTATTTCCTTATTCGTGTATAATACCTTTACTCATAGGTGTGAAAAAGTACCTTTGTTTTCAAAATGCTGAATGTATCCAAGTAAGGACAACCACTTATAATTGATTGCTTTATTTTTTTTAAGAAATATTTGCTTTCTGGTGTGACTCAATAACTCTATAGGCTATTTGCCTAAATGCTTTTCTCAGGCTCAATATTTGTTTTTATTCATATTTTACATCACCTCTGTTTAATTATTAATGTGAAATTTGACTTTTGGGACTCTTTTCTAGCTGCTACCTATGGCAAGAATGTCATTCCCAAAATGGTCCATGATATTACTGTCTACTCAGTCTGCTGTTTGTACCTAATGGGGCAAACGGGGAGATTCCTTCTAAATCAAGATCACCTTCACCGAGCTAACTACTAAAACTCTTCCTATAGTTTAAAACATTATTCCCTTAATGAAAATTCATGGGAACAGCAAAGAGAGGAGAGGTGGTGATGTGAAATATATATTATCAGGCACAAATATGTTTTATGAACTTGTGTCACATGAAGCCTTGGGAAATCTTATACACATGAATGCTTTCACAAATTATGTTTATCTTGTACGTGCGCGGGAACAAATTATATTTTTATTCTCCAGGGTAGCTGAGGATGGTTCTATCCTTGCCTTAGTCTGCGCTGAGAAACACATCAGTATATCAGCAGGGCTCTAGACTCTGCAAGGTCGCCTCAAATGGGGAGAGTATGAAATTTCCTACTGCGACTTGAGAGCAGATGAATCCAGGTAGTTTCATCTCTTCAGTATGATGTGAATTTCTTACTAGTTGTGGAAAAGTAAATAAAAGGGCTAGCAGAAGTGTCAGGGAAGTGATTAAAGCGTTCTTCCAAGTTCTGCTGTTACAGAAAGGGAAAGAAAAGCAGGATTTTGGAAGGAGAAAGGAAGCCTTATTACAGGTATGTAAAACTGGCAATTCCACCTGAATATCTTTCCCAACAAAACAGCATTAGAGATGAGCTTCATGCAATGAATTGTTCAGAAACGTTAAATATCCAAGTCAGTTACATGCGGCTGAAGTGCAGCATGATGTGCTGGAGACTTCCAGCATGAGCAGCTCCGTCCTTCTCCCCTCTGTGCAACTCAGGAACAGGCAGGGCACCGTGTTGTATCGTTTTGCATATTTAGGGCTGCTCTTTCTAGCTTTGGAGATTCCACATTGCCTGAAAAAAACTCTTTTTCTTAATTTATTTTAGTACCTTGGGGTGTTTTTGGCTTAGAAAAGGTATCAATCCCAGTTCCTGAGTGTAAGGTTTTAAGTTGTTCTTTGGGAATTACTCATTAATCATTTCACAAGGGTGATCCTTGTGAAATAGTGTCTGGGAACCATTTGGTACCTTTTGCATGTCTCAAAACCAGATTTTGAGATTTTTCAAGTGAGCCGCAAGCTCTGGTACTTTAACAGCGATAACAGAAGTAAAACCATCCAGCTGTGAGTAACCTGCCATTTCCCAATAACCTTCCAAATAGGATCCGCTTTGCATAACTTTCGCAATGACTTTGAAGAACATCCAAATGCACTTCCATGGTGAAACACTCCTCGATTTCCCACACACGGGTCCCCGGTGAGCAGTTCTCTGCAGGGCATTCCCAAAGCCACGTGTGAGAACCTGGTGGTGGAACCACTCCTCTCCCTTGCGGCTGCCAAACCAGTTGTTTTAGCTATCGACTTTCCCTTTTCATCTTTGCTCTCTTGGTTATTCGCAGGCACTAAAGAATGAATGTTATTACCTCGGATGATGACAGAAGTACTGCATGCAGACTTGTTTAAACTGGGGATGTAATTTGAAATTTATAAGGGGAATCTTCAAGTGGAAGCAAGTTCCCCACCAGTAGTTTTATAGGTCCTGTTGCAAATACTGCTTTTCAATCCATATTGGAAAATAAAACCTTTATGGTTTCTTTTCAATCCCATGTTAGACTCTTTTCTGAATTAATAAATGAAAAGTAATATTATTTGTGTTACAGGTAGGGAGATAAGACTTTGGGGGGCTACAGATAGAATCTGTTTGGGCACAATTGTATGGAGCAATGCGATATATGGGCAATCCAGGAGCATGTGCTGACTATGTACTCTGCATGGCTCCCTGTATCGTAACCCACGAAACATCTGAAGATGAGAGATAATCTGATGATGAGAGATAGTAGGACACCAAATGCCACAGCCACGATGTGCAATAGGAGAGGAATAAGAGAAATGAAAACTGTGGCTGCTGCTCTGGTTATTTGCAATAGAAGGAAATTATTAATTTATTTTAGTTGCAAGGATTGAGCCATGAAAAAGGAAGGACAAAACACAAATGCCAACAGTCCCTTTGACTTGAGATAGGAGGCAAATCATCACAAACTAACGGAAAAATGTATTTCCTATGTTTTAGCTTGTATTGCATTTAATGTAGCAATGTGTCCTGCTTTACAGTCTGCTTTTGTCAGGTGTTAAGTGGAAAACTTGGCCTTCAAAATGAGTATTGATGAATAGTAGTAGTGAGAAAAAAAAAAAAGGATACAGTTGTTGTTCAGCTCTTGAAGAAACAATAACCACAGTTTTAAACTAAGCATGAAACTTAAGTTTTAGGGCAATTTTAAAATAATTAACCTCAAATAAATAGTAGTTGCAGCATAATCTATGCAAACCTGTGTAAATAGGTAAATTTGGTGAATTAGACTGCAATATGACTGAATAGTCTCTTCAAGGGTTTCATTAACTAAAAAGACTAAGGACCTTGTTTACAAAGAGAAATACCCTTTTCTCTGTATCAGTGGTTTTAGGTTGTTAACTTGGTCCAAAATGATCGGCTTCTTATTAATCAGAATGGTGAGAGATGGATTTAGTGAGCATTAATGCAGTTTTCAACCAGGCTAATAGTTGTGCAGTACAATATTAATATAAATGGAATAAATTGGAGACAGAAGCCTCAGATACTTAACCAAATCCTCCAAAAATTGCATTAATTTAATAATGATACCTTGTTCTTCGGTACTTTGCATGCTTTATTTTGCTTCATTCTCCTCTTTTCCACTTCCCCCCCACACTAAAAACCGAGTTCAGCACAGCAGAGTAGCCCAGAGAGGAAGGTTATGTAACAAAATGCTGATGGTGTGGACTTCTGCTGGCATCTCCTGGGGGTTTCTGCAGAGAGGCCTAGGGTCTGTCCTTGCTGTGTATGTGTAGTGCAATATTTTTGTGGGCTTTATGAACTTGTTTGACAAACCACCTTGTTTCTGAGATTTGTGTATTAAGGGGAAAGCCTCAGATTTCCTTGGGTTTAGAATCAGTTTCTCATTATTAATGTCATGTCTGGAACCTTCCTGAAAGCCAGATTCTCTTATTGACCTACTTGAGACCTGGGGTTCAAGTTTTGACTTTTTCTTTTCCAAAACTGCCTTTTAAAATTTTGCAATATAGTAGTATATTTTACAAGATTAGAATATTAGAATAGTTCTGGGATCAACACTTTTTTTTAATTTAAAAAAGTGCATTTAGCAGCTCATAGCAGCATGTCCATATCTCTTTCCTATTTCCTTCACCAAACAAACAAAACAGCACTAATCAAGTTGATCCAAAAATCCCCAGAGTGTTCAGCTCTTTCCTTGTAATTCTTTTCTCCTTTAGGAACACAGATAGGCACCTGAAGTAGAAGGTTTGTTTCTTTGAACAGGTTTTTTTCCTGATCTTCTTTTACCCTTTTATAAAGGATATACACACTTAGGTCTGCATTGAATATCATTTTGCAAATCTAAATATTATTAGAAAACCTGAGAGTATTTTGGTTATTAAAAAAATAAATAAACGAGGAAGGCAGCAATTGCAGGGTTCCTGTATTTTAAATAGCAGTTCCTTCTAATGCAAAATGGATGACAGCTACAAAGATGATGATTTCCTACCCAATCCTGGTTCCTGCTTGTAAATCACCTGACAAAAAATATCATTAAGAAGTAGGTGTGACATGTGCTCATCAGTCATTCCTGTTACTCTGCAGCAGCTTTGCAGCGAGCAGGTTTTGAAATAAGAGCAGCTTTCCAGTGGATGCTCCTTAGGGTAGGTGGTTTCAGCTTTGCCTCTCTCGATTTGAATAGGACGGGCCTGTTTGCAGTTGTAAATTCCTTCCGAGCGTGTCTTTACACGCACCTTTTTGGACAGTCTTAAAAGAAATATATACCTGTAGTTGACCTACTTAATCTGTGCAGTTATTTAGTTTTGGTAGGGTGCCTGTTCTTGTTTCTCTACTTCCCCCTCCTCTCAGTTTGGCGATAGTTTCAGTGCTTGTTGGAAATGCCGTATATTTGGTAAGGGATTGGGAGTTTAGTATTTCTGTTATTGTGATTATTGGCCAGGAGGGTGGAGGCAGGTTACTGTCTCTCAAAGTCCAGCTCGTTCACTGCTTTCCCAGAAGTCCTGTTGGATTAATTTGGATCTTTTAAATGGTATTTAGTAAAGGAAATGGACTCCTGATAGTGAGTGAAACATCAGTGATTGTTCTAGTCAAAAATACACTGGTTTCTTGCAGAAGGAAGTGTAGTGAATCTAGCTAGAGGCTTTCAAGATCCAATAGGTATTTTGTGCCTTATTGCTACCTTTTATATGATGCCAGTTTCCCTCATTTTTTTTCTCCAGACTCTAAAGCAACAATACTTTTTAAAGCTCCAGAGTTTTTTCCACATTGGGAAATTGAATGTTTCAATAAATTAAGTTGCTTCTGTATAGCTTGTATTGAGTGAAGGCTTATTCCTGCAAAATAATGTACGCTCCATGAGCCAGCAAAATACATTAATCTGTTCAACTGGAGGAATGTAAATAGTTTTGCTGAAAACACTGACTTTTTTTTTTTTTTTTTCTGTGTACCAATGCTAAGTTCTTAATATATTATATGATCTATACATTATTTGATACAGTTAAAAATTAGTAAATTTCCTTAGCTACTAAATATCAGATTATCCAAGCCAGAAGTGATCTTGTGTTTGCTCGTTTAATGAACCTGTCACCAAGTGTAAGTTTGTATTTTTTTTAACTGATAGAATGTTTTTGTGTGTGTTTTAGGTGTTTAATAGTATACGAAGGAACAGGATACTTGCTTCTTATGGTTAAAGATACCTAGGTTACTGCATATCTTTGTATAACACAGAATGCTGAAATTATCTGGTAGTATTTTGTTTCAAAGTATTTTTTTTTTTTTTAATTCAGATATAGCAAATAGTTGACAGTATTAACAGGCATGGAGAACAGTGTGTGAGAATATAATGACTAAGTTCTTAGCTATGCAAATTGTTACCTAAGGTAGTGATCTAGTTGTTACCTAGTGGTCTGGTTATAGCACTTCTGATGTTTTACTTTGCATTTTTCTTGTAAATGTTGCTTTTATAAAGAGTCTCTCTAACGTCTTCTTGTCTCTTATCAAAGGGTTGCTTTGCCCCTTGGCTATCGTAGGGAAGCAGCTGTGATTTAAGACATCAACTTGGCTATTAACATCAAGTGGCTGCATAACAGCAGCCACATAACATCATTTTTTATGAATGTGCTCTGACTAAATCACAGTAGTCATTAGGGTAGATGGATGGGCATCAGAGAGCGATAAGGGTACTACAGCCCTCTGAGATGATGAGAAAGTTTTCACCTTCACTTTTCTTTTTATGATGGTCCTGGAAATGGTTACTTTCTCATACACATGCTCAAAACACACTGCTGCAAATGGGTCTTAGATAGAAATACCTGGAATGATTTTGTCTGTCATTTCAAATTCAGTCACAGTGTGAAGAAATATTTGCCTGGATGAACAGGGATTATCCACAGTTCAGGATCAGTGTGGTGTTGGACAAGAGCAAGTGAAGTCTTCTGTGGTTGGAAGTGACTTCTGTTTGGAGTCTGATATTGTGGCTCATGTTCTCTTTCCAAAGCATGGAGATTGGCTGTGGTGAAGTGTACAGGAATATACAGAAAACAGGCAATTTTTTTTTATTCCTTAATTAGATGATTAAGCTTCTTAACCTTTATTCCTGCTCAGGCAATGGATGAGAATACTCCCTGCCCTGTGGTAAGGGGTTTTCACATATCAACAGCTATTTAGACAGGCCAGTGAGAACCTCTCTCTCCCTCTGGAGAGAGAGAGCTTCTTTATTTCTTCTCTCTCTCTCAAATATATAATCCAGTATATTGTGGGTTTTTTTTTTTTTTTGTATTGTTTCTGTAATGTTAACATAAATTATTTTATTGCATTAGCACAGATGATCCAAGTGCTTTATCAAGGGCAAAGGAAAGAAAAAAAAGAGGAGTTATTAGAAGTTACTATTTGTAATAGAACTTAAAAGACCTAATGAGACTGCATATCCCAAATGTCCCGATCCCAAATTTCCATTTTACTAAAACAGCCACTTAAATATCTTGCCTTCCTTCTACCTACTGTCTACTCGGGGGAGCATTTAATCTTTTGCTATTTCTCTTTCTCCTGGAGAACATACTTTGTTCTTCTGCAAGGGAACCCAAACACAGAAGCAAACTGCCTCTTGGCTAGGCTGTATCTGTTATCCCACCAAATATGACACCCCTTGAAAGAGCCAGGTTATAGCTGAATATTAAGTCTGAATATTAAGTGCCTCAAGATACCACCTCATTAGAAGCATGTATTCAGATTGATAGGGCTGATACCTATGGCAGTGATGATGATAATTGCATTAAAGTAGAATCCTAGCCATAACCAAGGTTCTCATTTTTGTAGGTAAAGACATATCATCTGTTCCAGACCTGGGAACTTTTAAATATAGGAATAAAATGAGGAGCAATGACAGCTTGAATACAGCATTTTTTTCCTGTTTGTTTTTAATAGCTATTTGGGTCACAGAATCACAGAATGATTAAGATTGGAAGGGACCTTTGTGGGTCATCTAGTTCAACCCTCCTGCACAAGCTTGGTCACTTAGAACACATTGCCTGGGATCACATGCAGATGGGTTTGGAATATGGCAGTATTGGCTATGGCAACACCTTTCCAAATGCAGCCCAGGATACAATTTGCCTTCTCGGCCCCAGGGACACATTGCTGGCTTATTGTCAACCTGCTGTTCACCAGAAAGTGAGTCCTCCGGGTCCTCCCAGGTCCTTCTGCGCAGAGCTGCTCTTTGGCAGGGCAGCCCCAGCCTGTACTGGTGTGTGGGGCTATTCCTCCCTAGGTGCAGGACCCTGCACTTGCAGTTGTTGAACTGCATGAGTTTGCTCTCCAGATCCCTGTCCAGGTCCTCTGAATGGCTGCACAACCCTCTGGGACATCAGTCCCTCCTGCCAGTTTTGCGTCATAGTGAACTTGCTGAGGAGCCCTCTGTCACTTCCCAGGTCATTGATGAGCCAGTTGAACAGGATCAGATCCAACGCTGAGACCGTGGGGAGACAACAGGCCTCCAGCTGGACTCTGCACTCCTGATCACAACCCTTTGAGCTCTGGCATTTGGCCAGTTTTAAATTCCCACACATCTAACCTGTACTCCTGAGCTTGCCTATGAGGGTGCTACGGGAGACGCTGTCGAAAGTCTTGCTGAAGTCACAGTAGGCAGCACCCACCCTCATCCACCCAGCCATCCTTTTGTCCTGGAGGGTTGTCAGATGGTTAAGCAAGATGTCCCTGTGCTGGCTACTCCTCATCACCCTCTTGTCCTCCCCATGTTTAGGGGTGACATCCAGGATGAGGGTCTAGGTTAGGATGTGGGAGTCCTAGGCAGACACACTGAATTCCATAATTAAACACCTTCAGAAGCAGCAAAACATCTGTAAAGAAGACAAAACTTTCAAAGTACATATTTTAAGTTGAGCATTTACATGAAACTCTCCTGTACAGCAAGTTCTGCCCTCCGATCTCTGGCGAGCAGTTAATAAAGAAATGCAGTAGTGACTGATGCCGCTTCCAGCCGCAGCAACGCGCACGGTGCTGGTAATAAGCAGGGAGCACATATGCCTCTTTGAAGGATGAATTGAGGTTTATACCAAGCTATTGCTTTTACAGTCAAGCAGATGTCAGTGGGCTTGCTTTACAGGATATTATGATATATAGAACGGGGGCTTTTGAGAGGTAAAAATTACTCCTGTCAATTTGTCTGTGTGCATGGCACTTTGATATATCATTCATAGCTTAATTATATTGTCATAGTTGAGAGATTAAAACAAAAGCCAGGTTGACTTTTGCTTAAACCTCTCTCTAAAATAATGCTGATAGGTGAAGGGGGAAGAAATCCATAAGGCCTATCTGAAATTCCATTATAATGTGTTGTGCCATCAATAATAGGTTCCTTTCATGGTGTAGTTTCACATAGTGCAGATAGAGAAATATTCCACAGGTCCTCCCTGTTAGATAGGAGCACAAACTGCTAATATCAAACATACCAGGAAAAAATGGGAGAGATTGTGTTCTCTATATGAACCTTGAAGGTGTTGGGGTTCAGGCTGTGCCAAAACCAGCTGGAATTAGGGTCTAAATGAGCCCCAGCAAATGGGCAGAGAAACAGCTCCCCTAGTGCAGCTTCCCAGGCAGGTGGTAGGAAAGAGTTGGACAATCTCAAACTCCCAACCGCGCTCCTGCTGGAGAGATTTGGGGGTTATTGACTTAGTCTCAAGTAGTCACCAAGGAGGTGCATGTTTGTCTATTAAATGGAGAGTTCAAAATGACTGAACTCTTGAATCAAAATAAATTGCCATATGCCCTTTGGCCGTGCAGGTTTGAGGGATAAATAATTCCACTGACTAAAGCGAAAGCAGTCACAAATTAGTAGAGGTTTTGCTGCCTTCTTGGAAGCTCTACCAGGCTTCGTGCTTATGTCTTTTGCTGCACAAAATAAGCTGCTCTCGTGTGAAGCTCCTGGCTGAAGTGAACACCTTCCAAGTTGGTACCTAATAGACGCCTACGTGGCGCTGGAAAATCCAGTCGCTTACCGTAATGATGTTGAAATTTTTCATTTTGTATTGGGCATATTGCTTCTGTGAACTCATGTTTCTGGGTGATACTGCGGTGCGTGTGCAAATTAAATAATGCCCAGGTGCGGTGAAAATACAATTTAAATACCAAATAAATATAAAGCTTGTTGAAACAAGCTATTGCCTTTACTTGTTGCATGTGTTTTATGTGCATTGATTCAAATGACAGGCGGAGATGTGTGTGGTTCCTGTGTTTAACAACTTCTTGGTGTGACTTGGTGCGCTGGATTCCTTTTAGAATAGTTGAAGTTGTATCTGTGTGCTCAGGATAAGGTTTCTTTGTCTATTCCGTATTAAAGTGTGAAGTAGACACTACTGACTAATAGTACTGTAAAATTGGCTTAAGGATACTAATACCTATTAGGTGAATTTTCATCCATCTGATTGAGATATAATAAAGTCAGTAAATGCTGTTTTTTTGCTGCATGGGTAATTCTTTTTTTCTATTTTATTTCTTTTCTAAAGCAAAAGGAAGGGGTGCAGTCCAGTGATGTGTACTGATGGTTGGCATAGTAATATTTCTGTTCCTGTAGGAAAACATTGCTGGGCAAAAGACCAGAAGCAACAGCTTAGCTACTATTAATCTCTCTGTGGAATATGTAATCTTCTGTTTTTGGATGGATTTTCTAATAGAGTGGTTCTCATGACTAACCACTGTTTTTCTGAAGAAAAAAATAAACAGATTTGTTCATCTGTAGTTGGTCACTGAGACTTTTCCCACTGTTTGTATATATCCATGATATTTTCTATGTAGTGAGTCCTACATTCAGAATGTGGCATTACCTCATAAAATGAACTGCAACTTTTTGGGTATTCTGGATACCTCCTGCTAAATATATAATTAAGGTGGTAGGTAATATAAAGCACTGATTAATCATGAATTCCACATAGCTTCCACACTAACATACTGCACATACAGAATACCTGTATGCAGAAAGCACATTTTTATACCATGCAGTCTCGATAACAGCCAGCGGGAGAAACCAGTGCTGTGTTTCTGACATACAGCCATCAATTTAGAGTACTTTGTTGCTTGATTTTTGGCAACAACATGACACAGAATTAATGGTGATAATAAGGGCTCTTGCAGTAGGAAATTGGACTGTAGTTACTATAAAACTTTATTTTACGTTTGCAATGCTACTTTGGTTGTATAAAAGCAAATCATTTTATTTTTGACCTATGCTGCAGCCACTGCAGTTTGGCTCATGCTGTAGAAATGTGTTGTGTTCATGTTTGCAGGTCATGTCCTCTTCGGAAATACCCGTTTTGTAGAGAAGAATATGAAGAAGCACGTCTGTGCTCTTTTTCATCATTTTTTTATTCCTGTTGGATTGACTTTCTCTGTTTTAGTCATTCCATTCACAAAGCTTTACAGTATCTTGTCCTAAGAAACAATGACTCATAATTTGCCCTTAAAATTCGTCTATCCAGAAGGCTAAAATCTCGGCTTTCTAATAAGAAATTGGAGGAAACAGACTTTGAAGAGATGGGGACTATCACATCTGAAAACTGAGGAAAACCGCACTGCTCTGAGCTTCGGGTTTCATGCTGCACAAAGCTTTATAAGACTGTAGCTTTTTTCACCTTGTAGAAAGTTGGGAACTATAACTACATCTTGCCTAATATCCAGTAGTATTAATATATATTTTCATATATTTCTAGCTCTTTTTCCAATGTTATATCTGATCTGCATGAAAAAAGGCATAAAATGTGTTTTTGTTTGTTTTTGGTTTTTTTCTTATTTTGTCTTATGTCCTGTTTACCTATCCGTTATAGGGGAAATGTATGTAGTAATAACCTTCTCTCACAGCAAACCTGATATTTAACTATATTTTCACATATTGGGAAGAAAAATAGATTTTGCTGTCAGACTACACTTGTAAATTACTGCACTTTTAAATTACTGCAAAATTACTACAGTAAATTATGGCAGTGTAAAATACTATTTCATAGTGGTTCTGGAGAATTTTTTATGTACATGCCTCACTTAAAGGATACCGTAACATTAATCAGATTTATTTGAAAGGTTTTATTAGATTTTTGTGTACTCTGTACTGAATAGTAGTGTATCTTTAGCAATGATTACTCATAAATCCTGCAATTATTCAAAGAATAACCTCATGATTAGTAGCATTGACTGCATTATCCTGTGCTATTACAACAGTATGGAAGCATTTTCATAATAACAAGGGATTTAATTGCTCTGAAGATTTATTTGCAGAATGCTAAACACATTGGTAAGCAAGGCATTTGAATTGTATGTTACAAGCACCCAGAGTATTATCAGCTAATTAGGTACTGGAAGGGTATATGTAATGTTAGCTGAGGCCGTTCAACTTTCCTACACAGTTCTTTTATTTTTTTTTTTTTTTTAATATATTGAAGTGGTTTGAGTGCTGACAATTTCACAACTTTCCTTTATGTTTTATTTTCTTGTGCAAACGGTTTCTAAAACAGCCTAAGCAGTTCTCAGGGAGCAGCGTTATTAAGTTTTGCAATGAAGCTACTGATATATATCTAGGAACTTCTGTAGAAGAAATGTTTACGTGAGTAATAAATATTACAAATATTTAATCTGTTTCCAATAAAAGCTGATCTTTAAGCTAACAGCAGCTCTATTTCCAGAGGTGTGGTGGGAAAGTGTGGCTGTAGGTTGCTCCCTGCAGGTAGAGGAGATGCCTTACCAAGAGTTTGATGCTCTAGGGAGATCTGGGTTATTAACTTGTCAGTTTTAAATCCCATCTGTAATGTACTAATAAAAAGCTTGTGACAGCTTTATTGTTTCTCCTAAACCTTTACAGAAGGAGGATTCCCTTCCAAATCCTGCCTATTTAATATACATCTGTTAATTATGTGATATATCTTGTTTTTTCCTTCCTTCCGCACTATTGTCTTCTCTAGAGTTCTTTTGTGTCAACATTTTAGCTTCCCAATCCTTTCAGTTTCTCAATTTGTATTGAATTTCTTGGCAGAAATGCCAGCTCAGGCAAATACGTCATCTTTTATTCAAACCTTTGATGGTTTATGACCAGTCAGCTATCCACAACACACTCTGCTGGAACGCTGCTGCAGGTAGCCTAGCTAGAGGAAGAGTTTATATTTTTTAATGAGACAAGCGTTTTATCATCTACAAGCAATGTTGAAAATAGATAAGAATACATTATTAATGCTTCACAAGAGTAAAACTAAGCTAAGCCGGACATGGCAGATTGTAATTTCATGAATAAATGCCTTTTTCTTTGTGGGGCTCTATGGCAAGGGATGGTGTTGACTCTCCTAGCCTGGGAAGGCAGTGTCCGTATTTGCTCCTTGCCAGTCCTGAAGTGCATTACTGAGCTGGCTTGTCACCTGTGACGTTGGTGGAGTTTTTATTTGATTATTTCTTGTTTGAAGGTAGCTTAAGGAATCCTTTCATTCTCCCTGCCCCAGCACTAGTCCTTACCTGTTGCAGGGAGCTGCACGCGTCCAGCGCTCACATGGGGACGTGTTTCACAACCACAGCTGAAGGTAAAGGAAGGGCAAAGTATTATGTTGTGAAACGATGGTGCTGGTAGACTTAACTGAGAAAATACTGTGCAAATTTAACATCTTTATGCTTTTCCAGGGCATTGTAATACCATTTGCATCTCTAACATCCATAATTAATATGTGAGTGCAGCATCATTTTAAAGACAGAAGATGATGAATTACAATGAGGAATTTTATTTCTGTTATGTATAGTACCCTTCAGCCACATTATTCTTAGATCCCAGATGTTTTATAACTTTTTGATAATAGCGCTGGGTGTTTTATCCTTGAAATTAATTAGAGTTACATCTTTATAAAGAAGAAATGTATTCTTTCCTCCTTAAATAAGTTAAAAACAAGATATTTGGCAGTTTATGATTCTAGCATAGGTACTTTATAACCAAATGCATGCACACACACACGGCACTGATGAACTGTATAGGGAGGAAGCTCAAAATTCTGTTCTGTGTTGCAGATGTGGCCTGAGATGCTCAGACATAGAAGGGGGAAACATCACCCTCAAAGCTGAGCTTATAGAAAATAAAAATATAAAAAATAAGCGTGACTCAACACTATGGTTTTATTGTTTTGATTGAAGAAGCTATTAGTTGGTAGTACATGAGAGAGTTTTAAAAGAAATTGATTTGCTTACTAACAGGGTTTTCTTGCCTGAATAAGAGTTTAATCATATTGGTGGGAAGCAAAATTGATGAACCTTTAACATCACATGGTAGAAAAAGGGGTGATTAAAATCCATTAGCCTACAGTTTAGAAGACAGAAATTTAGATTAAGCACAACTGAAACATCAATTTAATCTAATTCTCTTGAAGCCATGGGGATAATCTGCAGCAGCAATAGTAATCTTATTCCTCATTTACAGTTATCAGAAGAGTACAATAATATCAGTACAACTCTAGTGTTAAAGTCATCAATATATCTTTCTTCTTTCCACCTAATGTAAATGTGCAATTTCAGTCATAAAATATTGTCATCCTCCTGTCACACAGCTTTTTCTTGAGCCTATCTAAACAAATAAATAAAAAGCTAGATTTAGCTTTCTAATGCCAAGGAAGCGAGATGCTCAGCTGCTGAACGCCTCCTTAGACCAATTTTGCCAAAAAGAAAACTTCCCCTCCCGCAGCTGGTTTACAGGTTTGAGTAATAGAGATAGACGATGTTTTCCTTTGAGCATATTCCACTTTTTTTTTTAAATGCAGAAAAACTCAAATCACATAGGTACTTTTTCACCTTATGCCAAGACAGTCTGGATGTTTGTATCTCTTCTCTAGCACATTCAAAGTGGAGACAGAACCTTAGGTTGTCTTTTCCCTTTCACACCGATTTCCCCACTGAAAGCAAGATCACTCAGGGAATTTCTCTCTTGTTGACTTGGTCCCATGATGTATGAATACTTCAGTTTTCATTGCACTGTTGAGAGAAAATGTAATTTTGAGATATTCTTGCCCATTGAATCAGGCACTTGATCGGAAAGGCACACTTGGTTGTTACATAATTAATTCCTGGTTTACCGGAAGGATCAGAGGATGTCACGGATGGGGTGCTTAGATTCCACTGCATGTTCTCACTAAATATCTTTATTAATGTTTGCAGTTGACTACAAAATTGATATTGACTTTAGCTTGCTTGGTAATAGGTTGTGAAGCTCAGGTGCGTGATGCTTGTGGAGGTGATTCTACCTGCATACGTGGATACCACAGAGGTATCTGCAGCAGCAGCAGAGGAATCTGCTTCTTACAAATGAAATGTCCTTCTGTTCTCATGGCAGGTGAATTTACCCAGGAGTTGTGCACCAGGGAATGGTCTTGAATGGAGATGTGTTGGCTTGCTAAGGCTTTCTGCTGATGGTGTCTATTGTTCTGTTATTTCAGACATTGTTGTTATATATCTGCTTCGGTGATGTAAACCCATGAAAAAAATTGTTTTCTGAAAAACTTGTGCTACATAACGCCCTCAGATAATTCACCCTAATGGATTTTTTTATATATATGAAATTTGGGGTTAAAATGCATCTCCAAAAGAATTCTATTGCTATAACAAAGCAGTGTGATTATTCACCTGGGATTGCATTTATAGCACAATTTCTTTAAAGGAAAACAAATTCTTTTGTTTTTCTCATCTACAAAGAATTATCAAGTAATTAGTGTGTGTCAGAGTAATTATTCTTATAAAAGCTAAAAATCAAATACAGCTGAGTTCCTTCCATGGTAACATGCACTACTTCTAAAGGTCACCATTTAGCTGTCTGCTTCCTTTTATTACACTTTCTCAAAAAATAAAAAGGGAGGGAGATTGAAGGATGAAAACTTGGATCTCTCTAATGCTTAATAAACTTAACCTTTATCATGATGCTGAACTTGATGATCCTGCATGAAAGAAGAGTTCCTGCTGCTTTGGAGGCATTTGTGCTGACTGTTAGTTAAGCATTTTTATTTGCTTTATGGATAGCACAAAGAATACTTATTAAAATTCTTCAGAGAATAGTAAATATAAAGAGAGATTAAAGCAACTGAATAGGAAGGATGGCTCCTCGAGAAGGAGGGTATGTGTGGATACAATCTGCTCTAGGGGATGCGTATTGACTTCAATAAGACTTCGTGAACAGTTGTCCTGATGTCTGATTCTGCACATTCTTACGTCTGTGAGATGCAGATTAAGCTAGGAACATGATTTATAAAATATTTTATCTGGGGCTTTGCCCTGTAACAAATGGTTACAATTCAACATAACAGAAGAGAAATCCTGGAGTTTTTCTGCTCGTATGCTCATACTAGAATGTCTATGGAAAAACAATGATTTTGAAAAGTAAAAAAGGAGCCATAAAATAGACTTTACATAGGGGTATTCTTAAAGCCCATCAAACTCAAAGTTTTGAAATTTCATCTCCAATCAGGTATCTTTTATTGCTGCATTGCAAGGAGTTAAGTATCTGTTCCCAAGCAGACTATAATTCTTCTTCATATACGATATGGTAAGTTGCTTTAGGAAGTAGCTAGAGAATGAAATTGTTTTTCTTTTATTACTGATCCAGAAGTAGTGCCCAGAAACTTATTGGTTCCATAAGCACTTCTAATGCTTCATTAAAATCATGCTAACTGTGATAGATTGCAGGATGCTGTCTTTTACGTCATGGTTCTCATCTGTATTAAAATTAAGTTCTTGTTTTGTTAATTGAATATTAAATTAACAGTATTCATCAGTGGACTAGATTCTTAGCAAATATGAATTGGGGGTTTATTTGCAGCGGATATTGATCCTGCTCCAAATTAGAGTCCTTTCCAGAGCTCTTTTCCCAAAGAGCCTTGGTTACTTGGCTGCACGGTGCTGACTGGGCAGTAATGGGTCCTGCCTCTAGGTTGTCTTCCTGTCAAGGGGATAAGGAAGATCCTAGGAAATTTAGTTCTGAAATATCAACTCTTTGGGGGAGACAGAGATGAGAGGATGATTTGTATTTCTCCTTTCTGCCCACCCCACTTATTAATGTGTGCTAATACTGTCCTTGCTGTATTATAGGCACGGATATCTTCTTATAGGTTTCCTTTACTAACAATTGTAAAAAATGCGTAAAATACATATAATGAGTAAACTAGACTAGATAAATAACCTCATCTGATCTGTGTGGCAGGAGAAACTAATTAGAAGTAGCAGATGCCTATGAGATACAGGCAGAAAAAATAGGTCATTTTAAAAAAAGAGATGCAAACACAATTAGTTGAGTGAGTCCATCAAGAGTGATAGCTAAAGGTCTGAAAAATTCACACACAAGTGTACATTTAAGAATGTTTCCTGTTAAGTGAACCTTTATGTTCAGTGGAAAGGCCGATGGATGATTAGCACTGATTAGCCCCAGAGAAGAACTAAGGGCAAGGCAGGGCCAGTGACGGAAATAAGGATGTCTGGACAAAGAAGCTTGGGCACTTGTCCCTTCACTGCATGCAGCAATATTAATCACTGCAGTTAGCACTAAAAAATATATCAATGGGTGGTGTTGCTCCTTGAAGCCATCTCACCTGCATGTTTGTCCTGGTGTCAGTCACACCTAATACCTGACTTGCTTGTACTGCTGCTCCCGGTGGCAGCACAGAGGTACCTGAAAGATTCTTGTGTTAAAACCTCTTTTGTCATTGTTGGCTTTGGCATGAAAAGCATCCATCGACCTTGCTGGTGTGAGGGAGCTTCACCTTCTCCATGAGCACTTACCATATCCAGAGAGCAGAAACCTGCTTTCCAGCAGAGTTTATTTTCCTGAGAAATACATGCAAAACTTCTTACTGCCTTGTGTTCCTTCAAGTATGTAGAAAGTATAAGAGAAGTAAAAGGTACTGGCAATTGCTGCTTTAATTTTTGTGTGGGTCAGTGTTTCATTAATGTGTTAGTCTTTTCAACAGATATCTAGAAGATAAATCCCCTCTGTTGAGATGGACCTGAATGACACCGTGCTCCACTGTAGGGCGTTTGGCCGCTCCTGAGGTTCCTCACGCAGTAACGTGGTAGGACTGCCCACCTGCCCGGGCTATTTCAGGCCTTTCTCCGGAGAGGAAAAACACCCCACCAAGCATAAATGAAAATAAATGTGTTTGGGCATGACCCAGCTATACACATTTCTATCTTGGGGTGTTCTTGGAGAAATGACTATTTCCTACATATTTTTGACCACCACATTTAGGCAATAGTGTGTCTGTTGCAGTGGCTTAAAGCAGCTTTGCTCAGAATTCCTGGGTGACAAATGGGTGCCAATTTTACTAGCATGTTACGAAGCAGTTTGTATTAAAAGCAGGTTTAAATGTGTATTATTTATGAAGCTGCCTTCAGTACCCAAAACAAGATATTATTGAATTTGTGAAAGTTAGTGATTATTGTGAACCTGAAGATATTTGGTTTTGTATGTTACATATCTGGGTATGCAATTAAGTGGGTATTAATATATTAAATGTACTTAAAATGTTAAACAAGCCACAACTCATTGTGTCTCCAGACTTGTGTAAAAGGACTCGTTTTCACTGCAAAAGAGAAATACTTATCAGATGGAAAACTCTGTAAAATCTGGAGAATTTCTTTGTGACTGGGTAATAAGGAAAGGTGAAGCTCTGCTCACTCAGAGTATCCTGTTCCGCTGCTGCAAATGTTCATACAACTCTGTAAGATATCAACAGTATTTTTCCATGGCTCACTACTTATGTGAATAATCAGCTACCACTCTCTTTTGCAATAGGCTTGATTTCATAAAATTCAGTACTGGAATGATATTAGAGCTTGCAAATATTTCAGTCAGCTTTAATACAACTTCTTTATACCATGCTGGAGTGAAGCCATAGTCTGAAATAATTTAACATTGCAAGTGGTTCTAAATGAATGCTCTTGCAGATTATTTCCATCACATTTTTGGAATAAAAAAAAAATCTCTTCCCACCTAAATAATCTTAAAGTCTATTACCGTATGAGAAAACAGTCATTTCAGGTTTTAGCACCTGAGTGGTGCTGAGCTCTGGTGATACTAATAGGTGGGGGGACTTTGAAGCTTTGAAGAATGAAATCTCTGCCTTATCGGGAAGAAAACCCCTCTCAGTGCAGGCTTAGGAGTCTGATTCTGGATAGGCAGAGTCCACTGTGCTAAACCTGATGCTGTAATGCTGTGGTCTACCGCTTTCTGTATGAGGATCTGAGATAAATATATGTGTTATTTTTGGTAAACATGCTCAAATACACGTTCGTATATATGGTTCTTTCAAATGTCAACACTATGTTTTTATATTTGCCAGTTTACTAATTATGAGCTAGTTTGGGGTCTTGGGCAAAGTGCAGATAAATCCTGAGTATAATACAGAAAGGAGACTGCTTCTTTCAAGAACTTAATTCCACCTTGTTTCCTTGCTTTCAGAACGCTCTCCAAGGAGAATAGAGCAAGAACTGTGTTCTGCTCCTTGCACAGGGCACATATATTGAGAAAGAAAAGGTTACAGGAGGCCTGAAGTGCCTTGTTTGCATAACTCAGAGCTCAGGAAGAAAAGGATTGGGTAGGTCCCAGCCCTCTGCATGCCACAGAACAGGATTTGTGTCCCCATGTTCGGAGGAAACTAGCTAAATTCCTAAAACGTCATCAGAAACTTGTGGAGCAGCAGAGCCCCGCTTGAAGGCTGGTTCTCTAAGTTCATGTGAACATTTTGAGCTGGAGTGGGAGGCAATAATATCTGCCTGCTTAACTATTTATTGCCATGGCTTTAATATTCTGCTCTGAGCCACACACCATTACACTGTGGGGTTTTGCTTGAATGTTATAAAGGTTTATGCATTTTTAAATAGAATTTGATGTATGTAACAACTGCTGTGAGGAAAAATGATTCTGATTTCTTAGTTTTAGGGGTGTTTTTATGGAAAACTGAAAACTCCAAAAGTTACTACAAAAGTTTATCTGTAGTTTATTTGTAATGCCAATACTGAAGATGGAGCCCAAAATCCAGAGTTATTTTCCTTTGTTGGGAAATCCCATGTCTTGCAGTGTATTGCTTAAATAACATTTAGAATTCGACTGAAGTAAAATGATTGGATTTAAAATTACCCTTTTTTGATGCTAGCTTTGGAAAGTTCCAGGTAATACACACTAGTTATTTTCTGTGATGGGCAAGGCCAACTCTTGTCTCCTGGCCTGGTGGAGACCGAACCTTGGGTGTCTTTCTTGATGCACATGTGTCTTCATCCTACTTCTGAGGCTTTCCCTTTGATTTTATAGATCATATTAGTGTTTGTAACAAGTAAAACACAGAAAATCCTGTTCATCAGCAAATTTTAATCAGCTGCTTAATCCCACTGCTAAGTTAATTAACCTTAACAATTTAATTTTGTTGTGATGCTTTGTGGTTCAGCCCTTAGGTTCAGATTGCTCTGTGATACCAAAAATAGGTTTTGGACAAGAGGAAATAGCCTCCATTGTGCTGGGGGAGGTTCAGGTTGGATATGAGGAAACGTTCCTACATGGAAAGAGTAGTGGAGCATTGGAAGAGGCTGCCCAAGCAAGTGGTGGAGTCGCTGTTCCCATCAGCTTTTAACAAATGTGTTGATGAGACGCTCAGGGACATGGTTTAACAGACAGGGTGTTGAAGGGCTTACGGTTCGACTCGATGATCGGCAAGGTCTTTTCCAACCATAATGATTCTATGACGCCTCCACGAGCTGTTGCACGCTAGAACGCGGTAGCTGTCACCTAGTGAAAGGGTTTGGCAAGACTCATCCCTGTGTGCACGTCCTTATCTCCTGCTTGTCCGTGTCCCCGTGCAGGTGGCTCCTGGTCTACAGAGATGCTCAGTGCAAGGTCGCACAGATTCGGTTTTGCCCATTTTTAGCCTATACATTTAACTGCAATGTATGCAATGCAAATATACATTAGAACACTGCATAGTGTTGATGGTAATGCACCAAACAAGTAGCTCTGCAGCGAAGCTGAGCTTTGAGACACCTCATTTGAGTTTTCATGGACCAAAATACAAAGGCAGCAGAGAGCAGTAAACACCTTATAATTCAGGTAAAGAAAATCATTGTTCCTCATATGATAGCTGAAACGAACACCTTTTCTCAGATATTCTTCTGAAGTTTAAGAACTTGACTATCTCATGAAAGTATGCATGGAAAAGCGTTTCATTTTTTTTTTCCTTGCCTTCTGTAGTTTTTGTTTTGTAATAGCTGCCAACAGGTTGTCTGGGCTGACAAAATTATATACACGAAAGTACAAAGTACAGGCTTTTGGTTGTCAGAGCAACCTATATATTTTGGAGCAGTGGGTAGTAGGGTGGATCCAGTGAGATTTCAAGGTGATTTACAGCATTGAGAGAGATGAGAATCTAGCCTGTATTACCACCTACAGGAGACATACAAATGGATCTTATGGAGCGAGGTTTTTGGGTCTATTTTTTTTTTTTTAAGTGTTTATTAAGAAAGAAGAAAGGAGAGGAGAAAGTGAAGTTACCTAACAGCATGCATTATCCTTTAAAATGATATAAGTTAAAGAGTTTTTAAAAGCAGTATTTCAGAAATTGCTCGGACACTATTCTTTAGCTTTCTTTCCCTTTCAGCTAGTAATGATGATTGCCTATAATTCTCTGTATTTGAAAACCTTCTTCTTTGACAAAAAGGAAAAAATACAATATTTGGAGTACTTGAGTTGCTTATGCCAAGCTCTTCATTTTGACACGTATTGCTGGATCGTGCAGGAACATCTCATGCATGTTTTAGAGAGTTGCCATTGAGCTAAGCCTCCCTAAGCCTTAGAGAGCTGGGTGCAGGGAGAGCTGCCACAGACCCTCACCTAGAACATGAGCAAAATGTGTTCCTCTTTCCAATGATTCCCTTTAATGCGTTTATTCCTGGTACAGGAGATGAGTTTTAAGTCATGTTGCATGTAGGGAAGCATCCTTTGGAGAAAGGGTTTTGATGGGATAGTTGGCTTTGAAAAGACTCTGCTCTGGGCCTTTGGATGTAGAGATCTGTAAATCTGCCTTTCCACACTGAACGTGTGCAAAGGTGGTTCAATGTGCAAAATTATGTGTCACAATAACATATTTAGGTGTATTTTGTTGAGGTATATTAAATCCACCAAAAAAAATGTGCTTTTGAGTACGCTGGACTTCTAGTCTCTCTCTGAAGATGGGGATTTAGCAGTTTGGTTTTTTACCAAGATAAATCAGAAAGTTACATTAACCTACTCAGATCAGTTTAAAATAAATAAAAGTACTACTGCTTGTCTGAACGTGCCCTGTCTTACCCAAAGCTTAAAGTTGAAGGAAAATATTTTTGTTCCATTTATAACAGAGTAACCTTTTAGACTGGGAAGAGAACAAATCTATAGCATTGTTGTACATCTAGATTTATATGAGAATGTGTCTGCTCAGTCCGTGCCAAATCAAGAGTATTATTTTCATAACAAATGTCTGCTAGAAAAGATTTATTGATTTCCTTACCTGGGTTTATTTGTCTGAATGCCGGAGCAAATATGAGAAAGGCAAATGTAAAAATTGACGATGATTCCTGGTATATAAAGAGTTGAAAATAAGAGAGTGAGTTTTGGTTTATGTAGCAACAAGTGTTATCCAACAAAGTTCCTTCTCCAAACAAGCAGCAAACATGTTTTTGGTCTTTTTTGATAATGAGTTTAATAAGTGAATTTAATTAGAGATGGCTTTACTTTTGGATGCTCTTCCTCTCCCTTCCTCCTTCCCTCTTCCCCCCAGGAATTTGGTAGTGATTTGAAACCTTTGGAATAAATTTTAGATTTGTGGGCACAACTGCTGACATCTGCTTTCCTGCTGAAAACAGGGTGCTGTTCTCTGTTTTTGTTGCTGAAATGCTCCTTTTCATGAAGGTGAATATGGTTTTACTGCTATCCCAGTATTCCTTCTGAGGAGGCGGATCAGTGGGATCATTTGGAAAATGCCCTGCTCAGGAGGGAACTGGAGATGCCTGTGGAGGTCTCTCAATGCCATGGTCCGGTTGGCTTGCTTTGGTCCTCCCACTTCGGGTACAGAAAGCAGGACTCATTGACCTAACAGATCTTCTGTAACTTTAATACTTCAGCATGTTTTGACTGCTATTTCTTTGTTAATGTGGAAGATGTATACTGATATCATTATAAAGGGGTACTCTATATCATGGGATTCAAGGCAATAACAACTTTCCTTCCTGCAGGTGCACAAGAGATGATACAGCTAGTTTGTAGCCACACTTGCATATTACAGCCACAGCTCTTGTTTACTGGGGTGCTCCCTGCCTATTTAAAACATATTTTTTTCTTCCTGCAAAGCAGACTATTTTATCCTTCTTTCATCCCCCAGGAATCATGAGATTCCTTGTGTAAACATGGAAGGCTCAAAAGAAAAAAAAAAAAAAAAAAAAAAAAAAAAAAATTGCCCCAGCATTCAGAAATGCAATGCATATTAATTTATGTGGAATATAGCAGTGCTGGAGAGCCACCTTGTTGTAAAGGAAGCAAGTTGCCCATATCTCCATCTAGGAACATGGGCAAAATGTTGTTTAAAAATATTAAAATATTAAAATGCATTTTTACTTTGCATACTTCATTGCTTCTGCAAATTAATTTAAATAGGAAGTTGAATGCTATTAATGAAAACGATTTTATTTTTTTTTCCTTATTTCCTTTTGCAAATCCGATTTTTAGCCTTTTTTTTTTCTTTTTTTTTCTTTCCCCCCTCTTTCAAGATTTGTTGCCGCTGCCACCAAGCAAAATACTACTCTGTGTGAGGGAGTCTGCTGTTCACCCTGAGCACCAGCACGGAGCAGCTCACGTGCCTTTACCTGGTCCAGGCAGAGCCTGTGGAAAACTGCATCATCCTCTGCCCGTGTTAATGCCTTGTAAGCCTTAATGACATAAAAAGGAAAAGTTGGAATTGCCTGCCAGTTAGGGTAACAGCAACAACACCCAAAAAATCACAATAAAGTTTAAAACCACAATTCTTGTTTAAACATCTTTCTCCTTAACCTCAGTGTTGTTCTTTATTTTTTCTTTTCTTTGTATTGGTGCTCAATGGTTGCACCATGTTCATGACAGCCCTTCTTGGATGGCCGAAGGCCCCTCTGCTTGGTCTTGCTTCTCGGAGCCCTGCAATAGCCTTTGGCTTCGGAGCAAGTTCGAACAAGCACCGAGCGGATATTTGCTCTTCCCCGAAGCATTTGATAGCATTAGTGGGAAGGCAGTGCCCGTCAGGGAAGCACATAGGGTTTGCTGTGGTTTTGGTGAATGTGGCTGAGCCGGTTTCCTCTCCGGGGAGCCCATGCACGGGGTGTTATTCCCATTGCGAGTGCCAGAAGGTCCTGAGCATCTTGCCCTGAGCTCGCTCCGTGCATGAAGTGCCTTTATCAGCAGGAATGAGCTATCGCGGCGGGACCTCGGGGACCTGCCTTGCACCTTCGAGTCGCTTGGACCCCCGGTAATTAACAGGGCCCTGGAGGCACTGGCTGATGTAGTTCATTAAAGGCTCAGGTGCCTTCCTGCGAGCAAAATGAGCTGGTAACAAGAAAGGGGAAGGAGAGGTGAGGAGTTTGAAGTAGCGATGTAGAGGATGAGCCAAACACAACCCATCCCCGCCCTGTGCATGTTGTTTTTTATACTTTTTCCTCTTCAGAGTCTTGTTGTTTCCTTACTGAAAAGCAGTTCTAAAGGGTTTTGAAAAATGGAGCTACGTTGCTCCAAAGAGATTCATGCTAATATCCGGCCTCACGTGGGTGAACGTGGGTTTGAGCATCTCGAGAACTGAAAGCAAGGATACATCTGAACAATCGACTTCAGAGAATGACATTGTGGAGCCAGAGTGTGTTTGCTTTCTAGGTTGAAAGCTTTATGTAGTCGTCTTGTTTTCAAGGAATTGTTTGTATCCAGAACATAGTTTTGGAAACATTAAAATATATGAAGGAGAATATTTTAATAATTGATTTTTGATTTCCTTCTTGCAACCTTCAGAATAAAGACAATCCAAAGCGTGCAAGGTCAGAACGCGGTGGGTACAGGCGTGCAATTTTCATCCTGTTATTTAAGCACAGATGCCGCCTTAGGCCCTTTTGATTTGAAATCCCTCTAGTCTATCTTGCTATAGGGAATATTATTCATAATTAGAATTGAGAATCAATGGAAGATAATATTGAGCCCTGGCTATTTTAGAGGGATGCTTTCACTAAAGCTTTGATTTTCGCCAGTATTTGGCATTCAAAAGAATAAAGAACTTGAAGATCTACTGGGCTTACGGATCCAGAGCTCACTGAGATGAGGAGGATGGTGCCACCAGCCCCAGCTGCGTCTCGGGTCCCAGCCTTGTTCTGCCTTGGCTTCTATTCGAAGGCTGAAGGATTTTTAATGAGACTTGGTTAAACAGGTTATCATAGGATCTCAGAGGACTTCTAATGGTGGGAAGTGGCGTATTGCATTGATAGGTAGAGCTCAAAAACCCATTTAACTTTTATTTATCAGAAAACTATGACATTCTTACCACTTTCACAATAAATGGTACAAAATAGCTAGAATTAAATGAGTAAATTAACAGTAATAAAATTAGGGAAGCATGAAATTAAAAAAGTGATTGCTATAATAAGGTGTAAAAGTTTTCCAGGAAAAAAAATACCTTGTTAATTTAGTAAAAAAACAATATTTGTGCTGTTTATTAAAGAGGAATGCATTTGTACTGTCAGGCTCATCTGAAGTCTACACACATTCCAGATTCCCCTACTAACAAGGGGATTGAAGCAGAGGAAGAGTGAAAGACGGGGAAGAAAGGGTGAAAATGAGGTCGTATAGTTCATCATTACTCCAGAAGGTGGAGTTTGGACTTAAATTATTTCAGGAAATGAAAGAAAAATGGATTGAGCGTTGCAGAAAACAACTGATCTCTGCAGCCTCGTGGCTGTGTCAAGGAAAATGTCGGCAGATTGCGAGAAAAGATTTTTTTTCCTCCATCAGCCCTACAGCTATTCCATAAAATGCTGGGTATAGCTCAGGTTTGTCTTTCATTGATCCTGCACAGGGGGTGAATCCAACCAGAGTGTTGGTCTGATATCCTTCTCCATCCTCCACATTTGTTGGTTTCGCCAGTGGATGGGTCAGTGTAGCCAAGTGCAATCTTGGATAACGAACAGCAGAATACCAGAAAAATCCTAGTTTGTGTTATATAATCATCTTATTTTATAGCAGCATTACATTTAATAATGTTTCACCACAGTCGTATTTCTGAATAACTGTTGAGATTCCCTTTTTTTTCTCTTCATTGAAATGCAAGTAGAAATATCCTAATAAACTTAGAGGCAGAAGATATTCAAGGGAATGTCATTTTAATAAACTGTTTGCATGAAGACAGTGTTTCCTGGCTGGATTGGTAATTGCGCTCCCCCGAGTTCTTTGCTTTCACAACTCTCCAGTTGGCTGGTTTGTTTGGTGCTGAACAGCTCGGGCAGATCTGGAGAAGCTGAAATGCTCGATAAGGTCAGGAGAGCAGATGACTGCTGAAAACGCATCGCATTCACTAAAAATGCATATAATTCACTGGATGCATTTTTATTCATCTTTTTAGATAAGCGTGTCACATTCCTTATGTTAAAACGTCTTTTTTTATCATTATTTTTATAGTGTGGTTTCAGAGCTGCGCTGTACTGTTTTCTTGATTCCTGCCCTTTCGATAACCTTTAAATGCAGGTGCTTTCCTTGCAGGGACACGGGCTGCCTTGCTGTGAGGCTTCCGAGAGGGGCTCAGCAAGGCAGCGCGTGCCCGAGTGTGGTTATCCGAGTGCCATCAGCTCGGTGGCACGTTATTAAGTAATAGTCTGTCATCGTCTCGAGCTCTGGAGCAGCTCCCCTGAGCTACCTCTTATGTAACCAGCCTGGCTGAGGACTCACGGAGGGACCTCGTGTTCGGACGTGGACAGGAACGTAGCAGGTTTTCTATTGTTGCACCTGTTTTTTCACTAGCTCTTGGGGTTAGCAAACGCTTTTGCACCTTCTCCAAACGCACTGATGTCTTTGGAGCATTAGAGATGATGTATTTGTCCCGTAGCACAAAAAGAAGTGAGAAATGAGAGAAGACGTTTACTATTTGCTCCAAGAGTGGAGTTGCCAGCTGCGGCATTGCCCCAGCGCCTATGTCTGATATTCCTGTATCTATATCCTTCCACTGCCACAAGCCTGCAGAGCTTGTTTTCTGTATCATTCCCAGTGTGACCTTTGGAGAAAATACCTAATTTCTTTGTTTAGAGTGCAGAGGGCATGGATCTCGGAGCAGTTTCTGTTAAATGCAGTATACTGCTTCACTAGCAATGTCACACTGTCAGAAAGTGGCGCTTTGTTAAGATAATGTGACCTTTAGAAGAATAATCTTCCAGTTCTTTACTCTGTCTTAGTACCGTGAATCTGTGCTTTAATTCTTAATGCCTGCTGATAAAGTAGAAATAAAATGTAATTGAGCTATTTTTATTATTTCCCTTCAGCTTTTATAACTTGTTTTTCTTCATAAAATGGCACAGGTGTCATTTCATCCATGAAAAATATGTTTACTGACTGTAAAATATACATCCATGCTGAAATGTAAATTGGGGAAGCATTTACATATTAAAAAAAAAAAAAAAAAAGAAGAAGAAAAGAAAAAGGAAAGGCCGATACAATGCTATCAACTGCTTTCCGTTTAGATGGCTTTTATGGAAAAAACAAATGGGCAAAAATTGCCCTACAAGCTTTGCACAAGGTTGTCTGCTGTGGGAACAGAAAGTCAATGTTCTTGAAAAATAAATATTTTGGATGAGCAAAGGAGACTAGATCTTCGCAGCCCGTGGTAAAATACCTATTTTTTTGCAGCTCCTAATTTTTTGTTTCGAATCAGATGATTCTTATATTTACCATTCACTGTGTCTTGACCTTGGTCAGAAGCTTGAACTGGGCCTTAGTCGCTGCATTTACTTGGGCTCATACCCTATGCTTTGGGTCCATGAAATGGAGTTTTATATTTCCATAAATGTGTTCTGGTTTTGAAAAATTGATAATTGTTACGAACAGCTACCAGACACCTTGGAAGTTTTCTATCCAGCTAAATATCTCTTTACTAAGTGTTCTTTTTCCTTTTCGGTTATAAACTCTATAGGGCCTGGTGGAAGTAGTACTGCTAGAAAAGGAACTAGAGGTTCTTTTTCCATTGATTGATTTGCTCTTCCATTGATTGATTTCCTGATTGATTTGCTCTTTGTGATGACATAATTGAAACGTAATAGAAATATAATATGTAGATACAGCTATTTAGCCACATTTCTAAATTTTTGAAACAAAGTTGAAATGTTCACATCACTGGAAAGAAAACAACAGAAAAGCATGGTTTTATGGTGTGATGGTTCAGTAATTTTTTAGTGGTAATTAAATGAAGATCTTAAAACGTTTAATACTTGCAAATATTTTTTTAAATATTTTTTCTTCTGAGCTATGGCAGAATCCCCCTATAAAACCTCAGCATTGTTATTGTACTTGGACAAGTGAAAAAAAAGGGAAAACAAAGAAATAAAGACAAATATATTATTTTACATTTTGCTAGTGCTTAAAATTTAGAAGTTTAGCGTGCTTAACAGCATCTATCTCTTAGTGGCAATATTTAATAAGATTTTTGAGATTTATTTACTTTTAAAGTTCCCTTTAATTTTAGAACTATGTAAGTTTACAGAAAAAGTCAGTCATATGGGGCCTACTTCTGATTGAAATACAAGGATAGATTTCTGAGAGAACTCCACATAACCTCTCAACAAAAGTTTCAGCAATAGAGCTTGTCAGAGACTTGATTTTTTCAAGGGAAAGGGCATTATATAATCTAATTGGAATAAAAAGATGAATATGTGTTTATATGTGATTTTTGCTAATTGTAAATGTTCAGACTTTCCAAAATCTCCACTAAAATTCCAGACTGTAAATATTTCTTACTATGAATGTATTACAGTATGTTACATAGTGCTGGGGAAAAATATATACAAGTTATTTTTTATTTTTAAAGCTTATTTTCATAAAACTTTTCACAGTCTTTTGAACAAAAATATTGGACTAATTAGAGATGCAGAGAATTTGTTAAAGTTTAGGAATACCTATTGGCACTCGAAGTGAGTCTCCCATATGGCAATGCTGGCATTAAAAGTTCATTCTATACCCCTAGAACTGGCTTTAAAGAGTTTTGACCTGCTGAGGTTTCTAATTGTATATTGTTGCTCTCGTTCACTGTTGAAGCGAATCCAATGACTTTCTCAGCATATGGTCTACTTCTGTAAATGAAAGTGCAATTTATTCCCGTTAACATATAGATTGTAAAACTAATCTGGTTGCCACATCGTCTTCCACCTGTGGAGCTGGACTGCTTTGGCTGGGTGAGGATACAGCAAACCAGAAGAGACTCATCGATCACCTGGGTATCATTTAAAATCCAATTAGAGCTTAGGTTGGTAGTTGCCCTTGATGTCAAATATTGGGCTATGCTCCTCTGTAGGGTGCATCTGTTGAGCTAATAGAGTTATATCAGGCTTGAGGTCATCCTGTAACACTTTGCAGTAAAGAGAGTAAAAACAAACAAAAAGAAACATTATATAAGATTAAAAAAATTTGATTTATTTTGCAATCATTATTTATCATGCAATCATTAATTCCAACCTGTTTTGGTGGTGACATGATTTTGCTTTTGTACATTTGTTTCCTTTAAAGCTGTATCTTGCCATCTTACTAGAAGACAAAACACAAAGCCAGCATCATGTGGGAGAAACTGTTTAAGACTTATAATGACAACCTGAATTATTTCTATTCATTTGCATTTATTCACTCATTTTTTATTCCTTGGTTTCTGCCTATAGTGCAGAAGATGCTTCTCTGATGATGTAATTCCAAATCATTTTGGTAAAGGCGACTGCTGCTGACCTTGGAGGCTACCAGTCAAACTTGTCTTCTTCAAGGCAAATGTTTCCTGCCTTCTTGCCTTTGCCTTTTAGTGTTTTTGACTTCACCTCTGAGCATTTTGGACTTCCTTGGAGGTACCACATTTGCATAGGTAGCACATTAACCACACCAGCACTGACCTACCTTGTTTTTAAGTTCCTCTGTAAAAATAAAGTACCAGGTCCTGCTTTATCGCTGATACGACCTGTGAACCCATCTTTGCTTCTGCACTTTGAAACAGAGATTCTGTGCTTCTGCATAAAATGAAGAAATAAAAAGAGCAAGACTAGCATTTCTTTGCTACTGCTAACACTTCAGGGGTATTGATGCTCCTTTCTGACTCAAGGGCAGATATTGCGTATCCATCTTTCTGACCTCTTTGTAGCTGCAAAACTGATGACAAATTCTCTTGTTCAGTACTATATGATTATAGTTATTTTCATTTCGTAGACAACCGGTTTATGTTGCCTTTTTTCATCTTAAATATTGTGATAGGAATGAAACATGGTATACAGCTTACAGTTTATTACTGCTTCAAAGTACAGAGTAGGTGGAAAATAATTGTCAATTCAAGAAAATCTATTACATTGTAACGAAAAGATCAAACTGCGTGTTGGTTATTGCCTCCCTTTTCCCTTTATGCTTTTGGAGGCACAAATAGTGTTTGCTTGTCTTTGGAAAACTTTGTTCTGGTTCTAGGTGCTATGGAATTATTGCCTGCTGTATCACCATCTGCTTACCCATTTTGAAGTATTTATTTCCTCTGTGTGTGCACATCCACATGTATGTGCATCTATGCTTCATGACTTCAAAAAAGTGCTAAAAAGTGGTGAAATACACAGTAGACAGACTGGGCAACTTGCAACCTTCCAAGCAGCCCGTCTTCATTGTCCTGGGTATAATTTCTCCACGTCTAATTATGTTGCTTCAAAACATGGCATGATTATGTTGGTAATAATAAAATATTACTTCTGGGATGAATACATAAGCAAAGTCATGTCTGTAGATAAATATTACATATTTTCCTAATATGCTATTTTATTTAGCTCAGTAGTTGAATTATTATCTTTAAGTGAAAGATGTTTCAGCTCATTAGTCCTTGCACTCTACACTGCAATATGGAAATCTTAAAAACCAAGAAACGAGTCGGGCTGCTCATGTGAGGCCTGCCAGAAAGCGGCGTTCAGATTGCAGAGCTGAGAGCTTCAAGTGCATGTTTGCCTCCCAACATTGCGGCATCTCAGGAAAATCAATTAGATTATTCGGAGACATAAAGTTGAGCACATCAGCCAGCAAAATATAGTGCCTAACTTCACTTTAGGGGAATAGAAACCCACCAAAGATGGAAAATTTATGTGTGAGAAGAACAGGAAAAGGTGAAATTTGGCTCCAGAAGAGTAACAGGACTCCCACTAGCTTCTTTAGGGCCAAGAATTCATTTCAGGTGTTGATAATGGTTCATGTAGGTCTTTGATAACGTGCATTGGTTCCAGGTCTGGTATGGAGAATTACCGGATTTATGGATTGCTGGGATATGTCAACCTACCCTTCTAAGAAACCGGGTATCTGTTAGTTGAATGAGTTGCAGGACTCTCTGTTTACGAAATGAGGACCATGTTGATGCTAGACCAATAATTAGTTCTTAAGTTACACTCCTTATATGACATTGTTTGGATTATTTTTCAGTTTTTTTTTTTTTTTTTTTTAATTCCTTGCTGATTTTGTGAACATTTGGGCCTTAGTAAAAGAGATTCAAAGTGTTTTCAAAGTCATTAAGCCTCTCTCTTTCCATTGCTTTACTCAAAAACTCAGAATTGCCACCCACCTCTATATTTCATATTCTAAAATACGTTTTTTTGTTGTTGTTGTTGTTTCTCATTAATTTAAGCAGACTGCACTCTTCTTAACCTCATTATAGACGACAAAAATATTTTCTTGTAGCCTACTATTAACGAGATGACTGCTCGTAGATATTTGCTGAAATGCAATAGTGTTGTTCTTCCCCTGCATCCTTAGTTGCTATATTGTTGCTGAAATTCTTAGGAGTTTGGAATAATCTGCATCTCTAATTACAATGACATCTCCTTGCTTCAATGAGAGCTGCCTCAAAGTAACATAAAAGTGTTTTAAAACAGAGGTCAATTTCTTTTATGCATTTTTTTTCTAATTGAACGCAGCCAGTGGCTCAACAATGGATCTGGAAAGGGAATTCGGCTCTTCAGCTCTCTGTAGCAGTTGCCTACGAGGTAGCGAAGTCTATGGGCACGGAGCCAACTCCCTTTGAAGTGCTGCATCCACCTGGTTTGACGTTAATCCCCAAGAATAAAATCCATATGTAGCCCCACACTGGTGTTTGCCGGCCTCTAAATTACAATCAGAATAATTAAAATGTTTACTTTCATGTCACAGATGGCAACTGCAGTAGATAATTGTGAGATTGCAATTATTCTGAGCTAAGTTTTGAAGCAAAAGTTAAAAATTCTGAATGTTTTTGCAGCAGGATCCAATGACTAAACTTAATTATTTCCTAACTCTAAAAGGGAAGGAAAAATTAAATGGGATAATATAGATATAAAGAGATTTTACAAAGAGTTTATGCATTTTTACATAGGTACATGGTTTGCGGTAATTTTCTTTACACATATGACAGGTCCGACTTTTGGCATGATTTTGCAATTTTTTTTTTAATTTATTTGTAAGGTTATGAAATAGTGGAACTCTTTTTATTGTTATCTTTATTCCGACCGTACACTTTGCAATATCTAGTAGCAGGTAAAGCCTCTGAATGTGTAGGAGCAAATTTACAGCTTAGACATTTTTTTGAGGAGAAAGGAAAAGAGTTTTTTAGTGGCGTATTGATTGCACGTACAATTGAAGGCAATTGTTAGCAATCTGTTTGCATTATTGTGATAAACAAGTGTTTGAGGCTTCTCTTTGATGGGACAAATATTCTGTGACAAAGCTGTCTGTTTAACAACTTACTGAACGTTACTTTTTCATGGCATTTGCCTGGCATTTAGTCTCCTAACAGCATTGCTTTTAAGTGTCGTTGAAGATACTTTATTTTTAATAATATCCTTGTTCATAAATAAAGTATAAAAGCTATGAGAAGCGTTTAAAATAGTTGAAGGTGTTTGCTAATGCTTTTGATTTATGCAGGAAGCGCAGGTATGACGGCGTATCTAAAATACAGGGAATTTGGTGCGTATGCTGCTGGCAGAAAAACCAGCGCTCAAACTTTTGCTCTCGAAATTTATGTTAATGTGACTGCTTTGGAATGTCATTTCTTGATTCATCTTAATTATAAATTTAGTCGTTCTAAATTTTTCATTAGCTTGGGTGACTTTTCGCTAGAGACTGATTCGCCTCTCTCTTTCCATGCTATAAATCATGGAATACTCTGTACTGCGAAGCCCAGTGGAAGATACTTCACGGTGAAAATGAGTGTAAGTGAAGAAAGAAGTTCCGCTGTTTTAAATTGCAAGGCCTGATCCTCCTCCCCTGGAAGTTCACGGGCAACATTTTTTCTCTCTCTTCCACCTCCTTTTTTTTTTCCCCTCTTTCTTCTCCAAAGCTTGAAATCAGGTCATGTAAAAATAAATTGTTTCATGAGGGAAATACTGCTACTGAAAAATGAAATTTTATTAAAATGTTAATTTTTTAGTGAGAAAATGATTTTTTTTTTCCCCTTAGCAGAATAACTGACTTGTAAAACAAAGCGATTGTTCAATTCGGAACACAATTTCTGGAGACATTTGTCAAAAAATAAAAGTAGTTTACATTTTTGAAGTGCAAGTAATTATATACAGGTTTGTAGAGCTCTATTTTATCCATTTAGTGATATTTCAGGAAGGAAAGAAATGTAGGAGAGACCAGGGACAGTGTAATAGCTGTAGCAGTGTACACAATTTTCCAGAGGTCTGAGGAGAAGGATATTAAGGATAATCTGTTTTGAATTTGCTTATTTTACAGATTTTTTGTCATCTTTTTGTCTTTTCGTCCTTCAAGGGTGCACCAAAGTATTACGAAAGAGAAGAGTGAAGATAATATGTCTGTGCTGCTTATTTTGGTCCAAAAATATCCATACTGTGATAAAAGCTATACATATTTGTAGAGTTCATATGGTTATTATACCAGTCAGGGTCAACAATATTGTTTTTATGGGCTCCTTTTACCAGTTATGGATAATATTTTCACAAGTTACCGTGAAACTATTCTTAATATTCTTATGGAGAAACTATTCTCCATAAGTAGCTTATGGAATATTTTCATTTAAGGGTTGCCTTTTTTGAATGTATACAAGCATTGTTTTTTTAATGGTCCCTCACTTTGTACCAAGAGCTATTTGTGAAACCGGTGGTTCAGAGGATACAGAATCAGACTGGGAACAAGGTCAGTGGAAAGCAGGTATCATGACACTGAAGTTTCCTTGAAACTCTCAGGTGTGTCTTGTAAAACACACTTGTCTCAAGGAAGGAGAGTTCCCATCCATCTCTGTCACTGGGAGAGTGCAGCAGACACAACCCAAACCGGGAGGCAATTAAGTGCCTTGTTGCCAGATGAAGGCAACAACCTCTGCGCTAATGACTTTCCTCCTCCTCCTCGTGAAGGGTTCACTTGAGAGGTGCCGTGGAAAGGAAGGGGTTGTCTGCTCAAGCCCGGGTCCTGCTGCTGCCTTAGACCTTTCAAAGCTGCCGTGTTTGGTGCCTCCCCATCTCAATCTGTCCTGCCCCTGGAAGGAAACCTCGCAGCGTTCTTGCACTTCAAGGGTTACAAGTCAAGCAGAGGGTGATTTATCTATTTATTTAGTTATTTTTAAGCAATCTGCTCGGCTTGCTTTGTGGTTGTAGTTGCTTGCTTTCCCACGAGCTCCCAGCCAATGCTCATGCAGTCTGATTATCGTGTTCGTTTTGAACCTTTTAGCTCTGAAGTTGGTCTGTTGTTCACAGTAGTCCCCCTTTGAGTGGAAAGTTGGATTAGCTGCCCCCCAGAGGTCCCTTCTGATCAGCACTTCTGTGGTTCTGTGACTCCTCCTGACTTTTCAGTATGGATTTCCAAAATTAAAGAGAATTAGCGTAATTGAATCTCCACACATTTTTAAGAAGCTTTAATGTATTTTGTGCTGTGAAATGAATAGTTCTGTTTCACAGCTAGAGCAGGGAAGGGAGGACTTAGTCTTCAGCATTTTCTTGAAATAATTAGAATTAGTAAAATATCAGAGAGGAACTAACTGCAGGTGTGAGTGGATGTGCAGTGTGTCACCCACTGCACCCCTGTGCTCTGGATGCTGAATGCTCCCCATGCTGTCTTCAGAACACACATCATCTTCCAACATTTAGGAATATTCTTTTCTTGTGTTAAATATACGGAGAGGAGAATGTGGTTGTTGCAAGCAGGGCTTAGGAATTTCTGCCTGTGAATCATAGGGCCCGGGAGGCATCAAGCAACCAGAGCTGCATTATTTACACGTTATGTAATTGTGCCCATCTCGTCGTGGTGAGTCATCGGGTTAAGTAAAAGCAGATCTCACGTATATGGGTGAGGGTGACTAATCACTGTGGTGCTGCTGGCAGTTCTGGAACTTCACTGTTTGAAACATCATTTTTAGTGTTTAAAGGCTTGGTGTCAGCAAATTGTCGTTTTCTGATTAGTGCTGCTTTGCTGCGGCGTTCCCAGGCATCTCTACTCGTGTTGCACGAGAGCAGGTGCCCCGACACGCGTATCCACGACCACCTTTCAAGAGCACCAACACACAGTTAGGTGATTTTGTAATACCAAATTAGTGCAGGTCATCAGCGTTTCTGTCAGTTCTTGTTTTGGGTGGCAAGTGATGCAGCATACACTATATGATTTGTATCCTAACTCAACTCCGTATACCAAACTATGTAAGTTTTCTGAATATGCCTCTTAATTCTTGTCTTAATGTGTGCTTTATCTTTAAATCAAAAAGTACTAAAGCATAAAGTGTTTAAGCTCTGATACCTATGTGCAAACGCTGGCCTTGTCTAAAAGATCATGACTGTTTATTGAAAATATTTGCTCTAATGGAGCTGATACCTCTCTATTATACTTAAGGCTGCTATATTCACAGTAAAGAAATATGCTTACTTTTTAAGGAGTTACTTTGACTTCAGTAGGATAGACTAATTAATAAGAACAGTTCAGAGTTCTACTTAATAAGTCTGATAAATTTTGCACGTTAAAAAGAGTTTGTCAACTTGTAGGTGTCTGAAAATGTCAGTAAGGTGGGTATGCAAAACTGAGAATTGAGCTTTTAAATGCTGCACTTCTCTAGCTCATTAATCATGACACCCTCATTCTCATACATAGCTGAAAACTTCGCATAAACAAAGTGAGGACAGAGAGTCTGTGGAATAAATTATTGCTGAATCTTCAGCCTTTTACTGTATACCCAGGAAGCATCTATGTATCCCGTCTCTCAAGACTAAGTCGGTGCTGGATATGGTTTAGCAGTAAAAGAGCATCAGTTCAGCGGGTTTGTTTGGGAAGAGCTAACTGCAAAGTGCAAAATTCTGCTGGAAAGTCATTGAAAAGCACGTACACTGCCAAGAGTACAGAGCTTTCTGTACAGATATGCTTGATCCCAGGTCCTAAATGTGTTTGCTGAGTGATGCATAACTAAAGGGAAAAAAAATAAATAAATAAATCAGTGTTTAATGTAAGATGCTGCCACACAGAATGCCCAAATATCAGGCAGGGAAGGGCTGTGTCAAGCATGGCAGAACTTCATCCCCGATATGTATGCAGGCAAAGAAGCAGAAAGGATGATGCCTCCTTTGAGCTGTATTCACAGGGACCCACTGAGGATTCCTCTGCTGACCCGCACTAATGCACCTTGTGTTCTGCTGCAAAGAGAAGTCATCAGCTCAGTTCCGCACGAAGACAAGGGAGCCACGAGGATGCTGTGTGTCACCCCACGGTGTCTGTGTGGGAAACAACACATTGTGAAAAACTTGCAGGACTCGTGTGGCCTGCAAAATTGCACCTCCAGGCAGACCCAAATGACCAACCTCTCACACTTCTTAAACTTGACAGCTTGTTTCGGTAGAGATTTAGATTAAAAAAAAAAGTCTAAGGTCACCAAACACATTTGCGCTCCACTCTGCCTATAGCTATAGCAACCCTAAATCTGCTTATGTTGTACCCTAAGGCAAATTCAGTGAGGTCCTAGGGACAGAGGTAGCAGCTTGATGGCTTCACTGTCCACCCTGCATTGCCGATGATACACAGGGTTGCTACCACCTAATGGCTTGATTTGCCAGGGTCAGAAATGGGACCCTTAACTGATGCGGAGGTAGATTGTCTTTAGATAGAGTTCCAGAGCATTAGTGTGCTGTGGCATGGCCAGGTGGGTATAGGAATGTGCTTTTATAAGCATTTTATCCTCTTGATTTGCTATAGAGGTTGCCTTGGCAGTGGTGCTATGTGTACCCAAACTTGAACACTCTAGAGTTCCCCCAGAAAATACATCTGGCATGTTTGTGAGGTAAACTTGCTTATTTTCTGAATTCTTTGGATACAAATGGTTCAAAAAAGCTGAAAATTACCTTCCTGCCATACTCTGTTCCCTACTCTAAACCATGCAGGGAATCATTAGGGCCATCATCAATCACAATATAGTAAAATTCCAATAGAGCTAAATTGTAAATGTTGCCATCTCCAGTTCCATAATATATTATTTTTAAGAGATCTGTGTCACTGTTGAAGTTGATACAACTCAATCAAACCTCAATGAGCAAGAAATGGAAAAAAAAAAAAAAAAAACTTTTATAAAATAAATCCGCAGATCATCACATCCTGTGCATCACCAGAGATAACAGGGAGCTTTGGGTCAGACTCTTTTCTGCAATTTACTGAAATACAGCTGAAATGTGATCTTACGACCTCATGTTTGCAGCTCTAGCAACTCCATGCTAGACCTGCTAGACACCTTTATCAGGGTGACCTAATTTCCAGGCCTGAATTATGTCAAAGTTTTTTTTTGTACTGGATTAAGACTACATAATCTTGTGTCCTTAGCTACTCAGAAGGTATCATTCATCCATCGTGTTTTTTGCAGCAGAGTATCTTAATATTGTATTTGAGTGGAGTCTGTTTGAATGATCTGTTAATTTGCCTGTTAGGACTGGTATACAGGCTAAGCCTCTGTCCCCAACATGACAAAAGCAAAAATATTCCTGCAGAGGATTAAGGCAAAGATGATGGAAATATCACATTATTTCTTGAGTTACAGTACAGTAATATTGCTCTTGTCAACTCATTCTGCAAACGACTTGTTTTGGGGATTTACAGTGCTGGTGAGGAAATTTGGCTTGGCCTGAGACTTGGCATCAGCTGACTGAAGAGTGCCAAGCTGCTGTCATAGACACTTAAAAGACCTGCATGTGTGGCAGATTTTTTTATTTTGGGCATAAGTACATATATTTGCCCTGAAAACAGGTGACAGTAGATTCATTTGAGGAGTCTGCCAGACACAAAATGATTACAAGGACTTAAGGCCAAAGCACTCTTAATAGAGAGTATTAAGAGAGAAGTGAATCGGAATGAAAGAGAACCATTAAAAATGGGATTAGCCCACAGCCTCAGATTTTGCTTTTTGTGACTCCAGAAAGAGGCAGCGATGCTTTAATACCTTTCCATGGTAAATCTTGCCTTTCCGCTAATGAACACTAAATGTCCTGAGAAGGCACCACTGCCTCTTTCATGTAGCCCTTGTTATACGGTTCTCAGATCCTTCATTGATGGGGATTCAAGCAGGAAAGATGCCACAAAGAAATTTCTGGTTGTTTCATCCCAAGATCTCAGGATGCCCGTAGCAGGATTTTTAAATGAAGAAGCAAATAGATAACTTTATCTGAGCTCCCTAGGGCAATAACGACCTGATATGTCTCTTGATTTCTTATGTACTGTTAACTGAAGGATGTTTAGCTCTAATTTGACATCTTGTTGTAACCATTCACCTCACAAATAAGAGGAAGAACAGAAATACACATCAACTTTAACGTGGTACCAGGTTTGGTGCAGTCCAATATTATACTATTTATGTTCCCTTTTGCTATTGAATGGCTTTCAAGTTTACTTGATGCAGATTCAGACTTTTTCTCTTTATAATAAAATGTGTTTTTGACAACAATTAAACGTTGAAACAGCTTGCAGGCAGATAGGAGGGATTTTCTATCTCCTGAAGTTTTCGAAAATGTCTTTCAAAGGTATATTCATTTTATAGGCTGTTTTAAACATGGCTGAGGTATCATGGGATTCTTTTTCTTGGCTTTACACTTCATCCAGCTTTCTTTTTTGTGTTTTTCACTTGATTATTTTCTTTGTAGAGTTTTCCTTCTACTAATTCGTACCTAAAATTGCTTATATTACATTACATTTAAGCCAAACTAACACTTTAACTGGCTAAGCAATAAACTAGGCTATTAATATACGTTAAATTTTAGGGAATTAATAATTCCTACCTTCAGGACTAGAAGACCAGTCTCTAAAATCATTATTGACTTAGTTAAATACATTGTGAACCAGGGTGTCGGATACTTCATGGTATGTCGTGTCCTTATAATCAAACAGCAAATTTGCCAATATTGGTACAAAATAGGAAGGCATTGACTGTTCAAGATCTTTAACAAAAGCACGTGTATTTCTAAGGAGATGAATGAAAGTGAATATATGTGTTATTTTTTAACTTTTTTAGGTTTTAATTTCTTTTTGTTTTAATAGTTTCTTTTCTGCAGTGCAGTAACCGGGTTTGGTGCTCTGTACAAAAATTGAATGGCTGAAATATTAAGCTGCATAGTGTGGTTACTGCTCATCTGTATTAATAACCATTTAAATAAATTTCATAGGAATTTTTATTGTACACTTACATGTAGCAATTTAAGTGACCTGTATTAATACACCTTATTAAACAATAACATACATTTTTAAAACGTCATAGATGCGTAGAGGACTTAACTGCCACTACTATGTAGTGGTCTCCATTTAACAGCTCAAAAGGTTTGATATTTGCCATGCAGCAATATTCAAAATCCTGCCTTTAATTTGTCTTCTGTAACTAATATTGCAGGGACTTGTTAAAAGGTCGTTTATTTGGTTAAAGCAGCTTTGTTAAATGACTGCAGTAATTCAATATGATTATTTCCAAAACACAGTAATACTTTGCCTTGCCTTTAAAGGAAAAACCAACAACAAAAAACTTTAATTTCTGATAAAACACGGTACAAAATCATAGAATCATAGAATGCCTAAGGTTGGAAGGGACCTCTAGAGGTCATCTAGTCCAACCCCCCTGCACACG
>JAWLRI010000640.1:7498665-7509281 GCA_034781795.1 Crypturellus tataupa
TCTTTTCTTTTCTTTTCTTTTCTTTTCTTTTCTTTTCTTTTCTTTTCTTTTCTTTTCTTTTCTTTTCTTTTCTTAATATCTTGGTCTGTAATTGGCGTTTGTAACAAGCACAGTGCCCTGAGTATCGATTTTAGACCCTCTGCTATGCAATGTCTTCATCAACAGCCTGGATGATGAAGCAGCACGATCCCTCAGGAGATTCAGAGGTGACACTTGGTTGATGTGCTGAACTGCAGAGCTCCAGTTCAGAGGGACCTTCACAAACTTCCCAGATATCCTGTGTCTAGTTTGGGGTACCCTGGTTCAAGAAGGATGCTGAGAACCCGAAGGGGGTTCTGGATCTGGTCCAGGGCTAGTGAAGATGGGAATGTGATAACAGCAAAGTACTTGGAGACTTTGGTAGAGACAGCAGAGCTAAACTCATCTTGGTGGGGTTATGTGGTAAAAGAAAGTGCAAATTGTGGCTTTGGAGGTTCAGGCTTGCATTGGAAAAAAATCCAGGAGTGTCAGCCAGCAATGAAACAGGTTACCCAAGGTGCTGGGATCCTCCATCCTGCAAGGGCAGGACAGAGCCATGGTTTGCTGCCACAGTGCTGGCAATAGTCCTTCTTGGAGCGAGCAGCTGAGCTGGATACCCTCCAAAGATCCCCTCAGAACTAGCACTGTGTGAATATATGGTCCTGGGCACTTGAAAAAATTAAGCGTGTGTTATTTCATAGGACTCTAGCTACGTGACCTTTGCCATTTCGATCTCTGATCTGCAAAGCAATGAAGCACATGCACAATTTGGAAAATGAACCATGGCAAGATGCACAAAGGCACCTCTGAACAGCACAATGTTTTGCACGTCTTTAGGGAAGATACTTTTGATAAAAACTCTAAGATCCTTAAGGAGAAATTAAATATTTTTAAAATACTTGTGGTTTTTCCAGAGAAAAGCATGCAAGTCAATTCATTCAATCATGCTTAAAATTATGCAGTGTTACGTTAACCCCTTGTACTAAGTCTCACTTTGAGAACTTTGCACAAACAAAGGCAAAATGCCTTATGGCTATGCAAGTTTAAACCATTTGTTAGCCGGATTTTAAAGACAAACATTTCTTAATCATTACTTAAATAAATAATGAAGCTTATTCACACTAATTTAGATTCTTTACTTAAGCTCAGCCTAAACTCTGTTGCTTGTGCTGCATATAGAAGAATTTGGATTGCAGTTGGAGGATTGATTTGCAAAACCTACATGACAGCTAGATTTGAAACACTGCCGAAAGTACGTGCTATATTGCCGGCATGTTGCAGACAAGGGATTTTTTTTATATGACTTTGTGAGGAAATAGGATCTGTAAATTGGCATTTTATAAAACAACATAGTATTTCAGTGAACAATAGACTGGTTCATTATATCATTGCTTTCTAATGGTTATTTCTTTTCAAAGAGTTTCAAAAAGCTAAACTCTACTTTGTCATTAAAGTAGACTCATCTATTATATGGCCAAAATAATGTTAGCTGGGGGTAGGTCTTTAGAGAAAGGAAATGCCTTAAAATATAAAAAGGGAGGTGTAGTGTTGTGCTGGAGATGCCAGTCAGCCATCCATCACCGTGAGAAGTGTAGTACCTATAGCTGCAGTCTCTCTAATTGATGGTTCTGTCTAGTGTTTGAAAAGCCCTAAATTACCGATGCTGATGTGATGGACTGTCCGCGTATGGATGAGAACGGCACCGCACTGTTGCAGTGTGTTAAAAAAATGATTTGTTGAAAATTGACTTGGAGAATTTGTCCTGGAGGTCAGAGCTCCATTTAGAGGGCTCGTGCTTCCATAGAAATGCTTAGAAACGCTGCGGATTGGCCTCATGAGTAAATGAACGATTTTGATATATGTACCTGGCAATGAGTTTGATTCATTAAAATGGGAAAAATAAGTGGAGCAAAACAGCTGGGGCATTTTCTAAGTAAATTCATCAGTCATTCAGGAACTATGCATTTAAAATACCCATAAATAATAGAGTACTCTTCTAAAGGGAAGTCTTTTATTGATGCCTACATGCAGTGTCACCCTGAATTTTCATTTTTAACTTATCGTTTCCTTGTGTTTAGAGACAGATCAGGCAAGTTAATATTATTATTACTATTTTATTATAATTATTTTGCTTTATATTAAAGGCATTATTTTGTATGATGAGTAAAATGAAGTTGATACGGTTGTTGCAGCTTTAAAATGACTTTCAAATAATAAGCAATTGCTTTGGAAACTATTTACTTTCACTCAATTTTTAATATTGGAGACTAGAGATTGAAAAAATAATGTGGTAACTGTTGTGCTTTGCCACTGGTATTTGTGAATCCCCCTTACTAATATTCTTCCAATATGTTGTAGCTCTGTAAATATCTTCCTTCCCCTCCGTGATGATGATCAGGGGAGTGATCGTGCTTCCAAAGGCTGGAAGGAGGATCAAAGTAGTGAGGAAGGAATACTGTGAACCCGGGTTCTGCTTTTAAATAGAGATGCAAGTCTCTCAGGTTTACTAAGGAAGCATAAGAAGACAAACTTTGTTGTTGTTTTTGGTTTTAATAGATAAGAAGATGGCCTACCACAAGGTGCATGGTGACCAGAGGGCCCAAGGGCACTCTCCGTACCTGGACAGCGATGACCTGCAGGCCATGGAGCTGGAGTGGGACATGGAGAAGGAGCTGGAGGAGCCCGGCTTTGACCACTTCCACGTGGACGGTGCCGCCCAGCACGCGCTGGGCAACTCGCAGAGCCCCGACCTCGATCTGGAGCCCATCCAGCCCGCCGTGTCCCCCAAGGGCAGATTCCAGCGTCTGCAGGAGGATCCCGACTACATCTCGCGTTACACGAGACCGGCACCAAAGAGCAACCGCCGCAGCGTTTGTCACATGTTTAAAGTACTTTGCACTGGTTTGATTGTATTTATTGTGGGCGTTTTGATAGGATATTATGGACACAAGAAGTGCCTGCCTTCCTCAGCATCTCCAGAGCCAAATAACCCTCATCTCTACCAAGAGATTCTCAAGGAAATCAAAGCTGAGAATATTCAACAGATCTACAGGTATGTCATCTCGATGCGTTTTTGTCTAAAGGCAACCAAGTGCCAAAGTTAAGCTGTCCTGTCTTTTATTTTATGTGGTATCTTATTAACAAATCGTCAGTATTTCTGCCTGTGCTCAATTTTACTCTGATGCTTGGGAAACTTCCCATATGTACGTATGGGGGAAAGAGAGAATGAAACCAGAATGATGTGCAAGAGCATGGGGATTTGTGTTGATCATCCTGTTCCAGAAAGGGAGAATTATTAGTTTTGCTTTAACAACATTCTGTTGCTAAATTTCAATATTACCTTTATTGTACAGGAGTTGGAAAACAGTTCAAAGTGGTAGGAATGTAGAGAAATCGACTTGTTAATCCAGTGAGCTGTCCAGTTGGTTTGTCAAACAGCAAGATTTTTGGACTCGGTTTTATAATATTTCATACTTAAGAAATCACCATTTAATCATACTGATAATTGAAGTGGATTCCAGCCCATGAAGTGAAAGTAAGCCTTTAGTCTGCACGGAAATTTTAAAATTTACCTAATTATAAATAAAGTAAGTGTTTTAATCCCAAGGACCTCGTTTATGGATATGAAGTGCTCTGAAATACCCACTGAGTCCTGTGACTGGCTTTGATAATATATATACATGTGCGCACACACACAAATATATAGAGACATATATTTACAGTTATTTAAATTTATATTTGTGTTCATATTCATGTATGTTTAACTTGCCACTGATTCGGAAGTGCACTTATCACCATGGTATCAAAATACCCCACTGGCCCAAGATAAATGTAACTTTCCCTAAGGGTGAATGTGGAAGAAACCAGATTTTCTGTCCTAGTTTTGAAAGTTAATTTCTATATGAAGGAGGAAGTCAGCCTGCTTCAGGCTTATGAAACTGACCTGAAACAGTGGAAGTTTTTACTTTTTTGTTTTTTTTCTTTTTTTTCCCTCATAATAAAGGAGGTGCCTTGATGACATTGTCACTTGTAGAGCAGAATGTACCTGAAGTTACAAAGGACTGTTGTCATGGAAGTCTAAAGAATCAGTCTAAGTAGATCAGAAGTAAATTGAAAGTATTCATATATATATATATATATATATTCTTATATATTCTTATGTATATATATAGATACACACACACACATATATATAAAATATTTGATAAGCGAAACTCAGAAGTATCATGTTTCAAGCCAAGGCTTAACTAAATCCTAGGAAAAAAATGTATGAAAAACTTGATGTCAGTTCTCCTGAACTGATCCATCTCTATTTGATAATGTAATTACTTCCATAAAAGAAAGGATGTACTTGATGAAAAAATGTGGGTTTGAAGAGTAAGAAAATCAACCTCCTTATCTGCTTGGAAAGGAAATTAGATTGAAGTTTATCATGAGGCTTAGACATGAACCCAACATCTGAATAAAGTGAACTATACAGATTTGGTATTACAAGAATTACTACAAATGATAGAGAAGGATAGAATTCCAATGGACTGTGTTTTGGGGTTGGGAATCATTTTCATTTTTTATTTCAAAGAAGGATGGCATAAAAACATTCATTTATTTTAACACCCTTCAAATTATTTCAATTCGCTATTAGGATGTTAGTGACAATCCAGATCTGAGAGGAAGGGAGCTATATAGCTGGTTATGAAACTTAGGTTTCATTTTATTCCTCTTTTCCTTATCACTTTATAAATATATATTTTTCTTAGAATTCTTACAATTTCAACAGGACATATTTGGCAGCCTGTTGGTACTACATATAAATGGCCAAACAATGCTTCTAGTATGGTGCAGTACCCAGAAAATAGATTTTCTTAGTTCAATATTTTGGTCCAAGGCAGAGTGTTGTGAGTTGTGTGTTGTGTTAGTTGCTCTCCTGCAGCATCTGTTTGGCAAGAGTTGGAGCTGTCGCAATGCAACCTGTGTGCATGTAGCCCCACAAATACAAAGCAGGCAACATCTGTTCCTTGGAGAAAAAGAAAAAAAATCTGACAAAATCAATATATGTTATTGTAAGACTTCTTCCAACTTAATATACTTTGAATTATGAGGATAAGTGGCAGCTGCTTAAATTGCAATTTCTAAATGTTACTCGGAATGACATTAATTTAATTTTCTTAGATTACTACTTGGATCAGAATCGATAATAATGAGGAATTTTGTTAACAGTCCCAGAGAAGGAAATAGGAGAAAAATGCACACTGGACGTAGCAGTACCAGTCTTATTAACCAGGTGCACAGCACCTTGATGTGCTCGGGGATCCGGAGTAAGAACTTTCTGCTATGACAAAATCTGCTGCACTCAAATGAATAGTGGGATCTTCTGGGCTTTTCTGCAACTTGAAGTGCACCAGGAAACATTTTGGAGATATTGCCTCAAGTGGGCATAGTTAGAAAATAATTGTCTGTGTTTTGATTCTGTAAGTGTCATAGATCCTGAGTCTTCAGAATAACAAAAATTTGATATTCAAAAGTGATGAACATGATTAGATGTGGAAGTCTCTGATTTATAAGGATGCTTTGGATCAGAAGATTTTGAAAAATATGGTGACACCATTCTAAGTGCATTGTCAAAATTTCAAAAGGAAATGAATCTGATTTTCTGTGAAAACAGACATTGTTGAATTCTTCTTGAAAACAGAATTCTGTTTTCTATTATCACTCAAGTGCATCTGAAAGTTCAGCTGTATTTTCCTTCTCGCTGTGCATAGAGAGGGAGGCACTAAAGATGCATTTCTATCCTGTTTTTATTGTGTCTCTGCCAGATGCGGTTTGGCTATATAGTGTTCATTATTACATAATTGAACTATTCAGCAGATTAGTGTTTATAATGAGTGGATTGAACTTCTGTTGCCAAATTAAAGATCAGAATGCCATTAGTGCTGTGCAGTGTCAGGCAAATTTTTCCTGACCTATTTTCTCATGGAAGATACAAGGGAAAAAATAAAATTGACAGTGTTGTGGCATTCTGGGCACAAAATTCACTAGTGCCAAGGTTTTGTTCATCGTGTGTTGTTAAGCTTTCACATTTAACAATGATGAATATTTAGGTTTTATGCGAACAGGAGTTCATTGGTGTTTCTCGTTAAGGCTTGAGTTGAATGTTAATGATGAAATCAAAGAGGACAAGACTGAAAGCATGGAATGTAGCCAATATACTATCTCTGAGACCTCTAGTATTCTAATAAATGCTCTTGCTCACTGTGATATCCTCCTCTTAATGAAAGTATTTTTGGCAGTGCAAAACATTCAAACAGAAGAAATATAAAAAAATAGTATTTTAGTTTTGTATGATGTTAGTGCAAGTTGCTCCAAGGCAGGAAAAAAGGAAACAAAATCCTAAATTTCCTGTGAAATATGGATCTACCACGTATACTTAATAGGAAACTGTAATTTTGTTCTGACTTCTGTAAATTAAAACAGATAGACAAAAAGATGAATGCTGCATAGTAAGCTGAAAGAAAAGTAGACTGTGGTGTTGATATGGTAAGTCTAGCTATTGCATTTTATCAGATTAGTTTATTCTTTCAAGCATTCATTTTGAAATTGTAATAATCTTATACTACTTTACTATGCAACTCCTTTCACAGATTGTATATCTCAGTCACTATCATATTTGTGATAAGTGATAGATCATATTTGCAATCAACTTGGATATTATTTTCCATGGTTAAGAAGGTGGGGCCACACACGGAAGGATTTTTTTGCTTTTGTTCTTCATCTGGTCTATTGCTCTTCATTCTTTACTAAATTGTTAGTTTTGCTGTGTTTTTCTTCTCCCTTGAGCAACAGGAAGGTTTAAGTCCTTTCATAATTCATCCGGTTGTAATAAGTGTCCTTTGGAGGCATATCTGTTCGTTCTTCCAGCTGGTCGTATCACCTGCACAATCTCACAAATCCATCTGTGGTAGGAATTGATTCATCGCTGGTGCCCAGTGTTATCCATAGCTTAAACTTTACTGCTTCAAAAGGCATTAAGAAAGTAGACAGCAGCAGCTCCCCTATACCATCATTGCCAAAGAAACAGAAATTCCTCTACAGCGAGAAAAGGAGTTTACTTCACTCTCAGGAAGGGAGATAGGAAACTGCCATTTGATACCCAAGTGTTTGATGTCTTTATCAGGTCTATTCAGCTCTGTTAAAAACTTGGAGCTTCAAACCTTTTTCTATTTTCTTTTTCTCCAGGTAAAAAACTATGAAATGTATATCCAGCAAGCGAAACAAGACTAGAAAGTTTTAGCAAAATCAAATTTCTGTGATTTGCACTGAATTACACTTCCAACCTGCTGCTTGGCAAAGCTTTATTGGCTGTTGCAGGAATGAGGAATTGTGGCAAGAGCAAAAATTTGTCCCCTACAGTAAGGGATTGAGGAGGGAAAGGAGAAATCAGAAGTTCTAGTGTACCCGTGGGCTCTGGGGGCTGTTTGCCTTGGGAAGGACCAGGAGACCCTTTTGAAAAGAGTTAATATTAATGTCAAGCAAATGAAAGTGTCCCGCTTTACCCAATTGCTACCTTGCCAATAAAGAATGGCTTTTATAGAGGAAAGATGCCATGTGTGACCCGAAGGGTTATCTCTGCACCCGTAGCTTGGTGGATGAAGGCTACTGATGTCTGGTTGTATCAAGTGTTGTGACACCCCTGCAGATAGGGAGTATCTGGACCTCAGAGGTGTTAATAGCAAATGTCAAACATAGCTCTTTCATTTTTCTTTTTATAGACAAAAGCAGGAAGCATCATATTGATATAATACCTGAAAAAGAGATGCAAATTTGTTCATGTTAGACTCAGTCAGTTTTTGAATAAGATTAGAATTTTGCCAAAAGCATCTTGGCTTATGATTTTTCAGCGTTGTAAGGATTCATTTAATGTTTCAAGTCCACTGCATGGTTCAGTGAGAACAGTTTTTCTCTGTTGATTATTTTTTTGGAAGGAAACCCATAAAAATATATTGAATTTTGGATGTGAGATTTGGGAAGTCATTTACAGTAAAATCTGATTTTGTATTATGTCAGTATCCTTTGTAAACGAAGTACACCGTGTTGCTTTAAAATAATTTTTCTAAGCGATATGCCAGTGTGATAGAGGGATGAATTAGATCCAATAAGCTGTATATTCACATTGGCATAATAAGTAACTGGTCCCTTGATAAATTTTCTTATCTGTCCCAGCCGACATGAGCGGTTTCTGCCTTATTGCTTGTTTCTCAAAACCGGCATGCAGTTCTCTGCTGTAGAAAGAACATCAAAATTGGACCAACTTATCAGTTCATAAACTCTTTAAATGGCAGAAAGTATCTAATTTTGTCGTAGAGATGTATGGAAATAACAGATATTGTCAGACCTCTGAGACCTCTGCTCAGGAGGGGAGAGGCAGGAGAGTTTTAGTGTGTTGTATATGTCCTGCCTGGCTGTAAGGGAAGGGAGAACGATGCACTGGAGTGTTTTAACACGACAGTGTTTTTCCATGTTGTTTATCTTGTGGAATTGCAGAGCGTGTAGCTGAGCTAGTTGGGGATTTTTAGAAGTTCTTATTGTAGGCTTTTGTTGTTGTTGCAGCTTTCATAAGTCTATTTTTATGGTATAGTACCTCATTTTAATGAAGCATTCACAGAGAAAGGGATGTGCGAGAGCTTATGCCGAACTCTGCTCAAGGGTTATTCCCTCCGAAAGGGAATCACAATTCCCTGAATTATGCTGTTTTCCGAGGCTGCCCATGTCATGGCACGTCAACCTTGACGTCCTGCCCTCACTCATGCTGGTGAAGGCTGCTTGGGAAACCGAGGATGTTTCTTTGGGTTGTTCCTGCTGTATCAGGACCAACTGGAAAGATGGCAAAGCACCCAGGAATCACAGAGTATTAAGGGGCTTGTGTAGTGGTTGCTGTACTTTGTATATAGTTTTGGTTGTGGCAGGCTGTATACTAGACTATTTCTGAAGAGGGGAACGCTTATTTAGACAGTTCTGCTTACTCAGATTGCCTCGAGTGACTTCAGTGGCCCGAAAGGCAGCGTTTAGATGTATGACCTCTTCATGTTGCCACTCTTGAGTTTTATGAGTGTCACCAATTCTTGTTTCATTTAACAAAAGGAATCTGAAGGGAAAGCTCAGGTGCTACTGAGGTGACAGCTGATTGTTGTCGTGGGCCAGTGGCAAGATATAAGGGGATGTCGGAATGGGTGAACTTGTGCTTCACTGTCGCTTCCCAACTGAGTGCAAGAAGATGGGACAACTTTAGCAAGTGATCACAGGGATATAGGTAAAGACAGAGAGAAGCTAAACATTCCAGTAGAAAAGCCCTTAACAAATTAATTAGCAGCACTGCTGGCTATCTGCTAATTGCCTGGGCAAGGGCAAGAGGTTGCCCCTGCCGAGCTGACTGTACTGGGTTTTGCCTCTCTGCCACATGGCCTGGTTGGAGGAGGCTCATGCAAGGAGAAGGTGGCACAGGGCAGTGCCAAGAGTCCTCCTGGCACATTTCTGGAGCCCTAAACCCATGCACATGCCTCCTTTGGATGCATCTCTCATCTGCAGCCTGTGCAGCTGAAACCTCCTGGTCCTCTTGAGATGCAGCATTGGAGGAGGAAGCTGCAATTCAACACTCTGCGCTGCAACAATTAGCAATTAGTTTCCTGCCTGTATACATAAATCAAATTAACAAGGCCTCGAGGGGGAAGAGTTTTCTCCGCCAGGTTTGGTGGTGCTTTGACATCGAGCTCCCCGCAGTCAGCACCTAGACAGCTCTGTACTTGGAGACCTGCTAATAAGTCGGATTGCTCCCAAGTTTACCAGGAGCAGCAGAACGGCAATTTGTGGAGCAGTATTAAGTTAAGTTACATGCAGCATTCGTAACTGAAACTAAGGGCCATTGCTAGGAATCGATCAGAGATAATGAAATTGATATTGTCTGAATAATGATCAATTTTAATAAGCGTGTGCTAGCGTAGCCTTGCATTTAGGGGCTTCTAGTCTCAGCTCAATTCTCTTGGAAAGGTGATGAGTTTCTGGAGTGTAGGAGCTGTCGTGCTGAAACAAATAGAAAATGTATTAAAAAGTCGGGGCTTTACTGGTTTGGCATCTCTGAATTTCTAAAGAGATCTCTTTACAGAGAGCAGGCTAAATAAGTCTGTGTATAGGTAACATTTTTCTCCATCTCACTAACAGATGACCTTTAAACAGATAAGAAGTCTTGTCTTTAATATAAGCTGATATTTCTCCACCATAGGTATATTTGGTCCAAATTTATGTACGTGTAATATCTTGGTGAACTAGTGCTTGTCCAAGGTAAGATGCTGAGCCCCACTCTGCTTATTTTCTTGGATATTTTTTCAAGATTGAAAAGGATGAAATATTCCAGTTGGATAGAACTTTATCGATTCATACATTTTCTTTTTGTGAGCTGTAAACTGAAAAGCTCATTCAAATATTGCTCTCAAAACAAAGTTTTTTTAATGTCTCAGAAGCAACATTGTTTGGAAATTGTGTTAGTTTCTTTATTGTAAGCTGGTTTTTTTTTTTTTTTTTTTTTTTTTTTTTTTTTTTTTTTTGGTTTT
>JAWLRI010000640.1:7509381-7534665 GCA_034781795.1 Crypturellus tataupa
TGTCCTTGTGGGAGCCCATTGAGTGTCTCGTGTGTGCTGATGTCTCCTGGGCCCCAAGCTGAGAAAAGGGAGCAGAGACCAGACTTAGAAGTTCCCTGGTGTGATAAGTGTCCTCCTTGCCTTGGTAGCTAGCGAGGCAGATGATTGAGTTGGTCTGCATATAACAAGTTCAAGAAGTTGGGATTGCTGTGCTTGGTCAGATCAGGCGCACGTTGTATGTGCAGAGCCTTGTAATGCCTCCTGCTCCAGTGTGCCTGCATAGTTAAACTGCTTGTGCTCTTTTGTTGTTATTTTGGACACTCTGGCATCTGGAGTTGCTGCGTGTTCAGAAGGGCAATCATAGCACTTCCAGAGGGTGGAGAAATAATTTCCTATGTGCTTATAAGATGCCTTTTTTTTTTTTTTTTTAATTATGGTAACATTTGTGATCATTCTGAAAAGACAGAAGTAACTAAAATGTTAAACATGTACTAAAATTTTGTATAGTTAATCCTTCTTATACTATACAACATATTAAGTTCTGAAATGGGAATGACTCACATAAATAATAGAAGGAATGCACCAATTAAGATAGATACACAAAAGAAATGTAAAACAGATAAGCTTCCAGAGAGGGAGCAATTTCTTGTTTCCTGTATTTGAGTTTTGTATCTTTGAGCCCAGTGGCAGGGAACACGGGAGGGGACAAATGATTCATCATGACCATATTATGCTCTTAATGCCGAATCTCCACTCTAGCTCAGTGATGTGACCAAGAGACATTTCACCTATAAGTATGGAGGAAGGAAAAGAGTTGATTTTTAAAATGAAAAAGAAATGCTTAAAAGGATAGAACAGACTTCCTTGGTGTCCAGAGATGTTCCTGATGTTTTGTGGCATGTCCCAATAACCCAGCTTTAGCATTTGCCACATGGCTGCGTGAGGACTGACTTGCTATCCAGGACTCAGTCATAACTTGAATCAGGTTAAAGTAAAGGCAAATAAAAGTATATGTTTATGGTATCTGTACAGGCATGATGAGAATGATTGCAGTAAAGTAATGCTTCCGTGGCACCAGTTCTAGTGCTTGTCATACACACACGGGCCACTTCATTTGAATGGTCCCAGCTTGCCAAGTGATGCAGCTTCCTTTATGACTCCTCTGCTCTCATAAGTGTTTAACACTCTGCCAATATCTTTCTCCATGAGTTTTGCCCACAGTCTCCTTATTCTTGCTTACTGAATAAGTTATTGGATAACATCTGGCTTAGAACTGACCCCTGGGAGATTCTGCAGAGGATTCTTCACCAGTTTCACAGCAGCTACTTTTGAGGCTGTGGTGGTGTTTTTTTTTTTTTTTTTGTTTGGTTTTTTTTTTTTTTTTTTTTTTTTTTTTTTTTTTTTTGCCTGTGTGTTTTCTATCCAAAGCAAGTTCTGGTCATCAGCTAACTTAAGGTCCTGATTTATCTTTTGCAAAACTTAATTGTTTAAAAGAAGGGAGAAAACCTGACACTTTTATCTCTTTAGCTGTTAGAAAGTGATTTGTGTGTCTTTCCATTGGAAGTTAGGATATGGCTGAAGATCGATACCGTAGTCCTACATAATATGATATAATCCTGCCTAATATAAAATGTCCAAAGTTTTAAATATGCTTTGCCAGTTCATTTATCTTTATCCAATATTTGTGCTTTGCTCTCTGCAACAACACGTTATGCTTGTGCTCTGGAGCCTGTAGGCTGAAGAAACCTCGGAGCTGCGATGGATGTGGAATGGATGGAAATGTCAGCGTGGCTTTGATGGAAATGTAGTGTTTGGCTGGAGCGGGGCAGCTGCGGGTTAGCACAAAGCTCACTTCTTTGCAGTCATTCTTCTGACAGGGCAGGAACGTGTTCCCGGCCGTTCTGCGATCCGGTTCCTGTTGCGGTCTGCATGAGGCAGCGCTGATGTGGTGCAGATTGGGATTAGTTAATTATTTAAATGGCTTCATGAACGCTATTGGGGGGCAAAAGGTGGCAGCTCTGGGAAGCTGCTGCTTTCACGGCCAGTTTTGAGCAGTAGCTTATTCAATACTCTTATTTTTAACAAATGCCAACCTAGGTGATGGGCTCAGTGATGTACATTATTAAATAAATAGGCAAGCCTAGAAATAAAGGCCATACGGTCATGAGTTAAGTTTCCATCCCCTGTCAACTATTTAGGGAACAAAGCAGGAAACTGAATTATTCATGACGTGCTTTGTGCAAGGCAAATGGAAGCTGCCACTGCGCTGCTAGCAGTGCACATAGTAACTTAAGGAATACAAGTAATTTTCTTCTGTATTACCGAACCCATTTTTCATTGGTAATATTTCTAGAATCTGTTCGAGAAAACAAAATGCTGACAAGGAATGAGTAAAGTCTGCCTAATTTCTCAGAATCCTGAGGCAGACCCTTGGGGCAGATTTTGTGATTTTGTTTCTAAATTATTCAGCCTGTGTGCTAAAAAGATAAATAAAACATTATGTTTTGGAAGTTAGTGCAGGTATCCCTTTCCTCCTAATGGAAAAATTAATCATTGTAAGCTTCATAAAGACTATTATGTATTACAGGAATATGCATGAGTGTGTTAGTGTATGTATATATAGCTGTCTCTATATAGCTGTATACATAGCTGCATGGCAATATAGCTATATATATAGCTGAGATTGCCACATATGCTACTCATTTAAAAACTTGAGTGTGTTGTAGTGTTTCCTATCATGTCTTCTTTGTGATAATGTCTGAAACCTGATTATTCCTTGAACCTTAAGACCAAGGCTTTCTTCTAAGTTCTTAATAATAATGTTACCGTCGTGTTCTTAGTTTCAAAGACATGAAGAGTTACTGAGGATTTAGCTCTGCAATGGAGCTTTGTGAATCACTGTTAGTAAAACTGGTAGCATTTTCTTAGTATTACATGAGAAATACTTGTTAGATCTTCTTTGGGGGTGCTCATTGCCTTCATGTTGTGACCGTTGTAGGTCACTATTTCATGTTGTTCTGAGTTCCACGTTTTCTTTATGAGAGCAAATTTTTAGTATGCTAGAGTTTAGGTGAGCAGAGAAGTTGTTTTTGTTTCTATCTTTTATAAGAAATGCGAAACTTGGAGCAAAAGTGGAAAAACTTGAGAAGCTCTATCAGTTTATCAAGAAGATTGAGTGGGTAGTTGATCACATGAAAACAGACACCAGCACTCTTTAATCTACTGGGGGAAAAGCAAAAACCAATGTTTACAAGATGAAGCATAACATTAAAAATAGAAATGACCGGTAAAGGCAAGGTGATAGATGAACGCAGGAGGCTTCATCGTGACTTTGTTACCAGGACTGGATCTTTTTCAGTTAAGGGGCCCTACCCAAGGCAGAATGTATGTGCATCTGTGACACGGAAAGTCTCAATGAAATGATTTAATAGTCGGTTTTGATCCAAAATTTTCTGAATTTGCGTGTTTCATCAGTCTTTTCAAAGATTTCACTAAAGTGTACTTTAGTAAAAAGATCAGTTAAACTTGTCTGTATATAAAATACCTCACATATCTTGGAGGGCAAATTTGCAAACTCCTGGTATTTTTGAATTGGCATTAGATTTTTTTTTTCCTTCTGATTAATAATCGCGCATTGACTGTAGAAGAAATTGGACTCCTTTGAGGTATAAAGGCAGAACATTGATCTTCTCTGAGTTCCTCAAAGAGCCAACAGGGATTATCGTGAAAATGGGAATGTTAACTTTGACCATGCTTTTAGATTATAATCGCCGTCTATGAACTAGCAGTTGAACATGCTTGCGTGCTTGTTTCAGTACCTTCTGTACCTTTGAGGATGTGCACGAGAAGTGACAATTGGAGGAATGAAAGAAGTAAAATTTACAAATTTTAATCATTTCTTTAACCCCCCCTCCCCAAAAACACATACACCCCCCCCCCCAAAAAACCTTTGGAGTGAAAGGCGGTGCATTAATGCAACATACTCTTGGTCTTTTTTACATTATAGGTCAAGTAAACTAACAAAAACTTTAAAAAGTAGATGATAATGTTGTGTTCTCTTTAGTTAAACTAGGAGGCAGTTTGACCTTGTTCTATTGAGTAGCCTGTTAACAGAGAAAAAAGTGCTTAAAATATGTATGTCAAAGGAGGACTGTTGTCTTCGTTACTACTTTCCTCTGTTGCAAAATTCCTTCAATGGAGCTATCTGGAAAGGCTTGATATTAATACTTGCTTTTGAATAATATGCCAAACAAAACCAGATAATTTGATTTTTGGTAGTAACAAATGTGGTGGCCAAACAAGGTTGTGTCCTGCATCCGCTGGAGCAGCCTTGCACACAGCGTTATCTTGGAGCTGCAGTTCTCAAATGGCAAAACTTAAAAAAAAACACAAACCCCAGAACAAACACTGTTAAAACAAGAGTGATTTGGTGTTATTTCAGCAATACAAAGCTAAATAAATTAAATTCTACTTTAGTCGTACGGATTTGGAAATTGGTTTTACACGCCTTCATCATATCCTGACGGGATTAATCTAATTCCCTTTTTACAGCTGTGCCAGCACCGCCATTGCAGAGATTGTGGCATGTGCAGATTGCGGCAGCTGTAGCCACGATCTGCGAGTCCCCGAGGAAGCACAAGGCTCACCAAGCTCTACGGCCCTCTCCTGAGTCTGTTTTCTCCTGTTAAAAACCTCAAAAAGGTCCTGATGAGACCTCAAAAAGGTCTCACTCTTTGGGAACCAGATAATTGGATCAGGAAGAGTCCTGCCCGTGACTAAATGCCGGAGGTGTGATCAGATTGCGTTTTCTTAGTTAATGTAATTAGGTCTGGCATTAAAGATCAAATTATTGTGTACAAAAGTAGGGCCTCAGGTAGGAGAACATCCCTGAGGAGCTTCTCCCCGTGGTGCTGCCCTGCCTGGCTAAGGAGCCGTGGGCCAGGCAGCAGCAGGCACCGGTGCCTGGGGCTCCCCAGGGGAACCTGGCCAAGATTCGGTTCTAAATATTTCTGATGGAAATACGGAGTCCTGTCTATTACATTTATGTCCATCGCATCTTTCTGCTGTTACCTTTTCTGTGTCGCCTCAAGGAAACTACGGAGCCTTGCAAGGTTTCCAGGCTGAGCTGGACCCACTGCTTGCAGCAAATGTCATGAAACAACCCAGGGCCTCTGGAGGACTTGGTCTGAGCCGTTTTTGCTGAAAGCTGTTTCTTTGCTTCAAAACACCTAATTTGTCTGACATCCAGTCTGGTTTTCTTCATTTTGGATAAGAGCAGTTGACATTTCAGCAGCACCTTTAAAACCGCAGGATGCTGAGTTTCCTTAAGAGCTGCAAATTGATTTTACCTTCCAAAGGATTCTGGATTGAGTTGGAAATGCAGCCTGCCAAAAAAGAATCTAGGCTAAGATTAGGTTATATACTGAAACCTTTTGGTGCATGAAGACATTTTAAGTACTTCTGCTTGTATGTTGAGCATGGCTTGCAGGCTGTGCTGTATTTTCTGACTCTTGGCTCAACAGAAATGTAAACCAGATTTATCTAGAGATAAAATTGGGTGTTTTGGTGTGTTGTTACATCGTGAACATTGATGGGGATGAGGATGGTGCTATTCCATCAGTAAGATATGTTATCCAAAAAGAAAAAATTGTTACATAACTCTAGAGTGAGGGAAAGTGAGTAAGGACAATGTGACAGGCAAGTGACAGGAATGAGTAAGGATAGTAGAATTGTCATTGATTGTCATAATTGTCATAATTAGTAATTGACATAAGACTTTACTCTAGGTCATGTGCAAGCCAGTTCCTAGTTTCTTATGGTGAAACTATAGTACAAGCGGTAAATGGACGGATCATAAAAGTAATCGAAAGATAACTTCAAAGGAAGAGGTAACTTTGCAAAAAATGACAGGGTAACCAGTCCAGGAGTAGTAAGAGAGTATCATCATACCGTCTATCTAAAATACTCTATGCAGGTCATTCGATTGTAATGGTAAATAAGTGTTCTTTCCCAGATTCACCTTTAGCTATAAAGTGGGTCATTTTAGAATAAAAGCTTTGTGCACTGCGAATAATATACTAGCTTGTCTTTCAATCGATGTACTATTAAAATTTGCCAGAAAAACTCTTCATCCCCACTGATGTTTTAAATCATGTAAATATTAAAACATTTTAAAGATTGTTTCCATTTCTTTAGCTGAGAGTGATATAATCTGTACCTGTTAGCGTGTTTTTGAGAGAGTATCCAAACTGCCCTGGGAATATTTAGAAATACATAGCAAAATCAAATGACATTTTACTTAGAGTATTATTTGAGCCCATAAGACTACCATTAGCATTGAGAGAGACCATATTCTCAAGTTTTGGAAAACTGAATATTTGCTTACAACTAATTTTATGGCTCAAGTTTTACCTAACAGAGCAAAGCTCAGTAGAGAAGTCCTTATTTGATCTGTAACAAAAAGTTTTCAATTTCTTTTGCCCGTTTGTCAGAAGATTTCCAGACCTACTAGAACAATTGTATTTTATCAGCCTTGAATATGTAGAGATTTCAAGGTACAGCTCCAAAAAATAGTTATCTCTATAGTTGAAATTTTGAACCTCTTATATCAGATGGGGATTAATTATTTAAGGAAAATGAAGAATGGATGAAGAGGAGAAAGACTCCTTGATGGCATTCTGCTTGTATTCCTTTCAGAAAATGCATTCAGTAAAATGTTTTGATTTCACCAGATGTAATTTCCTTTATATCAGTCTTCTTTAAAAAAGAAACTGTTGGAACTAATTAAAGGGCAGCGAATGAATAGTTATGTGAGCAGTATTGTGCTCTGGGAATCAAAAAAGTTTGAGCTCATGTTGTTGGGATCCTTTTTGAAGAAATAATCAGACTCACTGAATTTTGTGCAGAATTTTATCTTAATAACTTTATTGTATAACCAGATTTGAGCTGTGCCTGGGTTTCAAATTGCTGTGCTTCCGGTTACAGATAGAACTTCTTTTTTCATGGAAAAAAAGATGCATTAGGAATTAAAATGAGCATCATTTTAAATAATAGGCAGGAGCCCATGCAAATGGAACTGCAGTTTTGAGAAGAGTGTCAAACCCTGTGATGGCCTATGGCAAATGGCATTCCAGGCTTCTAAAATCCCCCTTGTTTTTCCTTTATCAAAGAATTGAAGCCCTTTTAATTTGCACCCATCTTTGAGCCTGTCTAAATATATTACTAAGTAGCATGAATGTAGGCTAGACCGCTTTTAGAACACAGGTATCATAAAGGTCCTGGTGATTTTGGCCTTAATTATGTATCCAAACTGTTACATTTGGGCAGATGCCTAATTTTCCAGGGAAATCTAATGGCGTAGGAGTCATCTCTGGAAATAAGCTTGTTCTTTTCATTTGAGGTTGTGCAAAATGCCTGTTGATTTAATAATTAACGAGTGTGGCACAAAAGGTGCCGCATCTGAAGAGCATCAGGCACGTGTCAAAAATGTTGGTACCCTGTGGCTACAGTTAATTTTGTCTCAAATATGTTTATTATTTTACTAGTATCAGAGAGTTCAGCTGGAGTTTGAATTGCTTCCCTGTTGAAGATAATTTGCTTTCAAATGGCAGCCATTGAGTGGTGTATAAATAGAGGAAAAATCTGCAAAAACTCTACTGTATGTAAATCATCATCTTCAGGCAAGGAGTTTGGCGTTAAGTTGCAAGTTACGTCTTAAGAGTTGAATGATTTATGGGTTTGATTATAACATTTTAGAGTTCTGCTGCACATGCCTGTTTTTTAATAGCTCTTGTGTCATCCAACTGGCAAATATTATGTCTGTGCGTGAAAGTTGAAGTTAAAACAACTAACCGTGTCTTAATGCAAGGTTTGAAGAGAAACGGGTTTCAGATAATATTTTTTATGTCAGGCAAATGCTAAAAACGGATCCAGGTTCTCAATAGCTCGGTGGAGGCGTGGGCCTGGGCAGGTGGGAGCGATTACGGTGAACCCGGTCGGCTCTGCTGCATTATTTGCCAATGCTGTTTTCTTGTTTACATGCTGGGATTTGCATGGCTTGGTGTGCCAGATATCGGGCTGCCCAAAACCACCTGCATCTGCTGAGGTATTCGGAGAAAAACGCTGGAGGCCGGCCAGGTTTCTGCAGCGCTTCTGCTTACGTGTTTGACAGCAACATCTGGCAGCGCAGCTGCTGAGCCGGCGAGAGCCGTAATTATTCTGAGGGTAGGGAGAAGTTGTCACACGTAGTTATAATCATGGCACTATCACAGGTATTAGAATCAAAGAGATCATTTTGTTCTTTGCTGACAGCATATGTTTTCTCAGCTTTGGAGATGTGCTATTTTGATGCTATGCAAGATGCAGATTAAAAATTACCTTGTTTTTAAGTGGTTTGAAGGGTAAGAAAAAAAAAAAAAGCAGAGAGGATGTAAATGTAAAATGCTTTGTTTCTTTAGATTGCACAGGTGGGGTCCCTGCCAAAATGTTTCTCATTGTCCTTAAGCCACTCATAAATAAGACTATTGGATTTTCTGCTAATCAAAGGAATATGCCCTAGCTCTGTTATCTGGAATGTTGAGGTGTTTTGTTTTGTTTTATTTTATTTTATTTTATTTTATTTTATTTTATTTTATTTTATTTTATTTTATTTTATTTTATTTTATTTTATATTTTATTTTATTTTATTTTATTTCATTTTTATTTTATTTTATTTTTATTTTATTTATTTATTTTTTTTTTAAATTTTTTAACTCTGTATCACTTTCAAACACAGTGTTGCTGGAAGAAATGTGACAGATATGAATGGGGAACTTCTGTGTTTAAGATATTGTGTACAATAAATATTTGAACTCCACTAAGAGGAATATTTAAAATCTGCTAACAGAAGAATTCTGGAAATTTTAATTCAGCTGGCTAATTTGATAAGAAGAATTTGCATCCTTTTCTATAAGAATAGCCTTGAGTTGAAAACTGAAAATCTGCAGTTGTTACTTCTTTATGTCCTTACAGTAAACACCAGGATTTCTTCTTAAAGCTCTGCATTTGGGCATCTGTGGGACTGGAAATGAGCATCTTGTGAAATTTTTGAAGTCTAGTCCAGTGCACTGCAATGTTTTAACAATTTTCTAGGCTTACACTTGAAAGATTCCTTAAGCAACTCAGGTTTCTAATGGAGTTAGTAACAAAAGGCGGGATTTTGCTAGATAAATCTCCCTCTCCTCTAGATGTAGAGGAACCCAACCGTGCACTTGCTACTCTTTGCACTCTCTAGGACAAATCTTATTCATCTTAATACCTGCGTGGATATGAAGGGAATTTAACAGAGTGGAACTGAATACAGGAGTCCCAAACTCCAACTATAAGTACTACTGATATCCTGCTGATACCTCATCCCGCACAGTGTAAAGCTGAAGTTAATATAAGAACCCTTTTATAATACTTGTTTTTATTCAGCCTTAAAAATTGGTGTTTTATTTTCTTTAAAAATATGGCTTTACTTGTGTGCTATTGAAAAGTGAGTGTTTTTATTTAACCTTTTGAATAATTTCTGGCTTTGTTCTGCTCTGCTCATGGCTTGGGTTAAGAACCTCCCATTGCAACTCTCGCTTTTTATCTTCCTCCTTGCCTAGGCCTTGGAAGAGCAGCACTAACTCTTGATCTGAACTTTCTCGCATGCTTCCAGCTTTGTATTAAGAAAATGATTAGAATCAAATCTTATTTTTTCAGCTGATACTTACAGGGGTCAGGAATTATTATTTTGCAAGGAACTGGCTAGGTTTATTCTGAAGCTTTTCTATGTTACCCTGAAAGCTTGAACACCATTAGCTCTGAAACAGTTTGATTTTTATGACCCTTCTTTTAGCATTGGCCTCTTGATCTATGAAGAAGAAACTGCAGCTATTTTTATAATATTATCTATTTTTTTAGCAAAAAAAAAGAAAAAAAGAAAAGTGCAAGCATTGCACTTGGGCTATAATTGAAAGAGTTCCTTGTTTCATGGAACTGCTTCTAAGATTATTTTTATTACTTTATTTTTCCCCATTCATTACATGTAAGAGTTCTCTGTGTTTTTTCCTTATGACCTTCAGTGTGAGGTAATGTAGTCCTCACATCTAGGATTATGACCAAAAGATACTGTTTTCATAAACGCATAGGATTTTGTTCTTAAGTGGTGTATTTGCTAGAAATATGAGCATTACACCATTATGCCCTGTGAAATACTTTCTTATTTAATGTTTAATACTTTTAATTTTAGGTTTGTTTTCTTCAAGGTTGAGAGAAGAAGAGTTATGGCAATCCTCATGATACGGTCTACTACACTTACAGGTTCATCTGCTGCTCCTGAATGTTAATAGTTTTAAATATTTTTTTTCTATTTTCATCATGCATAATAGAGATTACACAGTGACCCACATCTTGGTTTTCATTAACCTAATGTAAATCTTGCACTTTTCCACTGGAGTCACTTTGGAGTTATACTGAGATCATGGGGGAAAGAATTTATACAACCTTAATTCTTTGGTATCTGACTTCTGCTACAAATATTGGTTGTTATTGAACTATATGTAATATATGGCCCATAAAACCTAATATTTTTTATTTTCCCCTTCATTTTTTTCAAAAGTTACTGTGTTTATATGCTGGATGAAGCATTGCACTTGCCTCCTGTTAGAGGCAGATAGTTTACATTATCCTTTAGGGGATAGTTTGAGACATCTCCCTGCAAACTAAGGAAGGGGGTTTTAATGAATCCTGAATATGGATTCGATACTTCAGTTGGCAACTGAAGACCATGTTTATTCTTGAGAACAGTGTGCAGAACGCCAGCGTAAATGATGTCGAAACTTTACTATGAATCAGAGTTTGTATCTGAAACCCTGCCAGAGCAGAGCAGATTCTCTGAAGATTATAACAAAAAAAAATACAGTGGTGTGCCTGTTCACTGAAAATAAGTGGGAGGTTGAAGACAGCTGTATATCTATCTGCACAAAGAGACGCTCTGCATTTCTGGTACTGGTTTAGGGATTTTTGCTTTGTTCAGGGGCATGGCTCAGCTTTGACTTTTCAGTGAGTTAGACAAAGAAGTGTTTTCCTTCCATAAGAGGATATTATTAAGGGTGGAAGCAACTGATAAAGTTTGGTATGACTGTAACATGTTTAATGCCTGTGCAAAATCAAAGTTGGGATTAAGCAGTCCATAATGCTGTGAGATTTCCCCTTAGAACAGCGTGAACAGGGTCTTTATCGTGGTCCTTAACACCGTGCAGGAATGAAAGTGACCCGAAAAAAATCACATTTTGGGCAGAGGTCTCAGAATTGCACCTTGCCAGGCCTTGAGCATTCAGGTACTGATCATGATTGATTAATTGCAGTGAAAATGAGTGTTTGCTCTACTACCAGGACTGAGGAATTCATGGCTTTTTTGTCAACTGTCAGGGACCAAGAGTGGCAAGAGTAACAGCTTTCCTGCTGCCCCGTGGCGCCAGACCATTTCTGGCCATTTCTGCCCTGCCCTTGCCTTTGCTTCTCCGACTGCTACAGAAAAGGACGACGTTTTTAGGTGGACGAAAACCTCGTGCCACTGGTTCCACAAAGAAGTAAAACAGGCCACTTATCAAGGGGAATAATTGGAGATCTGCATCTTTTTGTGCAGCTCAGGAAAGGAGGTATTTTCTAAGTAGGGTGCTGCGGTTCCCGCAGGCCAGACAGAGCTCCTCTCTGAACGTCTGAGGTTGATGTTTTCACTCAAGGCTCCAGATACTATCAGGTTAACAGAGAGAACTGCTAACAGCCCTTGACAATCTCTAAAATATTAGATCTTCATCTGTATTTTTCATCACTGTTTTGCTCAAGACCACCCTTTACCTCTTCACTAAGTCATGGCCAGTCTCCCTTTCCCGCCGCGTGTCCGTACGTTGCTTTGCTCTCTAGCAGTTCACATTCCTCACACAATCCATTCCTCGTTCAAACGCTGCCAGTGCTGGAGTTTCCCGGAGTGAGTCGTTATGTGGGTTTGAGTTGACTTTGATGTAAGCGTTATATTATTTTGCTGTATGTTGCACAGGAATGAATGCCAAGAGACACATATTTTTGCAACTTCCTGATATGGTTTGTTGATGCAACAGCTTAAGCAATTTAACATCATTTTCTGCTTTCTAGTTTTAGTGCTGCTGGATGAAAAGGTCTGTTTAGTTTTATTCTCCTTTTTTATTTGTCAAGAACCTTGTTTTTGATCCATACGTCTGCAGTATGTCGGGTCAATTTTTAGTTTCAGACCTCTCAGTAACCATGATGTAAATACACCCGTTAACCCATGAATAAAATTGGGTCATTTTTACATCTTCTGTGGAACATTTTCCTCTTTAAGTTGTTATACTATTGTGTAATTGATGTTCAGTTCAATTTCCGTGCCATGTTGTTAGCTTGCATGTCTATGGCCTCATAGAAATTACTTTCATCCCAGTCCTTTCCTGTAATTCTCTACCAGCTTTTTCTACTGTGGAAATCATGGTAACTCTTCCATTAAAATCAACGTTTCAGATTATACATTAAAAATCTGCAAATAGTTCCTATTCCATGTTATTTGAGTGTACTGCATATTTGAATTATGATTTACGTGCTTACACATGATAACATGATTATACATTCATACTGTAACAATGGCAGATAAATTAGACTTTAAAAACATATAACCCCAAGCATTTAGACATGTGCATCTCTGAGTTACAACTCTAATTTGTTACAATGGAAAAGCGCTGGTAACAGCAAGATTCAGATGTTTCGTTCCTCCTTTTATTTGCCATCTTATGGTTGGTCTTAATTTCTGTCTTGTGTTTGCAATGTTTTCTGCAGTGGGCAGAGGGTCAGAGGAGCGCGCTGTGGTGCTCACCTCGCTACGTGCTCTTTACTGGGCTGTGATGCTGTCACTAGCACTTCCCTGAACCCACCAAGTATCTGTGTTTGGAGCGATGGGTCTGAGGTCTTTTTTCAGTTTGATGGTTCAGTTTTCTTTGGTCTTTACTTTTTCACTAGAGTCCTGTTAGAACTAATTTATGAACTTGAGGTTTCATGTGAATATATTTTGTGATCTTGCGATCCTAACGTCTGTCTGGAACATCTGCATATCCATATTAGGAGCTGTACAACTTGGACTACTTGTTTAAAAAAAAAAAAGAAGAAGAAAGAAAAAGAAAAACCCAAAAACCCGCAGGGCTCTTGTTTTGTGATGGTTTATTTTAGGATGGTGCTTAGAGTCTTATTAACATGTTTTCAAACAAAAGTAGGAGTTGCTTCTCTGTATGTTTGCAGGTGGCAATTCCTGAAGATGAGTTTTGCTGGTCTTCCTGGAACTGCTCATTTATCATCCTCTCTCAGGGTGTGATTGCCAGATGCTATCTGATGCCCATTAATCTGGAGTAACACTCTCATAGGACCAGTATGGATGTGCTGTGATACTGCTGCTTCAAACAGGAAAAAAACTGCCGTCTATGAACACCAAGGAATGTGGTGACCATAGAGCATTGCAGCAGACATGGTCTTCATTGACGTGGCCTTCTATGAAAAAAAGAAAAAGTAGGACTAGTCAAAAACCATGTCGTGTTGAGTAACTTAGATCTGCCCAGTGATCATTAATCTTTATATTATTTAGTAGAGAAATTTTACTCCCACTCATCTATAATTTCTGTCTCATTACAGAAGGTAGATTCTGACAATGAGATAGCTGAACAAGCTCACCTGAAGCCAAAATTCAAATTGTTTTTCACTTCAAGAATTTTTTTTTTTTGGACAGATTTGGGTGAGAAAATTAAAAGAAATTTGAAGTATAACTCTGGGTAAGACTGTGTCAGTAACATTTTTACAAAAATATTGCATTTGTGTGTGTGTTGTATTTTATCACTTGAAGAATCAAAGACATAAAATTTGAGATAAAATTTGGAACCATGTATATAGGTGTGCTGAATAACAACAGAAAAAAAGCTGTCCTGAGTCCAACTTAGTCATTGATGGGATTTAATTCACTAAACAAAAAACAGGAAGATGTACGGTACACAATTTCAGCATCTTTCAGCAAGAATATGGAAGTTGATATCACTCCTGAAGATCCATAAACTACTCGGATCAAGCATGTAATTGAATTATTTTACTGCCTCCTGTTCCGTGCCAATGCCAGATGCATCAGAACATACTGGAAGAGTTCACAGTCAATAATTATGGTTCAATTATTGGCTGCTTTATGCCTTGAGGGAAAAAAATTCTGACTGTTCTGCAGGTTTTTATTTGACATAGGAAGAAGTTCTCATTATGCATCCTAATGCGTAGGCCCTCTCTGAATGTTGCCTGGCTGCTCTTTGAAACTTTATCTTGCAAGGGAGTATTCTACAGTATGATTGTTATTTTTTATCCATTGGTGGTATTTTGCATAAAAGAGGTCTCTCAGGCTTTCGGGAAAAAGACCCTGATGTACAACAGAGTGAGGTTCCTTACTCTTGTCACCTGTAGCTTGGGTTGTGCTGGCAGTAGTAAGATTTGAGTGGTGTCTTTAGTGGTGGGATGGTTTTAATATCACCTTAAAAATCCATGTGTGCATAACCCGAGGTCAGTGACCTGTGCAATAAACCTAGGGAGAAGGTGAAATACATGGCCAGGTCGGAGCAGATGGATGACCCAGAGGAAAACACAAGCTGATACACTGGATGTGTGGGGCTGTTCTCTGCACACTGCCTCTGGAGACCCCCATTTTCACCAATTGTTATAAAGGGAAGAGGTGACTCCCTCCTGGGTTACCTTAATGCTGCTTACAAATGTCTCTAAAGGTGGAATCCAGAGACCTCTGCAAAGTATTTCATTCCAGAGCTTAGTTATTTCAGGCCTTTGGGCTTAATTAATAGTACTAGTACAACCATTTTTCTTTTCTTTTGTAAATAAAGTTCGACTTGCAAATTGCACAGATTCATAATTTAATACAGAACCCTATTTAATAAACAAATGCTGTTTTTATCATGGGTCTTATTGATCTCAATTCCATAACTCTAATGGGGAGATGTTTCCTTTTAGATTTGGAGTGAATATATTCATTATTGACTTTCATTTAAAAAGAAGAAAAAATATGTGTTTTTTTTTATTTTATTTTTTTTAATATGGCTAAAGTTTAAATTCAAGTGGGTTATTTTGAAGCAAAGCATGCAGATACATATTGTATATTCTGTTCCTACACTAGAGCACTTGGGAGCTTTGGTTCCTGTGTTTTAGGGCTTGCGAGAGAGGTCAAAAGAAGCCCTATATGTTGTGCTCAAATGAATGGTTGGCCTGAAACTGCATCGTATTATCAAATTAATAAGGCACATTGAGCATTGTGTGTTCCCCCCAAATATTTACTTGTATACAGTAAGGCCAAGAGGCAGCTTGTGTTGACAAAAACAAATTTTCTACATTATTTTTGAATTTTCCTTTGAAGTTATTTAAGTATGTTTGCTTTAATCAATATACATTAGATTTGTATGGATTTCAGAGGTATTGGATTTTATTTTATGGCTCATGTAATTATTAAACTGCCTTTGCACAAGCCTGAAAACCTCTTTTTTGCCTGGAGTATTACAGACGTCACCCCCCAAGAACAAACAAACAATAACAGCAAAAAAAAAAAAAAAAAAAAAAAAAAAAAAAAAAAAAAAAAAAAAAAAAAAAAAGCGCCCTTGAAATCCTCCAGAAATTTAGTTGAATTAATCAATTGAATCAACTGTGCTCAGGTAAATTTGGACAATTATCAGCAGAATGTATAACAATAAGTTGACAAAATGTCCTTGTCATATGGAAATTGGATGTTTTTGTATTGATAAAAATTAGATAAGCTGTTGCATAGTCTCTTCCAATGCTGACCATTGTATGCATGCATTTGAGAGTTATTTTCTTTTGCTACTAGCTTTAACAAATTGTGTACCATGTTTACTTACAGCCTGATTTTTTTTTATTTTTTTAATAATAGTGATTGCAGGAGGTGTCAGATTGGCAGCCCTAGTGAATGACATCGGCCATTGAAATTCTTTAGAATTGTTCATTCCTCTTAACGTATCCCCTGTAAGAAATTTTAATCTGCTTTGGTTAAACTATAATGGTTCAAAGCTTTATGAACGAGGAGGCTGAAGGAATCCATTCAGTCATGGATTTTTTTTTCTCTGTTTTTTGATTGACTTTTGAGTGGCCAATGGCCTTTAAACTTGAGGAGCAAAGAAAACTTCTGCGCTGTTTAAAAGAACCTCCTTTTTTTATGACTTTGTGGTGATGTGGCGTGATCTTGAATTGTTAAGTGACTGTTCTAGGATTTCACGTAGACTTTGAGTTAGTTTTTTGTTTGTTTTCTTCTAAGATCATTTGTCTTCAGGTTACCGTGGGTTTTTTTGGCTATTTGATGGAAATTTGAGTTGAATGAAGTTGACATGTTGGAGAAAATAAGTGAATAAGGAGTGTTCAGAACTGTGTGTTTTTAAGATCACCCAGGTGATACTTCCAATGTGTTCATAAACCTGTTGGTTGAGATGAAAGATCCCCCAGTCCGGAGGCGCGATATCGCTCTCCATCCTTGTAAAATTGGTATATCAGTCGTTGCTGTCTGGTGACACTGATACGAAAGACCGAAGTGAAAATCTTCATTAAAGGGATGAGGAGCTTTCCCGGCTGGAGGCGGCCGGCGCGCGGAGCCCAGGTCTCTGCGTGCGCCCGCGTTGGAGCACTGTGTCCTCGGCAGCGCGGCCGGGCCCGCCGGAGCCGCACGGATCTATCTGCTTTGAAACCGTCCGTCTGGAGGCGGCTGATAAGGCGACCAAAGGCAATCTCGAGTTGAGAGGAGAGACGCGACAACAGGATTTAAGATGATAGGCGGGAGGTGAGGTAAACAGATAGATCTTGGGGGTGATAGATGCGTGCTCCGAGCGGCACTAAATAACGTCCTGCCTAGCAGAGCAGCCTATATATATGTGTGTGTGTATATGTATATGCGGGTAGGCTGTAAGGACAACCCGGGAGCGTGGCTATGTCCGTAGGGCACCGTGGCCCTGTGCAGCTCCTTGTTCCCGTGTCGCCTCCATCCGCAGGGAAGCACCACCGGGATGGGGCCTGCTAGTTGGATGAACCTCCCGGCTCTCCTGCCCCGGCCATGGGCACTGGGGCTCCTGCCCTGTCCCCTTGCCCACAGCAGATTCCCGAGCAGGATGCTGCTGCTCCAGATCCAGGACAGGGATGCGTGTGCCTTTCCCCACCGCACCGTGGCAGCGCTCTGAACCTGCCACTTGTGTTTTTGGGAGAGTACGTTGCTTAGGTTTGCTTTATTAATAGATTTCTGCTTTTCTGCCCAGCTTTAGGTGTAGTTTTCACGTGTTTGCATTTATCAGGTGCAGTTGGTGAGCTGCTCTCGTGCTGTCCTGGGGCATCTTTGGAAAAATGGCACCTTTTTGCAGGAGATGGGAAGGAAACAAATGACTGTGGGGTGCTGTGCACTGACTTCTCATTTCTCTTGCAGTTACTTTGTGCCAAAATTAGTTATGGATAACTTTGGAATTGCTTAATCTGGCAAAAGCAGCAAGAAGGGGGAAAACCCCTGTATTTCCAGTGCTGAAGGGTCAGGTTACTGTGGCACAGCTGGATTTTCAGGCCCACGACATGTTGACTTTGAGCATTTCCGCTGAAGTCAGCGCGATTTCTACCTTCAAAAGCACTTGGCTTCACCTCGGATTAGCTGGGCCTTGCTAGCAGGCACCCGGGGGTTGCACCGGTTTCCCATTTCCTATGGGAAAAGCCTGGCCAACACCAGCACTGCCCTCCGGGGCTGCCCTTTCCCTCACCGCTTCACGAAGCAGGTTTCAGTATTACAATTCCATCTTGTTCCAGTTAAGAACTTACAACTTAATGTAGGCGGCTGATTGTGTAGCTTATTGTTCTGTTTCCAGCACAATGTCAAATAAACGGTTTAATTGTTCTTAAAATAATGGTTTTTTTTTGTGTGTGTGTTTTTCACGGATAATAGCTTGTGAGGGAGAGCTTGCTGGTGGGCCCCGCTGCCTGCCTCAGGTTTGGAGCAACTAGGGACCCTAGGCTGCATTTGCGCCCTTGGCGCGGGCTGAAACCGCCCGTGGGATGCGGTGTCGGCCGCCCTGTCCCCTGCGTGTCACACAAGATGCGTGCTCCATCTGGTGGCAGGAGCACCGAGGAGAACGAAAGCAGGAGCCTTTCGGGAGCCACTAAAGCCTTAGCTCACTATTGACTGAGCGAGGTAACATCTCCTGTGGCCAGAAATGAAATGGTTAGCCTTGTTTTTATTTTCCTTTTTTTCTTTTTTTTTTTTTTCTGTTTTCTTTATTATTTTTCATTTCTCCTTTCCCCCCCACCCCAGAATAGACTTCTTCGTGTTTAGAGTATATTTTCTGATATTTTATATTATGATAAGCAAGTGGTGCTTAAACACAGCTGCTCAGGTCCCTCTGCATCTTATCAATATAAATCGGAGATGGTCTCTGTCTTGGCCTTCTGGTTGTTTCAGATCCCCTTGGTTTTCTCCATCGTTCTGCAGCAACACAGATCCTGTGGCCTGGCACACCGTGGCTCTCCAGCGAGCAGCGATGCAGGGTGTTTCCATTCAATATGCTGCTTTTATTTAGTTATTGCAACTCCTATGTCGAACCCTGGCAGCTGCTCTGACTATGATGATTCGTCTCCCCTCTTATCATTTCTTATTTAGATGCTAAAAGTAAATCTATTCAAATATTAAGCTAAGATTTTTTCTTTATTGGTTTTCTGGTTTCTGGAGGGCTCACAGGTCATTCTGGCACGGCCTCCTTTGTACTCCTAAGAGCTAAAGACTTTTTAATAAAACTGAAAATCAGACATCACAACAGTAGTCCGGGAGCTAAGTCGTAGTGATGCATGCAAAACAGATTTGCACTGGCAAAACTTATTTGTTGCTCTAGGCGTTTCTGTAAGAATCCAGGAATAAAGCTGGGGGTGAGGAAGGCTTTTTTGTGAACCGTGCGTGCCATTTCAAAGTAACATAGCCTGTCTCAGTAACAGTGGTTTTAATGGTAGGCACTATGGGCAGGATTTTTGCAGAAAAGTTCCTGGTTTAAGCACGTCAGTGAGGCAGACAATGACATCGTGTCATCTTGTTCTGTTTTTGGTTTCCCATGTGTCCTCTCTAATTTGTGTTTGTGCTCTGCTTTTAGCTGCATTTTGTGTTTGTGGAGCACTGACTTTTTTTTTTTTTTTTTTTTTTTTTTTTTTAATTCCTAATGTGCCTTAGTATGTATTAGGGATTAGGAGTACTAGGAACATGTCTGTTCAATATAGCCAATCAAGGGCCCACATCCCTCCTAAATTATTAGTTAGTGCCTCCTGTTTCCTGAGTGTATCTGTTTTAGGAGATGAGGAAAATAATAGCAGCATCAAAATTCACCTGTTGCACAGTTTGCTATTCTCACCCAATGGCCTGTTGCCTCCTCAGAATTGTAGGTACCGTGTCCTGTTCGTTGGACATTCATCGGCTGGTGACGGCAGCCTTTAATTTTAATAGTGATTCTAATGCGGCGCTTAGCAGGAATTATTTGATAATCTGAGCTCTGGCAATTTGAATTTAAAAATTTTCAGACCATTTGGAAATATCTCCTAGGAAGTGGGAAAGCAGATTATAGTTCATTTGTCTTTGGCAGGTTGTGTGTTTTGTTTTTTATTATTTTTTTGCTTGCTATGTTTTTATGTAAGCATCTGCTAAGAGTTCGGGTGCATCATTTCTGTTTTCAATTGCATGGGAAAGATATATATAAAAGCTTATGTAATAGCAGGAATGCTGCTGTAAGCAAATATTTTAGTAGTCATTGGTCATGTGGAGGGTTCGGGAAAAACTCATTTCAGGTGATTAAAAGAATGGTTCAGCATGGTTCGTAAATGCATTTTCTGATAGAGAAATGTTTTTGTCACATTGTGGTGATGACTGTGATGGAAAACTGTGAGAATAGCTGCAGTATCTCAGTATCTTCAATGTGTTCAAGAACATGCCTTAAAAAAAAAAAGAAAGAAAGAAAAGAAAGAGAGATAGGAGATATAAGGCTTTGATTAATTTAAACTTTACCCTTGGTGCTGTACCATGACTTCCTGGGCTTTAATGCAAAGGCACAGCTTGCTCTGTAATTAACGCAGTTGGGCAGCCAAAGTTCAACATATGTGAGGTGATCCTGTAATTATTATTTTAATCTGAAGACCTTCCGCTCACTTTCTGACCTTTTTGGATAGTGTTTTTTTCAGTGGCTCTGAAAAACACTACTGTAATTGTATTATTTCCAAAGATATTAAGGGGACGTGAACTTAAAATATCATCAGTAGGCTCAGTAGTTTGCCCGTGTCATGGCAAATACTGCTCTTCGGTGCATTAAAATGCAAACGGTCAAAGAAAAATAATTTTTGCAAATGAGAAAAATGAGTGCTGCTTGGTCTATTTAAACTTCCTCTAACCAAAGGTCTTTTTCTCCCTTTTAGTCTTGTGTTTCTGGCAACTGTGACTGTGCAGAGGTAAAGGGGCATTTTACAAAGAAAACTAGAGAAGTGGATGAATACGTTTACGCAGTGGGACAGCCTGATGAGTATTTTATTTTATTTTATTTTATTTTATTTTATTTTGTTTTATTTTATTTTATTTTATTTTATTTTATTTATTTATTTCATTTTTCCTCGTCCCCGGCAGCATCGGGAAGCTGTTGTGGAGCTTCCCAAGCTTCCTCGAGTGACGCCGGAGCAGCCCCTCGGCAGCCGGGTCTCCTGGAGCTCCTTCCTCTCCTTGCAGGAGCCCCGCTGAGCTCGAGCCCAACGTGTCCAGGGGCCACGAGAGCAGGTTGTGGCTCTGGCATCGGGGCCGTTCGCTGTCGCGGGCCGTGGGCCACCTTGAGAACAGCGGGTGCACATGAAGCAGCTGGCCAGGTTCTTCCATATACAGCTTGTACTGTGCGTACACACACACATATATACACACATACACATTTTACCATCTATACTTAAATATATTCCTATACTTTTGTATTTATAATGTATGTGACTTCTGAACAAAGAAAATGTCACTGTTAAAATTAGCTTTAAAAATGATTATTTTGCTCTGCTTATAATCTGTGATTATGATGCATGTAAGAGGCATGTTGTTTTACACAAGTAGAGTCCATTTGGGCTCAGTTCTTGTCTTTTTTGGGCTACTTCCTGATTTTTTTAACCCAGTTGCTGGTGTCAGTGCGGTTTATTTCATCTTACAGCACACCTTTAAAGAGATAGGTCCTGTTCAGGTAGAAAATGTTGATGTAACGGTTTCATTTCAGAAAGCAGACCAGCCTGTGGCTTTTCTAAGTGCTGGGGAAGCTCAGAGAGTTGTCTGAAGTTTGGTGGTTTAACCAAATAATTGTAATTAGTCCTTAAGGACTTGCTATAGAAAAGTGTTTTGGTACCCAGGTGTTTTGCCAGGCTGACAAATACACAATTTATAAAATGTGTAAATAAACCCAGCCTGTTTTGCTTGAGCTCCGTTAGTTGTTCCGTCAATGGAGGTGAACAAACTAATTTTCACATGGAGGGCCAGGGAGTGCAGGAGGGCATGGGACAATCCTCTCCTTAGTGGAAGCACCTGGAGCCAGAGGGATGCATGAGTTCATGGGGGGAATTTCCATCACTGACACAGTAGCAGTGTCTTTAAAGGAGATAACTTCATTATGCGAGTAGGATATAGGATGCTGAAACCAGCTACTTACCTGTTCATTAAAGCTCCTACGTATGTGACCTGATTTTGAGTGCTTGTTGGTTTTCATTCCAGGTGTCCATTTATGTAGATGTTAAAATATGGAGCTGGGATTCCAACATAACTCATTCATTAAAAACCCGTGGCTGTGGTTAGTTTGATTAATTCCTTTTTTCCGGTTCCTGATACGAATAACAGATATACAGCTAGAGAGGATAATTCTGTTGATGATTTAAGAAGCGCTTCCTAGCAACACAGGATGTTATTGTCTTTATACCAGTGTGTCATAAACTTCATATCCTAGTGCAGTGGCCAAAGTGGACAGCAGATAAGATAAGGCGGAGGGAGATTGATCTCGTTTACCGTGTCTCTGATCTGTAAATGTTCTCATCTGGCTCTGGATAACAGTTATTCCCATAAACAGCTTTATGAAATCTTCTCCTAATGAAATAGGAAAAAAAAAAAAAAAAACACTTAAGTACAAGCTGCTCTTTTTTCTCTAGAATAGTGGTGGCATATTAGTTATACAGTATAAGAGTAATATTTCAAATAAAATTTACAAGCTAATTATCAGGGTAGCAAAAGGCTTCACTCATTCCCTAAGGACATGTGCCTTTTATTAGCCTGGAGAGCAAACTAGGGTTTGGGTTGGGGGACACCAAATGCCAGCATATTATGAAGCAGTTATCTCAGGTGGCACTTTTTTTTTTTTTTTTTTTTTTTTTTAATTTTAAAACCGAAAGGCAGGACGATAAAACACTTCTGAACAGCTAGTCTGTTCCTCTCCCCACTCACCGCCTGCATGTTGTGAGTTACAGTTTTGCAACTGTTTTTGATGTATTTTGGGTGCTTTCTCCTGCACCTTGAGCGTTGGGGAACGTGCGTGGGCAGTTCCCTCCCAGGTTGGATTCTTTTCTTCCCCTGTTAAGATCTCTTTGCTGGACCAGCTGCCTCTTCATTCCCAAGGCTCAAATACATATTTTATGATTTGCTGCCTGATTTTTTCAGTATATAAAGTAATGTATTATACTAAAGTATTAGGCTGGAGTTGACCAGGAGTATTTCAGGGGTGAAATGTGGGAAAGGGGAAGATCAGAGGTGAAGCCACCATAGATATTTTTTATGTTTCCAAATGATTATTCAGTAGCAAACCCCAGTAGTAATGTAGTTTACCTACTACTTTTCACCTTCTACATTCTCTGAATTGCTCAGCTCTCAGAATAATTTTTACTTGTTCTTAAAGTTCATAATGTTAAAAACAACTTGATTAAACATCTAACCAGAACTCAGATATTAATAAACACTAGCCTAATTCTCCTTGTCATTGGCCTACACGCAGGAAGAATTTGAAATAGAAACAGTAGAACTGAGCCAGTAGGCTGGTTTCAGTTTAGGCATATTTATTTTGGTTTATTTGGATGGGGAGGGAAAGCAAATTTGCGGTTTGCTCTGGGGTAACAGGTTGCCGCTTTGCAGCGCTGGAGCTCACACTGAAGCTCTACGTGGGCACTATTTCAGCCCCTAGAACTAGAGAACAGATGGGTGCAAAATCTATAACTTGATATTACACTACATTGCTCTCAGGAATCAATTTACATGAACTGTGGAGTCTTTTGGTGTCTCTTTTTAAAAAAATTCTTTGTCAGGATTCTATTTATAGTGCAAATGTCAGCACAGTCAGCGAATTTGTAGGAATATGGGCTATTAATTTGAACCGTTTGATGGAGAGGGGGAGAAAGTTGAATGTGGGGAATACTCATTAGCCTGTTTGCAGGGAGAGTCTTGCGGTATTCCCATATTCACTAAGGAAGAGATATCTAATTTGTGAAGATTTCCAGTAAAATTCAATTCAACTTGTTTTTACATCCTCTAAAACAAAGACTTTACAGATACCTGTGTCTTAGTACTGTTGTTTCAGGTACTGTTATGGCTGTCATATTTTTATCTTTTCTCTGTTTGTGCATTTTTGATTGTGGATATATTAATAAAGCTGCTTTGGGGTCCCCCTCCATTAAAAAAAATACAAACCTGCTCTTCAAACTCCTTATTAGTTTTTTCCCCTTCAGTAACTGTCTTTAGTATCTCAGATTTTTGGGAGATGAAATATTGTTGCTATGCAATATGCTGATGTAGTTTGTTGTTAAGAATGCTAGCGTGAATAATTCTAGTATTAGTAACATTAATAACAAATAAACCCCTGCTCCCCAATTCCTCCACTTAGGAGGCACTTTAGTAGATGACTTCCTTGTTTCAGTGTAGAGACAAGAGGCAATTTTGGATGGCAAATCTTGCAGAAGCAGCTCCTGTAGCGCAGGTTCATCACCACAGGGCCAAACTTGCATTACATGGTGAAAATGGGTACCAAATTTATGAATTGGAGTACAGTTTTGTCACTATATCTGTATCTTATATAGTACCACATTAGAAAACAAGCTGAGACTCGGAATCGTCGTGTCTTTTCAGGAAAAGAGATGAGAAAATACCTGAAAGTTCCTCTGGATACATAATGCTTCTGCTTTTCTTTTTCCCAAAGATTTAATTGATGCTGCTGCTCCCAAGTAGAGCACTTCCCTCCCGACTGCCTAGCAACAGCCACCCCCCTCTGGCCTTCGGGTTTGAGCATTCACACACTACAATAGCCCATTTGTACTTGCAGCGAGCCATTCAGGTGATTGCACGTTAAGCTATGTTGAATACCAGGGGGCATTTTGCAGCCTTGATTCTAATTTCTGAACATCTGCGTTTTGCTGCTTTTTTTTTTCTCTTTCTCTTTTTGTCTTATGTTTGTGCTTTATTCGATCAAAAACGTCTTGGAAATTTGAGTGAGACCGTAAGAGATGCTGAAAACGAAGGGGACCGCTGAGGTAGCACTCTGTGAAAGCACCAGTCGCTGTTCGTGAGACTTTTTAATTTTCTCAGATAGAGAAGGGCCAGAATGCTGAGGGGAGCCCAGAACAGGCAAGAAGATCTTTGGGAGCAGGTCGCTTTGGGGAGAAAGTTCCACTTTTGGTGTTGCCAAGTGGAAAGAAGGAATAACAGGGTAAAAGGAGAAGACTGGGGCAGGACTGCCCTGCTGTAGCCTGTGTTTCCCGTTGTGATGCTTCCATTAGGGACAGAGTTTTCTGGAGATGCCCAGATTCTATCATTGTGAAGCCTTCCTGGGGAAGCACTTACCTGCTAAAACAGGGCTATACACAGGCCCTTTCAACACGGGAGATTTCATTTTGTCGTCCTCCTTTAGCTGTAGTGTCTGTTGTCCCTGGTGTTTTAACTTGTTGGAACATGCAGAGACCTCTTGCTTGGAACTCTGGGCCTGAGTCTTCTCTTGCACTGGGAGAAAATAAGGATCAATTCCCTTTAAACAAGAGACGATGAGATCCAGAACCACTAAGAAAGAATATTTTCACTTTGCTGTATTATAAAGAGAGACTCAGATATCCCAAGTAAAGACTTAGGTCAAGTCATGCTGAGTGGCAGTATTTAAGGTATTAGTGGAGCAGTTAGGCACAGCCATAGGCTGTAGTGTTATACACATTTATAATCTCGTACATGAT
>JAWLRI010000640.1:7542981-7574465 GCA_034781795.1 Crypturellus tataupa
TGGAGAAGAAAAGGCTGAGAGGGGATCTAATTAGTGTGTATAAGTACCTCAAGGGAGGCAGTGAGGAGGATGGGGCCGCCTCTTTTCACTGGTGGCCACTGACAGAACAAGAGGAAATGACCCCAAATTGAAACACCAAAAGTGCTACAGGAACTTAAGGAAAAATTTCTCTGTGACAGAGCCCTGGAACAGGTTGCCAAGAGAGATTGTGGAATCTCCTTCTCTGGAGATCTTCAAAATGCCCTTGGACACAGTCCTGTGCCACGTGCTCTAGGTGGCCCCTGTGTGTGCAGCGGGTTTGGACTAGATCTCTAGAGGTCCCTTCCAACCTTAATGAATCTGTGATTCTATTCTATGAAATTATGGCCTGCTGCCTGTTGACGAAGTAGCAATGTCTTAAGCCAGAATAAACAGGAACTTGTGTTTTCTTTTCTTTCCCCAGAGATTTGTTGCAGTTTCCTAGAGGAGACGATACAGATGTTGCAATGAAAATCATGGATCGCTGGACTTCTCATGGTCTTGAAGATGTTCAGCTAGCAAATTACTCTGTTTTGCTTGACCTGCCAGGCTCTTCTTCAAATACCATAACTCTGAAGAAGAGCGGTGAATGCTTTTATCCTAGTGGACAACAGTGCAAGAGAGCGACCAAAGAGCTTCACAGCCAAGACCTGCTTTACTCGTACGCAGCGTACTCTGCCAAAGGGACCCTTGAGGTAATGTCACCCCTTGTCTCTGTTGTTTTGGGTGAAATAGAAAACAACAACGGTTGAATTTGGCTGACAAAGTATGTGTGGTCGAATGCCCAGCCTGAAATAGCTAAGCATTTTCAGGTAAAATCACTTTGGTCCAAATCTCTGTTCAAAATTAAGAACTAATCAGACCTGAAGGCCTTACAGGATATTGCAGAAAAATAGTTATCCGAGTTGATGAATTATCATCTATTGCTGGTCACCAAAAACATCCTGCATATTAGGGTTGGTAAGTGGCCAGGTGAAGGGAGATGTTTAGATTGTCATCTTCTGGCTTCTTCACTCTCTTTGCTGGCTACTTGCCTGTATTTGCTGCCCAAACACATCCGGGGCATATGAAGGGGCAGACATTTCCATTTGCCTTCCTGAAATACTGTAAATATGAATAAACATGTCTGAAATATAAAAGCTGCAATGAATTGCATTACTGTGTTCTTTCTCCTCTCTAAAATGTTGTGCATTGTCCCCAGTGATATGGGTTTGCTTAAGCTTAGTTCATTTGACTATTGTTTAAAAGATGGATTTGTTTTCATGACTTAGAACATTAATAGATTAAGTAGTAATAGACTTAATGGTTATTGAGTTTGGATACTCTTCCAGGAATAGCTTTATAGTTTGTGAGTATCTTAATATTTAAAGTATATCAATTAATTTCTACAGTAAAATGCAATAGCTATGTGTTGTCTTTTTGGAAGTGTGTGCCCATAATTCATAAAATGTTATGCATTGTGTAGATCTTGTAAATGTGTCAAAATGGAATAAGTTGCATGATGTTAACTCTCTCATTTTCTGAACTCCTGTAATACTTAGAATTTTGGTCTGAAATACAGAGCTGGTAAAAGGAAGTCTGAGGGTTGGTAGGAAGTCCCTTGTCCTGAGATCTGCAAGCTTTAGTGTCTTTCTTAAAAGCATCCAAGCCTTTTAGCCCAAGGGATTCCTGTGATACTAAGGGGTGGAATGGGGCTCCTCTTCATCTTGTTTTTCTCTGTACTCTATATATCTACTTTCCAGGTGGAGTGTCATGCTCATTATCTTATTACAGCTCCTCTTCCAGGGCTCCATCACTAAAAAAAAAAAAAAAAAAAAAAGAAAGAAATTGAGGTTCATTTTTAAGAAGTGAATTAAAGCAGGCAAGAGCAAGTCTTAACCTTCATATTGCATGCTTTAACTCTTCTTTTTTCCAGGGGCAAGTAAAAAGTACTAAAGTTATGGTTTACATTGTCAATTACTGAGAAATTACTGGTGATCTCAAGCTTAGACAAAAACTCTACTATTTAGTCTAAGAGAGTTAGAAAATCCCTAAATGAGAAGTGGCAGGTGGTGGTTGTTGCTGGTTTCAGCCTTCAGAGGGAGACATAATTGCATGCAGCAAAACCTATTGTCTAATTGGAATACGTTCTTTTGGGTCAGGATTACAACATCTTGAGGGTTATACTGTGAAAAGGTATCCTTGTAACAGCTACTCATGATCTGAATAATTTCCTTAAAAATACTTTGCAACCATAATGGCCAGTTTCCATCATGTGGCGCATAATCTGTTGAATTGCTAAAATTGCTCCAATACCGCTGCTTCAGTGTATCTCTTTTGTATGTTTGTTTTGCGAGAAGTTCAGGCAAATAAAACCATTCAGTTATTGCAGTCTGACTACCAGTAGGGCTATAGTTCTACCTTCCGCGTGACAAGGTTATTTGTAGAATAGCAGGACTCATTTTCTTTGAAGACCTGTCATGTCCATTCATCATATGGCCATTGTATATGAGCTGTCCAATTTGTGCTTTCTGGAAACAGTCTAAACAGCATTTGTGATATCTTAAATCTACTTCAAAAACCTACTTAGTGCCATTGTGATGGATGGTGCACTTTACTCCTCCTCTATAATTCATTGTGCCCTGAGAAGGTGACACTGTTTACCCATCATGGTGACAGGCAGGACAGCCTACTGTTCTAAAGAGAGCTGTCCTGTCAGGTTTGAAATAGATATTACAGTGCTTATGTAAATAGTGTACATAGACCAGGTCAGTCTAAGGAAAGAGTGACTTAGGTGAAACATATTTTTAATAAAACTTAACAATGGAACTATATTTTATAGAGTTTAAACCTTTTGTTTGATGAAATCAAGAAAAGTATTCTGGCCAACAGAGTAAATAAAAAAGGAGCTTGCATTGCTTCCAATTTCCACGCACAATGCAGTATCAAACAGCAAATGTATGAAACTCCAAGAGGATGCAGCCTGGTGTCCCAGATGTGGTTTTCTCCGCCTTTGCTGCATAGCGTTTGCAGAATGGTGAAGGTTTGAGCAGGGAGCTGTCAGCGTGGTGCGTGGAGAGGTGAACCTGCAGACAGCAGCTCCTGTCAGCACGAAGTTTGTCTGTTGTGTGACTGTAGGTGCATATTGTAGCCCATCTGTTGGCGTGCACAGCAGTGATCTCCGGAGCAGAGCGAAGAGTAAGTAAAGATTTCATCTTGGAGGGACCCGCAGCAGAAGGCTGGGTGATGCTGAGGTGATCTGGGTGGGTGGTTTAAAGTCAGCTCAGAGTCCTGGGAGTTTCAGTAAAAACAAGTGTTTGGATTTGGTTTTGCAACATCCACCTCCTCTAGTCTCTGTTTCTTTAGCAACTGCAAAGGGAGAATCTTAGCAGATGTAATGGTTAGTGTGTTGAGACAACATTTGAAGATGGCTAATTAAAATGAAGATTATATTTACTCTCTATTCCCTTTGCTTTTCTGAAGTTGTTTGTGTGACCTGATTTTTTCCTGACCTTGCTTTCAGGGCTTTAAATTTACTCTCTTTGCTTTGTAGAAGAGTACAAGGAATTTCTCTCTGCTCATGCTACCCTCCAATTGTCCTTCTCCTGGGGAATACGTGTCTGCCTACAGAATGCTCCAGCTGCCTGCTAGCTTCTTTGCTCTTCCTACATCCTTTCCTTTTCCGTCCTGAAGAGTCTCAGACCAGGAAAATGTTGTTCTCCTTGCCTGGACCGTGACCTCCTGCGCTGGCTGGACTCCATTGGCTCTGGAGCTGGGGGTGAATGCAGACAAAGAGCAGCTATCGGCATGGACAGCCCCTTTAGTGGGAACACACATGCAGGCAGGGATTTGAGGGCGTTTGTGGATAGAAAATAACCCCCCGTCTCTGAGGCACTTCCAGCAGCCGCACGTTTCTCCTTTCTGTTTTGACCTCCCTGTTCCCATCCCTGCGCAGCCCCAGGGGGTTTTGCTCTTCCCCTCCGTGCACTCCTCGCCATGCCTCCCTTCCAAGGGCGGCTCCTTTTAGTCTCTTCTACCTCCAGGGAGGCAGCGGGATCTTTGATGAGCTCGAAAGGCTGCAAGGAGGGGCTGGCCCCCGAGCAGAGCCGCTGCCAGCTGTTTGCCCCTGCCTGCATCCTCACTACGCAGAGGCATCTCGAGCTGCTCTGCTCCGCTTCCATCCGCACAATTCCACTGCTTAATGAGAACTCGGCACGGGGAATAACACAACTCGGAGCAATGCAAGAAGGGTGATCCAGTCTGTTCCTCTCAGTCTGTGATCTTCTCGCTGTTTTCTTTACTCCCAGCAAGAGGGGAATAGAGTAAGGGGTGCTCAGATTGCCGTCGCATCCCCTTCTGCAAGGAGGACGGCATCCTGCCCTCCGTCCCCTTCCTTCCTGCATCCTCCGCCCTACACGGGTGGCTGGGACCCCTCCACTCCTCCCCACTGAGTCCCTGCTTCTCTCTTGGTGGCAAAAAGCCAGGAGCAGCTTCCCCTGATGGCCCCAGCACCAGGAACTCGTTGACCCGGCAGCTTCCCCTCGTTTGATGGCATTCAGCTCCGCTGTGCTGGGAATGTGATTAGTGCGCCCTTATTAACTTAGCTTCCCTCCAGCTAATCAGCGTTAATTTCCTTAACAATATTTCCGAATTAAGATTGGAGTCAGCAGGTTGGCTTTAGAAAAGTTTAAAGAATTATTCTGCTCGGGGTTGTTGTGGTCCCCAGGCAGAAGGAGCAGACGAGCGTTCTGGAGCATGCTCGCTGGCGGGGCAGGGAGGGCATCTCGTTCACATTAAATAGTCACTCCATCTCACCCTACGCCTTTCAGTCACTTTTGCTAACACATTGGTGCAAAATATCCAGCTGGAGGGAGTCTTGATACAAGTGTGTGTTTAATTCTTTTAGGCATGCCAGTTTAGTTCATTATCGTCTCTATTAAGGTTTTCTTAAATTTCCTCTCTGAGGAGAGATGTACTAGCTAAATGAATCTCTAGCTACAGAAATCAGTTTGCAGGCTGTTGGTTGAATAACACATGCACATGAAGAATTATGTAATTTATGTAAAATTTACATGTTTTAGTGGCATTTTATTTACCTTTTATTTATAGAGGAGTTTCTCAGAAGCCTCTTCTATAAATAATCATAATTTAAACCACTGCTATGCATACCAAGTAGGCCAAGCAAATTTTCAAGACAATCAAGAATATGGATTTTAGAGTAGAGTTGACCTTTAAATAGAAAGCAACAGTCAACATTAACTAGAGCATAGCTGCCTATCCGCTATAATTAAATACAGAAAGCTGTGAAATGCAATGTAAAGGTTATATAATGTAAAATTTCAATCCAGAATTACGAAAATGATCACTGAAGAGACTTGCTGCAGAAAAATTTGTCAGTTTTCTGGCATATATCATATAATCATTAATAAATAAGTTGCACATTGCCCTAAATTAACAGTTGTAGTTTATCGTGGGCAATAGCTCAGTTGCTGTTGCTGCTGTTGCTATTGCTGCAAGATTTTCTATCGTTGACGAGCAGGGTTTCAAAGCTGCAAAACCTTTTACTGAGAATATTGTACTAATCTTGGGACTGATATTGTACTGAGGCTCTAGTAATATTTTAATAATCACTTTTCAGTAGTAAGTTAATGTAATTAATAATTAATGTAATTAAATAATCATAGAAGGCCAAAGGTGAGAAGTCTGGGTGAGAAGTCTGGGTACCTGCAGATATACCAAAGCACTGAAATTTGGACCAGGTAAACAGCAAGTGCCTGTTCAATGGGGCAGTTTATATGTGTCCAGTTACTCTTCTTTCATGCCCACTTTCTGTTACTAGTGTTTGGTGCAGGCCTAACTCCAAGCTAAATGGGAATCTCTCTGTAGAGTTGTGAGGCATCTTGGTTTCTTGCATTTCCTTTTTAATGTCCTCCTTGGTAAACACGAACCTACCTACCACCTACCTGTGTTTCAGACCCATCACCTCATACGATGGAATTTTCTTTGCTGACATTTGCAAAAGCAGTATTCCTAACCGAGCAGGAACGCCAAGCAGGCTGTGGGTTCTGCTGTGAGCAGTTTGAGGTGTTCCTCAGGGCCCCTTTTCTTCATCTTTTTCTTTTCTTGAACTTCCTCCAGTATCTTAAAAGCTTAAACAGCCTTGAAGGGATCTTGCTAAAACTAACAAAATGCTGAAACTGAAAGAAAATAAATACGGCAACGTTTTCAGTAATTAAGAGATGACTAAGGTGAGAAAAGGGATGTGAGAAACAACTTAGAATTTATAATGAGAGCTAACAATAGTAGAACAAACATTATTTACTGTAAAATATAGTAGCAATTAAATTCTTAATTTGTTTTTGTGGAAGAGAACCAAGTACTAGAAGCTTTCAGGAATGCAGTCAGGTCCAAGTGGCTCTTCCCTTTCCTATCCATCCTTTCCATGGGAGCACGACCATGGCAGTCTGACCTTTGCAGTCCCTGCACTCAGTCAGCCATCATCCATGTGAGTGCAGATTAAAATCACCAGAAAAAAAAAATCGGAATTATTGCACTTTGGTTTTATATTTCCAAAATAGAGTAGCAAGCTAAGTAACAAAGGTATCTCATATGAATTAGAGCTTGCAACTGGAAAAAATCAGTGACTTATTTTAATTTTTGATACATCATGATGAATCTTAGCAGAAGCCTTGGCAATATGTTTTACCTTAATAATTATCTGTATCTACCACTGTAGCTTTTACAGTAAATATTGCACAACATCTTGTCGAATCTTAAAATATATTTCCTGTAGTGTGATAATATCCACTCCTTAAACACTTTTCTACAAGACACCTTCCCATTATTAAGATCTTTTTAATATTATAGGATGAATGTAGCATTGGGAATTCCAAGCACGTCTCCAGATTTCCTCTTTTTGTATTAGGTCGTGGTAATACCAAGTTCAAATACGATTTTCTAAAACCATCACTTGAAGTCTTACTAAAAATAAAGTTTAGATGACATGCCGTTAACAATAAACTAATTAAGGATAAAGCTACTGTAATAGGAACAGTTTGATCAGGATGGATTTGAGCTGTCTCTCCAGCATCATTGCTAAAGAATTTTTGTGTAAAGGAGCAAAGGATATACTTGGTTAGAAGTTGCTTTGGGGAATGGTAAAAGCCTTGACACAGAGTCTTAATAGTAGGAAAGACCAAAAAGCCAAGAACATGTCTAAAAGACAAAAAAGAAAACTTTGAAGCAAGTGTCTTTTGAAAGCTTTTCAGAGGAGAATGAAGAAATGTGCAGAATATAGTTTCAGCTCTGATACAGCTGGTTCAAAAATATATATGTAAGAACTGAAGTCTTTAAAATGTGTATTAAAATAAAAAAGGTGACCCAGTTACTAACCATAGGCGAACCTAAGTTTGGTAACCAGGTGTAGCTGGTAGAAGTCTGTTGCAGGGGTCCAGGAACAGTCAGAATTGACTCAAAATGGCATGAGAACGAGCAATTTGTTCAGAATTTCACTTTTGATCAGCTTGGAAATACAGTATTTCTCTAAATGAGGAGGGGAAAAAATATATATATATGTATATATGTGTGTGTGCAAATACATTGGTCTGCCCTTTTCCTAGAATAAGGAAATATTTTTGTTGTCTGGTTTGCTGTCTTCTGCAATGAGTACAAATAAATCTACTGACTAGCATCTCCCATAATGGATATTAGTTACTGTGTTTATCCCATTCATTAAGTGGGCCTTAATGCGAATTAATCATGAGAGATACCGGTGCTGTTCTCATAATTATTTCTTATGTTCTGTGCTCTGCAGTTCAAAGAGAGGGTGATTAATCAATCACTGGCTTGCGGCTGGCCTGGGAGCTGCTGCACACGCGGAGGAAGATGCTTGGAGGAATTTATCTTCCTTCCCTTGAATTTTATTGCAGCGCAGGGAGTGAAGCTTGTGGCCCCCGAGCTTCGCGGCTTCGCACTGAGGCCTCGGGAGCCAGACCAAGGGGAATAAGGGGCAATAAGGGCAGAAAAGGCAGGGCAGGTGTCCCACTGGCATGTGCTCCTGGAGACACCTCTCCTCCCACTATGATCACTGCTTTCTAGGCACTGTCTGGACTTGGGAGCTGAATAATGTTAGAAAGCAAAATAATAAGAAAACCTAGAAATTGCATGACAGGCAAATGACCAAAATTTTTACCGAAATTTTTATTTCTGAAGATTTTCTCATTTAGCTAGGAAATTCTGGCATCCTAGAGAAGAAGAGAATGCTGCAATCGTGTAGTGCTACAAGCTGAACACCCGGAAAGAAATTTTTCAGTCATGGCTAGGATTTTAGGCTCAGAATCTGATGGATAAAACTGATGATTGTTTCAATTCAGGTGTTCTGCTGATGATTTTATTGCCTCTCTCGTACTGCGCATAGAGCTTCTCTGCCTTAAGCTTCCATTTTTCAGTTTTCTCTAATGAAAATTATGGTAGTAGTTTCATATTTTACAGTGTTTCTGGAGTGCATTTCAGAAATGTAGAGAGAATATTGAGGGAATCTTTTCAGTATATGATAAAATCAGTTAATGTTTTTAAGGGCAACCGTAGTGTGTTCTTTATCTTGTCTGCTGAATTGAGTTTCTTGTGTTTTTGTGGGGGTTTGTTGGGGGTTTGGGGGTCCTTTGGAATTTTGGTAAACGGATCTCAATATCATGCAGTCAGACTTCAGACTTTCCCACATGTCTTAGATAATATCTTCATCTTTCCTTTTGGCATGCAGTTTAACAGGAAAAGGTCCAAGGCGAACAATTCGCTGGCTCCTTTTCTGGAACGGGGCGTCCTCCTTTCTCCAATGAGAAGGAGATTTGAGGCTGAATGAAGTATCCCATTTAATGGCAAAAAGATAATTCCAAAAAAATGAGTGCATTGAGAGGAAAAAATAAAATAAAATAAAATAAAATAAAATAAAATAAAATAAAATAAAATAAAATAAAATAAAATAAAATAAAATAAGGGAGCCTGAAGCCACAAAGAGCTTCTTTTTCTTCCTGGTACAATGTTACTGTGCATGGTTCCTGAAGCACATAATCCATATCGTTTGTAAGGTAAGTCTGCTCTCCAAAACGTTAGGTGATTGCCTTGTTTAATCAGATAGGACTATGCAGTTATTGCACAATGCTTTCTTCATATTCCTCTTGATCAATCCTTTGGGATGCTTTATTTATTGTCACTCAAGTGTGTTCCCTATTTTCACTGGAGTGTCTTTCATGTCTGAATTTATTTTTAATTTTTAGAATTTATTTTTCCCCAAACCTTTTTCTAAAGAAACAACTTAAAGACCTATACATTTGTGTAATAATTAAAAACAATTAACATTGAATATAAATAAAGTCATATCTCTTTTTACATGCTTTGGCTCATAAAGATTGGATGAAAAGATGCTTTAGCTCTCAGATCTCTGTTTATAGCACTACATGGTTGGGCATCTCTCTGACTGATTATATTCAAGTGCATGATGTTTGGCCAAGCAATGACTGCAAGTGCTCTGTAAAAGAGCATTTATTATACTCTGGAAAATTGGGTTCTCACATATTTGAAAGTTCAAGTGTTCTCTTGATGTAGTGGATAACCTCCTCTTGTCCCAGCGGGTGCTTATCTGCATCTTGGAGTTTGGTGTATTTTTCATCTCCCTGTATCTACATACATACATGTACATACATGTATACAGTGTAAGGTTGATGTGCATGTGTGTGCATGTGAGCATTATGCCTAGAAATACAGCCAGCCTCTGTATTTCAGCACAATGTGCCCGCACTAATTACAGTTGATGGAAGAGCTTGCAAGCCTCTGGGCTAAGGTACGTGCAAGCATCTTCTCTAGCCACATATCAGTTGTAGCTGTTAGGGGGAGAATGTCTATTTTTTGTTCCATATATGATGGAGAGACCCTCGAAGGGGAATAATGTTCAGTTTCTGGATGTTTTTTTCATTCTGTTTTCTGTTTAAGGAAGTCTCCTCACTGGGGCTTTAGGCATTAGGGGTTATCAATACTGCTTACCATTGCAGTTAACTGTTACTAAGGAGAGGATGTAAATACTGGACACATGTAAGAAAGAATCATTTGATTATAAAATGTAGTCGCTGCCAAGGTTTGTGAGATGACAAATAATCAGCACGATGTAATGAAACTTGAAAATGATAAAATTTCTGGCAGGATTTTAGACCTAAAATTATGTAATATCCTTGCATGTTTTATAACCAAAGTAAATTTCTCAGATGTTTTAAAATAAGCAAGTAGCAGTTTAATATAACTGAAAATTAAAATGTCTCATTCCAGAATAAATGAAGAACAAGATTTGCATTTAAAGACAGTTAGCACAGATGAAAAAAGCAGGTTTGCCTCTTTGGGGGTATCACTGGACATCATGAGTAAAGAAGTCCTGGTCAGTTGTGAGTTTTGCCTTCTGCTTAAGCAAAAATGTGGAAGAATAAGATTAGGAGTAGAGGGGGAAAATACAGAAGTAATTTATATGAAGGAAAAACAAAGCAGATTCAGGGGAAGGAGAGTGTAGGATAAGCCTTATCAATAGGGCACTCGGTTTTGTCAGCTCGCGCTTAGCTGGAGCTGTGGAACTGGATAGCCCCAAAGAGGTTCTTTTTTCTTGGCTATACGGCAGCTCCCATCATAATTCCAGCTCCCTGGGAATTAGAGGAAAAAACCTGTTTTGAGTTTTCTTGAGTATGACCTGCTTGGTTAAAAAGAAAGAAAACAAGTTAAACCCCATGGTTTGGGGTTGACGGGTGGATCAACAGAGAGGAGAAAAAAAAAAAAAAGCTGATTTCATGATTTCAGTGCTCTGAATTTTCATGAATGTGAAATCATTTCACAATTTCACAGAGGCATTTTTGTGTAGTTACCCCAGATCTATCTCCAGCCTTTCCCAGACGGTCTGGAAATGTGTCGCAGGACACACAGAACGCAGTATTTGCTGCCAGGACACAGCATGCCTGGCTATTGCAGTCCGGCACCAAATGGCTCGCAGTGTAAATAGACAGCGGAAAGCTCACCAAGAGGTAGTGTCGTTTCGAAGCTGCTGTAAATACTGGAGTGTGGTGTTTACATCCTGCCGTGCTGCTTTCAAGACAGGGATTTGTAGTTTATAGCAAAAACAGTTCAATTAAAAATGATCCTCTCGTGTTAAAAACAAAACAAAAAAGCTCTGTATTCTCAAAATTGACTTTGTCATCTGCCTCAAATTCTTCCCAGATTTTCTTTCTGTCTTATGCCTGATTTGTATTTCTTTTACCAAATGTTGAATTGCATCCTTGCTTTGTCAGATCTTTTCCTTTTTATTAACACAGAACTTCACAAATAAAACACGGAAAACAAAGCTTACTGCACATGACCTTGGTTTCCCTGAATTTTAAGAATAGAATTATTTCACTCATTTTGATTTTTGTTACTGTAAAAGAAAACAATACTTCAAGCTGCACTTTATTTTCTTGGTTAAGCCAAGCCTTCCTTCAGTGAGACAGTACCAAGATACTGGCCTTTAGCACGTGCTCATCTCCCACCGTCTCTTTTAACTTCAAGCAATTGAAGGGAAAACAATAAATCTGAATATATAAAATATATATGTATAAATATAAAATATAAATATAAAATATATATGTATAAATATATTTATATAAATGTGTATGTCTATATATGCATGTGATACTTATATATATGAGTAAAAATATATAGCATGGCTTAGTGTAGCTTTGGTGATAGGAACCACTGGGCGATGGTTCTAGTTCCCTCTTCACATCCATGGATGACCAGTTTTGATTTGCAGCCAGCTTTGAGTTTATGTTTTTTTTTTTTGCTGTGCTGAGTGCTCTCTCTAGTCGCAGTTTTGGAGCTGTGCAAATAAATTACAAAGAAGTGTTTAATTGTTACCCTCTTGCTCTGATGGCCCTCTACTGCCATCCCAGTTACAATTGACAAATACATTTTGGAGTTACTTTAGGCAGAATGAATTTTTGGAGCATATCTGACTTGGATCATAGATTGGGTGTTTGTTATCTTTATTGGGTGAAAATAGGAATGGAATGTCAATAAAGGACACAGAATTGCACAAATGAAGGCAGTGTAGGGAAGTAGGCCTGAACACTCCCTGCTCTGAAATGTTGGTGCTTCCAGAATTACCTTCTTACTCTTAAGAGAAAGTGTCTTTCTCAATTCTGAGGAATATATAGGCTTAAATAAATCATATAGAAAGTGTATGGTTTTAAATTCTTTTAAAATGCTTGGAGCTTCTGAGATTCTTTTGGTGGTCATAGCAAAATTTCCAGGAATTTGTTGAATGTCCTAATGAATATTAGTTATTTCACTGCTGCAGTTCCTAAGATCTCGTTCCTCTGATAGTTTGTGTATGGCAATTGTGTAATAGTAGTCAGCTGAGCAGTACTTGATAACATGCATTCATAATTTTTGGATTCATTGAATATGGGCTGCTTGTATTGAGTTTTTCTTTTCTTAGTGCATTTGTTTCCTCCAGACTTTGAAAGAAACTGGCCGGACTGCACGCTTGCTGAGCTGAGGCATTAATAATTCTCAGTAACACTAAGCAGAGATGACACTGATTTTTCATCACAGCCATTTTTATACCTCCATATTTTTGTTTTTGACATAAGTTGATGCCCTTCAGATAAGATACTTAGAGATGGCTCAACACTCACCTTAATGGATCCTCCTAAGGAACAGAAATAAAACTCTTTGCGTGTTATGTGATGTATTTCTAGCCTGGGATTCCCACGGTCGATAGCTGGAGAAGAGGCCCCTTAGAGTGACCTTCCCACCTGGATTGTGGTGGTTGTTGCAAACACCCGTGACTGGTTGTGCAGGGCTTGAGCGCAGGGTGTGAGTTGAGAAGGGAAAGTTTTAAAATTGTATCGAGGATCCTCAGGACCCAGAACACCATCTACTTCATAGAATTATTCACATTTTTCCTTTCAGAAAATTTACTTTCTCTAAAATAAATAAATTCACCATAAAGGATGTTGTTTATCCTCTTTAGAGCTATGTAGACAAAACTGAATAAAGGCCTTCGACTGTCCTGTTGGTGACATTTGCAGAGTGCTTGACTTTGCTAGTTTGATGTGGTTTTATTGTAGTTTTTAAGACAGAACTAAGAGCTTTTACAATTCCCTGAGCATCGTCTTGGGACCTAGAAGCTAAATAGTAAGTCTAATATAAAGTAATTACTTTTTCTAAAAATGTTAGTTTTCTTACCTGCCTTTACTTCATTTCATGCATCGGGGAATACTCCCAAACTCCATACTGCACATCACAATTTGTTCTTCAATAATCGTATCTTTGCACCTGATAAAAAGAGGAGTTCACTTTTGTTTTTAAACAGAATTATCCTGCAAAACAAAAGCAGTTTGTCATGTATGGGTAGCTAAGGGTGGAATATTTTGCTTTTTAAAATATGGTTGGTGCAAAATGAGGATTATGTCATATTATGACTATTTCTAAAATGAAAAACAAAAACAAAAAATCCAAAGTTCTTTTTGTAGTTGCTTTTTAAGAATATTATGGCTAAAACAGGGCTTCATACAACATAATCTGAGAGGATTATCGAGAGGGTACTGCTCTTGATTACAATAGGATTCCTTTAACATTATTTTGCAAGGTTTTTTTTAATTATTTTTATACAAGAACAAAAGGATCGAGCCCCAGCTTATTAAATAGAGCTAAGCCATGACTGACTATTCTGAGCTAGCAATGCTATATGGTATCTGATGAGAAAATACCATTGAGTAGTGCTAAACTTTCCTTATTACAAATTTTATTAAAGCCTTCAAGTGTGAAAGAAAGCAAGGGTCATATTTAATGTCATACTTAAAACTTTTGTTATAAATATAATGTTTACCTAATAGTTTCTGGGCAATGCTGCTAAAATTTTAAGAACTTATTCTAAACTTACATTTAATTATTGATTTAGTTCAGGAGAGGAGAGCTACTGTGCAGTTTTCCTCAAGGGATTTTTTTTTTATTCCTGTTCTTTGTAATGTTAGCTAAAGTTTAAATCTGGAATTAGATGGGCAAACCTCCAGCTAATCTGTGTCTGCTGGGGCTCTCTGATGCGATGCTACCAGAATATGATAATTATTTTAGTAGATACATGATATCTTTACTCCCATACTTCTCAAAAAGGTAAACTTAAGAAGAATTAAGATAAGAAGTTTTAGTTTTGGAAGTTTTAGTGAAATACAAATGTATAATTACCCCTAAAGTTAAGGCAGACAAGAGCCTTAGGTCAACCTTATTTTCAGGTAAGGATAAAAGAAAGATTTGTGATAGACTGCACTCTGCCAATTCCTTCATGTGGAAGAGGTGCAGTGCAAGCTCAAGTAACTCACTTTCATAGTATAGCCAGCTGCTTTTTCATTATATAATGATTTCTTATATGCTCAATATATGGAATTAGTAATAGCTTTGGCATTGGGGCCTGTGTTTCAAGCTGTGGAGCAGACAGCATGGTCTTGCAGAGGTTGGGAGACACTAGCGAGTAAAGTTCTGCTTCTTATGATTAAAAAGCACTTGTTTTTGTAGGGACTTGTATTTCGTGTTTTGAGCGGCTTTTGCAGAGTTCCTGTGTTGACTGAGATTGAGCAGAGAATAGCTCTCGAAGATGCCATCTGCACCCACAAATTACCTTATAGCTTCTTAGGGTGCTTAGGAGGTACCAGCCGTGCAAACATCCTTGGCTTTCTTGGGTTTAGAGCAGGGGATGGCACCCTGGAGCTAGCACAGGTGACAGGAGAAGAGGCACCCGAATGGAGCTGGAAAGGATCTCGTTTCTAAACAGACATAGTGTGGAAGCAAATAGTTTGTTACTTCATTACGCCCTATTTTTGCGTATCGATTTGTGCCTTGGGAAATTGCAGTGTTGTTTCATACAAGTGATGAAAGCTCTGATTTTCAGTTTGCTTAAGGGTAAGCGGAAAAGGCTTTGAATCCAAAGGAATCGGATTAGAAGTCTCTCCAGCAGTCAGATTGAATATAAGCTCTCAAGCCCGGGCACTTGTGGGATGAATAATTATCACACTTCAGTTTATCTATTGGCACTTCAGTACAAAGTACAATAAAGTTCAGATCTACAAAATAAGGCAAAATTTGTGTGGAATTTGAGGGAGTCTTTGGTTAATTCCGTCCTTGTTTGATATGATCTGGTGATAACTAGACTCCTTGTGTGAGATATTTTTGTATGGGAGCATCAGATTGGCTTCCATGACTATAAGCAGATCTTCACTTGCTTTTATTGTCCCTTACAAACAAGATGATCACAGATGAAAAATTTACTTTTGATTGAAGCCTATAGTCACCATTTGAAATTTTATAAAATCGTTTTCATGTTCTTTAGCTATTGAAACCCCACCTTTTTCAAAATAAACTGCACCAAGTCAAGATTTTCTGCTCCCAAACATAAATATTTGGTGTTAAAATTGATGTTTATTTGTTACAGAAGTGTTTTATTATTGACATTTCTAAATACTTGGTTTATACAAGACTGCTGGCATCCTGTAGACTGAGAAACTTGTTAAATTGGAAATTTAGAATAATACATTTAGGAATACAGGGACCTTGAGGGAAAAAAAAAATATGGATGAGTTCCACTTAAATGTTGAGTCATAAACTCAGGCAAAATATTCAGATGTAGCTGTCAAAAGTTAAGTACTTTCCTGAAATAGGAAGCTAGTGTAGGAAGCTGGTGAAGTTTCACACATCCTACAACTCGGGGACAATTGTTAGGTTTTCAACAGTTTGTGTAGAGAGGCCTAAAATGAGAAAATTGCCTTGGGCAACTCGCGATACCCTAGCTGAACCCAGGGAGGAGAGGAATCTCTTCCATCCTGTATGGTTCCTCTTTAATTTTTAAGCACTCGTGTAATACTGTTTTGTCTGCTTGTTTATATTTTATATAAACAGTGTGCAAGGAATTAGAGGTTCCAGAGCTGCCTTGGCGATTTCCTGATAGCTTCATAACATTTTAATGTAATACTGTACCAGACTGATTATCCTCATAGTTGGTGTTCACCCAGAGTTTATTGCCTTAAATATATGAGAAAAATATCCTCAGTCGCTCTTAAATTACGAAAAAAAACCCTTAAAACCTCTTGACGTATTCTTTCATCTCTGCCAATGCTTGACATTTAATCATAGTTTAGACCTTTAACACATCATCTTGTAGTGTTTTAAGAAAAAGATAAAGATTTGCTTGTTGTAGACACTTTGGATTTAGTTGGAAATGAGCTAAATAATTTTTAAAAATGATAGAAACACTTAGGCATTAAAGTCATCGGTCATCATTATGGCCATCCAAATATAATGCTTGGATGACTGATGGATTATAAAAAATCTTTAACTATTGGACTAGGTTGCTCACAAAGCTTATGGGATCACCTAGGAAAAGAGTCTGCTGATATAGCATGTATATCTAGATATCATTATAAGTGACCAGGAAAATCATTCATGTTTCTCTGCAATGTTTTACAGGGCTGAGGTTTCCTTTAAGAAAATTGTCAGAATTAATACCCCTTACATGGTTTTAGATGCTCTTGTGTAGTTAATGAGGGAAAATCCCCATCCGCCAGAGTCCGGTGCTGACTTCAATGTGTGCAGAGGGCAGCATCGACTGTTCCAGTTGGTTTTGTACAAACTCCTTCACCTGCTTGAGTATAATCAGCTCTTTTTTATTGGTAAAACAGTGGTAAGCAGTGTTTTTATTATAGATACATATATATATGTATATATATGTATACAGAGACTATATATATATGTATATTTATTGCAGGAGAGGATTTTCAATTTAAAACTGTGATGATAGAAACGCACTGGTGAGATCTAAGTCTTCATCTCTTTAGCATGATGAGGACTCAGAGAAGGCTGTGGTGGCTCCTGACCAGTGTTAGTGGTTACCCAGGCAGTGCTGTCCCTCCACACCAAGTGCCCTCATGCTTGTAAGCGTAGCCTGAGCTGTGTCTTCTCTTCCCAGGCAGAGCTTGTCGACGTGCAGTACGGCACTGCTGAAGACTTGGTCCGGATTCAAGCCATTACTGATGTGACCAAAAAAATAGCACTTTTGAAGCTGGGACAATCACCGTTGCTTTATAAGGTTAGTTATGTGCTTGCTGCGCTTCAACTGATGCATTTATTTGGTGTTGAGTTTCTAAGTGTCAAGGCAATGCCTTTCCCATCCTATCATGGTCAGTCAGGATGCATTGCTGTTTAGACTCCTAATGCTGACTAGTTGTACCTGTGGTGACTATAATGTCTTGCTGCTGTTGATTTTACTGCATGTGTTACAGTGGTCCAGTACTGTCTCTTCCCTGGATGCACTACAAACCTTTTGGCAAATAAAGAAATCCCTATAAAATACAAACAGAAATAAAAAAAAAAAAAAAAAAGAGTTTAGGAATAGTTGGATCCTTTTCTGTTAAAAATGTACATATATTGCTGCATTAAAATCTTTTATTCTGACATCAATTTATCTAGTTGGAGGCTTTCCAACCTACAGTTTCTAGTTTTTGGCCTTGCTACAGATGTGCTGCTGCAAGCACGTACTGAGATTGTAGCCAACCAGTGGAATGTGCTTTGGGAGGAATAGCTATATTGTTTAAGCAGTTGTTTAATAAATGACATTTTAACCTGATTTAATTGCTATATAACATAGTCTTGTTCTGTGGTGAAGCTGTCGTTGCCTCCTTGGTTCTTTCTGTCACTCAGCCCAGCTCTGAAGGAGGAAAGGGACTGTGAGCTGGAAGAAAACATGACCTTTTGGGGGGTTTGCTGCTGCAATAGCGTAAGCACACGAGAGCTATATGTATATAAATACCCTGCCAGTAGTGGTTAGTCACTGTAGGTCAGGATTTTGTGGTCTCCTGCCAGTTCAGAATGAGCACACTGTTTTTCTCCCATTTTCTCCTTCCATTTCCTTGGTTGCAGGTGTATGGAGAGGGGTGCACGTGTGTGTGTCTGCATGCTCACACCAGGGCTCCTTCTCCTCCACCTTCAGTGCTGTCAGAGAACGCAGGGATTGGGGTCCCCTGTTCTCTCATCCATTAGACATGACAGACTCAACATATAAAGCCCATTTAAGCTCCTAACGTCAGGCAACTGCCTTCTCTTGCAAGTACTTCATAAACAAAAATGTTATGTCTTCAGAAAGCAAAGTAGCCCTGTAAATAATTAAACAATTCATGCCCAATTCACAAAAGCAATTATAAAAGTCCAATACCTCCAGATTTTATAATTAACAGAATTTAGGGCTGCTCGCTTGGCCACAGAAAGCACAGTTTAGCCCACAGCACAGGTTCAGGAAATAACCACTTTATATATATATATATCTATATTTAAAAAATATATATATATGAGTGTGTGTGTGTGACTGTGCATGCATATATATATATATATATATATATATATATATATATTATTTAAAGAATAATAGTTGCCGCAGTAAAAAAATGCCCTTTCCAACTCAGTAACTTTAGCTATTTATCTAAATTATTTAGATGCAATCTCCTTATGGTCCTGAAAGGACAATTACTGTTGGAATTTGGCTGTTGCCCACCATCTCGGCCCATAAGACCGTACTTCTCATTTCACTGCTTTCTGACAAACATAATGAAAAAGCAGTGGGAGCTCATAAGATACTAATTTGATAAAGATACAAAATTCACTGTAATACCAGTATGTACAGTGTTTGTAAGATTGAATTTTAACCAACTTAACCTGCATTTTTGAGATTTTAATCAACCTAATCTCCAAATGGAGATTTTAGGAGCTTTTATTTTGTATTGACTCTAGCCTGGTCCCAATAATAGATGTTTACTGATGGTGGAAGTGTATCAGCTGCACTCCCGGTGCTGCTTACCTGCTTTAATTTTATTTAGAAAGAATCCCCTTTGCCTGGTTAGGGAATGCTACACAAAGTGAACCAAAGGGAGGTAAGTGGGTTGGTCAGGAGGCTGACTTCAAGACAGCAAATTCCTAATCTGGACTAAGATGGTCGTGCACCCACACGTGTTTGGCTTCACTTTCAAGAATGCTCATTAAAGTCTATAGGGGAAAAACAAAAACAAAACTCCCACAGCCCCCATCCAAAAAAAAAAAAGCAACCTCTAAGCCTATTTACTTGTGCTCTGCTTATCCTAAAGATAGGAAATTTGGCCTTCACTTCACTTATTTCTTGTTTCTGAGGTCATAAACTCTCCTTTTTGGAGTATAAACTACGTAGAGTGTCTCTGGCTGGAAAATAATTGTAATTTTTAAAAGTATCAGAAAATATGTTACCAAGTGCTAAGTTACCAGAAATACATTGCTTTTAAGAAATATTTGTAAGTGAAAGCATAAGGATTTGTCAGTGAAAGATGAAGATAGCTTTGTGCAGGTTGTCCTGATGGTTTAAATGGGCACAGTATCTCACTGCTGAATCTACTTTGTTGTGGCTGAGTTTGCATAACATTGAAACAGAAAACTAGTTTCTAACAGAGCCGTCACTGTACTCTTCTCTTGCCCCAAATCTCTGCACTTACTTTGTGTTTTCAACATGTTAATGTTCTTTAATTTCTCATTAATTTACTTTATATGCCCCACTCTGGATTAGACTCTTACGTTTTATAAGTCACATACCAAGATACATAAAGAAGTTTCTTCTTCACACTATGACTACAGTGTTTCTTACCATGTCTTTATTTTTCATTTTCCTTCGCATGTGTGTGCTTTTCACTTCTCTCCTTTTTTACTGTCTTTTGGTCTGTTTTCATGTATTCTTTGTTTTTCCCCTTTTATGTTTTTATTTTCTTGGTGTTTATAGCAGTGGGCAGATTAGCTGGAGTTTGGGCAGAGTCGCACAAATGTGTCCTGATCTCTTAAGCTGGACCCTTTCAAAGAAAAAATAGGTTAGTACAGCTATATCATCAATTATACGTATAAAAAGGAAGAAAATGGACTCTACCTTTATAGCAGGGCAACGTACCCAAAGAGAGCATGGACTCTGAAAGAAACAGGTCGAGCTTGCACTTTTGTGATAAGAAGGATATATAAGGGATATATATTGAAAGATCTATTAATAACAGATTAGAGGGGAGGTTTAGCAAGTGCTTTTATCTTTGATACAACACTGATAAAATCAGTAAGGGAATAAAATTCCACAGTCTGTTTTATAATGAATATTAAAAGAGGGAGAAAATGACAGCAATGCTTGAAGGGGTGAAGACAGGTGTAGTACAGTAAAGGAAGAGTAATTTTCAAATGCAATGGGAAGTTCTAGGTATTTACAACTCGGGCACTCGCCCTGAGGATTTTCGGTGCAGGCTGAGGCGGCTGGTTGAGCAGTGAAGGGTGGAAGGGGGAGTCCTGGCGTGCGTCACCTCGGTGCAGCCAGGACGCTGCGATCCCTTGCTAAGGGGCAGCAACGAGTAACTGAGGAAAGGCAAATCCTTTAGACACTGTGGCTGCCTCAAAAGGTTGGAGACGCTTAAAGAACCAGATTGCTCGTTAATAAAGACCGAAGTGGATTAAGGAGGGAGGAAATAAAAAAAAACTTTTGTACAAAGAAGGTTGAAACTGGGCAAATTTATCATATAAATGGTGCACAGCTTCTGGAGCTAATTTCTAGAGACAAGGTAGAATACGTATTTCTTCATGCCTTCAGATTGAACTGACTGCCTTCTGGTAGTCTGGCTAGAAGGGAGATTTCCTTCCATCAAACAGACGCTGCGCTTTGACCTCCTACCCCTGCCTGGGATCTCTGGGCTTCAGGTGCCAGTTCCGTGCAGGAGGTCAAAGCAGACCGATCCATCCACTAAGTTGGTTCCATCCAGGTGGGGAAAGATGGCAACATTTATTAGTAGTGATGAAGCATCTTACTCTTGTGATGTGAAATACCTCCTTGGGAAGGAGCAGCTTGAGGTGTCCGATTCGTTTATAGACAGAAACATCATCTTCCCGTAGTATAAAAATGTGTGGTGACAGACCGGGTGAAACACCTCACCCGCGTGCAGCTGCACTGCCCTCCAGCTCCTCCGAGCTCGTGACTGTGAGCCTGTAAAAAGAAGCAAGCGGAATTTTTAATAGAGTATTGCTCAGTAATTTCAATATCCAAAAAGATATTCCAGCCTCCAGAAATACCACCAGCAGTTTCATATTTTGAAGAATGTTGTGATCTTGATTTAATCTTTTGGGTTCAAGATTGGGTTCTGTCCTAAATTAACATTTAATAGAGTAGCAAGAGCCCTGAAGGCCAAACGACTTCTTCTTTAAAATGTTCAAATATTAACATTTTTTTTTACATTTGTTAAATGAAGATGTTGTTTTAATGTGTAAATATCTATATTTGTTTTAATAATTCAGTGCTTTCATAAATATTCATAAAAATGCTCTTTCATAAAGTTTAGAAAACGGGGATGCTTGTATGTTTATGCAGAGGTTATGGGCAGCCACTTATGAATGAGAATTTCCTAAATATCAAATCCTAAAGAGTCTTAAAATACAAGCAATTTGCAAAAGGCTTCTATTTAATAACTGTGTTGGTTTTAAATATATTTACTTTAGAAAAAGTCATTATACTTTCTAGAGTCTACGTTGTTTATTTCTGTTTTTTTTTTTTTACTATTTTTTTCCTTTGTTTGTTCCCTCTGGCACTTTTTATGACTAGCTCATAACTGTAAAGATTACATTCTAAATCTCTGTTTAACTAGGACTGACTTTTTCTCTCTTCCCCTTCTCTATATATACACACACGCTTATGAATGTATAAATTATGTTGAATGTAAAGTATTTTAGGAATTGCTAATACCTCATATACATTTTTATTGCTATGGACACTATATTTTGTGTAATGCAATGGATTTTTTTTCAAAGGTGCATAAAATTTTTACATACCCAATTCCCATGTGAATTCTATGGGACTTAAAATTATATTATATTCCCTCCCATGCCCTTTTTGAAAATTTGAGCCCTATGTATAGGTAGTGTGGATAGAAGAGCTAGAAGCATAAAAAACTAGACTGGGAGATCTGAATCTTTGTTGTCCCATCCCCAGGAGGCTGATACTGATTTAAAGCAAGCGTGTCAATTCATGGTATATTTATTCCAACATCCCGTAATGGATGGATGGGATACTGTGACCTACAGCACCTAAAAGTGAAGCAACGCCAGCACACTTATAAATCCAGTCTGTACCTGTCCAGAAGAATACGAAATAGTTGACAAAATTTTGCTATTTGATCCTTTTAGTCAACTGCACTGCAGGAAATAGCCATACAGTAAGAATTCCTTCTCTCTGTGGTTTAATTAGGGGAGAATACTTCCTTCTTGGAAACATGCTCAGGTGATTAACATTTTGGCTGCATCAGTAAAGGTGGTTTTGGTTATTATTCATTTCTAATTTGATTACAAAAATCCTGTATTTGTTTGAATGGAAGGAGAAATGAGCTGTTAGAAGAGAAAATGAGGAGACATGTAACTTAATGAGCAAAAGTGGATATTGATTATTCTGCCTTTCCGCGCTGTGTTTTTCAGCGCTGTTCTACATACATGCTTGTAGTTCCAGCTCAAGTCTCCAATATCTGCTGCTTTTGGGTTGATACGAGGATTTCTGAATTCCTTCTGTAAAATCAAACCCTAAACTTCTAGCTATTCAACTGAGTTCCGTGGTCCTGGTAGAGCTTCAGTAAAGTTTAATGCTTAATTTTCACTTAGGAAAGTGATTCTAAATATTTGTATGCTCAATTGGATGTTTAACTGCACATTAACTGAAGGCATCCTCTGAAAATGAGTCCAACTCGCATTGGGAACCAGTATTTCCAGAGGGAAGGGGCTGTTTTACAGCACACCTCCTCCTATTAGTCTAATAGACTTAAATTGAGCGAGACTCTAAGTGGCCTCCATTCAACGCCAGAGGTTGGCTGACCCGTTAATATTTGATATGGGCTCCTCTGAAACTCGTGTTGAATTTTAGAGGTGTGAAACCCAAGCGTAATTTTCTATTTTATCAAGCCCTTAAAAGTGAGTAGTAAATGCAATCATCCAATTTACTGTCTGATGCTACGTCCTGAGAAATGGAGCAAAGTCAAGCGAAATGGCTTCGCTGCGAGGCAATTGCAAGTCAAGTGGAGTAAAGGAAACCATGGCTTCAAATTGGACCTCGCAGCCTTAAATTCATGCAGCTGTTGAGCTACTGAAGGGCAATAGCAAAGACTGATTTTATTTCCATGAGAAAATCCAAGCCTTTTAGCTGTGGTCTCTCTGCCGGTGCATTGACCATGCTTCTACCATGGCCTTGGCACTTTTACAACATTTTGTATAAAGAAATACAAGCTACTCCTCTCTCTGAGCTGTTTATTGTGCAAGTGGTGCTTCCCATGTCTTGAGCTTGGATTTCATGGAAGAGCCACTGCCTGACAAATGGTCTTGGTCCTGGCTCCATCTCATGCTTCCAGACCATGCTGTGATTGCAACAACAGCCGAGGAAGTGGAAAAGTAAGAGTGAGGAATGAATGATTCTGGAAGAGCAGATCCGTGTGCAGGTTGATTCTCTGGCATTTTCAGTTACAGAAATGTACAGAGTAGTTCAAACTCTATCATTATTCTTCAGAATTCCCCAAATAACACCACAAAGTATAACTATAGACCAGTACTGAACATGTGGATATTTTAATTTTTCTGGATTAGTGACCAGAGGACAAGGTATTCTGTCTTCTGACAACTAGCTTCATTCTGGTGTGTTTGAATTTTATAATGTGTTCTGCAGTCATTACTGTTTTTTTATTTTATTAAAAATAAGCTGTGACTGTGCTCTGGCATTTTTATGCTTTAAGTTTTTGGGGCTTTTTTTTTTTTTTTCTGGTTTCATTGTAGTTATTTCTTAATCGTTTTCTCAGTTTATCCGCCTCAAAGTCATTATAGCTGGACAAAGTTTTTGTGTAAGACTTTCACAGCAGTTAGAAAAAATGAATAGTTCTGTTCCTAGAATTAACATTTTTGTTGATAAATCATGATGTCAAAAATTGCTTCTACTTAACTAGAATGATGTCCAGGCCTAATGGCTCATTTTGTTTTTGTTTTTTGTTTTTGTCACCTGCCTTTTAAAATGTATATAATTTAGAATAATTAAGAGAAAAAAAAAATGTTTTGTCAACCAAGTAAGTTCTCTGAATAGAAATAACCTTGAAGTTGGTCCTGCAGTTTGATCAATATAGCCAGGTCCCAAACTTTGATTTATGTTTATGTTCTGAATGGCTTTAAGGTTTCATCTATGGAAACTGTTTCTCAAATTCAGCACTTGAGCTTTGTATAGGAAAATCTGGATTTTGCCTTTCTCCACTTGTAGCTAGCACTGCTCTCAGAACTTGGAGTAGAAACATGGTCCTGCTGAATGCTGATACCCAGGGTCTTCATTGACCTCAGCGGAGCCGGATTTTATACTTTTTATACATTCCATAGCCTATGAAAGTGGGTTTTTTATTATTATTTCTGTAGGTTATTTGATGTACTCTCTTCAGATCTTCTGAATCTGAATTTTGTGGAACAGAGCTGGTAAAATATATAACCCTTTGTCCTTTTTGGGGACAAAAAAAAGAAGGATTATCCTCTTTTGGGGACTTTTTGCACTATATGCTTTGCTTTTCTCTTTCTTCCCATTGTGTAATGCTGAAAGAGTGCTATAACACCAAAGTTAGAATTTTATTCTTAGCCTTTCGGGCCTGTATGTGTTTCCAGTGACATTTATACATCAACGTGAATGTGAAAAGGGCTGAGTGTGTCATTATGACTGGAATTGGCACGCTTTTTGCAACTACAGCAATAACCTCTTGGAATGTTTCATTTAGTTTGATTGTCAAAACATTAAACTAACTTTCTGTGCAGAAGGTGATTCTTCTACAATTAACATATTCAGCAACATAAAAAGACTGTGTTTGAGTAACTGAGGCATTTTAATTTCATCTTTAGGACTGAATGAATAATTCACAGCAAGTATCTTAGCAAAGTTAAGTTTAACTTTTCTGTTAACTCTAGAGCTTGCTGCAAATTGAATCACATAAATTGTAAATGTATGTATTTCTGCACTATATTTTGATGTTTCTAAACATCAAAATCTTTTTTTTTTTTTTTTTTTTAAGTCTTGAATTGATTCTGAGAAATTTTCTGTTAGCAATTATTTTTCTACCTTTGAAATTTGGGTTGTAATCATTAATGTTCATTGATAAAACAACAAAAGAAGTTGTTGATGTTTTTGATGCAGAGTCAACTGAGGATGTTACATACAATGAGTTTCCTGAGCTGCTTGAAAATCTGCAGAAGAGAAATCAAAGTTGTATGAGCGCAGTCAACATTAAGCTAAAATAGGTGAAGATTATTTCCTAAGTCAGCTTAGGATGCCATGCAATAATTAATATGTTTTTGTTAGCAGTTCCAAATTTCTCACCATGTTCATACCTTGTTTCTCTTTTTCCTTAAATCAGGTGGTTCATCATATTAAAAAAAAAGTCCATAAAACATTGCTTATGATGGACTCGTAATTGTAAATAATCACAGTATGTGCAGCGGCTGCGATTTGTCAGCGCAGCACACAGTTATGTCCGGATACAGGTGATATTTTAGACAGAGCACAGAGTATTTGCATTTGGTGAAGGTTACGGGAGTGCCGCACTGACAGGTGAACCTGTTATTTATGGCTTCCCCGGGCAGGTTATTACGCAGCCATCATGAGAGCTCTTGCCACGTCGCCACCAAAGTGACCTTGGGGTGCCCTAGAGAGCCCACCCTTCCAATAAGGAAGGGGCATATTTTTCATTTCTAAGTCAATCTTGGTTTTCCCTAGAGTGAGACCTGATTATATTACTTTTTATAGCGGTATTCAGTTATATGTGATGGTTTTCTGATATAAACTGTCCATCAGGGAGCTGACCTGGTAACTCATTTCACTGTGGCCTCCTGCGCTGATCTCGGAGGAGAAAAGATAACGTTTAATCCACTTAACCACCTGACCTTGTCCTGTTCCTGCTTATCGTATTACACACTACATGAGGTACCAGGTAAATCCACAGCTGTTCGTTCAGGTAGTGCTTGGATTCCAGTTATAAGGAATCTTTATGACAGATTAGAGTAGCCTAGCGCATCTGACTGCTGCAGACACTGCTCTCAATAAGCAGGTGTGTTAATTGACAGATTCACTCTAAGCAGTTCAGGTGATGATATAGATGTGTGACGGACTGGATCTGCTGTTACAACTTGAGATAAATTTTGAGTTTTAAACACACTTTATTGACTCTTGCTCTGTGAGCCAGTGTTGGTGTCTCTGCTGTAATATGCCATATGTGAGGCTTAAAAAATGAGATACAGGAAGACATTTAGATTAAATTAGGAGAATTAAAAGCTAGCTTCTTTTTTTTTTTTTTTTTTTTTTTTTTTTCCTTTTTTTCTGTGTTGGAACTATATGAAGCGACAATCGCATTTAAAATCACTTTCCTTATTACAAAACAAAAGTGATGCAACGACGCGCCATAGGGCATACAAGCCTCCCTCTCTGTAGGAGGAGACCAGAGTAAATGAAATTGGAAGGTACTGTCTGTGTGCCAAACGTTGGTCTTCTCCCGGTAAGAGTCTATTCTTTGTCTTTTGGCCCCTAGATGAAGAGATAATATAATAAGAATTAGTGATTCAAGAGCCTGTGGTCCTTGCACAATGACTTACTAGTAGGCGATGGTGTGATCCTTGCTTGCCTTCTGATATTTTCAGTTATTTTGCCTCCCGTCACCAAGGTGATATGATTATCTCTGAAGGTATTTCTAAATACTAGAATAAAAGACTTTTTTCTCATTGTGAAGTACAAAGCGCATTCTCTGCTCTCTATTTTCTAGCACATTTATCACTGCTCTCTAAATGATCTCAAAGAGACATAATAAAAAATGGTATGTGTCTTCTATTTAAAAAAGAAGCAACATTTTAGTATCTTCTGGTGTTGACCTGAGTCTTTGGAACAACACCATTTTAACATTTCAGGCAATTTGGCTTCAAACAGTACACCTTCGTTCCAGAAATCTGTTAATAATTATATTTAGACAAAGCTATATATCATGCATCTTATAATCCATATACTTTAATTTCTGAGCTCAGACCAGCTGGGACTTTTATGCTGATGGATAATACATGATGTTTATTGCTTTATGAAATTTAGAGGAGAAAGGATGATCTGAAGTGATAATGTCAGTAATACAAGCATGAGAATATATGACTCTGAATTTTATTGCAATCTAAAGAGAATTCTTGTACATATTAGTAAATTTATGCATTATAAATGAAGCTGAACAACACAGGCTGCATATAGATTTAGAAAGCATATGGTTATGGAAATTAATCACGGAATAAGTAATCAATATACCATAATTATAGAAACATTAAAGAATATAAATACATGGAGCAAATGTCACATACAAAACTTTTTTAAAGTAAAAAGACATAGTTCAGAAATCTTATGCTCTCTGAATTCTTCCAGTATCCGTGCCAGCTACTACTTCCGAAGGCAAAAAGAACAGCAGTTAACCTTCTTATTAGAGAAGAATTCATATATTCCTGCAGGTACCCACTTATTAACCTTATCCTGGCATCAGTAGAGTTCAGCACCTTCTTCCACAGTCAACCAGGAAACATTGGGAAGCTTAATGTCTTCTTTCTGCATCTCTCTAATGTGGGTGCATGTGAGAGATTTTTGGAGAGAACTTTCTCCCGAAACAACAGACTTTTCTCTCATTTACACCAAAGGAAGGCAGACTTTTTCTTGTGCTTGATTTTCATCAGAAACAATGTGGTTTTGTTCCTTCACGTCTTCAATTTTCCTAAATGACAAACCCTCAGACTTGGAGCTCCCAGTCAGTGGTCTCAGCATGACGAATCTTCCTGCGAGTACACGCAGCGCGGAACCTGCAGAGATTCGCTTTGTCCCCGTCCTCACTAAATCAATTAACTTTCTATCTTTGACTATTGTTTCTTCTTCAATTATTTGGGTTGAACTGAAACATCTTGACTTCGAGCTTATTGTTTCACTTCTTTGAATACATTTGTGGGTGGCATCAAAATCAAATCTACCTGTTTAGCAATAAAATGTAGTTGTTTCTATGGTCATAGGATTGAAAACAAAACCTGCAAGAACACACAGTCATATGTTGTAATTCATTTCAGGTTTCACAAGCAATTGAAATATTTCAAAGGAATATACAAAATTGAAAATCTCTTTTCTTTTTTTAATCTAGGAAATACTAAATTGATGCTGTAAGCAACAGAAATAAAACTAACTCTAGCTACCTCATTGTTCTTGTTGAAGGGGCAGTCGAGGAAATAGGTCGATCCAAGAAGACTGATGATTAGTTAACTGCCCCTTGTGGAAAATCACAGAAATAAATAAATGAAGTAAAAGAAATAAATAAAGGAGATTGCTTTAGTTGTCTTAACAAAACTTTTGAGCTGTTCAGGGCTTTTAGTTGGTGCATAGACACTTGTTGGAAAGATGGAAATTAATTTTGTTTCTCTGTTGATTGTAGGGTTGACTTTTGTCTAGTCTTATAATTGGCTATTCTTTTATGTACTGAGTCTGTTTGAAGATTAATCTTTAGCATTTACTATCCAAATGAGTCATAACTTGTATATGTACTTTAAGCATTTTTCCCCGCTCCTAAGATAATACCATTCTTTACACTTAAAACTGTTTGCAAACCTCATTTTTCTAGTTCATCTCTAAGTGTATGTCTACTACAATTTATAAAGTTATAAGGTTGTTAAGCTGCTGCAATGAAACACAGACCCAGTGATTTCTATAACTTTCAGTATCCTAAATAAAATGGATGTAGTTACATTTTCCATTAAGAAGTGATACAAAGGTAAGATTGATATTTAACCTTGAATTGGTTTTCTTTTCACCTTTTTGACCAGTTGCAAGCAACGGTAAGTGCAAAGATTAGTCATCATTGCCAACATGTCATCAGAGAAAGGGAATTAATGGATACGAACAGAAATTTCTATTTATGCTGTTTCACTGCCTCATTTGTAAAGATACTGCATGAGAAAACGCTTGTCTGAACTTGTATTATTCGCTGCTTTCTATAGATCCCTATGCTGTGCTAAACACCAGGGGATATGAATATCTTCCTCATTTTTATGTCAGACCGTTCATTAGTTGGCCTTGCAGCATTATACTGTGTGGTGCTTATGTTTTTATTCTTTACTTTTTGGAGGGCAAGGTTGTCAAAGCTTTAAAGGCTTTTACTGGATGCTCTATCTCAAGGGAAAACAATGGTGTAACAGGAATTGACTGATCATGGGTTTCATTGTATTTCGTTTCCATTTATCTTCTGACTCCAGGATTTGGTGTTTATGTCATTTAGAAGGCAGTTCAGGAAAGTTTAGGAGCCATAAGCGGTGCTAAATCTTTTCAATAGGCCCATTAGAGAAAACTGTATTTGCTTTTAACATACAAGGTTTTGAAAAATATTTTCATTCAATCTCTCCTTACCTTCCTCAAGAAATTGTCAAAGAAAATGGCCCAGTGAATCTCATATGTGAAATTACTGTGGCTGCTGCCCATGACCCAGCTGGCCTGGCTGAGGAGGGAAGGGATAGGGAGCAATCTTGCTGCTAGTGTATCCTAACCACCCTTTGTGTGACCTTCATTTGCTAATCACTGCATAAGCCATCTTTATGACAATAAATCTTGACATATTTGTCATGCTTTTTCATGTTTTATGGTTTTTTTCGGTCCTATTTTGATGTCAAGGCAAGGGCATAATTTTGAACTGGTGTTTCAGTCTATTTGTATACTAGTTGTAGCAGAGTTAGTGGGAGGCTCTTATTGTTTTGGGATTGATTCCTTCTCCCCATCCCACCTGATGGGGAATAAATGACAAGAGTGCTTTGTGCCTGCTTGTCATCATGCACATCATCCTTGGACTTCATGATGACTCTCTGCTATTTCATTTTACTGAAATGAGCTATTGAGTAGGTTCAGGGGGGGAGCTCTGATTTACTCATGTGCTGCATAGAAAGTAATGAAAAAAAATAAGGACAAAGCAAGTAAAATCCTTCTAAATGTTGACTTTTTTCAGCTGTTGAACCTTTTGTGTAGGTTACCTGCACTTGTGCTTTACCTAAGTTATACAGAATTGGTACTTGTCTTTGTTGCATATTCCACTACAAAAACTAATGTTAAATTGCAAAGATAACACTAATGGTATATTCTGTATAGCTTAGTCAGTGACAAAGATCTTGTGGAATAATTTCCAGAAAAAACAAATGTTGACTAGATAGATCTTGAATTTGGGGATTTCTAGGCAAGCTTGGGAGTGGAGATTAATGCTGATGATTTATAAAGAACTTTCAAAGCCAAAATATTTAATAACTTCTTTAATATTTATGGTTTTCAAAATAATTTTATACATTGGGCCGCATTCCCTATAATCATTTCTTTATGTATTTCCTGGTTTGTGACTGCTTTTCTAATAAGGAAGATAAATAAGTTCATTTCCAGTATGGATTTATTTAAAGGCAGACTAAGCAAGTAGTTAAACATTGATCTTTTCTATAAATGAAAATAAAATATTCATCAACCAATTAATATTATACAATTTTCCCAGTTGATATGTAGATGTGCCTGAGGCTTATGTATAGCATATTCTGCATCATTATATGTTGTAGAAACAAAATTAAACCACATGTAAATTTGAAAATAAATAACGGTTGTTTTATACAACATCTAAGGAGACTGCTACACAATATCCATGGCATTATTTTAAAAGCACGAAACCCTGATACAGCAGAAGCCCCAGAAAATAGTGAGCAGAGAATCTGCTTTGTGTTTCCTAAGAAATAATGTAGCTTTTCATAGACTCTCTCAGGACACTAATTGCAAGAATAATAAAATAAGTGAAGGGGAAGATTTTTGCACAGGTCGAACAGTCTGTTGTATTTTAACAATGTACCAGACATCCTACTATGCAATTACCCAAGGCAGCAAATGTGCCTTAATTAAAAGCCCACGACCAATTGTTATGTGGGTTAGAGAACATCTGCTAATTTCTTGATAGATACCCTAACATCTGCACTCATGAAGCCAGTAAAATCCAAATCCTACTTTAATCTGGAGCTGGTGTATCAGGAAGGACTTGGGCTGTTTGCATTTCAACAATACTCGCTTTCAGTGTCAGTTCTGGAAAATATATAGTGAAGACATACCAAGAATATCCATCCCAGCTATGAGATGTATCCTCCCTAAGTTGAGAAAAGGTGGTCGTGAAAAGAAAGGTTGCAAGAGAAGGCTGAGAGGGGATCTAATTAGTGTCTATAAGTACATCAAGGGAGGCAGTGAGGAGGATGGGGCCGGCCTCTTTCCACTGGTGGTCACTGACAGAACCAGAGGAAATGGCCACAAACTGAAGCATCAAAAGTTCCACAGGAACTTAAGGAAG
>JAWLRI010000640.1:7574565-7611525 GCA_034781795.1 Crypturellus tataupa
CGTGTGCAGGGGGGTTGGACTAGATGACCTCTAGAGGTCCCTTCCAACCTTAGGCATTCTATGATTCTATAATTCTAAGTTTGCATTGTGAGATGCACTTTGTGGGGAATTTAGATAAGTAGATATTTCCATTTTAGTTTATATACTGCTAATTAGGAAAGTGGCACTTTTAGAAACACCATTAGGATTTTTCCAAATTATTCTCTGCTATTTTTGTACTGCATTGACGGGCTGGGACCATTTAATGTTCAGAGACTACTTTGGAGAATTATTTGTGGGAAACCATACACAAGTGTTTGTGAAATTAATGCCTATGTTGCGGGCATGGTAGAAAAAAACCCAAGGTAGGAATAACCCCAAGAATCCCTGGAAGTAGTTTTAATAAACTGAGGTTTTAACAAACCGGTTGGGATATCTGGCATTAATTATGCATATTTTCAGCATGTCTGTCACCTCTGATAGCAGATCTAGTGTTAGACTTGGAGGACTCTTGGCTGGAGGTTGAGGCAAGTTGTGGCCAAAGGCTCAGCGTGTTTGCCGAGTGGGATGCCCACTAGTCTGCCTCTTCCCCAAAGAAATTCCGTGCTTTTAGTGGCTTCTGTGAGTTCTGAAACTGAGACTTTATGTAAGGAGAAGTGCCATTTCCTTGGAATATTTATAAATGTGGTGTGCTGACCTTGCAGCATCTTTCTTGTAGCAGCAATCAAAAGACAAGTTTAAGGATGAAGGGAAGTTGTGCCCAGTTGCTTCATGCCTACGACTGTGCAGTCCCTTTGGATTTTGGATTGTAAGTCACATAAAACACATAATATTCAATTCAGGTCTATTCAGTTCATTCCTGATGATTTACCAAGACTTAATTATATTCTTTAGTAATTGCCTTTTGTATAATGGATGTTCAGCTTTAGTCTCTCACTAAGCCTGAACACAGTCTGAAATAATCATAGACACTTAAGGAGAACATTTCCCATGTGAACAAGGAAACGCTCTTAGCTTTCTGGAGGTCCCACAGCTGGACATTCATCCTGAATGTTTGTTTAGGGGGCATTTAATGATACTCACACAGTGCTCTACTATATGCTTATTTAAAAGTAGCATTTCTTGAAGATTTGGGAATACATGACAATATGAAAGCTTATGTGTTATATACTCATCAAATAATGAAGCATTTTTTTTTCTGGACCGTAAGCAATTCAATTATTTTGTTTCTGAAATAAATTAAGTAAAGCTTATTGAATCCAATCAACCCCTGTTTCTAGGGAATTGTAGTTCAATTTCATTTTTAATTAGATTGAACACTGTGATTTTCTTAGCAATAGTAAGCAAGTTCTGGCAGTAAAATATGCACCCAATTTGTATTAAAAGTTCCTAAAATCCAGTGTGGGGACCTGGCAGTATATTTACCTTTGAATTTTACCATCCAAGTGAAAACTTTATTATTGCAAAGACTTCAATTTTCAAAAACTGAAGTTGTACAAATAACTTTTTAAAAACTGCATTGGTAACAGTTTTGCCTGTGCAAGATTACAGGCAAACTGCTGTCCGATGGAGAGACTGGGGAAGCGTGGGGTAAATTTTTTTTCCAAGTTCAAATCCTGTAGCTGTCCAGAGGCTGATGCTTAGATTTCCGCTTGTATCAGGAGCCTCTAGGCTCATTTGTGGTAGCCCTAGTTTATTCCTCCATCTCCTTCACTAACTTAATGCAGCACCTTGAGGAAGGCTCAGTGAACACCGGAACATCTCGGGATCGTGTTTCACTGCAAAATTGTTTTAAACTCTGCCCTTAGAAATCTGTGATGCCAAAGGTAGTAGCATGATTAAACTTTGTAAGTGTGGCATTCAAAAATTAAGCTAGAGCCAAAATGGTCCTTTGCCACCTACTTGTTACAAATATGTAAATTGGAGGATTTATATAAAAAGATAGTTATATCTTTTTCAAAAAAACCTTTAATATCGATTGTGATACAACTACAGTCCCCAAATACACTGTGTTATAGTAGGTGATTAAGATGATGGTAGCATCTAATGAAATCTGCACTAGATATAGACTCTATTTTTACCTCAAGGAATAGAAATATATGATGTCACGAGGGTCTTCTGACAGTTTAAATGGCACTTTCCTCCTGCTTGGTAATTTTAAGTATTTACAATTAGCAAGATGGAATGGGTGTTTCACGCAAAGCTTCATGATTTTGATTGGAAGTTTAGTAGAAAAGAATAATTAATAACTTATAGCCTGTCCAGGTAGTAAAGCTATGTCATAGATTACTGAATCATGTCTTTTGCGTGTTGAGCTATGATTTGAAAAACTCACCAGTTAGACTGACTATTTACTATTATTTCTCTAACTAGCATTAGTCATTGCACTGCAGTATTTTATATTGTCTCTAGTGAGTTAAAAACAAAAACACAGATATTTTGCGCTGAGACTTGGTACAGCTTTTAAGATGTTGACTTTATTTAAGATGAAAATGGAAACAACAGTAATTGTTTATTGTGGGTATAGTTGACAAAGTTGTGATGTCAATGTCCAAAAATTAAAAAGCAGCAATTATAGCTGAAACTTGAAAGCTGATTTATAATTTTGCATGTAGAATGCAACTTTTCACTAGAGATTGTAGCCATGGCAGCAGTGGTTGCTCTACTTGGTGAATTAGAGCTGTGTAGTTATTTTCGCTCTGCAAAACTGAAAAAATTAAGTGTTTTTTGTTAAATGAAACAGTTTAAAAACCCTTCTTGAATAAATGACTGCATATGTCTTTCTTACATGCTATACTATGAAATAAAATCAGAAATGAAGAACAAGATATGGATGGAAGAGAAAAGGTTATTGTTATTGTGATCCTGGCTGTTATGTCACTCAGCTATGATGTTTTTTCTTCCTTTTACAGTTTTCCCACCCCTTTTGTTGTATTTCCAAGTTCTTGGCTGAATATCTGTATAGGAATATAAAAATGGGAGCAGTGTATTGCAATAATAAACCTTTCAGCTTGGAAATTTTTATCCTTGCCTGTCATATAAGGACTCTCATCCATGTTTAGCCTTTTAAAAAGCATGAGCTGCTCAATTAGGAGTGTTCCTCCAAACACCTGCACCCCTGTGTACGAAACACCTGGATTCATCTGAATAGAGTCTCAAAGAGACTGTTTTTTTAATCCCTTTAGGGATTGCTCATATAATAAAACTCATAAAATTTATGTGGGTGATTTTGTGGGGGGAAAAAAATGGTTCACGTGCATCTGTTTTTCCAAATTCATCTGTTCTGTGAAGAACTTGGCTAATTGCAATAGTAGATGTGCTTACATACAAAAATGGCAAATAACAGCCATAGTTATTCTTATACCTTTTATTTTCCATCATCTTAACTTTCAAGAAAAGCAGAACTAAACAGGAAATGTTTCGGAGGCTTAAACAGAATGCCATATATTCAGGTAATTTACATAATTTCAAAGCCAAAATAACTGTGCATAAATATTCCCTAAAACCGAGAGCTAACAAAGAAATTGAAAAGAAGATACCTAGTCAAGGGACTAAAAGAAGAAGAAAATTGAAATAAAAAGTGGAGGGATAGTCCCAAGGTCTCAAGTCCCTACAAAATCTGACTTGTGCAGTCCAGAAATAGGCTCTTACATTTCAACTTACTTTTAGCTATTCCTCAGAGCTCTTAGTAGCCATTTGGAAAGTCATCAGTAGAGTGTAGTGAATAGTAACATAATCTCTAAAAGGGAAAAATTGCTTCCATCTGAAGAATTAATGCACTTTAGTGTCGCTGCTGTAGTCTGCAGTCACTTGCAAGTGTGCAGGGAATTAAAGAGAAAGGTGATCTCATTTTATGGGAGCCTTTGCCACATTACAATTTGATTTCAGCTCATACAGAATAAAATCCCCTTAAAAAAAATTCTTATTATAAAATGGAGGAATCAGGTATTTCTCAATCAAAATGGTCCTATAGGCTGCTGTGTGCTTGGATGCTTTTGCCCTTAACTTGGGGCCTTTATCTGCTGCCCTGGATCGGTAGCGTTTTGGAAAGACTGATTGCTAGGACCAACTCAAGCTGAGATGTTCTACTAAGATAGAATAAAACCTGTGTGACAGGAGGAAGAACCCCAAAATTTGGTAGTTTAGATTGCCTTTTTTTAATGATCTAGGAATTCCTGTTTTCTCTCTTAAAAAAGCTGTGACCAGAGATCCTACGCAAGAGTGATGTAGGTTAAGCAAAGGTCTTTCATGTGCTACACGTGTTTATGCATGTCCTTGAAAAAGTCAAACTGGATCATGATAGAAGTTGAAGATGTAACAGTTACCGATTTTGGCTGCAATTTCACCAAGCCCTGTGTTTCCTCAACCTCCTTCATATCATTTATTTTTAAATAAGAATTAATTTTGTCATTAGCCTTTGAAAACAGCTTTTAAAATGAATTGGGAAACACAACCTTGAACTGACTTTAGTTTTTAATTTTATCTTTTCAAATGATAGCTGCTGTGTTTAGGTTACGATCATCTTGAGACCACACTGGTCTTGGTGCTGTTTGCACAGGGGAAACCCTGCGAGAAGGTGAAGCGCCGCTCGGGAGTGATTACAATGAGCAATGTGTATTTTTATGGTCTGTGCGAGTGGACGTGTGTCTGTTCCCGCAGCTCTCCCTGCTCGAAGGCGCCGGCTTCGGCGGCGCTCTGCTCTACGCCGACCCCTGCGATTCGCCCCGCACGGCAGCGCTGGCCGACGAGGCCTTCATGGTGTCGCTGAACAGCGGCGGGGATCCCTCGACGCCCGGCTACCCCAGCAGCGGTGAGCAAATAGCTTATTTCATTCATTACGTATAGCTTTTTTTGTTGTTTTAATCCTCATACACGCTCTGAGCCATTATTATTGCCTGCTTATTCTTACTGCATGGTAAAAACATGAATCCAATTGCATCCATTGGATCTACCCCCCGAGAAAAACATGTTTTTTCTTTCATTCTGCATCTTACACTTTCATGAGAACGGTAGTGGAAATTTCTACATACTAGCTCCTAGTGCAGTGTAACTAGAAATTTGTGTTTCACAAAATATGAGAACAATTTCCAGAACCTTCATGCAAATGTCGCTTGGATAGTATTTGCTCTTTTTTGCTTTGTTTCAGTTCACAGATTTGATTATTAGTTATGCATCTCTAAAAAATACATTTTTTACAAGTACAGGAAATAAATAATTGAATTATTGAATTATCTTGACTAAAAAGAATTAGGTACTTAAGAATAATTTTATTTTTGGAAAGCAGTGTTAATAAATTGGAACAGCAGTGTATTTGACTTGTACGCACCATTTAAATCTCCGTTCTGGCAGTTCAGTGAATGCGTGTTCTGCCTGTCTGCTCTCTGTTCAGCTTTACAACCTTTTTTACTATCTAACTATTTGGAAATGTAATACGCAGCACTCTGAGTTTGTGACAAGGCTTCATCAAGTATATTTGGTCCAGTTACTAGCTTAGACATCTAAAGCCTGACTTGAATTGGCACTAAATCAACTGAGGCAACGCTGAGATGCTTCATGACTAGAATGGCAGAAAATAGAAATATTTGCCTGGTTGTCAAAGAAGGGTGTTAGCTATTCACAGCATGAAATGCCTTGACAGCTCAGTGGGAAAGAAATTGCACATTTTCTCAGTGTCTCTGTGTACCTGACCCAGCGTTCTTAAAAATGCCCTCAGAGCTGCAGAAGTAAATGTAACATTTTCAAGCTCTATTCTTGCTCATTTCATGGAGCTATTTGAAGAATGATGCGCTGTTTATCAGTCTGACTGGCTCCATGATGTTTTATTTCCCTGACATGAGAAGAAGTTAATTAAAACAGATACGTGAACATGAAGAGGGCGTTTAAGTGTCTAAACCTTATATGTGGGTTTGCTCATGGTAAATGCTCCTGTGGGCTCTGTGCATTCCAACCTTGTTTGAGAAAAGCCTCGATACTACCAGCAACGGTGACAAGGTTTTGATGGGTTTTGCTGGAACCTCAGTACACCTTGTCTGCGCTTTCAAACCTCTGAGCAGCATTCATAGCAGGAACAGGCTTGTCATACTCTTGGAAGATCCCTAGAAACTCCTAGGAATTTAAATGATCCAAAGGGAACAAATGGATGACCTAATGAACAAAGTGTTCTAGTTGAGTAAGATGCAGAAGATGCACATTGCCATGCTCTTACCTACCATATCTTTTCCTTTTTTTTTTTTTTTTTTTTTTGGACTCGGCATACAAATTTGTTTGTGGCTTCAGCTTTTTTTTACTGCTTCAGACTTTTTTTTTCTGCTACAGGAAAATCTTCATGAAATGGTAATGTTTATGTATTTCTTCCCAAAGTTGACATCATTTTTTTTTTTCTTTTAAATGGGTTTTTGTAATAATTCAGCAAGATCTTTGTAGTTCTCTGGAGGTTTTACCTCAAATCATGTCTCATGGAGATAGAAATGCAATACATTTGTATATGAATTATTTCTGAAAAGACAGTAACAGCTTGAGGATGGATACTAGATTCCTTTATACTTTTGAGTGGATTTTTTTCTTTTCTATTTTTGCTCCCTATTTAAAATGAAAACAAGAAATCTGTTCAAAAACTGGTGGGAAAAGAGAAGTCAACACCTTTAGCTGAAACAGAAAACCAAAAGTTTCTTTCGAGATTTTTGATAATTTAATAATTTGTAGTTCTGCTCCTCTTAAGGGAGGAGAATCTCCCAATCCTGTGTCTCTTCACCATGTCAGTCCTGGAATAATTTTTGAGCCTTTTTTATTGTTTCTCTGCCTGATTCTGGTTTCCAAGCACTAGACACCTCCATTTTCCTATATCTGGCTTCGGAAATGAAAGAGATCCAGTGGCTGGGACTTGAACATATGTAATTAAGAAGGTTTAGAGGTGTGTAAGAGAATTATCTCTTAACTCACCTTAAGTAAAGTCTTCTTAAAAGCCTATTTAAGCAAAAAGTTTCATGAAAATGGAGTTTAGAAGAATAGCATAAAAAATGGAGTGGCTTCCTCCATCTACTTCTTTTTTTTTCAATTTTCTCAATTTGTTTTTTCCATCTTACAGGTACATCAGGTTTCTCTATTGCTATACTTCAGAGTCGTTTTAAATAAAATCCCTTTCCTGATAGAAAAATGACTCAATAAACAAAAATATGGACACAACCTATTTGTCAATCTTATTATGTAAATAGAAAAGTGTCCTTGTGATAAGTATTAAGAATCCACTCCCTGAGATAAGGCACTTTGTAATAGGATTCCTATCTGAGCAATGGGGGACTAGAAAGTATTTCATGAAAAATTCTCCAGATAGCATCATAGAGAATATTTGTGAGGTTAAAAACCCTGAAATATAATGGCTCTTACTCAATCAGCCAGTTTCTTGTGTTATATTTTTAAAGAATTTTTACGCAGAGGTGATAGCCTTCAGACAAAGCAGTTTATATAAATGTTATTATTCAAAAATGGTTATGCTTCAGGTCACTGTGAGCAGCTAGTTGTGTGAACTATAATGCAAGGACTTGGGTGAATATCCCTCTTTTTCACAGACCCTATTAAGGAATTGAATGCAGTAGACATATGTACAAATAAAAGCATATATTTAACAATGGTTAGTTAATTTTGACATATATTTATGTGAGTGTGTATAATAGTATATTGTCTTCCTAGGATTCTTGTACACACACTGGAATACTACAAAGTAAATCCTATATATTGCAAAGATATATATTGCACCTGCAAGTGCACCCACGTAGTATCAAGAGCACTGCAAAGTCAGCTGGCTGATTGTTTGAGCAATTGAAGGTGTAATTAGTTTTATAATTGAAATTTTGTTAGTGCGGTTTGAATAGTGCAAGTCAGTATAAGCCAACCCAGCTTTAATTCAGCTTGATCTCTGTTCCAGCCGACTGCTAACCATATTCAGCAGCTGCATAAAAAAGATAATAGTACCTCTTTCTGCTTCCAGACAGGTGGAAACTCCCCCAGAAGTAAAACTAATCATCTTCAAGTGAAGATATGAAAACTCTTCTTTTATTACATAAATATGTAGTATTATATATTATACACTACTGTTCTGCAGAGTAGTATAAGATGAAAGTAACTCATCACAATGTGGTTTTGGCCAATTTTGAGAAGGATTTTGTTCTTTATAGTAGCTTTTTTCAGGTTTGCGTTGTTTTCTTCTCTGAGATAGTAGAATCCCAGTGGGAAGAGAGCAGAGAGCATGAAAAGAGAGGCTGTTGTTTTGGCTGTTTAGCTGGTTGGCCAAGAATATTATTTGAGTGGAGGAAGCTGGTGATCCAAGAATGGGATAAACAGCACGTGTAGTTAGCTGAGGAGGATGTTGTGGGAGACAGTGTGAAAAGCCTTGCTCATGTCAAGGTGAACATCAAGCTGCTCTCCCCTCATCCACCTCACCACTCACCATAGAAGGTCTTCAGGTTGTTCAGACATGATTTCCCTTTCATAAATCCACATTGAATACTTCCTTCCACATTCTTGTCCTTCATATATTTGGAAGTGGTTCCCAGGATTTTTGTGGATCATGGGGATCAAGGTGAGGCTGGTGAGTCTGTACTTACCTGATCTTCCTTGTAGCATTGGTGAAGATGGTGACATTGGCTTTCCTGGCCTCCCAGTAGCACCAGCTAACACCATCAGCAAAGGCAGGTGCTTACCCTGATGGGCGAGCTCACCTTTCTCCTCTGTAACTAGTGTTCTCTGAAGCTATTTGTTCCGTTGGTCATCATTCCCGATGTCATCCTCCTAATGTCCCAAGCTACACTTCTTGCTACAGCAGTTTGAATGCTGAAGGTTCACGGTAGGATGATGCTTCCTAGGTATGGCAGGATGCAGAGTTACAAAATGAATTTTGAGCAGGTAAGTGGGTATCGTGTCCAGTGAGGTCCCATGTGTGAGGGGAGCTTCCTCGGTCTGTTTGTCCCCTGCCAGATGGCCTGTAGGAGTGACGCGATGGAGCCCTTGAGGTACGTGTGCTTCCTGGGGCAGGAGTGTAGAGCTTTTGTGCTTTTGGAGGAGCTTTGCATGCATACAAAGCATGCTATTTGCCATCGCTATTCGCCATGTGCTGTGTACAAAGCCAGATCAGGAAATAATAAGTTTGTTGCTGAATGCTTTTGTTTTCTGACATGTTTTTTATATGCAAAAAGCTGGCTATAAGAATGCTGTGAATACACCTTTAGAACTTTGGTAGCTGTTTAAGTTTCAATTAGGACAAGTATATGTGTAGCTTCAAATATCTCTTAAGTGCTGATTTCAAATAGCTGACAGGTGGGTCTGTTGAATGGGAGAAAAAAAAGGACGAGGCCTCTGGGCTTATTTAAAACCTTGCTAAAGTTATAGATGTTTTAGAATAGTAATATAATGATTTGCATATTTATTTAAAAGTGTGCAACAGGGACATCCCTTTGCAAAACAGGTAATGAACAAATGCTTGTGCTGTCTGCATGGGAGGTAACAATTTTTTCTTAGAGCAGATGTCAGCTAAAGCTGGCACTTGCTGATGGACGATTCCTTTTTGATATAATGCTCATAACAGGGAGACTGATTTTAGAACAGCTGCCATCCTCATGTTTTCAAATGCCTTTTCTCTTTCATTTCCAAACATCAGCAATCTTTCACTGTGCAGTTTTTTTCAGCATTAGTTTAATCCAGGACAGCAAGGGATTTACAACAATGTTTTACCCATTTTGATGGAACTGAGCCAAGCGTTGCCAAGTCATTAGCAGGTAAAGCTCATGCAGCTGTAATTTCTGCATTATGTGGAAAATGGATGTTTTCCTTTTCAGAATAGTTAATACAGCATATAGAGGATGTAAGGCTAAGAACTCATTCCCTAGGTAGCCACCCCTGCTCCCTCCCTCCCCGAGGTCACTGGATTAAATGTGACTTCGAGTTGCAGTGGTGAGAGGCAAAATATTCCCCAGTGCAGAATGATATGTGCTCCATTGAGAAGAACAGATACATCATCTAACATCCACCGTCTTGTAGGATCTTTAAAAACTGCTCAGATGGAGCAAATTCAGGCCTTGAGGAAGTAGTATGAGTAGAGTATCTCAGGAGTTAGAGGTAGGTGACCAAGGTGTAAGGAGAGTTATATATAGATAGTGTCGTATATAGATAGTGTCATGAAGTCATAAAATAATGTCCTGAAGTATTTTTCATTAAAAAAAGAGGGGAGGTGAGAGGAGAAAAAGGGGAATGGGTAAAGAGGAGAAATCCAGTAGAATTCAGTAGTAACAAAAATGTAGGCATGTAGGTATCAAATGATTACTACTGTGTTTAATTTTCTTTCATTCTTGTGTTACATTTGTAAACCTGAGCTCTTTCAATCCTCTTAATGCTTTATTAATCTTAGCTTTCTTTTTTATTTTAAGGCAACACGATATCCTTGTAAGCCTCACGATAGTGGGGAAAACCTAGAAATCTAACTTGACTGTTGTCTAATTAAAGAAAAGAAAAATAAAGGAAGAAATCTAACAACAGAATTTAAATGAGGAAAATCTTTGTTGATTTTTAAGTAAATTTCAGAATTGTTAGACATTACTCATGTTTCTTTAAATAAGTTTATTTTGGAAGAAGAGCTTATCAACACTCCTTTAAAAGTCATCTAAAAGTAAAGACAGGAGCAGCATCTAAACTGGACAGTAAACTATTTTTTAAAAGTTACCATTTCAGTTTCAGAAGTTTTATAGTTTCTGGCAATATCATCTTGATAGACCCAAACACTTGTGTTCCTGGGCACTGGATTTATCCTCTAATTTATACAATGGATCAGTAATTCTGAACTCTGAAACACTGATTTAGAACTCAGTGCCTTAAGATAGGATTTAGTTACATCTCACATCTCCTTTGTAAGCTGAAAAGTTGAATTGCAAATCCTGTAATAGATTTACAAATCCTAAAGCAAATGTGGAAACATTGCAAGAGATTTACAAATCATTGCACAAATCTTAATAAAGTGATTTTTAGCTTTACAGAAGGAATATATTCATTTCCAAGTCAGAAGCTCTCTGATCCTAGGCAGAAGTCATATGTGAATTTTGATGCCTGTTTTGCTTTGCTCGTGTTGTTTATGATTTTTTTCCGACAGGATTTATGTTTATTAAAATACTTTTCTGTGTCTCAGTTTTTTGTTTACCTCCCTAGATCAAAAAACTTAGAAACATTGTCCTCTGAACAGAGAAGTTGCTGTCCATTAGGAGCTCTGCTCCCAATGTACCGTGCTTTCTTGTAGCAAACTTCATCTTCCCCAAAAAGAGTTCAGAAAAGGAATTAAAATATCTCATTTCAGTATCATGTTGTTAGTCTGATTATTTTTGCTGGCTTCTGTTGAGAGATGGATTTTAGTAGAAAATTATTTAAAACCTTCTTACATATTCTCATACTGCTTTTTGTTCCACATGCTTAATTAATCTGTATATAATCTGTTTATTCTTCTGAAGATTGAGAAATGTAAGTGGTGTAAAGATAAAAGTTCTAGGGATCGGTTTAACAGAAAAGAAGTGTTCCAGTGCGTGTTTAGGTTGTGCAATTTGCTCAGGCTTCGGGTCATGCAGTTTTATTGTAAAAATATGGTGTTTTGGGTTATCAGTTTATATACCTTAAATTGACATTGCTTTCTGGACTATGTAAGACACTGAAGCATCTGTTAGCATCATCCAAATCCTGCCAGTCTTTGTATTCCCATTGATTCTCATGAATTTTGGATTATCTGTTGTAGAGATTATCTGTGTTAGAGAATTATCAACTAATACTGAAATTGTAAATTGCTGAGGTACTTAGCCCCATGACAGGCTACTTGTGTTATAATTTCAAGAGAGAATAACAAGAAACAGATTTATGCAAATATGAAAATGTGTTTTGAAGGAGAGGAGTGGAGATGTGTCCATTATAGCTTTTGCGTATGCCTGAAGAGTCAATGTAGGTTGTTAGATGGGGCAACGGGTTGGTCATGGGCAATTTGGACAATGTTAGGCAAATTCCTTCCTTTTCATATAGTTGTTAATTTATAGAATGGGAATAATAATGTAAACACAATAAAAGACCTTTAATAAAAGCCCTTAGCTCTTGAAATGTATTTATTGTTGCTGAAGAGATGTGTGAGCGCTAGAACTCTGTTGATGGTTTTGTGAGCCTTTGGGAGAGAACTAGTATCTTAGCTCTTTATGTATTTTTCAACATAGAATTAAGGGAAATTCTCTCTCTCTCAAAAAAAAAAATGACTGTAATTGCCTTCATTAGCCCAGAATCTACATTTTCTGATCAAATCTGTTGTTTCAAAAAGTATTTGGAGTATTTAAAACAATTGATAGTATTTCATGTGTTTCGAATAGATGTTTATTTTGTTATTGCTAGCATTGCTTAATTCTCTTGTGATACATATACAGCTTTTCCCTCTCTTCCTCTACCATGTCTAGCAAATAAACACTTGCTATTACTTGCATAGTAAATCCTCGGTTCATAAAGGATAATAAGAAATTGTTTTTCTCATTTCTGCACACTCTATACTATGTACATGTGACTTCTAAGTCTTGGCACTGAATGTATCCAGTTAAAATAGAATTTCCCTGAGTCAGAATTTCAAGGTCTTTCGTAAATTTGATGTATCCCTGGTTTTGGTACAGAAGTCTCTTGTACATGGATGTTTATGTGCAGATGAATATTGATGTGTGTTTGTGCTTTGCATGTGAACAGACACTGAAGATGAGGCTCTTGTTGGTATGCGATCAGCCTTGTGGTAGATCTCCAGTATTTTTCCTTCAGTCTGTATTGGATCCAATCCAAACTTTTAAACTTATTTTAGTAAGTGCTGGCTAGAGCTCAGAAAGAAAAGGATTTTAAGTAACGTCAGTCAAGCACTTCAGTTGCTGGCATAACATTTTTTTTTATTATTATATAAAGCGATTATACATATTATACAATTTGCAGTAAGCTTTATCGGTCTCCTAGTTAGAGGAACTAACTGAAGGTGTTTGACTCTAATGACTGTTTGAGTAAGTATGACAGCAATAATGTTAATCTGATTCTTTCATTCATTAAATATGACAACAAGACACTCTTTTGCAGGACTGGTATTATAGTGTAGTAGTCTGCAAAATTCTTCTTCACTCTCCAGAATTCAGGACAAAGATAAATCCACTGCTTTAGTTTTCACTAGTGCTTCACAAGGCAAAGCTACAAGTGAATTACTATGGGAGTATTCTGTCTGTAAAGGAAAAAACCTACATGGAAGTAGAATAAATGTGTTAAAAGGACGTCCAGGAACATTCTGATGGCTTTCTGTGCTTGAGATACGCATTTCCAGATGTGTTGTTTATCAACAGTGACAAAGATGGTGATGAATAGCTAGAGATGAATAAATAATGATTTTAGAGATCATGGTTTTTAAGAAGTCAGTAAAACTATTGATTGTTGTAATATTTCAGTTGCTTGAACGTGTATTCAAGATGCACTTTTTTCATTCTTAATTGATGCAATGCAATAGAATTGATGCATTTAGAGAGATTATGAAGGACACTAGAAAAATAAAGTTGATAGACTAGTTTACTATGTTGATTTCTTGCTTTTTTATTCTTATATTAAACAAACATTAACAACAGTTTAATGCTCAAAGGTAGGTTAGAAATGTTAAACCCAGTAAAATTCTGTCCCACCAATGTCTTGAAGTATTCAAAATCTGTAAAGAAAAATGATCAAAATGAAAATTAGTCCTTGTGTTGCACCTTAAGGGGTACAAAATGATCAGGGTAACAAAAGACTGGCAGGATGAATTCAGAATATGGGCAAGGACACATTATATTTACTAAAAACAGAGACTAACAGGTGTCAGTGAAAGAAACCACCTTTAGGCAATTGGCTACTTATCCAGGATTTGACCTGATTATCCAGTTTTGATATTCTGTGATGTCCTAGTTTTGTTATTAACCCCTTTTCCAGCTTATTTGTCCTCCACTGTCCTCTTGAAATGGCTGCCGTGTCTTCTCCTGAGTTTGATACTGAATCTCAAGTGTTCTCCCCAGAACTTTTAATTTAGTGTGCCAGGGAGACCGAGGGAAGGACAATTCTGAGGACTTGAAAACCCGCTATAATTTCCGCCCTTCAGGATGAAAACGTGTCGTTCGGATCTGTGCTGGCAAAGGTTCAAGGGAACACAGCTTGTTAAAAATACTCCCATCCCCGGAGAGCCCTTTAAAAATGTTTTATGAGGTCCTCTGGGAAGAAAGTATTGCATTCCCTTTGCAGCCTGAACTGTTTGGAGGGTAGGTGGTCTGGGGCTTAAAAGAAAAATGTCTCAAAGGACCTGCTGAGGCTCAGACTGAATTCTTTCCTAGCCCTTTCACTGATATAACTGTAGTCTGGTTACACTGCACCCGTAGGACATGCTAGAAATGCCCCATCTCTTCTTGGGGTAGTGCCAGGCGCTTTACAAGAAAACATTTTCTACACTTACCTGCACTGGATTAGATTCTGATAAATATCTATCTATTCCAAATATGTAAAACTTTGTTGTTTTCTTTTGCTAGAACCTGGTAGATTTTCTTCATGTATTTGGTGTTAAGTAAAGGAAAGAATCTTTGGGCATAGATTTTGGAGGGGAAGTTTTGTATTTTTTGAGCTTCTACTGAACTACATTCAGTAGGAATGCCCAAATAATATTCAGCATAAGTTACCTCTCTTGTATTAGTCAATAACTAATTATATTTTCCATGAATTTGTGGATGTAATATTGTATCCCAAAATGAACTGAAAACCAAGATACAATTCCACAGTTCTGAATGTATTTCAAATATTCCTTTTCCAATATCAATGCTATTAAAAATAAATTAGTGTATTATTTCCCTTTCAACTCCATGGTGATACACTGTAAATGGAAAATCTGAGTATTTCTTTGATTGAAGCTTTAGTGGCCATATGGAATAAATACAGGCCTTATAAATAGACCTTTTGGCAGCATTCAAATGTCTTCAGTGAAGACATGGTACTTGTCTCAGATTTTAACATCGAAAACATTGTTTTCATTTCTTTCCCTCTTAAGCTATGCCACAGAAATCTTTCAATTGATGATGAAGTAACAGAAGAGCAGATAAAGAAATCCTGGCTTGCTCCACTTTGGGATGTTTTTGAGGACAAACTAGCATGTTTTTATATTGCACACTGTGCTAATTACTCATCGAGGGGTTTTGGTATCAACCTGTTGACCCTTTTGCATGTGCTCTCTGCAATGAAGACATAATGAAAGAAACTCCTCGAGTTATTAAGTTGAGAAACATAATAAAATGTGTGTCTCCCGTTTTTATAATACGGTATCCTTAAAATACGTAAAATGGGCCCTGTCTCCTGGCTGGTTTCCTGTATTGGTTACAGGAAAGTAGATGTTAGCATGTCAGTGGCAGATGCTCTTTCATATATCTGTATCAGCAGAGTATTGCCTGCTTAGGGCTGCTTTGTTCTTCACTAGAACCTCTGCTGTTTATGACTGCTACCCTGAAAGAGGATGGCAAAATTGGCTCCTTCAGATCTCTAAAAATTCTGTTCAGAAAGCTGGATAGGGATTATGCTAGGTTTAAACATTTAAATGTTCTTAACTTCTATTAAATGCTATATTAAGGTGAAAATATATTTTGTAGAGTGGGACATTTACTTCCAATTTGTCTGATTAAATTCCTAAGGTTTTCCCTGTTAAATTCCACTTTTTATTTTATAGTAGCCAAATATATACCAAAGATTGAAGTCTTGTGTGTGCCAAATGTACATGAGACATCTTCCCCTTCACACTTTCAAATTGTGGTTTAAAAAACTCTTGTTACCCATTAACAGTATTTGCCCAAGAACATTATATTGTCTGAAGGTGAATAGGTGACTTTCAGTGAATTAAAATAGGTATGTAGAGTAGAATTTTCAACAATCATCTGTAATTCCTTTTTCATAGAATAAATTGTGAGAGGTGGATGCTTAGAGAACTAGAATTCTGGTCATTTGAAAATCCATGGGCATTTTCTGTTGGCCTCAGGGTCAAAACTTAAAATTTTCCATCTCTGAGTTATTGCAAGGTCAAGTCAGCAGAGATTAAAAAAAAAAAAAAAGTCACATCTGTGTAGCTTGTGCAACAGCACTTCAGAAAACATTTTGAAGTTGGGTGTTTGGGAATTAATTCAATTTGCTGATGCATGTCCACACATCCTTCCCCGCTGTCATTACCTCTCTGTTCTTTCTCTATTATTATACAAAGCTTATTTTCCCTTTGGAGCAGGCGCTGCTTCCTTTTCTTCATAGCAGACTGGTAAGACTTAATAAAACACTACTGAGAGGCAGTGAACTCATTCTTTCTACCTTGGATCAGTTGTTTGTTCAATATAAAATATGCATAAATACAGCTGTCACAATATTTCTTAATTTGCTTTTTAAGCCAAATTCATGAAGTATTTCACAGGTGGTCGACTCTTCTTTTTGATACACGTATATTTCACTGCTAATAAGGTAAAATACTTAAGACTATATTAATCCATCCATCACCTTCTTAATGTGGGGTCAGTGATCTTCAAGAATGGGTAGTGATCTATAAGTACTGAACTGGCTAAAAGGCTTTGGTCTTGGTAATAGCAAAACATCGCTGTGGAAATTAGTTTCTGTAGCCATAAACAAAATTTGAGCTGAACTATGCCCTTCCTTATATAACTTTCTTGTTTGTGTTTAATGCTTTTTCCACTAAGCACTTTGAAGGCAGTAGCAAAACCAGGTTTCATTTTAGTCTGCCAGTATTGGGGAGCTTTCTGCTATTTATTATTCACAAGTGCAGTATCTGTATTCCCTCTTCCTGGACTTCCTGCATAGCAAGTCATTAAAAAAGTCATTCAGGTTGCGTGATTAGACCATTCACAATTATAAAATATTGTCTCAGTCATCTGTGCCGCCTTCCCCCATTTTATTTATCAAGACCAAAATCTGCCCATAGGTATTCACAACTGAGTGCCGGTAGATTTAATTGGGATCTCTTAGTTACAGGAAGAATTTAAAAGATGATTTTTGAGAATTCTTACAAGCTAGGAGGTTTGGTAGGGAAGCAAATAATACGCAGGCTCCGAAAGCATTTTCTTTTTTTCATCCTGACAGATTCATCTTTGCAGACTATATAACTTATAGCGTATATAGATACATTCAACAGTATCTCCCTCCTTGATCCCTATAAGCTGTTGGACAGATTGGAGGGATTCCAGCAGTGAACTTACAAGCAACCCAAAGTACTTTTTTAACTGTCATTTTGAAAGGTTATCTTGTCATTGGCTTTGAACTCCCCAGAGTGGAGGTGGCTTTTCATTTCGGTCTCCGGGAGGTTCGAGTTAGGCCGGGAAGGAAAATAGAAGCCGCAGGCGTCAGAGCAAGTGGTTTCTCAATATATCGGTACAGAGCATTTGATAAGTTAATGTTTAATTTAGCCAGGCTATTAGAAAGCAAATTAGTATGCAGCCCAACTGTTGTCCAGCATCAGTGTGTGCTTTAGGTTATATGCTGCTCTCCCTTAGGATTGACATACCTCATCTTTCCTTTTAGTAAACTGATTTTATATCATACCTTCTTGTGTGTGTGTTTGTGGCCTACAGTTTTTCACAGGAAAAATGTTATTATTTGAAGTCACGATTAAACTAATCTAAGAAACATTATTTTAGATTTATAATTGAAGATCTCTTTATAGGAAGAACGTGTTTCTTTGTGTTTTGTTGCATCACTATTCAAAATGGCATTTTTACTTTGTTCCATCCCATAGAAACCTCTTTCTTTTCATACGCCTTCAGCTATTTTACACATTTTTATTAACAGGATGGAATTATTTAGGGTTTTTTGTGTGTTTTTCTTTTTCTGCAGAGAATATGTGCAGTTTCAGGCCTGTCTTTGATAGGTGCTAATTTGAGTTCCTTCATTCTTCAATCTCTGCTGTTTCTGTGATAAGAGTAGGAATTAATGCTAACGCTCTTCCTCAGGAATACGAACAGTGGTAAAACAGGTTTACGATGTGGAAGGAATGGAAACTGCCTGGATGAGCCATCCCGGACCTAATGCGACAGTTACTTTTTCCACTTCTTTTGGCTCATTGCCTCGTTTGCTGTTCTCAGCCTCAAGTGACGAGTGTCTGCAGTGATACAGCCCTATCTGACTCCAGGTTTTGCTAGGACTGGCGTCCATGCCAATTATAAATGTTGGACCCACTAATCCTGCTTTAAAAGTACGTGGTGAGATTTCTGTATCTGTGTGCACCAGAACATCCCCTTTAATGCAATGAAACTTTATTAGTAGACCTAACAGTCCAACGAGGTGCTCTGAGAAGTTGTGGGAATAAGAGTTTCCTCTCTCATGATTCTGACATATTGGAAGTTGTTGCATAGTGTTCCCAAAAATATTGCTTAGATTGTACCGTTTTAGTAGTACCAGTATTTTTATGGAAATGTGTCTATTTCGCATAAGTTGAAAAATGTATAGAGATCTATCTTTGATTAAATGAACAACTTGATCTGGTTTTGTTTGAAATTGGCTATTTCTTCCTGTGAAAACTGACATTAATATTTTATTGTCAGTAGGTGCCCATTTCAAATGCCCAGAAAAAGACAAACCCAGACACTTTCAGTGAAGAGATGGTCACATTGTACGTGCATTCTGCACATGTTTTAACCATGCTATTTTCTGATTCCAAAATCCTCTCCTCCATGGTTTTATATAACTCTTTTCACTGAATGTGATATTTGTTCCTTCTTCCTATTTTAAATTCTTGGGTAATTTTATTGATAACTTAAACAGCTGCAGGATACAAGTGGCAGCTGAAGTTCTTCTAATGTATAAAATGCTTAAGCTCTTCATGATCGTTAGAATGAGATATAAATTTGCATTTGTGCTGCTGGGAGACTAAGGCTGTCAGTTATTTCAAAGCAAATCTTCAGTTGTTGCCAATAGAACCAGTGAGTTTTCCCTGCTACCCTATCACGCATTAACCTTTTGTTACCTTTATGCTTAGGGAATGTTAGCACTGATATGCAGAAAAATTTAATTCCGTTTGGATCTGAAGTACATTCCAAATACATGTTTTTCATGATGTGTCATAAATGGTTGTATGTACCATGCACCCTGGCGCGTGGTGTTCAGGTTAGGGCTATACGGTGGCTGGTCTCAGTGCGGGGTTGGCACAGGATGGTCTGAATGCCCTGAGAGAGGAAAGAGCAGCTGAGAGTGACACTAATGGGTCACTTTGGGACATGCTGAACACTGACCCATTCCCATTTAGCTCTTGCCACTGTTTCTTACCAGTAAACCAGTCATTAGTGACACTGGTGACATTAAGGATGAAACTCTCTTGATGCAGTGAGTTTTGTGCATCGTTCGTTGAGTGCACAGTGGTGCTTCAGCATGTACTCACAGTCTCTGACCTCTACAATTCAATAAGTTGTGAGGTTCTTCAAGAATTATTGAGTACAGAATGTATTTATGTAGTTAAATTCCATTTTATCCTGTATGTTTTAATAACATGCCTTTGAGAGAAGAGGAAAAACCAACCGAACAAACAAAAATAAAAGAGAAAGAACATGACACATTAACTGTAATATATTCTATATGTTATTCTGTTTTTATTCAGTTAATCTAAAAGAAATGAGGTTATTTTTGGAAGTGCCAAAAGGATTTAATGTATTGAAGTTTTCTGGAGTTAACTGTGTTCAAAGCTGTTAGTTCATGTCAGAGTATTAACCTCAGTGTAGCTACCTAAACACTAAGCACCACACAGAGATTATTTAACTCAAAGTTTTGAAAAAGATTTTAATGATTCAAGGTCATTTTCAGAAACTTATAAGTCCTTATTTCATTAGAGGTTAAAATGCTCTTGAAAATGAACATTCCTCCAAAAATTTTACACTGTTCACCCCAAGATCAAAACATAAGACTTGTAGCCTTATTTCAGTCTGAACTTCAAATTCTTAATACGGATTAAGAATTGAACCAGTCATAAGTTTCTGTAAATTTACTGAAAAAAAAAAAAAAAAAAAAGATAGTTTACATTAGTAGATGATCTGTTCCTGTGCTGTGAGTGCACATTCAGATTGTGAAGTTGTAAAGCAGCGTTATAGGCTATTACCTTGGTGGGGGCAGAGATTAACTTAATGGATAACAGAATGTTAACATTTTGGGTCAGTTTTGTTTTGCTCCGTAATAGTTCCCTTTAAAATTTATGTTCCATTGAGTCCTATTAAAGTAAATAGGAACTGCGGGTTAGTGAGAAACTTTGGGTTTGAACTGCAAGGATCTGACATCCTCCCCTTAGGAAAGACAGAGAGCGGGGGGAGGAAGTTCCTACCTTGGGGTAATTTGGAAATGCTTTCCCTAAATGACGTGTAAGAAGCTATAGGTACTGCACATCATAAACCCCATGGAGCAAAAGCCCAACAGAATTTACTCTTGCACAGAAAATATCTCTGAGGGAAAGTTGAATATTCCACAGTTTAAGGAAGGTCTTGGTCAGTTGTTTTTGAAGTGAAACGAGTTGGAAATCTGCACCACTCTAAGAATCTTGAATTGCATTCTGTAGGTGTCTGCTGTTGTAAGAAGCTTTGACAACAATTTCCACACTTTTTTATTTGAATAAATTGCTTTTAAGAAATCTCTTAAATTAGACGAACTGGAAAAGGCATTAATATGTAGAAAAGGCTCCATTGACAGTGTATTTTATATTAGCCAGTCTGTAATATAAATACGCTTCAAATTCGTTCATATGAAAGTAGACTGTGATAATCCATATATGTCAATCAAGGTTCTTGCTGCAAATCCAGAGAATACAAAAGAACTCTCGTCTTCCCTCAGTGCATTTATAATCCTTATTCACTAAGTGTGACAGCTTACCTAGCCTACCCATATTTTATTTTTTTACGTGGGTATCCTAAGAATGTTTACAGCCATCTTGCAGAAGTTGTTTTACAAAAGAATTCAGGTGAGCTGCATGCTAATCCTCAATATTAAATTGTAAATGTAAAGTTGTAGCGAAATCTGAGCTCCACAGTTCCTCAGTATTGATGCAAAAGTGGTCAGAAGTGATCTGGGATTCTGTTTCTGCTTATTTTGGGAGCTTGGTAGTATGACCGTGCATGGGACAGGGAACACGTGAGCGAAGTTCTCATGTGTTAACTTTCTTCTGAAAGAGCTATTTACTTGCAGTAAGGCATTAACTGTAGTATGTAAATGTCCTTCTTGATCACTTTCAGAGGAATAATATCTGACCAGTCAGGCTTCCCTTGCAGCTTAATTTATTATCAACCTTTCTCTCTGCTGGTCACGCCGTTGGTGTAGCCCAGTGCATATGGTTTAATTCCACAACCACTGAATTCCGTGTGCCTTTTTGTTGATCCGGTTACCTTCAAGAGGCAGAAGGTGCTACTGCACTTCTGGGATTGGATTGATGGGTGATAGGTACGAGAATCCCTGTCTTGTACTAGATGTCAGCATTCAAAGCTATAAAAAAGAAAAAAAAATACTAATGGTAAAAGTAAGTAATAATAAGTAATTAAAAAAAGTTATACAACCTGCAAAAAAATCAAAGGTTCAAGTCTGATTTTGCATGCAAGTACCTACTGAGGCTTGCCATGTATTTCACTGGTGCTGAAATAAGTCGTTTAATCATACAAACAGATGAGGCTTTTATCTAGATTTTAACTGTTTGTTTCTAATATGCGCAGTCCTTACAGTTAGTAGTAGTCCTGCTTAAATGACTGAGCAGAACAGTAAATCGGTGCTTGTTACTTTTCATTGAATTGGGGGTTTGCGGGGTTGCTTTGAATTTAATCTTTTACATATTTTATGTGTCATTTTGTAAACATACAATTTGAAAAGAAACCTCACAGAACTTCTTTTAGTGGTGTCAGATACTTTTCCCAGAAGAAATGTTTTTTCTTTTTGCAAAGCCAAAGTGTGACTTTGCTTTTCAACATAATATTGTATACTAAATTTAAAAGGGAGGCAGACAGGCAGGATACCTGCCAAGAACCACCTAACACAGGAGAGAGAGAGAGAGAGAGAGAGAGGAGAAGAAAAATAAATAAATAAAAGGATAAACAAAACCTCCAAACTGCATTTGTAAAGAACGGTGGAAGCAGTTTGAAGAAGAGCAATGTCACAATAAATAATCAATATTGCAGTTGTAGCTTTATTTTCTCTTGCCATTTCAAGATACACGAATGCTGTTTATCAGAGAAATATTTCTTGGAAATTTTAGGACAGAGCAATCCAATTCTGGCTGTATTTTGCACATAATTCAAGCCAAATAGTTTTGCCGTCAAGCTCATAACTAATTGCAGCAAATGCTTTGGAAATGCACTTAGTTTTGATTTAAATGACAGTGCTTCTGAGTAAGTTTTTATAGTATTTTGCATCTTAAATAAATATTTTTTAGGATGTTTAATTGCAAGTACGAGCTGCATAGAAAGGCTGCATCTGCCAACCTCAGTCAAACCTCTGAAATAGCTTTTGCTCTGCCCTCTGCATTATCTATAACCATGAAATGACACAGATGAAAGCATCCTTGGTATAGAATTTCATTGAACGACATTAAAGCGAAATAGGTGGTTACGGTTATAAAAGCTCCTTTGAAGAGGCACTTTGAGTTTCACAGATTGATCTAAATTATTTCACTCTATTATTCTGTGAAATATTTACCTTGCTGAGCTGAAGAACTTTCTGACTCTATGCTGTCAGCTGGAGATGGTTTCAGGTAGATTTGGGTAGTTTGCCACTGTAGAAACCGTCAATTTATCTAACCATAATGAAATGAGTTTCTCCTGCAGAGATAATAAAGGTTTGCGGCAGCTCATGCAAAAGATGCCAGATGCTCTTGGTCGTGCTCAGCGCAGAGACACGGGTGAAGGAAGATCAGGACGGGCAGGATTCGGATCAATCACGTCCTTCGGGAGCTGCCCTGAGTAGGAGGTTGCATGGGAATGTGCAACTCGGGCACAATTTCATTTCCTTTTGTGAAATGCTTTTGGAACACACAGAGAAGTTCATTACAAAGGACTCGAACCCATCTAAAGGTTACTGCAAACAAACAAACCAAAAAACCCAAGAGTAAGAACTGAGCTCCCGTTTTCTGCTTTGGCATTAGGTCTGGGCAAAGTTTCTTATTTTGACAGACAACTGAAGGTTTTTTTCTTGTTGCTTTGTTTTTGTTTTTGTTTTTTTATTTATTTATTTATTGTAAAACCTGTAACTAATTTGGAAACGAAAAACACTAATCTTGAGAGGGGAAAAGAAAAGTTTTGCTTTAGCAAAAATTCAAACATTTCATTGCAATATGTTTAAAATGACAAGCCAGCTACTGGATTTCAGCTGAGTTTTGTAAACAGTAGGAGCTATAACCTCCCTAGTATGAGGTTTACCCAGCTGTGAATGACTACACCAGTGTTAGGGAGTCTCCTCCTTTCCTACACTTTCTATGCTGCCAAGGCCATCATGGGAGCTGTCACTGAGCTTGAGATATTGCAACGTTGCTTTTGTCAGCAGTTGTCAAATGAGTTGCCAAAGACCTGTATAAAAATGGATCACTGCAATCTGGCCTCCATTCCAGTGGCATTCGTCACATCTGGCTTTTCCCTGCAAACATTGGCATCCTTAGTCAAAATACAGCAGTATATTGAGGTATATAAGCAAACCTTGAAATAATTCCTTATGTGCTATAGGAGACAAGATATTTTGGACAGATTTTAAATAAATTATAATTTGGTCAGTCTAAGGCAATACCTTATTCTGCTCATTAACCTCTGATGAGAAGATAATTATTTAAACAATCAACTTTGAGCGCATAACTCGGAATTTGGTTTTATGATTAAGTCATATAGGTTCAGAGATGCGTAAAGGTTTGTTAATACAGTTCCTATATAATTATATGGAAAAGAGAATTCTGTAAAGGAATAGCATTATTAGCCTCTAGCAAATTCATAATAATATTTTAAATAATTGAGATAATTGATAATTTTAGACTTCCTTTTTTTGTGTTTCCTCATAGAGATGGTTAACACTTCCCAAGAGTCAGTGCCATTTTTTCAGCTGCCACTCCTTAGTAAAACCAGATTTTTATGAGAATTGCGTCATGTAAAGGGCTAGATTTTTTGCTTTTCAAGAAGCTTTAATTTCTGTAATTTCGGTGCTTTCTGATGCATCAATGCATCTGGAATACAGTGGATTTTTTTTTTAATATACATTATGGATGTAAAGAGAAGATAGCTTCTTAGCAGCCAACTTTGTGACAATGTGCTCACCTCTGCTAACTGAGAACATCTTTCAAATTGTCCCTTGTGCTTAGTTCTGTGCTGAATTTCAGCTTGATTTTAGAGGTAGGCAGGACCTCAAGTCATTACACAAAATTAAAGCAACACTGAATTCATTTTAGTTTTAATTAAAATGCGTTTATAATAAAAATGGTTTACATTTTTTTCAATTGGGTAATTTTTTCACTTGTTTCATAGCATTCACTGTCTTCTCAGCATAATTATATTAATAGCAGTGTAAAAGACACATATGAAGTGAAAGTAGAAGAGTAAAGATCAGGACTGTCTACAGACTGAGGTAGTACTTTTGTCCTCTCTAATGTTATCCTTATTTGTTGAAGCTTAGCTGTGACCAGTAAAATGGGATTATGAATTAGTAAACTAAAATCACGTTAGGAATACTTGAGTTTTGGCTCCGTTCATAAATTGTTCATTTAGTTCCATCCGACTGACTTAAGTGCTCTCATTACAGCATAACGTTTTTGAGAATGAATTCTTAGCAGTGAGCAAATGCAAAAATACTATTTCCCTTCTGAGTTTTATATATATATATATGTATATATACACACACACACATTTATATATATATTTAGCAAAAAGCAAGATATTTGAGGACAAATTCTAACCTTCTTACAGTACTCTTGGAAAGAAATAGTTTTATTATCAAGCTGCAAATACTGTTTTGCACATTTTGTATAAAATACAGCACCTGTAACAATGGGAAGATGGTGTTCCATATTGTACAGGCAGTCACATAATATATCAAGTGTCACGTTAGTAGAACAGTGTCAATAAAATTTACAAATGTGGCATCTATTTATTTTTGTCAGTATTGAGAAAGAAATGAAATAGCAAGGAAGTGATGATTACTTGTGACACATTCCTCTTATGAAACACTGCTTTAACCATGTTGTTATAACATTGTGTGTTTTCTTTTTATTTGTATTTCGTGATTTCTTTCATTGAACTATATTTCAGGATATTTGTGCTTCTGTCCATCAATATGATGGAGTCAAGAGCGTCTATTATCTTCTGTAAAGTTCTGCTGATGGTTTACTGGCTTCATGTAAATGTAGCCTCCAGCAAAAAAAAAAAAAAAAAACCAAACAAACTCATGGAACTGAATTATGACAGGGAAGTAATAGAATAGAAACCACATTAAAGGTTAAATTTGCAAGTACATTTGGAAATAAATTCAGTGCTATATAGCAATTACATTAGTGGCTAACTGATGTGAGTGGGTGCTTTCACATTGAAAGAATTTTACATGGGCTATGGCTCAAAGTTGCACTCATGAAAGGTCAACACAAATTCTTTACCCAATATGATTGTTTTCTTTATTTTTTTAGTTTAGCTCAGTTCTTATTTTTCATCTTTTCTATTAAACAGATTTCAGTAGATGCACTAGCATGGATAGTTACTGAACCAGAGCCTGTACTACATGATTTTATCATAAGATGGAGACATGTGAAAGACTTCTGAGTCCTGAGGGTTTTCAGAGCTCGGTATGTTTGTAAATCCAACTTCAGAGGTTTCAAGAGTCTGCTTGGTGGATGCTGAATCCTGGCGGTGCTCAACGTCATCAGCAATCTGAAAACCTGAGAGACAGGGAAGGTCCTTGGAGATACCATAGAGAATAAATTTTACCAGCCATTAGAAGGGAGGGGGATATTACTACTAAGACACATCTATGAAGTTTCCTTCTTTTCCAATATGACACTTTCCATAGCAATAAATAAATAAATAAAATAAAAAATATCTTGTGTTCCGTAGTTAAAGTGGGACTGCTGTGAAAAGAAAGATTTGAGTGGGAGCTGCAACCAGTCTGCATATGTTCTGTGTGCTTCCAGGTATCATTGAAAATTCATTAAACTTCAGTGTAAGAGTCAGGATGGAACTAGATTTGTATCGATTTCTCTTCTCTTCCTCTCTTTGGGGGATTCTTATAACCTGTGTTCTTTGATGTAAAAATAGGAAATCTGTTTTTCTTTTTTTTCCTGATTTGCCCATGACCTGAGGTAGCTCCACGCCTTTAGCACTACAGAAGGAGCAAGGGATGGTTCAGTGCTACCCTGTCCTCCTGCCAGGGGAAATGAGCTGGGAATAGAAAGTTATTTGAGATCTATTAGGGGTCTTGTCTTTTGTTCCTTTTAAAAGAAGGGTAAAATTGATACTAAAAAAATACTAAAATATATTTTAAAATATTAAGGAACATACATGTATAAGCTTTAAGCCTTGTTGAGAGAATAAGAGAAATGACCGGATTTCTTCTTTGCCTTTGGATATGTAGCATTTCAGCATAGTATTCATGTGTATAGGCAGGAAAATTTAACACATGATGATAGCTAAATTAAAAATGGACTTTGAAATCATTTGAGGGAACTATTGTAGGGGGAGTTGTTGTTATGATATTGGTATTTATATACCAAGATATATCAGGATTTGGTTTTTTATCAGAATTTTCTGGTTTGGTACGCGCAGCTGGCACTGGGACTGCTGTGCCATGCCCGAAACATTGCTTAGACGGGAAAGACAAAATACAGTGAGGCACTCGGGTCTACAGAGCAAAATGTAAAAATGCTTCGGGAAAATGCAATTACACTGGTGTCTTTCAAAATCAAAGAAACTCAGATTGATTTGGAGTTCATCAACTGAACTGAATGAAATGAAATTCATTAAAAAAAAGAAAAGAAAATATTGGAACTCTCTTGTACAAGGCAAAGCTACAACATAGGCAGTTCACAGCTGGGAAAAGAATAAGCAGTAACTGCAAGTGAGAAGGTTTTATGTTTGTGAAGGCTACTTTGAGTTGAATAGGAAATATATTTTACAGATGAATGTAGCATTTGTCAATAACGAGTTCCTGTAATTCAGAGAAGACAAACATCACCAAATTATCTCTGGCTTTGAAATAAATTTCAAATTATGGCTCAGATGATCAAAAGTGACCCTTTCAATTTCAATTAGAATTAAGTCAATTCAAGTTGGTTATATTATTCTTATTTTCTGTTTAATATTTAAAGTTGTATGGGTATTAAATAATCTTCTTTCATTATGTTTTCAGAACTGCTCTTTTTAATCATATTCATTAAATATTTACTTTAAAGAGTAAGTCCAAGTATCATTTCTCAAAAATATGCTGAGGAATATATTATCACCTTACAATTAAAAAAAAACCTCTTGAAATCAGGAAATTTTGTGTAAATGCAAAGATTTTTTTTTTCTTTTCCTTTACAGAGGGGATGCTCGAGCCCAGGACAGGGTGCCCAGGCAGATTGTGGAGTCTCCGTCTCTGGAGATGCTCAGAACCTGCCTGGATGCAGTCCTGACCATCTCTCTAGTTGGACAGGCGCCTTGGACAAGATGATTCCCAATTCTGGGGTTCCTCTCCAACCTTCCTGGTTCTGTGAACTCTGTTATTGTCCCGTCCCCTCTGTTTAGGGGCCTTATACAATATTTGTGTGGTTTTCTCTGTTTATCTTGATTTCAGTCTTTTCTGGTAATTTTTATGAGACTGTTATCTTTTCCAATGGGGATTATTTTCCTAGGGTTTGCAGATGAGGGCATATTTGCAGTTCAGAGCTCCAGTATGGAAAGTTGCCAGTTTCTCTGAGGAGAGGCTTAGCAGATGGCAGTCAAAAGAGAAAGCAAGGGGATTATCTTTTTTTTTTTTTTTTTTTTAAAGAAGAATTTCAGAAATATTTTGCAGATAAGAAAATAAATGTGGTAAGTAGAAGCAAGGGAGCTAAGCAGAATGCATAAGAAAATAGTCTAGGCCATCCTAATTAAACGTGCTTTAGCATAACATGGAAACAAAGAGAAGAAGAAAAAAGTAAAGTCTGTACCTTAATACATGGTAATCAGAATGCAGCTTCTATAGAAGTGTTACTTGTTTTGGTGTAGTAGGGAAATAATAGGGAAAGTAAATCCACAGCACAAGCATCCAAACATTTTCCAGAATGACAACTAAGCAGCATACATTAGAGAGGTATTAATCAATAAAGCAAATGTAATCTAATGTACGGACGGCTATGAGGAGAAGGTTGATCCAATATTTAAAATGGTCCTTGGGCTGCAAAGGGGTTCATGGCACTTCTGATCCTGATGGCACATTGCTGTGCACGTGGGCATCTGTCCAGCAGGGTCTGCCCTGTGCTCAGCAGCTCCTTTCTGATCCCTCACTATTCAGCTATTTCGTGCGTGTGATGGATGTACCAATTAGTTTCTTTACAAGTTGGACTCTAATGCAGTAAGGACTTTTTTTCTGTGCAAGGATTGTATAGTGAGGTTATAATCTTCCAAATCCAAGGTGGTGAGGCACTCCTTCACAAATGAAACTGCAAGTTTGATTAGAAAAATCCTAGAGAAAATGGAGGGGAAAGAGTTTTTAAGGGTATGAATAGCTTTTTGTTGGAGTACATTGAATTGATACCCATATTTAAGTGCCCCTAGGCTCAGGAGGGGCCCTTTGCATCCCACCATACAGTGGGATTCCCTGCGAGTGATGTTTGGTGACACAGACCTTGGACGGGCTTCCTTGATGGGGGATTTTTGCCCCACTTTCCCCCTCCTTGCCTCAGGATACCAACCCCCTCCTGTTGGCTGTTACTCAGCACTAGTGCCACTTACTGCACAACTGCAGGACCGAGCTGCAAAGTGATGGAGGAACTTAGCAGTATATATTAACCACCTATCATCAAGCCAGAGCCAAAATGTGGCTTTCTTTGCTCTCAAACAAATACTGAGGAATAAGTTATATTGGGAAAGGAGCATAGTATACTGCAGATAATACCGGTGATTTCATTTCATGTTGTCTGCCAAGTGCAGACAGACAGCACGTGAGTCTGAATCATTGCAGCATTCGCTATGTGCTATAAACAAAACAACTGCTCTCCTAAACCTGTCACTTTCAGTGTTTTCTTGGAGATTTTTCTATTTCCATTCAATTTCCTTATAGCGTGTTATAAGGCTTTTATTATTTTTAATAACAATAAATCTCATTATTGTGAGTAAGTAGGACTCTTTGCTTGTTCATAACCAGAACACTCATTTTAAGGATGGCATGTGTAATGTGATGCTTATTCTGCCTGCTGTAAGCATAATTCACCTTAAGCAAGACAGTTATTTTGCTGTTTGTGGTCTTGCTCTTAGCAAAGGGAAGGAGATCTGTGTCAGTGTCTCAGTCTTGAATTTGCTGGTTGGTCTTGCCTTACTGGCCATCCTGAGTGTAGAAAATAAAGGCTTATTTCTTGAGGAAACAGGTTATAGAGCCAAGCTACTAATTCTTGAGTGGGACAGAAGTTGCTTATTTCTAAGGCCATTAAACGGGAATAGTTGATAATAAATTTATTGAAAGGTTATTTTACTTTAATTGTAAAATTAGAGAATTAATGATTTGGCATATAGATTTAAAATTTAAGTAAGAATTCAGCATTTGTTTCTGCAGTCCTAATGATACTTATTATCCACTTTGAAGCTCAGATAACTTGGATTAAGCATTTTGTGGCCAATTCTTTGTGGCTAATGGTCTTGCTCGTTTCAGATATTTGAGCACTAGTTGGACCTTTTAACTTCCAGGATATCCTCTAATCTAAAGTTACAGATTTCTCATTCCTGTTATTAAAAACCATCCTAACCTTCATTTGGAATCACACAATGATCAGCACCATTTGTAACATGCATAAATAAGAGCTCCACATTTCTTAGAACATTTTTTTTCTTTGCTTTAGCCAGATGAATGAAGAGGTCTCTGATAGACTTTATGTACCAGAGATGATGACATGCCTTTTAATACCTAAACATAAAGCAGATGTGGAACTTTCCACAGACTTTCCTGGCATTGCTGACATGATAAAATAGTTGTTGCAATGCAGAATTGTGATCAGCTATAGCAATGTGATTGAGTAGAGCCACTAGTTGGCTGACAGAGGCTCCCTATAATAAGCACTGCACAATCCACTGTAGTCTGAGGATGTGGTGGTATCACATGGGTATCACAGACAGACTGATTTTGCAAGGAGGAATAAAGAAATCTTTGTTACAAGCTCCATGAGAAGCCAGGGAAGCGTAGCAGCCTGCAGCAGCAATGGAGTGGGATATGTGTATGTTCAGAGTGCAATTGGTACCATGTGTCAGTTGATGCATCTTAGTTTCCATGAGGGTTCCCACAAGATCTAGCCTTGTCAAAGGGCCGTGCAGAAGATACTCTGAGGATGTGCAAAGGGAAGAATTCCTCTCTCACAAAAACACGTTGAGCTAAATGTTCACTCCAGGCAATTGAATAAGAGAACCATCATATTTAACCAAATGCACTTCGTTCTGTCTTTTATGCTGTAATTTATTCTCATAGCATGCTGTAAAGTCCTGCCTGAAGTGTCTATTCTTAGCATAAAAACTGTTTGTCAAATTTCCATTAAGCTTCAGGTGAAAAATTAATGAGCCATTCACTTCAGATATTTCAAAACTAATACTGTTTTATTATTAATGCAGCAGAAAGTCAAAGATGTGGGTATGTACAATTATGGTTTAGTGTTCAGTCGGACTTTATATTTTTCATAAATTTTGAGGGCCTTCATTAAAACTGTTTCAGGTCATAAAAGGAACTACTGTAGTGAATGTCATCAATAAACTTTTTTAGCCACATTGATTTGTTAACTTTTGGCTCTTCTGTTAGAGGGCTACTTTAATAAACAGGTAGTGGTTAAATACTCTGCCTTTTTCAGTTTATCTCTAAGGCTGGAAAGTTCGGAGAATCTTCTCCAAGGAGTCTGGTCGTGAAAGAGTTCTTCCAATATATTAGTTTTCTAATGAAACTGTGTTACATGTTTTTTGTGAATGGAATAGGACCAAGCTCATTAGTTTTTGTTGTTACTGTTTGGTTTAATTTGGTTTTTGGTTTTTGAAAAAGGAAACCTTTTCAGCCTTATTGGTTTTTATTTTCGGCCTTATTGGTTATTATTTTGGGCCGTGATTGATTTTTGCCTTACGATACTCTAGTAACTCTTCGGAATTGCCAGCAAAAAAAAGTAAAACAGAGAGGAATGTGGATTTATAGAATGCAGCTAATAAATTTTATAAAAACTTATTAAAATATATGTGCTACTCATTTCTCATAGCCTCTTCACCTTGTGATTGTAGGTATCTGCTGTGATTGTAGGTATCTGTGTGGTCTTTGCTTAATGGAGTTCTCGCAGAGTCCTTGTGTTCTCAGTTCTAGCTGGAGCTTTGCCAATAATTCATGGAAAAGCATCCTGAAAAGCTTTTGGGGTTCTGCAGGCTGTTTTGGAGCTGCTTTCTGTGCCGGGCTGTGAGCCTTCTCTCTCCTTCACGGCAGCCTTCATTAGGGTGGCTGACAGAGTTGGGGGAAACAGGCAAGCGTTGAGTCCTGGTGTCCTTCAGAGCACTGCACTGGCCAGCGCTGGCCTTCAAAACTGGAAAGTTGACCCCGCAGAACGTCTTGTATCTTATCTGAGTCCTTCCCATGCTCACATCCTGGAAAGCCACATGTCTGAAAAGTCTGTTCCCTTTTTTCACTTAGAGGCAGATGTTAAAATATGAAGAATCTTTTCATGCAGTGAGACTTGTGTTCTCCCTTCTTAAGGTTTCAAACATGTCATTGAAGAATTGATGATTTCTGATCTGTACCTCCACCCACTTTACATGCAACTGCCTGTTCACTAAGCAGTAATTCCAGAACTCCTTCAGTCAGGTTTTCAATCATCCGTCATAAAAAATATCCTTGCATTTATAAAATAAATCATAGACAATTTAAATGATTTTAGATCCACTTTGAACATAAATGTCTTAAAGAGGAAGGTGCATATTCATGTTTCTAGGCTGCTGGGCACGCACAAGATTTTGTAAGGTAAGGTTAGATGTGGATTTTTGGTTGGTTTAAGAACTATGAAGAAGATAAATCCTCTTCCTAAGTTCCATTTGCTAAACTGCTGTGCATTTTCTGTTATTTAAGATGGAATCTACAGACAGAACCGGTCGAACCTCACAACGCTGTTGGTGCAGCCTGTTTCTGCAGTGCTTGTCAAAAAACTTATCTCCTTTCCTGAGGACAGCATCAGAGGAGAGCGGTGTGTCCCCCTGGAACTGCCAGCCACAGGTAATACTTTCTAAAATATTTTTTCCTCCTGATTATGAAGTGTCCTTCAAGTACTCCAAGTGTTCCCTACAATTAGATATATCTAAGAGGTTTAGCCAATTATACATATGTTTTGTGTAGCATTTTAGAAGTGACTATGTTAAACTTGGAAATTATGCTCCAAAAATCTACTGGATGGGAGTTGAGCTAAGAGAGATGCTCAGAAGTACTACAGAAAAGCCATTAAAAATGCTCTTTTATTTTTAGCAACCTTACTCTTTTTACTTCTAGCGTTTAGTTTCAGAAATTCTCATTTGCCAACATTCAGCAAATGTGGATCGATATCTGGAATGAGAAGTCTCATTTCAAGGCATTAAGCTCTAATTCTTGCCTAAAAAAAGTTTTTAGACTCCTGCCTAAAAACAAAACCCACTCTGGCTATGCACCAACACTGAGGAGATGTTGTCAGTGCTGCAGTAGTTTGTTGGGTCTTCTTGGGCTACTAAGACTGTGCTTGAGACATTAAGGCATTAAGGCAGCAGTAGCAGTATTAAAGCCATGTTTTTTGTTTTCTTTCTGCCTCTGACAGAGTATACTCTGTTATTCTAAGTACTGATGTGCCTTTCTGTGTTCTTTAATTTGGAGCTATTTGCTAGAGTATAAACAATGAATTGTTGTCTATCAGACACCTTTTCCTCCAAGTTCACCTGGAAAAAAGTTGCATCCTAATAAGAGAAGTAGCAAAACAAAATAACCTTCACTAGGGCTAGGTGGAAAAAGGAATGCTTTCAGAGTACCTCTTCAGAGAGGTACAAACTTCCTATTGATTTTGGGGGAAAAAAAGACAAAACTGAGAGTGTAATCTTACAGGAAAAAATACTGCACAGTGTTACGATGAAGGAAGGAACACCAGGTCACCTTCCAGAAAACACTTGTGTATAAACAGGAATGCTGCTTTGACTTTTATTTTGTACTAACCTACCTTTGCCAGTAAAAACACTGAACAAGCTGTATCTTTTATTATTTTGTATGTTTAAATTAATTGTTTTGAAGCAAAGGCTTTGGAGGGGGTGAAGGCAGATTAAATTTGCACAGGATTTCCTTTGTTAAGTGCAATGATGACAACAGTAAAAGCAAATTTGAAGTGCATTTTAAGGGCAACTGTTTTAATATCATATATGTGCTTGTATCACTTGTTTATTGCTTTTGGGAAGTTAATGTGGATTAGGAATGCAATAAAGCAAGTCATAAAAATAGGTTGATTAATTTTATGACTTGTGTTGGCGTTTGTGTTGCACATAGTAAAAAGAAAGGCAGTAAGACCCTGCACTTCATGGCTTAAGCTGTTGAGTTTAAGAAGGCCTATTGCTCTCCATCCGTGGTCGAGGAGATGTTTTAATGAGGAACTGATCTTCCCCACAAGCAGTAGATAAACTCTGTTCAAGGAGAAAAGGGCCATTCAGGAAGGGGAAAGTGCTTAACTATTCCAGGTAGCTTGTGTGAAACTTGTTAGCATTGTGAAGTTTCAACAGCTGAGAGGAAATCGGGAATTTGGACTGGCAATACTCACTTTAGAATGAGAAAAAGCTGAGCTTAATGGAGTTCGCAGAAAATTGTGGAGTTTGGAGGGCAGAATCACCTAAATCACCTTATTCTCCTTTTTACTTGAGGCAGCCCTGAGAGGGCAGTAATTCTATGTAGTAGATGATATCTGGATAGAAAAAATGCTTCATGCTCATCCTAGCCTGAGTCTATCCATGTCCCCCTTAATTCTGGATGAATTCAACAGCTTGGATGCGATGTCATGCAAAGCTTCTTAACTGCAGTTCCCCAATGGGATTAAAATAAAAAAAACTATTTTGTTTAGCAAGGAGGGGCTACCATAACAAGCCTTCCATAATTCTGGAATGCATTATGCTATATTGTGCTTTGACATACTGGTGATATACTGTTAATGTGCAGAAGCACATAGAGTGATGGAGCATTCAGGATCTGCCTTAATGGAAGGGATAAAGGACTGGTCTTGAGATAAGAAATCTTACATAACTCTGTAATAATAGCTAAAGGGATTATGCTGATCAGAGTAGTGCATATCAAAAGAGCGAAGGCCGAATTTGCGGCCCTCCAGTTGATTTCGAGAAGCTTAAGAGCGATATTTTACTTCTGACGTAGAACTCATCACTTAACTGTCAAAAGAGATGAATGAGCAGTTCAGATGATTGGCTGGCTTAAAATTTGTTAGAATAAAATGATCATCATTTTCTCATCAGTATGTTTCAAAAAGCTGAACAGCAGATTCATCAGTAATGATTAAACATTTATATATAGTTTTCTCACATTGCCTCTTTTTTAGCTTAGCCTTGCAGTTTTCAAGAGACATAATGTGATGGAAGGAGTGGGAGGATATGGAGATGAACATCTGAGACATATCAAATACTTAAAGCCTACAAATAAATAGTGAGAATTAAAGTTAGTTGTAGAAATTGAGTTCCTTTTTGTTTTTTTATGGTGCAGCCTTATTAATCCTCATTAATTGGTAATTCTCTGCTGCTTTGAACGGTTCCCAAAAATGGGTAATTAGTAAAGAATTTAAGAGTTAAGTGTTTTAGAGAAGCTATATACTTCCAAAACTTTTATTCTTTGCGGAATATATGCAGGATGTTTGCTAGAATGTTATGAAGATTGCCATAAAACCAAAACATTCTTATCAACATGAATGGGGCTGTACTGCTGTGCCGCAGTAAACTTCATTTGTTGTTTGTTCAGTTATCTGCCAGTTGGCAGATTTCAGTCATTTGCAGTTCATCTCAATGGATCTCTTGAGTATTTAAAGGAATTCAATCTAGTGTAATTTAATTTACAAGGTGCCTTTTCATCGCTTCTGGCCCTATATTCTGTTGTTGAATTGAAAAGTCTCATAGGCTAAGGACAAATTTTTAGAAGTTTTAGGTGTTTATTTTTTTCTTTGGCTTTACGTGTGAGTTTTCTTATTCTGTGCTTCACACTGATGATGGTAAAATACTAGGAAACCTGAGATTTCACTAGTGGATGCCTATGGAGAGGAGTAAATGTGAGAATTTCACATATTCAGGTGTCCTATTAGATATAGGCAAAAAGATGTATATTTTTTCAGGGATTGAATTATCTCTCAAATTTGAGTCATCAGACCTGTAAGTAGGGATATCAGGTCTATATTACTGGAAAGGTTCTCAACTGAGATCCCATCCAAAGCTCTTAGGTGAAACAAGATAGCCTGGTTTAAAGAGAGTTGTGTTGACATGGATAAATATCTTTTTAGAAGGATGGGAAGTGAAAAGCAGAAGCAAATGGTTGATTTTAACAGTGACAGGTGGTTACTGTAGCAGCCTGACAAATCCAGCCCTGTGTCTCACTCCATCTGGATCAAGCAAGAAAAGGGGAAGTGTGTTATTTCAGAGCATATCAAATAGCATATACAGAAGATAGGATTTCTTAAAAAATTCTTAATACCCTTCACTGTGAAGTAGATGCATTTATTTATATCTTAATCTACAAAATGATAAAACCAAAACACAATAGTTTAAGTAACTTCAACAATATCAAGCAGTATCTATATAAATAAAGCTGGTAGGGTGAATAAATAAAGCCAGCAGAATGCACTCAGCTCAGAATGCTTTTATTTTAGGTAGAAACATTTGATCCTCTGTAACCTTTTCCTAGCCTACAAATTACAGTCACTGATCGATACCGAATCATCGTAAATGACTGCAACGCGAAGCGGCATTGTAGGCTGTAAACAAATCCATACCCGCTGGCGAAAAATTAGAGTGGAACAAAGAGCCAGAAGTCTCCCAGTTCAACTGAAGACGTTTCTGGCATAACATAAATAACTAAGAACTTTTTGAAACACTTTGAATACTTATTCAACTTTCTGTAGTTCTGTGTGTGAGATGGTCATTATAGTTTTATAGTCAAGTCCGATATTGGGCAATTTGCATCATTAATTGTGCTGAAGATGTAACCTGAAGAGGCCTTCGTTTCTATATAATATCAGCATGCTCCAAGACAAGTTAAGTTCTCTGACAAGTGCTGCACCTTACTGCAAATCAAACCTGATGTCCTTTCTGTGGGGAGAAGGGCATAAAATATAAAACAAAAATTCTCATATGCGGCATCAGACTGCAGTCTTTTGATGCTATTATATGTGTTTTTCCTTCATAACCTGCAAAAAGGAGAATACCATATTCTATAGACTTTAGCTGTGCCATCAAGCAATTATGCAGACTCCCATAATTTCTCAGCGTAATAAATTTGCACTATATTGAATATAAATCCAAGAAAACAAGTAGAGAAAAAGATACCAACATGCAGTATGTCAATGTATGTATTGACCAAATAGATATTTTTTCTACTTAGTAGTAGAAATGCAGCAATGTTCTCCCGGTATTGCTCGCTACCAGGTCAGACAAGTATATTTAAAATAGGGAAGCAGATGGAATATAGACAGACTGTATATTAAAACACAGAACAGTTATACTCCCAGATTTTCACTTTGGGATTGCTTTAAGTTCTGTTCTCATTGTT
>JAWLRI010000640.1:7611625-7643407 GCA_034781795.1 Crypturellus tataupa
ACTGTATATTAAAACACAGAACAGTTATACTCCCAGATTTTCACTTTGGGATTGCTTTAAGTTCTGTTCTCATTGTTAATTAGAAGTGCATGGAAACGATTAAGCTTAAACTGCATTTTTTTTTTTTTTTTAATATGATTTACCTCTCTACTCGTACCAGAATTATAACTGATCAAGATAGTTTTTCACATTGCTGTTCGGTGTCATTACTTTGCTGTGTAATGCTTGGCTTAGAAAGCAGCAGGATGGACAATCTTTGGAAAAGAATCTCTTGTCAAAATAATGTGAGAATGTGGAATTCAGCTGTGAAGTATGAAGCATTCTCAAAATGTATAACTAGCTTTGATATAGAGTATGATATATTTATTCTGCTTCACATTAAATGATCTCAATTTAGAGATTCTTTAAAGAGCTTTGTTCTAGATATCATTTATTTTCCAAAAAATCTCTTGAATAGATTTATTTTTGGATTGCTTTCTCTGGATCAGAGAAATTGATCGAATAGCCAGAAAAATTACTCATAAAACTCTTTAAAAAAAGACTGGACTTGAGGACCTAAGACATCTGAATATAAAAACAGATATAATGTTACTAGGCAACAATAGTTCATTAATCAAAAGCTAGTACAGAAAAAAGTCAGGAATACCAGACTTGAGGGAAAAAATGCATTGCTTGTATAAAACACAATAAAGGCTTTTGGTGGAAGAAGCATTGCTTTATGAGTTTTGACATATTTAGCACAAATAATTTTATAATTTAACAGTTCTGTTCATTGCCATAGATTCAGTGTTGATTTTTGCATATGCATTTTGAGTGTTGAACAAAATGTAGCTGAGGGTTTTTTTCCCCAAAGATAATTTATATAAATTATCAATCACATGCTGTTTATACAAGTTAATTTCTTTTTATAAGTTTAACTTATGTTACATATTTTTGGTATGAAAGTTATATCCTACATAAATGCTTACAGCATTTGCATTTCCATATTTTGAGAACACATATCTGAACTTACTTGAGCATGGATTAAAAATGCGAAAGTATGAAGTAGAAAATATGAAGCAGATAAGACAAAATGACTTGTAACATTGAGAACTAAGAAAGATACAACTTCACAGTTAAGTAAAGTTTCAAAAACCCATCAACTAAACAGGCTAATCTGGCAGTAGTTTAGATTTTATTTTGGCCAGTAGCTCTAGAAAATTAAAGATTATTTTCAAATGATAATAAAACTTGTTTTACTATATGGCTTTTAATGTATACTCATTGGATTGATGAGAATGTAACAGCATATTGCAGATATTATGAATGTCTGTATTATTCTTTATAGTATCACCAATACAAGAGATCTGTAATGGGTTTGTTTACACTTTGTGTGCAAGTAGCTCACCATGTTTCTAAATTCTTAGTTCTTCTAAGTTTTGGGGGATTTAAAGTTATTTTAAAGCCTCAATAAAAATAACTTAACAAAAATTGTAGTTTTCCTGATTAAAGAAATTTTTAGCCTTCGGTAGTGTCAGAAAAGCTGGATAGCACCAGCTTGAAAATGAGCTCAAAAAGCTTTTGAATGGCAGGAACAAGAAACATTAGAGAATCTTATCCTGGCTACTCCAGTTCAGTGAATGTGCCTTGAAATAATTCAGCCACACCTGCTTGATGATGACTGAAAGATTCGCTTTAATTGTGATTTCAAATTGATGTCTTTTTATTCAGGCTATGTTGATTTCAACAGGAATTATATATATATGAGAGTCTGAGATACTCCTTTAAGTCCTTATTCCTGAAGTTTAATCAACATAGTTTGTTTCTGCAGTCTTCGAGAGTAACTTCTGGTTTTATAGTCTAAAGACTATGATCTGCAAATGCCTATATTCAGTTTATTTTTGATGATTCCGTGCTTGAGTTAAGACAAGTAGATTAAAACTGTTTAGTATGAGCAGTAAAAAAAAATCCAACTCAAACTTTGTTGCTTCTCCACATTGTTTTGAGCTTAGGGCAAGGGTGAAAGTGAAATAAATAAATAAATAAAACTCGAGTCTGAGGCCACAGGAAGTAATTTTGCCTCATCTGAAGTTCTGAAGTCACCAATCAAATGATTTGCAAGGAGTAATCTGGCATTTTAAGAAGCATCTAAGTAATTGTGGGAGGCGCAAATGGTTATAAGCTGTGACACAATTTATGAGTTTCAAATCAGGAAATAAATCAGGAATACTGACAAAACACAAATATTTTTCCTGTTTCCTCTTTCAGAAGTGTTTTTTGGTGTGTATATATATACAAGTGTATCTTGAGCACCATTAAGCTTAATTCTCTTCATAGGCATCCAGAGAATACAGGGAAAAAAAAAAAAAGTTGTCGTAGCATTGGGAAGCGAGATTTGTTGTCAGGACTGTTTAAAGGGGATTAAGTTTCACTTTTGCTGTATATACCAAGGAGAGCACTCTCAGTCTTTTCATCTGGCGTGCTAAGCCGTTAAGCCTAAGTCACTTTAAGCGTTCTGCTGTATTATGTGACTCTTAACTTGAATATCTGATTCCAGAGCATGTGCATTGCCAGAAAAAAAAATTCCTATTGCTCTGTGTTGAGTTGAGGACTGCATAGGTGATGCTCCTTAAGGGAAAATGTTAAGAGTGACATTAAATCAGTTGTACTCCAAAGGATTTCTCTTGTTCTTTGTGGAAATGGGGCCTAGGAAGGTAGGCTGCATCTAAAGAGTTGTAGGGTAGGAAAAAGAAGGGATGTGAATTCTGTCTTGAAAGACTTTTTAAGCTGAGTAAATTGGCCCTATAATAATTATAGGTATAGTATAGGTGAAATTAAAAGTCCTGGTGGATACCATGAACAGGTTTCAGATTTTTAAATACGATTTTTAAAAATTGTAATTAACAGTGTTGGGACCTCTTTGGACTAACTACCTTAAAAGCAAAATATTTTATAAAATTCTAGAATATCTGAACTTCTTCTGCCAATTTGCCATCACATTATGGCGACAGAATTTAGATAAAACTTAGAGTAACATGCATCAGAACGACAAAATTAATTAGGACTTGAACCCCAATGTACAAATGACTTCAAAATATTAAAGGTGCTATGTTGCGTATTGCAAAGAGTGCTTTTTACTTTTTTTATTTTTGTTGTTTTGTTTTATGAACTATGTTCAATTCACCCTTTCTTTACTGTTGCACTCTGGTTAAAGACATATAGGACATGTATTGACTGATAGTAAAGCTGTTCTTTTTTCTGTAAAAAGTAGGGTAAGTTCTCCTGGGTGGTGACCTACATTGTTTTTAAAGATTCCGGCTGTTAGGCTTGTTCCAAAAATGAATCAAGGATAGTGGATGAAAATATAGAGAATTTTGTTTCAATAGAATTTTAAAGTAAATCTTTAGCTGAAGAGGCCAACTGAAGTACCAGCAGAAGAACCCTGAAGAACATCATGATAGAGATGGGTTGTCTTCTCTTTGCACCACGCTCCCCTCATCAGTGTTCCTCATATCTTGGGAAACAGAACTTGGAAAGAAACTGTTAGAAATGCAACAGCGGAGGAAAGGGAAAATAACATGGATGATGGAGAACAGAGCCATCCACGGAGCATTGGTTGGGGTTTGTGGTGGCTGGATTTGGACCTTGCAGGACCTCCAGCTCTGCCACACTTCCCAGCATGGGGCTGTCTCAGGGTGGTCTAATCCTGCATGGGAGTCGGAGAACCTCCCAGAAGAGCCGGGGATGACACATTTTGCCAGGCAATTTGCTAGCATTTACGAGAGCTGTTGAGACATTTCCTTGCTTTGCTGGGAGTTGTGACCTTTGGGAGGTGATGATGAATGCTGATGCGGTCCGTTGTCATGCAGACAGGACGCCATGGGGTGGCCGCGTCTGCCTGTGATTAGCTGTGGTGTTTGCTCTGCCACAGGCTGCAGCAGTTAGAGGGTCTGGCAGTCCCACCTGGGGCACAGCGAGCAGCAGCAATTCTCGGCAAAGGGCAGCCGGGTTTTATAACCTATTCTGTCTCAGACGTTGGCATTTCCCTGTCTTGATCCTACGGTCTCAGCCAGCATAGCGGTATTGGCAGCTCCCATGTAGACCGGGAGTTTCGAGAAATGTTTCCGCCTCTGGAACTAGACCCGTCCTTCTCCTGATACCAACCCAGCCAAGGGCGCTGTCCTGCTGGCCTAAATTCTGTGTAATACCAGGAGCCCCGATGGGACTGGGGATGCAGAGGTGCCGTTTTCCCATCCAACTTGGTATAGCATAATCCAGAAAAAGAGTCTAATATAAACCAGGCGGAAATTTTTGAATGCTATTGATAGATAGCCTGGGCGAGCATTTAGGCTCTTACCTCTTAAACCTGTTACCTCTTAAACCTGGGATTAAAACAATTATCTACATCATAAGAGTATGTAAATCTGCCTCTTTTCTTGTACCTGTTGTATTGTGCCAGCATTTATTGGGAGAATTGAATAATCTCTTAACTGCAGAAGTAGAGGCTGCTTCTGAAATTCTAGGTTTAATCCCTGCGACTAAAATGGTACTGGGAAAATAGTGTGATATTATTTCATGTTTTAATCAGCTGCCTCTTTAGTATCTTTTTATTTATTTTTTATTATTTTAATTTTATTTTTTAATGCATGAGGAGTTTTTCTATAGCCTGTAGATTTCTTGGCTAGATAAATAGCAGTTTAACATGTTCTTAGTTTTCTTCCTCTTTTTTCTTTTCTCCTTTTTTTTTTAATCTTTTAACAGACAAAAAAATAATCAGTCTGAATATTCAGTCAGTCGCCACGTACAAGACAATTTCTAATGTTATTGGATATTTAAAAGGAGCTGTATTTCCTGGTAAGTAGCCCTTTATCGCTTGTGTTGATTAGTTATTTCATAATGGCTGGGAGTCATGGCTGGGATCAGGTTTCTCTTCTGCTACATAATGTGCGTATAAAGGAAAAAAGAGTATTTGTTGCAGAGATTTTGTGATATGATTTATAGTAAAATGCACCATACGAATTACACAGAGAATGAGCTCAAGGGGATGTTATAGTTAAAATGAGCATATATTACACAGAAAGAAGGAATTATACTTGGACCATAGATGGTAATTTTATTTTATACTAAGTAACTGTGCTTCTGGCTTTAATAATAGAAAATGTTCTGTCGCATGGTTTGAATTATTATGTGAGTTGCCTGAATGGTTTTAGAAAACGTATTTTTATAATTTTATAATAATTTTGTGATACATAATACATATGTAACAAATAAAAAAAATGCACATTTGCTAGGAGAGTATGCCTTTCCTTGTTATAGGACCTCTACCAGAAAAAAATAGGGTGAATTTGGGGGAGTTGTTTTATAAATATGAGCCTAAAACTCTGTATGATTTAAATCCACAACACACCTATCTAAATGAATTGTCTTATTGACACCACAGTGTAGCATGATGTCTACCTCTGTTCAAATATTAAATATGATTTTAGTGTACAAACATCTGTGTTTAAGTTCTTAACCAAATTTTAAGTTGTGCAGCCTTATTTTCTGTTACAGCCATACCTTAAACTAGCTGTATACAATTTTAGAAATATTGACTATTCTGTATGTCTGAGATTAAAACAAGATCTTGAGATCAGCTGTGACTTAAAACACAAACCCATCATGTTTTGATGTCGTGTGTAGTAAATATGAGAATAGGAATCATAGGAATCTCAAGCATCTTGTTTACTGTCTGCAAGTGGATTTACCTAAAAGTCTGAGGGTTCCTGCAACATAGCTGAACATTGTTGCTTATTAATTTCAGTAAGAGGTTTTAATCTAATAAAAGAATTAAAGTTTCCAGTTTTTACTATTGCTAATGTTTTGCAAATAGCTGTCACAGAATTTGAAAGGTAGAAACAGCCTTGTTTAGACATATTTCACCTCTTGAATTGCAAAAGTACCAATTTCTATTTAATAAGTTCTTTATATTCTCCGTACCTGAATCTCTCATCTTATTATTACAGTCGTCTTAAGATGCTGCTTTTTAAAGGTACAAAGGTATGGTTAATTTTGAGGATATATAATGAAGTGAGGTCAGTAGGTCTATTCAGATGCCTGCAATTAATCCCATAAATGTCTTCATGAGTAAGGACTGTTACAAGAGGCTTCTAATATAGACATAAATGAAGTATTTGTACCTTTTATTTTGAATAAACATTAAACCTTGAGCTATTTCTTTATTTTTCCTCCTTGAAGCTATAGCCATGCCTTCTTGACAGTTACAATACTCACTGTTTTAATAGCATTCCTTCTCTATTATTTTGATGATTTTTTTTTTGTTTATTTTATACACTTAAGATACTTGCACTTGAGAAGTGCAGAGTCAACTATATTTTCAGTGTAGCTTTTCACCAAAGGTGATTTTTTTTTCTTTTTTTTTTTTTTTGTGTGTGTGTGTGTGTGTGTGTGAAAAGGCCCTGCCTTTCCACACACACATAATGGTGATCTTATTCAACGTTTGAACTGAGGAATAACAAAGAAGCAGAACATCTGAAATCCAACCAAAAGGTTGAAAGATTCAGGAGCAAAAAGAATTTGATGGTTGAAGTAGCCTTTTAAAAACCTGAAAACTTACCATAGGTTTTGTAGCTCTGTTGGACAAGGTTAAAAATGGAGTTACAACAAGAGAAGATCGTGTAAGGATTTTTTTTCTTTAAGTGATTTTTTTTTTTTTTGTCCAAGCCATCACTACCTTGAACACTAGCATCTCACTTTCAGGACTGTTTGATGGATATTTTTTCTCTACCTCTAGTCCTTTCTTTCTTTTTCCTTATCATGTCATCTCCTGGTGTCTCCTGCAATAATTTGCTGCTCATACCTTTCTTCTGCAATGTGTCCTGTACTATGTTTCAGAAGGACTCTTTCTGCTTCCTTTCATATATTTTGCTCATAGGTCAAGCAGAAATGATAATGTGGGGCAAATATTGATCCTGTCTGATCATCCTGCTTTAGTGGTGTGTTCCATAACCATCAGGAAGCCTGGAAGGGCTTTTCTGTGTATTGCTGCTCCTGATTCTTAACATCATTTGAGTTTAAGATCCTGTGACTGTCAATGCAACCTATGATTAATTTTAATAAGATGCAACATAGACATCTGGTTGTATTAGTGAGACAGTATTTTCTTATGTTAAATTGTTATGTTCTCTCAGATTTCTCTTTGACTCACAAGATGTAAAATTTATCAGATCTGTCACCCACTGAAATTGTCATCTGAGCAACATCTACTGATGGAAACAAATGTTCATATCTATATGCACCCTGCCCAAGCAGTTGATGGAAAATGTTGTGTTACAGCTACATACCAGATCTGTTTTAAAAGCATTTTCAATCCCAGATAAAATGTCATTTATATACTATAATATTCATATTATATTGAAACAAACTGATAATAGTTCAACTTGATGAAGAACAGTTTTATAATCTAAGTATGTAGTGTCCAGTAAAATATATTTACATAGGCAGCAGTATCTTTAAAAATATATTTTAATTTGTAACATTTTATAGGTATTTTATCACATATATGTCTTGCTTTATTCTGGCATACTGACAACAGTGAAGAATGAATGTTTTTCTAAAGCAAACCTACTAGCAGGAAACCAAAACACTTTGCACTCTTTGGAGTACAGATGACACTCGGAGATGGTTGTGGTTCTGACATCGCTTTATAACTGCTCTTCTGTGTCAATAAGAATCCTGAAACATGGAAAGACACCTTTAAAAACTGCACATGTGGACTTGAGAAAGAGGCTTTGCTAACTATGAAAGACCCCCAGTAAGGAATCCTTCAGAGGGGATTCCAGTGTGGCCTGACCTTACTCAGCAAGGCTAATAGCTGAATCATTCAGCGTGACCCTGTGTGGTCACACACAAGTGATACAGTTCCTGGAATAAAAAAAGGTTCTTTACAATACTCAGTAAATTTGGGATTATGTATTATATCTTTTGGTAGAAAATTCTTCTGATTAACTATACTTATTTTCTTATTTCAGGTCAAAACCCCTTTTCATTTTATAGAACACCTTCTTCCAATATCACCAAAATTGATAGGTCTGACTTAACTTTTCTGTATCATTCATTATTTTTATTCCTCTGTCGTGTCTTCTCTCTAAACCTGCAGTCCAGATCTTTTCAGTGTTCCTCACATGGAAGTCAAAGTCCTGATTTCTAACCATTCTGGTTACCTGCTTCAACTGCTGTTTCTGCTATGTCTTTTTTGGGTAGGGCGATGAGCACTGAACACAGTCTTCCAGGTGAGGGAGTACAAATACTTTGTGTGTTTTCTTTATGTTTCTCATTGTATTAACCTACTTTTTTTTTTTTTTTTTGAGCATGGAAATTTTTTACATTATCTGTTAGACAGAAGTCCCTGCTATAAAAGCAAATAACAGTTACGAGAAGAGACAATAGTGAACAATGAAGGGGACAGCACAGTGTTTAATTTAGGGAAATTTACTAATATATTTTAAGTGGTATTCAGTTTCATATGTCAATATGTCACATTTATGTCTTGCACATGATCATATAAACTTTTGTTGACAGCATTTATTTGCATTAATGACCTCACTAATACATTTCACCCTTTATTTTTGTAATTCTTTAAATATTAGTATCCTTGGGAAATAAGATTCCCTTTTCTTTCCCTTTTCTCCACATTCCAGACAGATACGTCATCGTCGGTAGCCGTCACCACGGTTTGGATAGCTACGGTGGGCAGGAGTGGGCCAGCAGCACCGCAGTCAACACTGCGCTTGTGGAAGCTGTGATGTTGAAGGCCAGGAGGGGTTGGAGACCTGACCGGACCATGGTTTTCTGCTCATGGGGAGGGACATCGTTTGGGAACATCGGCTCATATGAATGGGCAGAGGTAAAATAGTTCTAGAAAGAAGCACTGGAGTAATGATGATTGTCGAAATGACCATGAACGTCGTATGAAACAGTGCTTGTGTATAGAACTGTTCATTAACTGGTCTGGGACAACTCTGGGTACAATATATCCTACCATGCACGTACCATAACAAATGCAGTGAAAATATGTATGTAGGCAGTTTCTGTGGAACAGATCCATGTGATGATGGGCTGGTATTAATTGTTCATCGAGCTGGGAAGAAGACACTGATTTCCTTTGCTAATTCAGCACAGGACTGTGAAAGAGAGCATAGTCTGAGAAAAAAAAACTTAAAACCAGGAATACTTCAGAGGACTCCTCTAAAATTTCTCATTGATAGGCTTACATGGAGGAGCTCCAGTCATGAAAAAAATGAAGGATGGAAGAGAGCCATACCATAATTTATAGTAATTGCATACATAAGCATTTCAGTGTCATTTCAGTGTTTCTGTGGTTGGTTCTGAGTGGCCTATCACATATTTGTGCTTAGGAGCTAGATTCAGTCCGACACAGACAATTCTTTGGGCTGTTGGTTTCAACAAAATAAAAATCATTGCAGTGAAAGAAAATAACTTATTAAAATCCTGTTGATCACATATAATCATACAGGTCAATTGATCAATTAAAGAGGAATAACCATCAGAGAGGTCCGTGGCTGCTGAATTAAAATGGTAGATAAAGTGAAGAGTTAACTTTTATCATTGTGAGGAGCAGCTAGCTGATTTCTAAGTTTCATCTTCCAAATATGGTTATTCTTCAAAAACAAGAAGAGGGTGAAAAAAGTCAAATTGAAAAAATGCAGGCTGGAAGCAAAATTTATTTAGTTCCACTTCAAATCAGCTTTACATCAGATGTAGTTGCCTTGCACCTCTTCAGTGGTTCCTCTCCTCTTCATGCAAAGAGGAACTCATTACTAAGGTGGCAAAGGTGATCTTTTCTAAAAAACATAATTGGAACAGTTCATACATACTATTTTCCTTGTTTAAAATATAATAAAGTGACACCACTGGGGAAGTTATGCCATTCACATCTGAATTTGGACCCTAAATATTCAAGTACATTTAGCTGCTGATAATGATCGCTTTTGAAGTTTGTCTTCTGTCAGGCATAAGTTTAAAAGGCCTTCATGTTGTTTCACACTACGTAATGTTTTCATTTGGGGGTTTTATAAGTGTAGTCGTTTTTAATTCCTTCTAGGCCTATTTGTATTTTGCTGAAATAATGTGCAAAATGGAATTGCAACTTCTGGTATAGAGAGAAGTAACGCTAAGATACTCTTTGAAGATCTTAACACCATATTGCTAGAAGAATTATTAAGTAAAATTCATCAAAGCACAGAAGACAAAAACATGGGGGCGGTTTATCCTTTTAAAGGAAATGAAATAATAAAGCAAATATTAATTATAGCAACACACAGTAATAACCACTGCTCTGCTTGCATTCTAGGGTCTCAAGAGAGTTCTTCAAAGCAATGTTGTGGCTTACATTAGCCTCCATAATCCAGTCAGAGGCAACTCTACTTTACAACCTATCGCATCACCTTCTCTTCAGCAACTGGCAGCAGAGGTTAGAAATAAGCTGTTTTCTTTTATATATGGTTTATGAAGTTACACAGCTAATTGCCTTGATCCTGGTTGATTTTAGGTAATTAAAGATCTATTTTTTTTTCTTTTTTTCTTTTCATGTTGCATGAACAATTTTTTACTCAATCAACAGGCTGAGAGCAGATAGGATAACTTACCTCAAGAGTTCATTAAACCAAATCTCATTATATTGGCATTCCATGCAGTTCTCTGAATTTTTAACAGCTTTAAAGTAGCATATTTTCTATTCATTAACACATTTTTTTTCTTCCTAATCCAAACCTTCAAGACTGTCTGTCAATTCACATTTAACCTGTAATTTTGTCATGGGGCATACGGGAAAGTAATACTCGTTCATAATTAATATTGTGTCAGGTTTAGCACTCAGCTGCACCACTGGAATTAGCCTTTGGTGAGGGTATCCCATAGCTGTGCTGATAAAAGTGCACATGTGTTTTAAGGGAGTGATCTTATTTTGTTTTTATTAATACGGAAAATGAAGAGGAAATAATGTAAGGTAAATACTACATTATAAAAATAGTTTAGAATAGGCTGTTTAATATGGAGTTCAGTTTGACTGTCATCAAACGAACATTTTAGATATTCTTCTTCCGTGAATTTGCCAGGCTAATCCTCATTACCTTTCTTTTTTTTTTGATGTTTCTTTGAGTTGCCTCTGAAACAGTAAGTACTAAACATTGATCAAAGCAGTAGCACTTGAATTAAATGGACTTTATAGCAATTTTTGGCTTGGCAATTTTTGTCTAAATTTAGTAAAATGTTTTGTTATCAAACAAATTGTTAGTAGTATATTAACTACTGTGCCTCTCCAGTGGAGGAGTGGTAAGTTTATCTTGAGAAAAATCTGTTTTATTTTGTGCAAATACTGTAAAACACAAGATGTAAAATTAGATTACATCTGGCTTTTAAGAAACAAAAGAAAACATATATATATACATATATATATTTGTGGAAGGTAATTTAGAATGTTGTATTGATCTGCAGGCTCTCTGGATATGTCAATTATATATACATACATATATATATATTTTGAATGTTTACTGCATTTTTGAAAAACAGTGATAAATAGCTAGCTAACTTTCTCTTGTGGTTTGCAGTCCTTTCTCCATTAAAACAAATGCTTGCTGTTTAAAAGAATAAATATATTACATTAAGTCCTTGAGGTATTTGACTCCAAAATATGATCTGTGCCAGTGATACAAAAGCTATAAGCTGCCTGGAGCCACACAGGAAGCACTTTTTTCTTTTTTTTTTTTTTTTTTTACACCTATCATATTGTTAAAATTTCATTCTTTTATTCTAATAAATACTGTATTAGTAAGAATGTTACAAATTTGCCATGTATTTTGGAAAGAAAGCAAAGGAGATCTGTTTTTGGCCTCTGCTTGAGTTCTGTGGTTCATTTGGATATGAAATTTTAGCATTTTATGATTATTTGTGTAGTTTTGCATCCTGCCCAGTACTATGGATGCAGCCTCCTTTAGCAATCAAGTTAATTAACCTGCAATAAATGCGAGGTTGCAGACTTTTCTTTAGGTAGTATAATTTTCAATTAATGCAACTGTAATACAGTCTGTGACATTAAAACAAATTGCAGGATCTACAGCTTCCTAAAGCTGGCCAGAATTCTGAATCCATGTCCAATATATCAGCAGTGATGGAGCGGCCCAGCACAGATCTACCATTTGTTCCCATGAGCGCTCTCAATTTGCCATGTGTCTAGAACGAACACTTTTTACAGAAGATTGAACTTCTCATGAAGAATTTTGGTATTACTTGAAGTGCTTGCCAAGAAGGCCGCATAATTTACCTCAGAATTATGACAGTACAAATAGGGTAAGAGCTCTCTTCTTGGAACGCATCTTCTCTTGCAGAAATTGGGAGCGCCCTCACATGCAATTCATGCGAATAGAGGTAGATTGCAAAGAAGCACTTAGAAAGTCCAGCAAGAGGCAAGAATAATTGTGATTTGTATTTAATAATTCATCTTAGGAGTAATCCTATGAACATAGATTTATTAGAACAGAAAGGGAGAACAGGAATTTAGAATGAATAATATCAGTAAATTTCTAAATGAGGATGGAAAACGGCCAAGGTTGCTTGATTAGACAGAAACGCTTCTTAGTTTGTGGGCAACTGGAACATGGCTCAGTTCACTATGGGGCTCAGTGGAAAAAGTCTTATTTTAGTTAGTATTAATATTCTAGACTTAAAAATGAAATCAGAAACCTGAGGAGCTGGCTACTGTGTAAGATCTGATTGTTACTGCAAGAACAGGATAAGTACTTGGCTGATTAACAGATACTGTGATTTCCTAAAGATATTTTTACATAAAGGATTATATCTTTATATTATATGAAGATTTAATAAGGAAGCTACATAAGCAGTTGGCAAATAATAATTTTATGTGCCTACCATCATAGTGCTCAGTGGGGATTCTGTTTGAAATGCAGAATTACATGAAAAAACTAATTTAAATATTTGGATTATTTAAGCAAAGAGTAATTCAAACAACTCAGAGACATCTTGAAATATTTAATTTATGTCTCTTCTTGTATAACCATGTTAATTATTGTCCACATTAATGAGAGGGAGATCCTGCCTAGTTATGTTTCTACCCACTCTTATTTTGTGAGGGGAGTGTTTATTCACTTGCTTTGTTAGGGAATCACCACTTACTGGCAGAGTGTCATTCGTACATTAGGATTATTTGATGCTGACATTCATTTCTTGTAAAAAATGCCATTAATAGTTGTTTCTACCATTTCACACGTATAAGTTGTTATGGTTGCTAGATTAGTTGCTCTTTAACTGATCTTGTGGTCATTGCTGATCAGACTCTGGAGCTGCTGTTATTGATGAACCCAAGAAAACTTACTGTCCCTTTAAAAATCTAGTGAAGAATGGACTGAATTCTGTTATAGCAGAATTAAAAATGACTGTACCAAGGAGTCTTCATACTATTACTTCTACTAATGGAGCAAATGACAAAAAAAGGCCTTTATGTTTATTGCTATTGGTATTGGCTGGAAATATTCTTTCTTTTTGAAGAAGAGCCATACATAGATGTCTGTATAGTTGTAGTGATTATTTTCTGATTTTACTCAAAATGTCTTAGGGTATTGTCAATATTAATTCTTCCTCTCCCACTTCCGTGGGATGTTCTGTCATCTTGAAAAGTAGAGCTGCCATTTGGGAGTTTTCTCTAATTCCTTACCTGATGTAGAATAGATGTTGGTTCTAAATACTGTGTAATCTAATTGACTGTGCCTAATGCAATAAGCTATATTGAACAGTGGAAGAGTCCTTATCCAATCTATGGATTCAATTCTGTCTAAATATTCCTCTGTTCAATTTCCTCTTATTGTTCCTAGTTATTTCCCTCTGGAACTGACTTTTTCTTGATGATAGAAAGACGTTTTCATAATGACAGAAAACCTTTCAGGTAGAGAGGTTTAAACTGAACTCCTAGTACTTAGGAAGATGACAGGTCGACAGCTGTGGATATTTTAGATGATACCCATAACCAGCGGTAATTAAAAAGATTCTCTTGCTGTTCTTGTCATTATTCGCTATGATAAATGCGTTTAGTGTCTATTTAACAGCTATTATGTTATAGTTACATGACTCTGTTTTTTATCTCTGTTTTAATTAAAAATAATTACATCTATTTTGTAGCTATCTGTTTTCAGACTTAATTGCTGAGGCACTATTTTCAAAAGATCTTTCTAACATTTAGGCTCTATATTAATTTTTTTTACTTTGTGTCATCTCTCCCTTTGGCTGGTCAGATATTTTACTGTATAATTGCTTGAAGAAGGTTGGCTTGTCCACCTTCAATAAGAAATTTGGTGTTATTAGTAATGAGTGGTATCTTATTAAAAATAATTTTTAAAAAGTTAGAAACTAGCTTCCTCGTCTGAATTTTAGCATGATGGTGAACATGACATTACAGTCAGGGCCTGTAGGGTCACCATAAAGCAGGTATGAATCATTTCAGATGCTCAGCTGGCTGTGCAAACCCCAGAGAATTCATGTGGCTGTTTTTCTTTGTTAAATCCAAAACTTCAAGTTTGGTTTGACAGTTTTGAACATTGAAATAGTTGAAATGCTTACAGTGTTACAATGCTAAAAGGCTTTATTTGGCCACATTAAATACTGGAAAATGCTTTTAGAGGGCCCCAAGGACCCTCTCTATCAGCAGAGACTTGATTTACTCGGTATGGGAACATCACACATTGTGGGAATCCTTTGTCTTCCCTGGTTCCATGAGTTGAGTGTTACAGATTTTTTTTTCTCTCCTTTTGCTCAGAGAGAGAGAAAAGAGAAGGAGAAGCAACTCACTTTTTCTGCTAAATCAGAATGAGTCAAGTCATGTTTCTGTTTAATTGAAGAAGCTGTTCAGTTTCTTCTTTGAAATGAGAATGTCTAGATTTAATTTCAGAGGTGAAGACTGAAAAAAACTGCAGATCAGGTTGTAATATATTGCTATTGAATGGTATCTTATTTTTGGAGGCTTTTGAGCTGCCCTTTATGCACTCATTGATTTCAATGTCTGGGAAAAAAAAATATTTATTATTAAGATTAATAAACAACTTCTGCTTTTTTTCCTAAATAGTTACTCACTTAGCTGATCTTCCTGCTGTTTCATGTGTTATCAAGATCACCTGGAGAATTATCAAGATCACCTGCTAACTCTGATTAACCCAATTAGACTCTGCAGTACAAAAATATGTCTGAGTTAATGGAAATGTTAACCTTAATTTAGGCATACATTCTACCACTTCCACCAAGATTATTTAATATAGATATTTTGAATAACTAAAGCTAGTTGCATGTATATCTGTTATGAAATGGATGAGTGACAAATTTATTTAAAAAAAATTAATATTAAAGGAAAAAAATTGGTACCTTATTCGGCAAAAAAAAAATAGAGAGCCTGAAATTCAGTTGAAAAGAACTAATCTAGGCTACTTAGTCAATATCCTGAAAATTAATACAAAAATACTGAAAATTTTTATGTTCTTTCAAAATGACTTTAGGATGGGGAGGGTGAGAGGGGGGTGGAAATCTGTCTAAGAAAACTAGAGATCATTTTTCATTTTAACTGCAGTTTTGCACTCCAGCAAATAGTAACTGATGACCAAACCAGAAGGTTATGTTGCGTAGAAGATGTTAGCTGGTATAAATGAACTCCATGGAAGTATCAGTTTTACTTTTCATGCTATTTTAAAAACTTATTATCTGAACATTGGTATTCAAAGAAAGCTTGTCTTGTAAGATACATTTTATTGTTTGCATTTTGTAATGCTTTTGATCTGCTTACCAAACTTTATGTTATGATTAACTTTCTATTTAAAACAAGTAATGATGTTACTACCAGTTGTCACTCAAGTTGTTTAATTAACTTGAAATATTGCAGAAGTGCCATAAATCTTATTTACAAAATATCTTCAGGTGAGCTTGTAGAAAAGTTGCCTGCACAGCTAAAATGGCCCTGAATATTCAGGCTAAAAGGTGCTTTGGAACCAATTAAGTGGTAGTGGATGTTTCTTCTCTTCTTTGGAGGATTGGAGGAGAAAAAAATATCTTTTTTTATCTGGTAAATTAATGGATTATTGTTATACAATGAAAAATGAAACACAAAGGTATAGTATTCGTTTTTTTTTTTCCTATAAGAGAAATTAGAATTTTATTTCACAAATTCTAAATATATGACGTGAATAGGTGAGATGTAATTATCAGTGATAACACAAAACTGCAGGGACTTCAAGCAATCCAACTTAATCCATCTCTACACACAGCAGCAAAAAAAAAGTCTCTCCAATGTGTGTGTTTTCAGTCTAAGAAGTTCTACAACTTTCTTGAAGCTTTTTTTTCCTCCATCTATTTAAGTCCCTCACCACTGCAAATTACTTTTTCCTCTTTTTTTATTCTTTTCTTCTCCATGTGATACGTGTTCTCTTTATAATAACCTTCTTACTTACCAAACAAATGTTATCATATTCTCTGTCAGCTGTTAATTTTTTCAGAAACTGCTGTTTATTTCCACCAAATAATACTCTATATTCCTTCAATTAGAGACGGACAGATTCATGGAAGAAAAAAATAATTGGTAATTAAATACAAAGACACCACTTTGAGGCTTTAAGAATTGCCTGAGCTATAGATAAACTGATTCTGGGAGAGTTTTTTAGACATAGCAAGAAAATTACATCCTTTGAATGCAGAAATGTCAACTTCAGAGAATTGATACATCTTCTTCAGAAAGTTTTTGTGAAGTTTAGCTTTTGTAACGGATTAATATGTCTCAGGTGAGTAAGTGAAGTCTTTGTTAACTCCAGTGTTTGTCAAAGATTCCCACTTGAGGCGTATTGCTCTTCAGCTAATATTCTCCATTGAGTTGAAATGGCAGAAAGATATACGTAGGGTGGGAGTGAGAATCACAAATCAGAGAACAGTATGAACACGTATTTCATTTTTGTTTGTTGTATGTTTGTATTGCGGTAAAAAATAACAAAAAAACTGATTTATTACGCAGTAAAGTAATATCTCTTGAGAACAAAGCAAGATATTTGAAATATATCTTTTGTAAAGTGAAGTGGCTGACTAGCCAATGAATCTGGAACAAAAGGTTTTCCATTAAACTGAGTATGATTAGTCTGAAAACAGCACACCTCATTGAAATGCTTTTTCTTCATCTGGAGTTCTTCCAGAAGAAAACATTTTTTAAAATTTCTCAGTTATACACAAATCTCAGTTGCCTTTGATTCTGGATAGTATTTTCTTTATATATTAGTCCTTAAATATTATTTTCACATATAAAGGACCCACTTAGTCTCCAACATGCTATGATCCTTACACTTTACCGTTACTTTCCATTTCATTGTTCTGATAATGGAAAAAGAGGTTGAGGATGTAATCTTGGTATCACTTCTATTTCTTTAAAATTCTGTGGCTCTATTTAAGTAGATTTTTTTCATGATTTATATTGTTGCAAAAGAGAAAAGATATGGATCCTGACCCTTGAGTTATTCCTTGTAAGGCTGACAGTTTTCTGCACTAGCCCTGAACAGCTTTCATTCTCTGTGAAAAGATCATTATGTTTATGTTGACAGAGCTACAGAAGGCATCTGATCTTGCTCATCAAAAACTGGTTCTCCTCCATATCAGCTAATAGCAGTAGATGGGTGACATTAGATATCTTCTTAGTGATAAATCTATTTGTTGAAGAGAAGCAAAAATATAAAAAGAATGTCTTATAATCTTTATTTAAATTGACTGCAGTATTAGTCTTCTGTTGGACTGTATCTGTAGAGTATCTAAAAATTTGCATTTAACTACATATTTTTCTTCCCCAGAATTAAAGTTTTTTTTTTTTCCTATTCATGAACAATTAAAAACAAAAATAAAGATAAGGAAGATAATCTGAGAGTGTGTGTGTGAAGCTTAGAGGAACGATCATGGTAGAAATAAGTATAACAGAATCTGCTTTAGAATAGATAGGAGTCAAATAGAGATCCCAAGCTGCAGAAAATCAAAATGAGCAATTCTTTAAAACATAATAAGGCAGCAAAAATTCGGTATTTTCTTTGGGCATTTTTAATGAGTATGTGTAGACCTGATCACCTCGGGTATCTGCCAAGTGCAGGTTGTCAGTTTAAATCCCTGTCATCTTTTTAGCTAAAAATATTTTTACCCTGTTCACTCCCCATCATTGGTTTTGATGTTGATGCGTGTTTTCCTGCCTAGCACCACACAGCACTAGCACCATTTTTTTCTAGTGCTTCTACTGGCATCGAGGTGGATGGGATTAGCTGTTTTGATGGCAAAATTCATCTTTGCCAAGTCTGCTGCACTTTGGCGGTAACTTGAGTGTTTCTACTCCTCAGGTTATTCTGAGTCATCATGTTATAAGGTCAAGGGGTTCTAAAAGAAGTTCTAGGCATGCTAGTACGAGCTCGGTACGGCAATATTCAATTCTACTCTTAAAATAAGCTACTAAATGAAAAATCATGATTTGTATGCTTCTCTTCCTACCCTGATATTCCACATTTCCATGTCAAAGCAAGCCCAAGTGTTCGTCCCAATTGGGCAGATTTAACATAAAGATCCTTATGCAGCAGTGATTTAGTAAGTAATGCTGTAGCTGAAGGCAAAATATTATTGTAACTTGACTTATAGCCTCCTAATGACCTTTCAAAAAGCAAGCTGTAACACTGGCTGAAAGGAGGAGAGCTCATATGTGACCTTTAATTGGGACAATGTGCTTATGCTCCACACTCTGCCTTGGGCTTTAAACATATTTCAGTCCTTACTCTGATTTTCTGTACGCTGGAGTGCATTGGGAAGAACTGTATGGCTGGTGCAGCTACACTGATCTGGGAAAGAGTTGAGATTCTTTTTTTTTGTACAGAGCTAAAGGATGGATTTTCAGGAGAGTGGGATTTTTCCCACAAATACCCTCTAACAGAGTTTCATTTTTTAAAGTAGTTTTTTACTCCAGAGAGTGATGTTTGGCTTGGCCATTAAAAGATTGACCTATATCGGCTTCTAATTGTGTGAATTCAGTTTTGTAAGGTTTTATCGCTGGGTATATTTTCTCCCTTCAGCCTATGAAGCACAAGCTCAACAAGGATCTCTTGGAATTTGATGAAATCCTCACAGGTGATTTCATCGATATTATCATTCTGGATCTGGGACTGTTAATTAGCCAGAGCTCCCTCTGGACCATTGCCTTTGCATCATGCACTAGCATTTTAACGCTATCTGGGGTCTCCCCCATCAGAGTATTTAATTTTAAAACAAATGGATAGCTTGCATAAATATATTCCCTGTGATATTATAATAGTTTCAATAGAGCTGAAATTCTGGGTTTAATTATACAGCACTTCAAATGTGAAGGAGTTTTTCAAAAATATAGGTAAAGGTGGGTGTTAAAATCCATTGACATTCAGTTGGAGTTAGTTGCCTGAGTAGCCTTTGTGGCTTTGAACATCAGATACCAAGAGACCAATAGACTTTAGGTATGGGAATACAAAACTGATCTCCCTTTTATCAAAGGTAACCTGAAGAAAACAGAAAGGAGAAAGGTGAACAATCATTATTCAAGTCACAAAATAAAAAAAAAAGGGAGGGAAGGGGGTGTTAAATCCAGAACTGGTAATTGATTATGGGGATTTGAAATCTCAGTCTCCTTTTCTGCATTTGGGCACCTAAAACCTAAAATGAGTTTTTGGCAAAAAGCTCGTTAATCCTGGCAGTGGATTAAAGTAGCTGTGGGAGTTGCGTAGTGTAAGTGCAGCATTCAGGTGAGTTGCTCAAAATGTTGTAAAGTGCTGTATTCAAAAAAGGACAAATTTGTGTTGAATGAAACTTCAAAAATATCTTTTGTGTTCATGGATTATTTCTGACTGTCTTATTCTCTCAGACTTACTTGTTGTATGGAGTAGTTTGCAAAATCTTTCTTGCATTGGATCTGTTATTTATAGATGGTCTGAAGGCACTACATAGGCATCTAATATTCAAGTTGGTTAATTTTGAATGGATTTTTTTTTCTTTTTATCTCTGTTGGGATAAGTTTTCTAATGCTTTCGCTTTTTTTTGTTATTATCATTATTTCCTTTTTGTGACAGATAGCTTTCTTCAAATACTTTTCAGTCCTTGCTGGGTACCTTACTGACAGGCTGTGTTGTCTGGAAAATCAAATTTAAATTACTTAGTTGTACTTGTTTTAGTAAAATCTGTGAATTTAGCAAAAAGGAAATTTACTATTGATAATAGATAATGGCTACGTCATAAAGGCTTGAGCCTTGTTATGCGTGAATGTCTCTTTAGTAGATTTGAAATGAGGCTTCAGCCTAATCCCAGTTGACAGATATTGGCTAGGAAATGGTGTTAACGCTTTCAGGTTGCAGATGAATGAGAGTGAAAAATGAGAAGTGAAAATGAGAGGCAGGTTTTTTAACTTGTGTTAATATGTACTGTGTGGCAACGAGATTGAAAATAATTCCTCATATAAAAATTCCTTTAATGCTTTTAGATGGAAATCCTCAGCTCCCTTAATGTGGAATAATACTGTTTATCTCTTCAAATTGAACTCTACATCAGAAGGTTTTTTTTTTTTTTTCTTTTTTCTCTCCTTTTAGTTCAGCATGATTGCCTCCAATTGTAACCTCTTCTTTAGTATTTTGAGAAGTCAATCAGCCTGCACTCAAATGTTTTAAAATGAAGCCCTTGAAGTGAAATTTATAGCTCTAGGAGATAGAGTAAAATTCATCTGCATTTCATGTTTTGATCACAGTCTTTAAAAACCCTTATAAAGAATTTTCTGTGAGAAATCAAGTACTAAAAATTCAAACCAGGTATGTCATCCAGTGCCATTTAACAAGAAGGCAAATGTTAGTATTACACATGATAATTATCAGTGTTTCCGTATTGTGTCAACACGGAGATGTGAGGAGAAACAGTATTTGGTTATAATGAGTGTCCCGATAAATGTTCCTTTGCCAGTTATGTCTTAGTAGCATGAAGATTAAGAGAAAGACACAGTTTAGGGAAAGGATATGTGGGTATTTAAAGCATTCTTTTTATTTCCACTGCTTTACAGGGTAGTCTCTTTTTGTTCTTTTAGATAAAGGTCTGTTTTTTTGCTCCAGCTTTATGTCTTTTCCCTTTTTTAAAAAAAGGTCCTGCTTTGCCACTTTTCCATATACTGCTCATAACAATATCAAGTCTAATCTGTCTTTCCCTGTGATTTCAGTATATATTTTAATAGACTTATCAAATAATCACTACCATATCATGTTTTCCTCAGCAAATATCCAGATTTGTTGAAATTGCTTTGTTTCCATAACTTTTGAAGCTACTATTTCTCAAGAAAATCTGTTTCTCCGCAGGATCTGCAGAGCTGATGGTCACTCAGCACCTCTGAAGAACTTAGCATTTTATTTTAAGAGTGAATCAGAGATGGGCGCTGAATAGTAATAAGGAGCTTAGACAACTGTGGGTGAGGGGTGTTTTTTCATCAGTGGTTTCTTACTCGTTAAATTGACAGTAGGTGAATGTAAACTTTGCATTATAGGGGATTGGGTTGATAATAAAAAGCTGCAGAATATATTTGCTCATGCAAAATTATAGGTTTCCTGTGATCCCAAGTCTGTTCTTATATATACATATATGTATATTTATATATATATATACACACACACACATATAATTTTTTATTCCACCATCAGGGATACAGATAACAGAGCTTCTTAGGGTAAAGATAGCCATGGAGATATATATGTAATGTTTTTGTATTTCTGTTCATAGAGGGTGAAATATATTAGTGTAACAGGAGTCTGCATGGCTTCTTATATATATATATATATATATATATTTTATAGACCCATAATTTTATTAAATTATTCAAGTCACCATAGTAATCTGACTCTGGAAGACTTGGAAGAGTCCTTTAGATAACTGAGTCTGAGTTCAGTGTTCAGTGTGAGTTCAGATCCTCATTTTAGGAATCCAAACTGAGAAACAGTTTCTTGAGAGCTTGCTACTAATCTTAAAGTTGGCCATTAAATGGGTAAAAATAAAGCAAAACAAACTTACTGGCAAGATTCAGTTACCTGTAACAGAGCAATAAATTCCCTTCTCCTATTTGCCTAATATTTCTTGAGATGTGTGTGTGCAGTGGCAGGTGATTCAAAACAAATTTTGTTTTAGTGAATTGTGATTAATCCCAGATTAACTTGATAAAATTGTTCATAACTAAATATAATAATGAGGTGGTTGTTCCTGACTAAAACTAGGAAATAACCTAAATTAACCACTTTTTTTTTTAACTGGACAACTTCGATAGACATTTGAGAAGGGGAAAAGGAGCCATAGAAACTCTTGATTTTGTCCAGTGTTAACTGTGGTAAGGATTTTTTGCTTGTTTTTTGACTTATAAAATGTCAGTCTCAGACTAACATAATCCTAAAAATCATCTCTAAAAGACCAGCTGAATTTTGGATTAATTTTTACTCCAACAATAGCATTCTCAGATGAACTAATAGGACATCATAAGAGTTAGTACAGAAAAGACAACACAGAACATTTTTTGAACCTTAGTCTTCCTATGTGAACATTGTATTTTAAATTTTGCACAAAATCTGTGATCTGAAAAGCAAATTTTCTGTAATACTTGTTATTACAGACTTGTTATTTTCTGCTTAAAATACAGCACCAGTTGAAACTTAGTGGCATAGGGAGAGTGTTTGAAGGACGTACTGGCAATGTAAAGCAAGGACAGTGGGATTGTTTCATGTCCCGAGGCAAAATATAACTGTGTTGTCTAAAGCAAAGGTACAGGATGTAAGCAGAATATTGTAAAGCATTCTGAAGCCATACAGTAAAGCTTCACTTTCATATTTGAAACCAAATAGATAGTGTAATGGAATTACAGACATTATTAAACATCTATGGCATCCTGTGGGGGAGATGAAGAAGAGGACAGATAAAGTTGTTGCTCTCTAGAGTCACATGATCCTGCAAGCTCAAAATACAGGAAAGAAACTGTTGGCTAAACGAGCTGCATGACCTAAAATATAGGAACTGAGGATGCTTCAGAGCTAGAGAAGCGTTAATGCTGCATCAGCATTAAAAAGAAGTCTGAAGACCTTTACAGCTGTAGATTGATTAATTTTGATAATAACCCAAGACAAAAATAAAGTGTAATTGATTTGAATATAATCTGAGAGAAGGAAGGCAATTAATGCCTGCCACTTTTTCCACATAAAACCCATCTCTTTTTTCATGATGCTTTTTCATCTTCCAAAGGAATTATGTATTTACTCTACCAAGGTAACTGCGCAGACTTTTATGGAGCATTTTTATGGCACTTCGTGGAATGCAGAATAAAAATATCTCTTCGATAGGCTAGCAGGATTCCAAATTAGCACAAGTTAACTGATAGATCTTCAATAGATATTACCTGCTAATGGAGATCGTCATTGAATAGGGATTTTTCTACCAGCTTTTTCCAGCAGCTGCACTAGATTCAGTGCTAATCAGCACTTTCATTACTTACTTGATAGAAAATGACTACTCTTAAAATATGTAAATGGTATAGCATAAAAAATAACATAAGAATCAAAAATTGGAAGCTAAAACTGATCTCAGTAAAAGAATATTCATTTTTGAAAGGAAAATGTTGAAGTAAACCTTACAATTTTAGGATTTTGCTTCAGAGCCTTGAATCTCAAAGCACTGCAGAAGGGATACAAATAATTATGGCCATATCTGTGTGTAGTAGGACTGTGATTATTGTCATCTAAGCATCATTCCTACCACCAACCGGTACAATCACTTTGACACTTGGTCTGTTTTCTGTATTTTTAAAATGCTTTTGCACTTGCTTCACTTTGTAGATAGCACTCTTGACCTTAGGGAAACACTTCATGTCCAATACCTCTTTGTATTATTAAGTAAGAGTAGATTATTCTTTATTAAGGGTTACCTTTGCTTTGATTGGTTTCGGTAAAATAACCAAAAGTAAATAATTCACTGAGAACATTAGAACTGTTCATTATAGAACAGTATCACTGGTACTGTATTCATGTTAAATTGAGCTAATACTCTGGATTATTATCTTTTTTAAAATATATGCATTTCCTTAAATTTGTGGTATGAACCAGCAAGCAGACAAGACTGGGCTTTGTAGCAGTCACTGTTGCTGATGGTTCCCTTCAAATTACATTGTGTGATAGAGGTCTAGATCACAGCACGTGAACCAGCCCGCCGCACAGAAGAAAGGGGAATTGGATTGATTTTTGCTAGGGATCTGGTATTGGACTTTATGATACAGCTCGGCAGGATTTGGGCTGCCCTGGGAAGTGCTTTTCTGAGGGGTTCTGCAAACCTTCCCAGTAGAAATGTGATAGCCCTATCCAGTTCAGATGGAAGAGTAACACGAGGATGCTGATAGCTGGGGGAAGATAATGAGAATGGTGATAGGAGGATCTAATGTTGGCAGGGGGAATGGGGAGGAGAGGCTGGAATCCCACTGGCTTGAATTATTTAAGAATACCCATTTGACAGGTGTTAAATTGAGCAGCGTTAGATCCAGGCGAGTACTACTATTAAACACTATATGTAATCAAAAACCAGTGTGAGTACATCCTCTAATTATAAATAAAAACATACCCTACTGAAAAAAAATAGATTAAGAAGTAGATTGCAACATCTAAGCCATAAAGGGAAAAAACACACGCACTCCCACCACCAGCACCATGTGTTCAGTATATTCAGAGCTGCATTGGAGAGGTTTTTCCTCTCTTATGGTAAAATTCTTGCTGGGTGTTTGCCATAATGCACTGTGATCATAAGCTGTTTTCTGAATTTTATCATAAATAGAAGTAGTATATTAAACATTCAGGCCTATCACCATGGAAAATAAGTCATTAAAGACACTTTAACTGAGAGAGCTTGGTTTTCATCGGTGTTGACAGCAGAGTGTGGGTAAGTTTTCATGCAGGACTTAGTAGCCTTTCTGCTTGATGTGCCCAGGGGTAGAATGAAACTTTGGAGAAACACAGCAAATGGCTCTTTTCTGAAATTCTTTAATTACTTTTGGTAAATCTTGCAATTCTCTCTGTTTTCAGACACTGAAATCTTCATAACTGTTGATGACATTTGAAGTGCTGTCTTGACACTTTGATAATTTGTGTGATACAATTTTAGCCTGAAATATCTTTTTGCACGGAAATTCTCTTATCAAATGAGAGTGCATTGCTTGATTTTTACCTCCGTTGTGAAAACCATGAGAATTCCCAGCAGTTTGTTCTAGGAGTCAGCAGCAAGAATATCTGCGTTAGGGTGGCATGTGGCTTCAGTTTAGGTATAGGAAAGATTAATTTAAATCAGTATCATCTAGAAAGTATCAGGATTCAAAGAGAGAGACTCAGTAGAAAAAAATGAACAGAAAGTCTACTAAGGAAATTTAAATGTACACTGTACGTTTTTATTAGTGTTTTTGTGTTTATTACAAATTTGAAGAAAACTTTGCCTCTCAAGTGTGGTTCAATCCTATGCGATTTCTTAATTATAAAGACCTTGTGCTGTCAGTTGTTTTTTTTTTTAAATAAGACAATGTTTTAAAATAAATATTCCTTAGGAGAAAAGAAAGCCTTGAAAAACCAGTGCAAGCTCGTGCTTGTCTGATGTTTCGTGATTATAAATTACATCAAAAAGCATACTAATTTTTAAAGTAATATACCAAACATATACTCTGCATTACTTTATAATCTCTGATATTATAGTTTTCCAATTTAGTAAGGAAATCACCATTAAAAGACCAAAATTATTTGAAAAGTTTTTGCAATATTAAACTGGAGTTTTATCTAGGAGCATTTCATGTTGCTTAGTTAAGCTTAATGTTCCTTGGTTCAGTGAAAATCTGATAAAACTATCAGAATTGGTCTTGATTAATCTCAGTTTGATCTGACCTTTTCTAAACGTTGCAGTTTTCGCAGTTTTCAATTTACTTCGCCCCGCTGTGTGAGAAAGGTCTTTTACTTGGTGCTGGGTACATATATTCATTTCCAAAGACTGATTCTTTCAAAGCTGAATTCAGTTATCTGAGTGCCAGTTAAAGCTTGCAAAAATATAATGTTTTTCCCACACAACCTAAAAAGAGAGTTTCCTTGGAATTTCAAGATGCAGTGCTCTGGGATAAGAAAATATAGAGTACCTTGGGGGGTTGTGCACACACACGAATGTAAAACAGGCACATATCTCGTTTTACTGTGAAAATAACAAAGAATCAAATCTAGAGAATTTTCTGAGAATGAAATGCATCTTTTCTGTGACTGATTTGGCCGTGCTGCAGAACAGTTTCACTAGGAGGGTTCATATTTCCCTTAAAATTAAATTAAATTCAGATTTTAGAAAATTTGTAGTGTCACTTCGTGCATGTTTAAATTATTTATTCAGTGGAATTAGACTGTTGTGAAGACAATAAGAATCCATCATTTTATTCCCTTTTTTATTAATCTTTTTATTCTAAGCATAAAATTAATTAAAAGCAGCAATCTTTAATCACTCTACCACAGAAAATTGGTTTGTGTGGTTTTAATTGTATTTATTTTATTCCTAACACTTACGCACTAGGTCTAAAAAGGGCTCTTTTTTCATGTTCAGCCTTTTGTTACATGACTGTTGACTGAAGTGTGCTGAAAAGCAGAATAAGTGTTATCAGCTGGAGTCTAGTTGCAGTTCAACTGCAGAGCATCAACAAATCTAAGTTGACTGAGAAAACAGATTTTAAATGCCCTCTGAACTCCGCAGTCACGTCTAAAATAGATGCATAGGGCATGCACAAGCTTTTTAAACTCTTACTCTATAAGGTAGATCATTATACCTTGCTCACTCCTTTAAAAGATATTTTTACTATGGCTCTGAAATGGCATGATCATGTGAGTCCGTTGTGGAAACAAGCAAATATATTGCAGTAGTAGCGTGTAAGATTTTGGCTACTTAAATCACAACAATTCTCTGCATCTAGTTTATTAGTTACTCTTGGCACTTTTAGTTTTCTTTTTCTCTGCTGTGGAGAAGGAAGGAGCAGGTATCATTGGCAGCGATTGTTTGTGTCTGAAACATGACAGTTTGACAAGGTTTAGGATTGGGAAATGGGGCACCCTTAGTTTGTGGTTGGTTGCTGTGTGATTTCTGCTGTACCCTGAAATACAGGCTACAAATTCAGTTTTGAGAAAAATATCTAGGAGATAGAGGACCACTTCTGTTTTCTAATTCAATCTTCCTGGGGCCTTTTGCTGCATTTTTTTCCACAGCCTGTGTTTGTTTAATAATAGATTCTGCAGTTCTTTGTTCAGATAATTTCACTTTGTCTGGATGGTCTTATGTTTCTGTTTCTCAAATGTGTTTGTCTTGCACCAGTTTCTTTTTACCAGTTACAGATGGCTGTTCATCTCAAGAAGTAGAGCTGATTACGATAACTCATAGAGAAAATGCTTCAGAAGCTGATTTAAGTGCTGATTTATAAGGATAGTAGGTCATCCTTTATTTGTCCTGCTGAAAACTACTTAGACATGTTAATCTACAAAAGTAACTAAGATTTTGAATCTTCAGCTGGAGCCACTTTAAAGAAAGTTGGTGAACTGAACTGAATGACCTAAGGGTAAGTGGCTCCAGGTAGTTCAATTGTAGAAGAGTCCAACAAGTTGTTATTTTTTAATGCAATTTTTTTTCTGTAATCCAACATCTTAATATTGCAACGTAAGGTACTTAGGAATTCTTAGCTCTGATTGATAGAACATCAGCAGTAGAATAAATTCCACAGTAAAGTACCACTTGGGTTATACTTTTGAGAGTACATGGGTTTGCTTTACGGAGATCTTTTTATTTGGAGGTCTATTTTAGAATGTTAGTGCAAATCGAATGTATTTTATGGTCCATATGGTACTCTCTTTTTTCTCATATCTGTACTATGAGTCTATAACACGATGTTGAAAAACAAAATAAACTCCAGAGAAATAAACTTACTTGATTATGGATAGCAGCTGTATCCATACAAGGACATGGATCAGTCCTTGATTTGATATCTGTCAAACAATGTTGCTTCCTTCCAATCCAGCTGGAAACATTAATTGACCCAATGGAGACTAGGATGAGCATCAATCATGATGTAAATAGGGCTATTAAGTGTATTTTACTTTTAAGACTAACCAGCTGAGGAGGTGCAGTTTGCCTTGCTCTACAGCAGAGGGTTGGTTGTTACAGAGCATGAGGCTGATAATTTCTTTTTTTTTTTTCTTGTCTGCATAAAAGCTACTATTTAAAGGATCATTAAGTAGGACCTCACTGAACCTGGTGAAGTAATGCATACCAATTAAACTTTTTTTTTTCCAAACTAGAAACTTAAGAAATTGTTTTGGATCTGTAACTGGAAAGACTCTTGTGGATTAACAAAATTAAAATTAAGCAGCTTATGAAATTATAAAGAGGGGTTTTTTTAAGGACATCATTTTAAGCAAAAAGTAGTGAATATGTCATTAAAAAAAAATAGAGGGAGAGCAGTATGCCCAAGTGATAAAATGTTGCTCTAATGTGCTCAATGACAAATATGTCATTGAAGAACTTCTGAAATATTTTTAAATCCCGTGTTTAATTGCATTTCTGTAGGTTTGCATTGGTGTAGGAAGATAACATAAGACCCAGTAGCGATGAGCAGTGTATGAAACAGCATTGTGTTATTGTTGAGGCAATCTGAACACTGAACAGTTAAGCCTCCGGCCTCTAATTATTTTTAATAACTGCAAATCACCATATTTTATGGTTCCTTCTCTGAAATGAAGTTCATTTAAACTGTATCTGTTCTTATGGATTTCAAATGGCAGACGGCTTGAGATGGAATCCCATATCCAGGACCTGGAATTCTGTTCACTAAACTACACTGTGAAAGAATTAACATCTGATTCTAGAGCATGATAAAATTAGTCAGTTTTTGTCTAAATTGGTTTAATGCTCTCCTCATATATGAATAAGTCCACCTCGTTACATGAATAAGTCCAGAGCTGGTTATGCCCTTACTTTCTGTGTGAAAATTCTCATATTTTTGTGGCTGCTTCTGCCCTGCATGTTCTGCTAGTACCCCTGAGGCCACATCTTTCACTGTTTGGTTTTTTAATAGAGCTGTATTTTGAGTTGATTAAATCAGTGGTGATCATGGACTTTGAAGGTAATCTCTGTCAGAAATGAGAGGGTCTTCAATGCAGAAAGCTCTAGCAAAAAATACAGGATAACTGTTCTTGCTTTTGTTTAATCTTCAAATCCCTGTTTTATTTTGTGGTTCTCTCACTTTTTGCAATGAACAAGATTTTCCACTCCCATCCCCATCTCCTTCCTGCACACAAGTCACAGCAGTTCTTACTAGCTTTGATTTGTTATTTCTGGAGTATATGGCATGCTGTATGATGGGGCTGTTATTCCAAACTTTCTTGCATTGATCAAGTTAATAGTTTGCCTTAGTTTAACAACATTTCATTGGAGGGAAAGCTTTATTAATTGTAGGACATTATTATTCTTTATCTTAATATAGTCCATTAATTTGGAGAGACATTTCATTGTTTAATGAATGCAAAACACCCTGCATGAAATTTATAGTCATTGCAAAATGCTTGAGGAATGCTGACGTTTTCACTCCATTTAATGATGAAAATGAATTAGAAAAGGACAATATTTTGCTTATGAAAATATTTCCCATATGAACATAGTGTTAAATCTTTATTGTTGAACTATACATACAGTGTTAATCACCATCAGGCACTTATGTGTCAGGACATATGGAAGTTAGTCAGTTAAACTCTTCAAATACAAGGAGCATTGATTTGAACATCGCTGCCATAAAAATAAAAATATTTTACCACAGAATATGGTGATCTAAACCACATAAACATATTTATATGTTATTATATTCTTAATTTAAGATTTAAACATTTTATATCTAACATTTCATACATAAAACTATTTCAGTGTTGTTGCACTGAGGGAAAGAAATAAAAGATAATTTATGAATAATTAAAACAGGATGTGGTAGAGTATTTTCTGAGGGACAGAGTTCTGGCTAACAGGCAGACTTCAGTTTCTAACAAAGGGACATGTCGCTATTGGGTTTCCAGTGTGCTAAAGGAAGTGGGAATTGGGATATATGGGATACATTCAAAAAGGATCAAGTCTGTCATGATTTTCATCTCTTAGAAAAAGTGCTAAAAGAGAGGAGTGTCAAAATGCTCTGTTAATTAGCTGCATCTCTGCAGTAGAAGAAATAACATCTTCATTTCTTCTCATACTTGTGAGCAGACAGAGCTTCCTGCATGGAAGCTCATTAACTTTTTTGGTTCTGTAACCTGGCTGGTTTATTGTAAAACTAACCTGCAGAGTAGGGTGACAAAATGGTCCTTTTTCTTTATGTTCTTAGCACTAAGCCAACAAATTTCAGGGTGGAGGGGAGATGGCAGTAATAGAAAATACCAGGGAACTTCATCTCTACAGGTAGAGCAGTTGACTTGTCATGTACTAGATTAAAAGTTTCAAACATTCTTCTCTGTGTGAAATGTTTCCCATTGTGTGAAACCTTGTTTTCCGCTTCACAGTGATGTTTTGTTTCTTATCAAACCTGTGGGTCCCCTTATGGACAGGATGCAATCTCCTCAGTTTCTGATTGCTCTCCCAGAGACAGAGTCCACATTAAAATGACTCCGAAAGCTGCTGAATTAAATGAAAGTTTTCCTTTTAGCTGCTGAATGTCTTTGTGCTGTATTTGAGTTTTATCTGAAATTAAATACTGACAGGATGTATGTGATGTTATAATTAAAATGTCTGAAAACATCATATATTCAAGATAGCTGTGAAAAAAGGGATGAATAACATTTCTGTTTGAGGCAGTATCCTCTTTGATGTATTGGTCATAAATTGAACAGATATGTACGTGTAAAAAAAAAATATTATATCTTATGTAGGATAAAATGTCCAGAAATTTGAGGAAAAAAATATTTCTTCCAAAAAAAAATTTCTTCCAAGAGTATCATTTCAGAAATCAATTGCACCGTATAACAAATGTGTGTATCATAAAATCTAGCAATATTATGAAAATCAGGGGAAAAAAAATGAAAGAGTGATTTGTAAAGTAACTTGAATGCATTAGCAAATTAACGAATGATGAAACACGACCTAACCTTCCTGCAGGTTATCATAAATTAATGGGGACACAGCGGAGAGGATCCAGTGAAAGTAAAGCTTCTATTTGGAAGTACTGGACATATATGTGTCAAATGTAAATGCAATGGTGAAATCTGAAGGGATGGCAAACTTTCCAAGCTATGTAGTACTACTACCCTGATGTAGTCTGTGCTACTTGAAACTTTTTAAGAGTTCAGAAGCCACTTGAGTCTCCTATAGTAAGTGTGGAAAACTTCTGGGCCTACTGTTTAAGTGTTTGATATCCTAACACAGTTGAAAGCTACTTGACTGTGTGTCACTCGTACCTCGTCTTGGAGTTATTTTCCAGTTTTCATCTTAGCATTTATTGCAGTTGTGGTACTAAGATTTCAGCATTAACTTCTTGTGTGAAAGAAATAAAAATAAGTCGCTGTGTAGAATTGTTTTAAGCCATTACTTAGGAAATCTGTATTTATGTATGTGTAGTTTCTTCATTTCTTTTCTTAACCCCTAGTCTGCAATTGCAGTAAATTCTTTACATTGCCAGCTTTTTATCCA
>JAWLRI010000640.1:7643507-7664928 GCA_034781795.1 Crypturellus tataupa
TTTTTTGATTTGTGTTTCTCTTTCAGAGCCAGAGCTTCAACTGTATGGAAAAGACAAAATGCCCAGGATCTAATGTGAGTTCTGTGCAGATACAGGGGGATTCAGATTATTTCATCAACCATCTCGGAGTACCAGCCATGCAGTTTTCTTATGAGGACGTCAAAACATCCGAGGTAGTTACAAGTAAAAACTAACAAACTCAAGATAGCAGAAATAGAATTAGGTTTTCTCAGGTTATAGCCTTCCATACCAACTATGGCACTGTGACATTAGTACATTTCTTTCAGATCTTCAGAGGATTTCCACAACTTGATGTTACCAGATTTTATAGGGATACTTAATTCAAACAAATATTTAAAACAAAAAAATGCAGGACAGTATTTTTAGAATGTTATATTACTTGGGAGTGTTGTATATATTATCTAAACTTTTCAGGTCACTTCCCACATAGGAGAAATTACTTTTGATTTCTTTTTCCCCTCCTATTTGGTAAGATGAGGCAAGACAACCTTCAAAATAAACTTCCCATCTATCTGCATACTGTCATCCAAACCTGACTGTTGACTGTGTGTGCAAGGTGGGAATACTCAAAACACTGTTGTGTTTTCAGGCCATTGCCATCTGTTATCCGCAAGGTAAGTGGAAGGAGATCAGATTGGAATTAAGCAAGGATAAGCTGTTAGGAAAGTTTGTCCTTCATCCTTTATTACTGTAGGTTATATTTGTACCTGAAGAGTCCTAACTTAACCTCCACTGTTTCACTGAGGATTAGGAAGTCTGGCATTACTTCTTTCAAGAGCCACAGTATTGGGCAAGTCGAGAGAGAATTCTCTGTTTAAAGAAAAAAAAAGTAGATTTTAACCTTCTTGCCAATTCATTTTCTAGAAATAAATTTACCATAGGTCTAGCCACCGATTTTGAAGGTTGTGTACTGCATCCTACAGTCTGCTGACTGTCCTGACCTCACGATACTTGTTTTATGTATGAATAGATCTGTTGGCAAGATGTGTAAATTTATATTGGTAGGAGAATGAGATTTCTATATAAAAGTGACTAAATTTGGATTCTTTGGTATTTATTTGTTATTTATTATAGTACTTATTAACATTTTCTTAAAACAATGGCTTATGTTGCATATAGTCTACTACATTATACCAGACAAGCAGGGCCGATTTGAGGATTCTGTTTCTCCTCTTAAGAAATTATTCAGGGTTTTCATCATTAAATATCATATTATTTTCATTCAGGGTTTGTATTATTAAACATTGTAGACAGTTCTGCTCTGTGAGTTAATGACTTAAAGTAATTTGTTGATGTGTGAGGAGGGGTTTTGTTTTATTTTGTATTGCTTTGTTTCCAAGGCATATAGTTGTTTAAACTATACCTCATCTCTATGATAACTGTGTTTTCAATGCTACTTCTGGTTTGTAATTCATCGATGTGGATCCGCAAACCCAGTGAGGAGAAACTGTCCCACAGAGTAACTGGGAGTTCTTTCCTATTCAGTTGCTTTAAAGTTTTGCTTTTGATTAGCTTTATTGCAAAACTAGATTTGGATTTGGGAAGACAGCTTTCAGAAGCTGAATGTTTGGAAGACCTTCCTTTTACACGGTTGCTTTCCTTTAATGTCCCTTTCATTTCTTTGTCCTACTTAGGAAGGTCTTTTATTTTGGAATATACACGAGTTGTTTGTTTCATCCATCTGTTAAACAGCATGCAGCGTCCCATAAAACTGATGTTTTTTTCATGTCAGAAATGTTCCACACTCAAAAAAAAACATGTTTTACAGCAAAATAATCCAGGACCTGCACCTTGCAGTCTGTCTGCAGAGCAGCAGTTACAGGTCAGCTCCAGAAATGCATTTCTTACCCAGTAAGCATAATGCCAGTCCTCAGAGAGAAGGTTGTAAAAACCGTTCGTTGGCAGGAACCCGAGGAGTAAATAAGAGGTAATAAAGTTGTAAGAGGAAACATTCAGACTAGAAGAGTAAGTAAAAGTGTCTTGCTTGAAATTACCCAGAGCGCTGAAGCAGAGCCTCGGGGAAGGGACATCTGCATGGCAAACACCTGCAGTCGGATCCCTGCACTGGCAAAGTGCGTTCCGAGTACTCAGCCAGGGATATAAAAACACACTAAGATGCAGTTTGTTTATTTGCTAGCAGAAAACACACAACATTTTAATCTGCCAGGGGCAAGTAAACTTGGAAGACTTTTTTTAATTGAAAAAAAAAATTACCATTAACTCAATTTCCATGGATTCTTATGTAGCTGCTGAAGGAACCTTCCTCTCTGACCCCTGGTGCACGGGCTTTCCCAATGAGAGTAAAAGCATTTTTATGAGAGAGTCACATTCTGATTTGCAATGTACTATGAGAAAGTAATGTTTGTAGGACAATGCTATTTTCAAACCAATAAATGGTATATTAAGTATAATACATAAATATTCTCCATCATGTCGTATTCACATTTTTATAACGGAGCAGCAGTGTTACCTCTTTGGTAAAAGGCTTCAAACCTAAACATAAGAATGATTCTAAAAGAGCAAGGTATTGAAGGGATAATGACTTTGCTTACTGAAATGAGTGAAAATTTCAACTTTTGATACAATTTTGTGTTGTTATCTACGGGCTGTTCAAGAATTATTTGGAAGACAAATGTCATTACAGAGCCAATACTGCAGTTGTGACTTTATTCAACCAAGTAGATTAACTCTACTTGAGAAAAAGAGTAAAATGAATCTCTCAGGATCTCAAGAGTTTTTGCCCCATTACTTTTTAACTCCAGTAGAAGCATTGTCTCTTACTGGAAAAAAATGAAATTGAAAATGTAAACAGTTTACACAGCTGCTTGTTGTAGAGATAGTGATTTCGGCAGGTTCATATTGAGAAGGGGCCTAAATGTGCTGGGATATATTCTGATAAGGGCTGCTTAGGGAATCAGTTGTTTCAGACTGATGTGCTCAAATACACTTGTTGTTTGTGAAGGGAGAGGCGTATCCCAGAAGTTAATTCAAACTCTGAGATAAAAATAAATGCTATTTTTTACCTGAAATTTCTACTGCTTATTGACCTCATCAAATGTAGCTAGGCAAAAGTCTGTGCTATGCTGAGGATATTGTGTCCATATTGAGGCATATGGACACAGGACGTGGATGTTCCATACTGTTGTAATTATGGAGTCAGCTCGCTCATTCAGAAACCTTTCTGCTAGTTTACTTGAAACAGATCATGCTAATTTTGTATCTTAAAATGGACCTGCAGAAAAGATGTGACACAGCATATGCAGAAGTATCTCTGGCTTTTCTCTGAAACTTGTGTGGCATAGATACTTCCTTTCATTTTTATACTGCATTTATCACATAAATAATTGATATAAACATGATCCTGCCATGGTTTTAGATGGTGATTTGATCGTTTCTTGGACTTTATAAATTAAGTGACATTAGACTGTTCTGCATTTTGAAGACCAAGATACTTCAAGTTTGATCAGTAGTCAAGTAGACTATTACTGCCACATTTTTGTGGTATCGCAGTCTACAGCTTCATGAGGAACACATTTCTTAAAATTATAGCTAGATAATTTTATATGTTATCTCCATAGTATCCAGCCTTCTCTGTGTGGTCCATTACATAATGATTCTAGTCTGATAAAACAGAGTCTTAAATTCCCTTTGCAGTAACGTGGTAAGTTGCGTCAATGTTAGCATTATCACTTTGTTATGAGAACACAATATAGCGCACAATATATTTTTTTTAAAGTACTGTCTGTTTTTTATTATTTATTGATGGATACATATTTAGTATGAAATATTTAATGGTAGCTGTCCAAGTTTGGCTATGCAAGGCTTACAGAACATTTATTTTTACACCTAGGCCATAAAAATTGTTTTCCGTATCTTCAGTCAAACTTAAGCACAGGCGAGAAGAAGTATAAAAATTACCTGTCACATTATTCACAAGCTAGACCAAGATAGTGTAATACCATGGACCACTAAGCTAATTTAGAAGAAAAATGAAAAGGGGTTTCTTTATAGAAGGCATTTGTATCTAATATATGTAGAAGAGTTTAGAATTTTGACAGTTTGAGATCGTATCTCTTTAGAGCGAATGCATAATGATTTTTATTTCTGTTGAAATATGCATAACTTTTTGAAGGTAACTTTCAAATTTCATTTGAGCTCTTAAAAATGATTTTTCTCCACACTGGTGTAAAAAAAAGGCCTTCTCTTCAATGAATGTGGCCTCTGTTTTGCCATCCTCTTTCTCTTCCCCTTACTCCCTCCTTTCGCCCTCTTTTCTTTCTTTCCATCATTCTTTTGGGAGGTTTCCTGAGGCTTCTTGATTTCACTATTTACATGCTTAAGCTTGACACATGCTGCACGTCTTTCAGAAGAAATCCAACGCTCTCCAGTGATTTGTTATCACAAAAGGAGCGGAGGAGCTGGCCTCGATGGAGGCTGCTAGACTGAGAAATAACTCCCGGGTTGCAGGCGGCTTTCATCTCTTCCAAGTGTTTGTGCTAGTGTGCAGGGGAACCTAGGCAGTACGGGGTGCTCCACACTGCAGCTGGTTTGTGTCTTAAAGACTGACTGGGAAACTGGGGCTTTTCTGTGTTTTTGCCTGCATGGGGCAACAAGTTGTATTTTATGTGACCAAGAGCTCGCTCTGCCTTCAGAAAGAGACCCATGTCCTCTGGTTTGTAATGTGTTCGATATTTGTATTTAATGGCTAACACTCTTTAAGAACTGCCCATACAAGTGGGGACTTTCGAAATTGTCGGAAAACCAAGATCACCATTCTCATTCAACCTATGTTGATTCATGTGATGAAGGTTTTAGACCTTCATCTTGGAAAGGAGAAGAGGGTCTGTCTCTCTGGGGGTCACGTTAGCTGGTTATTCCATTTTCCATTGACTAGTGCTTTAGAATCAACCTTTTATGCTTTTATGCTGACCTTATTTACCAGAGGGATGAACTCCTCTCTTGAGGTGAAATCAGCTGGTCCCCAGAACTAGTCTGAACTAATTCTGCACCAAATTTTATCAGTTAGTAACAAACCTTCAAACCTTTCCTCTTTTTCTGTGCTTCTTGCTATTGCCTGAGGAGGGCAGCATTATGGATTCTCATATATCTCGCCTTAAATGTACTTAAATATATTATTTTTTGTGCATGCTTATCCAAAGTGGTCAGCAAGGTGTAACAATGCATCATGGTGAAGAAAGAGGTTGTATTTTTGTCTATGGGCAAGAGATAAATTGCCAGTATGTTTATTAAAAAAGTCCAAACTGTCTCCAGCAGATTATCCAGATGATTTAGGAACTAGTCAAGAAGATAGATGCAAATGACAGATACTCATGAGTCTTGCCTTTTCTACTTACAGTTATAATGTTTTTTCTAATTTTTTTTTTATTCATGCTATATTTCTTCTGACCATGATGATTTCCTTTTTTTTTCTGTCTGTCCTCAGGATATACTACTGCTTTTTAAATCCTTCATGGGTTACTGTAGTAGTCACCGGTAATACATTAATACATTAGTCTCTCTGAAGTGTGCTCTTACATATTCCCTTGGATGCTAATTTAGTTGGATTTGGTAGTGAGTGCATGCTGACATTGTTAAGGTTAATGGCTCAGTGTTTTACAAGCCAAAACACATTTAAGTTTCAACTGTATGAATTGTTTTATTGAACAATGTGATTATGTAGTTACTTAATCTCCTGGTAGAGTCGTCCTTATTTCCCTAATGTTGGTGAAACTGATGATACCCCTTTTCACGTGGCGTTTATTGCATGAGTGCCACCCTTGGAAAAGAGAATTGTCTCCCAAGTCGCATCATCTTGAAGGAATGACTTTTTTTCTGGCAAACTCATGTGGTGTGTTTTAGAGAAACCTGCGTAGAACAGAACAGTGGTATGGGAGCTGTAAGTTAACAAATCATGCAATAAACACTGAAAGGAGAAAGGTCTGGGTTTAGATTCTTTTCATTTTTTGCCAATTGGTGGTTGTCTCCTATCACAAAGCTAAATAAATTATATTCTCTGTAGATTTTACCCAAGCTCATACAGCTAATAGCGGTATGCTATTAGTATATGTACTAATGTATGAGTCTCATCATCTAATTCTGTGGTACTTTCTTTTTAATGTAGTATTGAAGGTCACTGATTTATAGAGTATTTCATCACGGATCAGTACAGGAAAAAAGAAGCTATTTTGCTGCTGTGAAATAGTGGCAGAGTTTGAAAGTTGTCCAACGTGGTTTAAACTAAAGATGTGAAGAATGGCTCAGTACTTGGAGATCTTGAAGTTCTTCATGATGTTCTGCTGATCAAAAAATGGAGATTGCAAAGAATCTGAGCAAAGAGTGCTGTGAATAATTCCCATCATGGAAATCATACTACAACCTCCAAGCTGTGTTTATTCCCAGCAGATGCATGAGAAGCAGCAATCTGGCAATCCATGGGCAAATGCTGTTACGCCAAAGGCTGCCTGTGGACAACAGTGATAAGAAATAAACATTTCACAGATACATTTCCTTGCTCCAACAGACAAGAATCTCTTTGGTCTGACAAATCTTACGACTTTGATGTTCCAGATGATCCACAGTGAATCAGGAGGGGAAAATCCCTTATATAAATCTGCCATACAATGCAAAAAAAATGCAGTTTCTTCAGCCTTCGCAGTGCCTGAGTGCGGATTGTTGCCGTAAAGCCTTTTGCTGCAGAGTCTCACAGAGGTTCTTCATCCTCTTGGAACCGACTGAGGGCTGTTGAAAACTGGTGGAAAAAAAAAAAGGCAACCTGGAAGTGAGAAGGATCAATGGGAGATGGGAAAATATGTGAGAAATTTGCTTCAACGTAAATGATTGCTTCTGCTTGACAGGATCCAACTACTAAAAACAAGTACGGCCTCAGGATAGAAGGCATCTATCCTCCCTGGAGGAGTGAATGGCAAATTGTGTTCAAGATAACACTTCAGCATTGCTGTTTCGAGTGGCTAAACTCAACAGAGCCTGAAACCTTCTGCTTGAGTATCAGAAATTATTTTATTTCAGCAGTAGTACAGCTCTCAATTTTATCTCTTAAAGTTTTAAAAAAATCTTGAGATCACTGGGCCATCAAATGGTGGAGATTTGAGACAGTTATACCTTTTCTGAGGAAACTCAGGTTCTTCTAATCACTATGTTAAAGACTTACTTCTGTTCTTCCTGTTCTACCATTAATTGAACCCAAACTGAGAAGGTGATGTAGAATATTGTGTGAGTTATATTATATGAATAGGCCATATTTTCCAATGCCTTTAATTTTTCATCCCTGCAACACTGGATTTCAAGGCATGCAAGTTCCGTAGGCCTTCAAGATAACTCAAGATAACGTCAAGATAACTCTTTGAAGGAAACAATTTTGAACAATTTTAAATTTAGTTTCCAAAAGCTGAATTAGGAATGTTCTTGTGAGTAGTATACCTGAACTGTCCTTACTTTTTGATAAGAGAGCAGTGAATTATTCTGCTCTTTGGAAGGGGTGGCAGCTCTGTGAGGGGGTGTTGTGAGTACGTAGCTGGGATAGCAGGGTTTGTCAGTGCCCGTGTTGCCACTTTTGCTGCTGCTTTGGGAAAGCACAGGCTGTACAGGATGTAACTGAGAATAATTGCAATAGATACTTAACACCATTAATCTTAGAGTCAACCATTTTGCAACATTAAAAAGTTTCAATATGAGCTCCTTAAGAAAAATCTGTGCTCGCTTTCATCTTTTCCCTGTTAAAAAGGCAGTGATACATAGTTAATAAAAATCAATTAAAATGTAAATAACTTTTTCTATATCCTCTGGTCTATGTTGTCAGCTGGCCTTTAAATCACAGACATACAGAGGGTTATACTGATTTTTTTGTCTTATTTTTTCAATAGCTCATAAATTGCTGAAACAAAACTTCCCGAATGGCTTTTAAATCCTCACCACTGGAACTTCTTTTACAGAATATGTCGCTAAACCAATAAAGCACTTAACTTGGCAGCTCCTATCTTAATGGATAGAATTAGGTGTTAGGCACCAAACTCCTCTAGCCTCTTCAGCAAACTGCCGTCTTTATACTGCCTCTATACAAATATAATTCCTACAGTACTGAGTGGACTTGAGGATTTTTTTTCACTACTTTAATATTGTAATTAATATTGCAATATTGTAAACCTCTTTCTCATATAGTAATGGTTAGATGTGTTACCTTGCCCATTTTACCTGTTGCTAGAACTGAGCACGTAGTGAGCTTATTGTTTTGTTAAATGTATCATTCTGTATTGCCTTAATATTAATAGTGAAATAAGACCATTCTTTCCACTGGTGTCTGGTTCTTTCCATCACCTCCCCCTCCCCACCATCAATTGACAAAACAGTTGGATATTTGCTTATCATACAAATGAGATCCTTGGATATCTTTGTGGATGTTCCAGCTAGTTTCAAAATAGTACAATGTGTGTTTCGAAAAATAATGCATAGATAAGATGTAATAAAAGCACCCAGTTCATTGATGTGTTTTATCGGTAATGAATCTGAGCCGAGTCCCCTGTCTGTAACCTGAAGCTTTGGAAAGATCCTCTCTGAGGTTCCAGATTTCTTGCTTGTGCTGTTTGCTCCTACTTACATTGCTGATTTTGCCTTTGATTTGAGAAACAGCAAGGTAGGACTATAGAGAGGAAATAAGCAAGCATCTCACATCCTAAAAGTTGTTTTTTTTCTGCTGCAATCTATGAATTTATAACTTTATAGCCATTATTTTCAATTTACTTCCTAATGCAAGTAAGAAAGCACTGAATTAAAGGATATGAGTAAAAACTACTTCTTTAGTAGTAGTAGTAATAGTTCTGTAGTAAAATAAATAGCAAAATTACCAGAGAAAAGACTTTTGGCAGAAACTTCTCCTTTCTGCCATAGCAGTTTTCACACAGTAGGGACATTCTCACTTGGGCCGAGGCTTTCCACTCTCATATTGCATTAGGCTGTGGCAACTGAAAAGCTCTACTTTTGAAATATAATTTAAAAACATACACGGCTTATGTCTTTAAATATTAATCAGTGGAAAACAGCTTTTATGCCACTTTCTAGATTTGTTTTGGAATGTTTAATTAAGTGTCAAGACCAGTTGTTGCACAGGGAGAAGCCAGTCTGCTAGTGAGATGCAGATAAATGCATTTTCCTCTAGCTGTAGTATTTGTAGAATCAAGGGCCTGTATTTGTATGAAATGCTACATGTCATGCATAAATCCCTAGTGTCACTCCATTGATTTAATTTAACCCACAGGTTTGACTTTCCTGTGTTCTGTACTACGTGATCCACTTCTCAGTAAATCTGTTTTAAAAATCCATTTCAGACTGTGGCACCTTCTGAAAATAAAAGTTTGCTAGATGGCTGATAATAAACTATATGCTAGTCTGTGAGATGCCTTTTTCTGTTGCTCTTTATCTGATACTTCTTCCAGTGAAACCTCTCGTTGAATCTCTTCTCTCCTGCCAGAAGAAAGAGGAGGATGGGGAAGAGATGGCCTTTTAGCAGATAGGAGATGAAACACCAGTTTCACTAAAGAATACAACTGTGTGTTTGCTGCCAGCACGCTGTGTGCCAATTGCTTGAATTAGGGTAAGATGGAAGAAGGCATTAGGAGGAGCCTGCAGTGCAGATTTCAGAGGTTGATTTGTTCTGCTCATTCGTCTCGCCTTATCTTTTCTTCTGATGTGGCTTTCTCCTTTGTGCTGTGGCAGGTTTTTGGCGCTTGAATACACATGCAGACAATTTCTCATGCAGTTGTAGACCCCTGGGTTTCTGGTGACTGATTTTGGGTACTAGCGCAGCCCTGTTCATGCAGGTGAACTCAGCTTCCCACCTGGACCCGTTTTCCAGGTTGATTGTGACTGTGAGCACTGTAGTATGTGGACTCGGAGAGCTTTCGAGACAGGATTTTCGTCCTTTTGGAGGGAACCAGTCCCGTTCCTTGACGTGAGCTGCTGGGTATTGTCCTGCAGGTTGAAGGGGAGAGCGGATTGCTTTAGAAATGCTGGGGAGATTTCAGCAAGCAAGAAAAATGTATGCAGGTGTGGACTGAGAGCATCTTAAGGAATTGTTCCATACACCTTCTTTGAGTTTCCTAACAAAGAGCTTAATAGCTTCTAAGCTCAAGCAAGCAAGAATCCTGCTATTGTAGACTCAGCATTACCTCACCCTAGTAAACAAAAACCAAATGGTCTAGTTTAGGTACTACTGGGTTATTTCCAGTTCTGAGACCGAGGGGAACCCACTGTGTAGTAGAAGTTGATTTTTCTAGTGGCAGCAAAACTGATTTCTAAAATACAGCTTGGTATTTACTCTTTTACATTAAATCACCCAAAGTGCTGTGGGATTTTATTCGTGCTTTAAAATGCATTGGGTGAAAGTTGGAACATAAATTGAAGGTATGCCATAACTAGGTACACTGGGGATGGCAAATTTAGTACCTTTATAAGGTGAACCGTTCCGTTCAGTTTATTAGTAGAGGGAAGGATAAGATAAGTTAGGAAAATGAGTCTAATAAATCAGAAGTGAATTTTAGTGTTCATCATAAATAAATGAGGAGAAGACAGGTTTGGGGTTCTTAGATTTTTCTTTTTGCATTTTCGATCCTCATTTAATCATTTCATAAATCAATTAATTACTGTCAGGAAACCCGAGGGCAGCGGGAAATTGGGTTCAAATTAAAAAGAAAAGGAGGCAATTTGTTTGAAGATTGCAAGTTGACTGTTCAGTCAAAGTTTAATCAGAAGTGACCCATTATTTGAGAAGTGGAACATCAATGTCTTTCTAATTTCACAGAATGCTTCATTAAATTAGTATTGAAAAGATCAGGTTAACGGATCATTCTGAAAGGCAGATGAGTTAACGGAGGTTTGGGAAACCAGCGTGCAAATACATATGCTGTTCCCGTCTGTTTCTCTTCTGGAGAGCTTCACAGAGAAACAACAAGCGTTTAGCTGGGAATTCAAGGATTATTGGCAGTGTCTTTTCTACAGCTTGTATTATAAAAAGATAACTTGCTTTGAGAAGAGCAAACATTCCTAATCCGTTTAGATCGCTAGGTGCCCACAGAGCAATTTACAGAAGGCAATAGTGAGCAAAGAGGGGGTTTTCGAAGGCATGAATGGGAGTTGGGCTTCTAGATCTTAGGATCTGTTTAACCTTGCAGTGATCTAACCTTGTTGAAGTCTCTCCATAAGTGAATGCCCTCCTGGGACTATTCCATTCAAAACGCAGCGCACTGTGTGCATGATGCAAAGGGAGGGAAAGTTGCTACCGAGCTGCTGGGTGGAAAGGCAAAATGAAGGGTCCTTTAAGAGTCCTCCTAGCCCCAAGTGAAGTCAATGTATTTTCTTTAGCAAATGAGTGTGGGGGAACATGAGGGGAGCAAGTGTAGCTGTAATTCCTGCTGTGGGTGGAAAACATTAAGGTATAATATACTTCTTTTTAGTGCACTTTGGATTAACATGTCTTTTTCTTAGTGTGTATTTACTAGAAATTTGCTTAGCAAATTGCCATTAAAACAAAAAAGCTCTAATGTGAGCTTGCTGGAAGAATAAATGAGGAGGCTAATTCAGTTGCTCACTGCTGGAAATCCAGTTGCTCTGGCTGCTAAATGCCAAGAGCAATCCTGAAACATCGTCTAGACCCATAGCGCTACCAGACGCTTTTTGGGGTAAAGTGGGGTCTTCTCTTATTTGGAAAATCCGTGCAACTTCCTCTGCTGAACATAATGCTTGAATAGCCATAAAAGACAGAGAACTAGAATATGTTTTCTACTAAGTAGTTTATTATGGTGGTTTTTCAGGTACTGCCACTTTATCCAGCACTTTGTGGGTCAGATAGGTTGTTTAGCTCATTCTGAGGATAAGGTAGTTTGTCTCTCTGCTCCTTTTTGACTTCTCTTGTTTGAATTGAAGCTAACAGTGTGGTGGTGATTTTTTTTGGGGGGGGTGAAATACTGTTTTTCTTCAGCATTTGTATGGTTTGGAACCTGGCCTGTGAAAGAGCAAAGCTCAGACGCGTGAAAAGAGGTTGTACACACCAGAACAAAGCCACTAAATTGAGGGAACCAGGGAGAAACACATTTCCTGAGGTTTAAAACAGTCAGTCCTACGGCTTGTTTCTAGTAAGTGAAAAGAGAGCGGAGGGCAACCCTTACAAATCAATCCTGTTAAAGCCGGGATCGGTATTAATATTATTTTTGAGCAGAACATTCTGCTTCTGCACAGCATGCCCACTCTGAATGCAAATAACTTCATGGCTGTGGAAGAATGAGCTCAGTATCATTGCTAGGTTTAATGTGCTTAAAGAAAGGACTTCACTACTTATTTGTGCAGGTTATGAGTCATTTTTGGAGCATAAGGACAGGAGTATTGAAGATCAGCACATGACAGGAGGAGTGTTAGTCTCGAAGGTATGGGAAGCTGGTATTTGCAAAGGACGTGTTTCCAGGATTTCATCAATATTGTCCAACAATCTGGAAAAAAAATCTAGCCCAGAGAAATTATTTGTCTTAAATAACAGGACTGTTTTAGCTGCACTCTGGACTTCTATGTATATTATTTGGAATTCAATCTGAAGAGACTCTAAATGTTTTCCAAAATGATTTTTATAGAGATGGAATCATATTATTATCCCATGATGATTTAGGCATTTCTAGGCCAGGGATGTTGAGAGCTTCTTATTGCTGCTATTACAATTTTATATGTATTTTGATAGAGCATAAAAATTGTACTCAGAATTGGGGCACTCTCTTATTGGGTCTTACATAAAACTCCTGAACTAGCATATGTAAAATGTTACGATTATGAATCTGGCAAAATATATTCATTTCACGACTCACAATTCTCTACTTAACCTTTCTTGATGGTTACATTTCCTTATATTCTCACTGTTGTGCCTGTAAAGGGAAAAAAAATAAAACCCTTAGTGGCAATAAGGGCCAGCATGTGAGCTCTAGGTCTAGGCTAACTTAATCTGAACCTGGATCTGCATCCTTAGATATTTTATCAGCTTTGTTAGATACAGGGCAAGGCTGCTTCGCCAGGGCTCGGATGGGAAGACCTGCTGTGTGGAGGTTTGTCAGAGAGTCTTATAGATCCTTTACATTCTCCTGCACACCCCTCTGGTAAGCCTGAGCGTGGTTCAGTGTGGCACGCAGTGCACTGCATGCTAAATACGAAACCCAGTAAAGGACTTTGGGATATTTTAGCTAATCACAACAATATTATACTTGGATGCTTTGGAACTTAGTACCAAAATTAATATCAAAATACAGAATAAGATAGAGGGCAAGGAAAGGCTTAGGCCTTTTAAAAGAGGATAATAATGTGATGCTGAACTTAAATGCTAACCAGAGCTCAGCACGAGGCCTGAAGTGAGGAACTGGATGCATCTCTGTTTAGGTGTACATTAGAGCACAGAATATTCTTTGAAGACTGATTAGGTAAAAGAACTGCTCATAACTGATAATTTACATGACTAAATGGCATGGTAGTCATATACTTGTTGGGCTCTGTAATAACTGTGGCTTATATCAGAATATATCCCTTCCTCTGGGCAAAAGTCATTCCTTTTCAGGGAAGTACAAAGACAACAGTCATTCTAGAAACCAAGTCATTAGAAGTTCTTGGTTCTTTGCAGAGTCAGAATGAGTTAATTATATCAGTGAAAGAAAGTCTAATAATCAGCAAAACTTAAAATAATTTGACGATTTTTGAATCTCAGAACAAAATTCAGTAAGCATTTGAAGAAATAAATGCATGTGGAATCCTAATAGCTCTCATCTCTTTTCGACAGAATTCCAGCTTTCTCCATGAGGCTCTTTTTCCTGTACATCCAACAAAAGCTGAAGAGTTGGATCCATCTTTCAGACTGCATGAGACCATTGCTAAGGTAAAGAGAATGGAGATATCTCATTTATATGTACTTGCTTTCACATGGACACATCTGAATTTGGCTTGTAATTGTAATTACATAATTACATATAATTATTACTATACAAGTACAACTATACAAGTTTTGATATTACTTCTTTTCCGTGAGCATTTGTCTTGTAGTTAAAAGTTGTGTGGGCTTTTCCATTTTGGGGTACTTCGATCAACTTGCATAGTCAAAAAAAAAAATCTGTGTATATATTCTTCATTTTATGTGATTCTGTTTTGTATTAAATTGTATTTTGCATAGTGACATTAAGCTGGAGATATTGGAATGGGCGCGGGACATTGAGCCCCTCGACAGCAGGGTGTAGCAGTTCTGTTATCATCCATGTGGACACTGTTCTGGCTCTCCTCGCGTTGCTCCCATGTAATATTCCCTTCTTGTTATTTATTAATGCAGCCCAAATACTGTGTCTTGGAGGTGTTGCTGCTTTGCTGTAGAAACTAAGTAAGTCCTGACTCTAGGAAGATGAAAAACTACAGATGAGTTGAACTTTAAACTTCAGACCCTTCATATAGTTATTATCATCCAGGAGTATCAGACCTCATGAGCTGATTTCTTTGTTTATTTGGAGGTAACAGCAGCTGCTATTGAAACACTTATTTTGATACCAAAAATAAATTGACAGAGCTCAGCAATGTGCAAATTTAACAAGGTAGACACTTGACACAGTAACTGATCTTGGTTTAAAACAACAACCAAACAAGCCAAAAGTAGTATATGTTCACAGGCACTTTTTTTTTTCCCCGAACTTGGCAGAATTTGACAGTTAAAGGAACAGTTACAACAGAAGAGATTTCTCTGACGTTTCTTTAATAGAATAGGTGGTTGTTAAGCCATCCTTGATGCCAAGGGGACCGAAAAGGAGATAGCCAAATTTCTTCTTTAAGATTGAGGGATGTATGTATGTGATTAATTACTGCATAATTTATAACTTTAATTATTGTGTGATGGAATTATTGTGTATTCTGAATAATCTGTATGTCAGTATATGCTCTATAGTACTGACTAATACAGAAAAACTTTTGAGAAATTTGAAGTATTTTGATACCATTTAAATTACAAATGATTTAAATTAGATATATTGAATGCTACAGCTTCTTTTATAAAACATGGTGAAGATCACATTGTGATACGGCTATATTTTCATTTTGCTTTTCAGACTATACACCTGAATACTTTTAAAAAGAATGGTTTTATAAAGACTAGTAATGATGATAAAAATAAGAATAGAGCAATCGGGCGAGTTCTGCAATAGATGATATTGTAGTCTTTATTTTAGTTGATCTTCAGGTAGTTTGTAAATAGCTAGAACAGGAAAAGTATTCTGAATTTCATCTTCTTTCTATTTAGATGACAGTGTTGTTACTGCCTTGCTGCTTGATTCCCTCTCCTTTTCTTCCTCAGAGTAACTAAGCCAAACCCTGGTGTTAGATTTTGTACTCCGTTGCGATTTGAAATCTCTCCCTTTTTTGTTTTTCGTGAATGTCCAGGAATGTCCAGTAAACTATATGAGACCTTAACACAGCTTCCTTTGGCAACATTTATTCTTTCATATTCCTGTTGGGAATACCGTGTCAAATACATTTTATATGATAGTGCTGAAAACGATATCCCATTGGTGACTGAGTCACTCTTGGATTGAATAATTCATCCGAGCCTTTGGTGTCTTCTGAAATGCCTCTGGATGAGCCCTTATTTGAGAAGAGGGAGCTCTAAGTCCCTAAGAGGGTGACCTTGCCGTCTGCATTCCTGTTTTATCCTATTTCTGCTGCCCCAGTGCTGAGGATCATTCAGTTCTCACAGGAGGAACCTAGCACAGGAAATCAAACATAGCTTTAAAAAAGAAAATGATTAGAAGAGAAATATTAGCTAGGGGAAATGTATGTGTTCAGCTGAGATCTGAAAGTAATAAAAAAAATGTGTAAAATAGAAGATTTTACTATGGAAGACATCTAAAACTAGATGAGCATTAGAGTGCCTAATCAAATACCATCTCTGAGACCTCCTGTCTTGAATTTCTCAAGATAATTCAGGGGAATTCACACCAAAGGACTAACCTAAAACATTAAGGTTCTCCCTAGTAGACTTGAATTGCTCCCATTGCTTGTGCACTACAGTGTTATAAAATCTCCCTGAGGTTACATTATAGCCAGCTAAACTGTTTATTAAAAAAAAATCAGGAAAGGATTGTAAGGTGTTTATTTATAAAGTACCTTTTTTTTTTTTTTTTTAATCAATAAGACTGTTGTATAATGCTTTTCTTTGCAATTTTATAAAGGATGGGAAAAAATACTTGGATGGCAGCAGAGTCCTTTGGGGGTGATGGAACCCCCTAATCACAAATCCGAGGTTTTCGCCGGATGCCAGGTTCATGCCTAGGGTGATCACTTTTTCCTTGGACAGATCCTCTTTCAGAACTGCATTTGATTCCAGTACCTGAATGTGCAAACAAGCTACTACATTTGCAGTCAGATTTCTAAAGAGTTAAATCTGGGAGCTATTTCAGAAATGTGTATTTTTAATAGCCTCTGACTACATCATTCTATGGGCAAATTAAAGCAATTTAAAAGGTGGTATTTCGTTTGTTTTTTAATCTTTAATTCTGTCTGGTTTCCATGGTAAAGAAGAAAATATTTTGAGGTTTAGAGAGAAATATAACATTTTGAAAAGAAATAGTAAATCATTTGTATAGTCTTTCAGAGCACTAATATATTGCACGACATTTAGATTTAACTGTGTACTTGGAATATGCAAATGTAAAGAATAGTAGGGAAAAGGTAAGTTAGTTGCTGGAAACTAAATAAGAAGTTAAATATCGGAAGAATTGATTTAGGGCAAAGTATTTCTAATCAGATGTTTGCTTAATATTTCCTACCAGAAATGCATTTCAATGCATATATTACCTTGTAGAAAATTTCTCTAAGGGAAAATATGGAGCTGTGTGAAGATCACACAGCAGTAATGTGGTTACTAGTAATATTGGCAATTTGCCTTGCACTGATGTAGGCGATGAATGCAAATGAATGGCAGATGTGAAAAGATTTTCTGAATTTTCTCTTTTTAATATGGATTGACAAGGCTTCTTTCAGAAACAAGCACAAGCAGCAACCCAAAAGACCATTAAACTCTATGTACCTTGGTTCTGCCGTATTTTTGTGTATGGTATTTCATAGGCCCCAGGATGAAGTCACAGTTAGCAAAGAACTGTTAATGATACAATCAAAAGATTCTTGGATTAAAAAATAATACTTATAATTACTATCCATTTTTCTTAAACTTCATTGAACAAGATTTAAGGTCAATAATTGAATAATAATCAACTAGAATGGTCTAGAATTACTGTGCATGCGCTGAAATATCTCAAGGCAACAGCTTTGAATGGACAGGAAGACTTTTCATGGTTGGACCTTTTTGTCATGTTTATAATTCTCTCAGTTATCAAAAGAACTTATTTAACTAGATATTAATTACAGTGAAAGAACAAGGGAAGACCAAAGAAGATGCTTGAAAAAGTAACTTCTGGTTGTTATTTAGGTAACTAAGCGCTATTAATGCTATTCTTACTCTTAAGTCTTTGTATTTTCATTATGGTGCTCTGAACAGGTGAGGGCAAATTCTCTCTTTAAATATATATATATTGTATATGTATGTATTTATATTCAATTACTTACACTGTTTGCAAAGAATTTCTGTTGTGAGAAGAATTTTGCAGTTTCTTCATATAAAAACAGATCCAGTGAATATACCTTTAAAATGTGGATAAAGCAAATGTTCCTAGTACGGAATGCAGCAGCTTTCAACTGGGCTTATTCTTGAGCTCATATGTTTCTGGAACTCTACTTTTTTTCCCCATGGGGGATGCAACATGGACAAACTCCTTTTCATTCACAAATCTATAATTAAGTTCAAATAACTCATTTGCCAGAATAAAAGTTTTGACAACTGTGTATTTTCTGTCAGCGAATTGCTTTACTGTTTTTTTCCAGTACATTAGTTTCAAGGAGTTGCACTTTTCTAAAGATATCTTGCCTACTTACTTTCCTTTACAGTTTATAAGCACATGATTTCTGGAAATAAGCCTGTCAAGCACTTGCTTCATTATTTAAAGCTGAAGTTAACCATCAAAATTGACCTTCACCAAATCGAGCATGTTAAAAGTACTTTATTGCTAAAAATGAAACGAATAAATAGCCGGGTTTGTGGCAATTATACGGTGCTAAGAGGCAGCCTAATGTTGCTTTACAGTTAGATATTCCCATACAATACCGTGTCAGGGGACCATGCTTCTTTATATTGACCTTGAAATCCTGGAAAATAGCAGTAAAGTTTCATGGAGATTATTAAAAATCATGTCAAGAATTAAAGCAATGGCATTTAGGGTCAAAGATGATGATTCCTGGCACAGTGTGATTATATTTTCTGGTTATTCTTGAAGTGGTGATAAGAAGCAATTTTTCACGCTGAAATATCTGAAGATGTACATGAACCTGAGCGTGGATACTGTTTTCAAACTGGTGGATTTAATTTAACTCACTGCTGCAGCAAGTTTGAACTTATTTCTCCACTGATAAGAGAACTTGATGCCAGTTTATAACGGGCGAGAATGGCCTTCCTCTGCCACACATTTTTTTTTCTTTTTATTTTTAATACAAGATACCATCTGTTGTTTGAGTATTGCCCAAGGGGTGCTTAGAAAATGCATGAAAAATTGCTGCCTTCTGGAGTTACAGGCCCACTAAAAGCTTCATCCAGCTCTGGGTGCTGGGATAATCTGCTGGTTTGTTACATTAGACAAATAGGAATATTTTAATTCTTGTAACACGCGCTAGTCCATACCACCTTTCCTTCCTTAAAATTATTCACTGTTACTTACTTAGTAAAATTAAACTTGGCAGAGCCACAATGTCTTAATATACACAAGAAAACAAACAAGCAGCAATGTAAATAGCATGGATTTTAATGTCAAGCTTGCTCCAGCTTCCTCCGTCTCTCCCGCGCAGATTTTGGCAGTTATTTCATAGCAGAACTTGACAGATCTCTGCATTCAGTTAATCAATCAGGTCAGGTCCTTGGCATGACACTTGGAACAACTGCCTGGCCGTTGGGTTTTGTAGCTGCGAGTGTCGGAGCTGACTTGTCCCCGGGAGTTGCTCTTCTCGGCTGGAAGTTAATGGTGCTCGGCAGGTCCCTGCCAGCTGACCATGGGTATGCTCCATTGCAGCTGCAACGAAAACAGATTATCCTAATTGCTTCGGAAACCTTAATTTTTCTTTGCAAAAAGGTATTTCACATGCAAATTGATTTTTTTGTTAAAAGACATATATATCATTTTTTAAATTTCCTTAGAAATGGCTTATGAGGGTATTTGAAAATGGAATTGTTCCTGTTTGAGAACAAACATATCTTTATTAATCTTCAATTCTTCCTCGGGTTGAAAATGCCAGGCTGTGATCTGCTTTATTCGGATACATATCTGCTTATATTTGCTGCTTTTTGCACAAATATAAAATAGTGAAACCCTTGTTTACAGAGCTACAGCAGTGCATTGTTACCAAGCTGTAATGGCTTTGGAAGTATGAAAATCCTTGTTACTTGTCATTTTTTTTTTTTTTTTTCTGGGATACTAGATGAAAGAAACTCATACTGTAGAAAGCTCAAGCTGAGGAAAGACATGTGAGGTTTTGGAGATACAAGTTTTGGAAAATAATTCTTGTGTTGTGTGTCCGTGACTGATAGCTTCCCATTCTCGGAAGGTGAGCAGCATTCTGCCAGACTTGAACTTCAGCTTTTGGTGTGTTTAGAGCCCTGGTACAAGCTAATGCTGACAGCCAGGAAATAATATAACATGTTCATATATTAATGTAATTCTCTCTATTCCGGTGTTTACCAATTTGATTATAGTATCCAAAAATAAATAATTTGTACTTTATTGTAAATTATGCCTCCATTAGTAATCTTTGTGGTTTTTTTCCCTTTGGCAAACATTAATGGACAAACGAAAATTAGTTTGAAAAGGGAAAAGCTCCTAAGCAGCACACCACTGAAAGGATATATTTCTTGCGTAATAATACATGTTGCAAGAGAACGTATTTCACAGCTGCTTATTTGAGAAACCTTACATGTAAAAATACAGACTCTGTTCTTTTAGTGACCAGTTGAGACCTGACTTGAGTGATTTCTGCATCTCTTGGAACATTCACAGTAATTGCTATTTGTAAGAAATAGCATATATTACTTGAATCCAAAGCTACTTTATCATTTGAAATAGAAGTTTGGGAACTGAAAAAAGTTAAATTTCTGGCAGCAGGACATACTTGTGCTGGATGTTGGTTGTCATCAAAGCTGTATTTACTTTATTAAATTGGGATTTATTCATTCATACATGGCTGTGAAGATATTGTAGTACTGAAATATATGAAGACAGAATTGAAGTAGTTGAAAAAGTAAATGTTAGGAGAGTATTATCATTACCAAACTATATGTAAACTGATGAGTAGAGTGAAGAAAAATTTGACCTGCTTTGATTATTTATTTGTTTTTAACATATGTTAGATCTGGGTAAAGGAGGTTAGATACATAACATAACATATGCTAGATCTTCATCAAGGAGGTTTGATTTCAGAAACAGTTGGTTCCTGTTTCCTCTGGAGCAGGAATGGCCTCCCCGGCTTAGGGCACAAGCCCATTTCGTGCAGGAGCCTGGCGTGGGCAGATAGCACATTCTTGGGGAATAAATACACAGAACCCAGGGCAGCACGGCAAGCTGCTTTCTCCTATACACTTTCTCCATGCGCTGTGCTGCTTTTGGCCACTTTTAGGTGTAAAATTTCTTAAGCTCTTAATTATTCTTTCGCAGCAGTTTCCAGCTTGTAGAAGCTTACTGGTGCCCTTTTGAATGTGTACTCTGACCGCCACAACATCCCATAGCAATATATGCCTACAATATATATTTTTTTCTTCTGTTTTAAACTACCCACTTGTTAAGTTTGTTGGTTACTCCCTAGTGCTTTTGGTGTGAGAAATAATAAACGAACAACCTGTTCTTTACTTTTAATATCAATTGCTTCTTCCTCAGCTGAGTTGTGTCCAGAGTAACAACTTGGAGCCCTTATAGATCAGACATTGCTGCCTAATATCTGTGTTACCGCTTTCCTTTTTCATCATTTCTGTAATTTTTCTTCAAAGTAATTAGTTTATTCTACATTTAAAGTATTGGATGCATAGAGAACAGTGATATTTTCTTCTATAAACCTTTCTATAAACCTTTCCCAATAGCTTATGACATGCAGTTTGTTTTTTAGGAGCTAGTACTAAGCATTAACTGTTTGTGATAACCTCACTGTTTGTTTCTTGAATGATACTAGCTAATCTCTATGTTATAATTTGTTTATGCATACCCATAGGTTATTTTTTCCCATGTGCATTTCCTTGTGTTTTTCAACT
>JAWLRI010000640.1:7670609-7686024 GCA_034781795.1 Crypturellus tataupa
GTGCAGGGGGGTTGGACTGGATGACCTCTAGAGGTCCCTTCCAACCTTAGGCATTCTGTGATTCTATGATTCTATGATCTGTGGGGTGTTAAGTAAAGTCATCACTCTCTTTGAGTGGTTGTGTTTTAATGGGCATACAATCACAAACAGGTTTTCTTAGGGAAATCTGCCTTTCAGAGCATCTCCAAGCAGATTTTGGCCTGAAGACAGCCCAGACCTGGGTAATTTGAGATATGCACACAACAGAAAAATAAATGTTTCTAGAAGCTGAATTTAATATGGAAGACGTCTTGTAAATATATGTGTTTTCCAAACTATAAAGAAGTTCTGGGCTGTTGTATTTAGCTGCTGAATATTGACTTTAGTTTGGACTGGTTTATATGTCTGTCAGGAGATGAATCTTGTCCAAAGTTCATTTTTACGTCACAGGAAAATATTAGTTACTTGGAAACTCACATATTAGTATGGTCCTTCTGCTGTCATTTCTCTCTTAATATTAAGAAAGATGACTCTTATGTTTTGCTAAAGACTTATAGGAATGCATATCTTTCAACTTAAATATTGAATATAAATGTTATTTATCATGTTGGAAATATATGTCATAATTTAAATCAATGTGAGTAATAGTGGCTCTTCATGGTTTTAACTGTGAAGCTGAATTGTCAGTTTTCACAGCAGTGGTTGGAGATCACAGCCCAATGCAGCCATGTGAGTAACTCCCGTCAGTACCATTAGGAAACGGACAAAGATTCCAATTAAAATTTTTGCTTTCTGTTTCCTATTTCAGGACCTCAAGTTCTTCACAGCAAAGATATTTGTTTAAACAATTTGTAATACTTTCTTACTGTACATTTTTTGGGCTTTTCTGATTATTTCTGCGTTGCCTAAGGTACTTTATCTGTAGTGTAAAATACATGTCCAGGAATGTCACTGTCATTTCCCCTAGCAAGTAGTGCACTTATCTAATGTCTTCTTCTTGCAAGAACATGTACTGGCTAGTTTTGAAAATTACTCAAATGTTCCATCACTGGAGGTGGTTTCTCTTCACAAATAAGGCTTTCTTACTGTGCAGTGAAAGTTAAATACCTAGAGATATTGTCTCTTGTCTATCACAGAATGTCACTTCTCTGCTAATTTCTATTCAAGTCATCCTGATTCTTTGTGGTGTGAATGAGGAGAGACTTAAGGCCTCTGAACATGGTGTGAAGGGCTGCTTTTGATTTGGCCTAAAATATAATCTGTTGCCTTAAAGTGGCAGAACAGTATTGAAAATAGCACCTGTGGTTCCCACTTAAATTTGAGCAAACCTATGAGTATAAAGATGACTCTTCTGATTTACTATCTCAGATTGCTTGCACTATTAATCACATAGGCAGCATTTTTAATAATAGGACATTATCTTTTTATTACTTATAAATAGAAAGTAAATGACAAATAAAACCCAATAATTAAAATGTTGAAGTTCAAGACACTTATCGCCTGCTGAATTAAGAGTGACCAGCCGCGCAGCTTTGCTTAATTCTCAGTTAATTGAGGGACATAACTTTTTGTCAAAACTAATGGTACTGCAAGAAGGCATGGTGTATTGGAATCCAGATAATGTACCAAAAGATAATCAAGAGTAGTGTGAAAATCAGATTCCAGTTGTTGATAATCTGCATTCAAGACTCCTGCTCTGAATTGTTCTGTAAAGAGAAAGAACATTGATGCGCTCTGAACAATGACGAATTTAAAGATGTTTTTGAAACATATTTTAATCTGTGACTCTGCCCTTTGCTCTCAGCCTTTATTTTCTCTTGTTCTGTCTCCTAATACATTGATATGCAGCTCTTTAAATAGACTGTAACTGAAAAAAAAAGTGCAATTATGTCTTTTCTAATAGTTATTCTAAAGGAATGATAACATTCGTCCAAATGAAAACTTTCCAAATGCAGTTGGAAAATGCAGTAGAACTTTGTGGAGGTATAGAAGTTGTGAGACCAATCTATTAAATAAATAAAAAGCAACAAAAATGTTAAATTGATTGATCTAACTATAATAGATATTAACAAAGGTAAAGGTATTAACAAAACCTCAGGAAGAACATCTTGTTCAATATCAGGACAGCATCTTGTTTATTGGTCTGTTTTTATTAGCAGCATGGTCAGTAACAATAAAAATTACTGCCATGTTGCAACACACTTTAGTATTAAAGCAGCTAAGATTAAACCGGTTAACATTAAACAAACAATAGCAATTAACCTTAAAACTGCAACTATAAAATGAATGTAGTGTCTTACAGAGTCACTGAACAGAAAGAGCTAGGATCAGAAAGTAGGAATTCTGTTTTCTTTTTAGAATCTACCTAAAACTGCTTACCCCAAAATCAAATTTAGAATTTTTCAAAGGCAGCAGTGACATCTATTGATAGAAACATGGCTGAAGAACTTCATTTTAATTTTTGTTGAGGCAAAGTACAGCTGCTTGATTTCAGGATAGATATCTGCCTCCAAATACCCTTTTCTTTCCCTTTGTCAGAAAACTTTCCATGTATAGTTCAATGTTTAGCACACAGAGGGTTCCTAGCAGTAAGAGCTGGTGTGCTTTGTCACACATGGAGTTCATACTTGCATTTAAATTATGATATCTTTTGGGTTTTATTTATAATAGGAATTTGTTAATCATTAAGTTGTAAATTAAAATCCCTATTTCTCCTCAAAAATCAAGAGACATAGTTTTAACTATTAAGACTGAAGAGATATATCTTTCAAAATAACAGTTTCAAAATAAGACAGATAAAACTTGCTCTGGAGTAACAGGAACAGTATTTTCAAGATTGTTTTAGACTTATACTGATTTAAAATGAATATGTTTGTAAGTGTGCTTGTGTAAAAGTAATGTTTTATTGTTAACCTTAATACATGTCTTGAACTATACTTTCTTTGAAACATCATCCATGAAAAAGTAGTGCGTAGATTAGCTACGTGATACTGCATACGGAGTTTACAGCAGATGAAAGAATTTTGCTGCTTAGATATATCATCAGTGGTGTGTATATAGGGTTTATGTATGTTACAAAAGCTTTTTTGCTGGAAAATCTTTTCTAGAGATAGAAAAGAGTAGATGGTGCTGTTTCTAGAGATAAAGTTCTACTTGATCAGTTTCTGGTTATTATAGGTAGGTATAAAAGAGATTTATTGTGTTGCTTATCGAATGTGTTACATCAGCTTCTACATGCTTAAACCTTTGGGAAGAATGAAGCTTTGTTGAGGGATCACATTTCTTGTGACTAAGTAATTCTAACTAATCTTGAGTCATCAAATAGCAATGCTCCTGTATCAAACTGAGGTGGATAATGTGTGATATGGAGAGTGGAGACCATTTGCTTTGAATTTTAGGATTATCTGTAAGTTTCTTTCTGATCAGATTCAATGCACACTTTCTGAGATCAAATAACAATACTTTGCATCATTGCAGAATTCCCTCCTTCCACTTTGGTGGGTCAGCTTCTTGCATCTTTCATTACCTGGGTAATGAAACTGGCAGCATGTAAACGAGTACTGACACGACTCATTGGCATCTGCTGTAGATGAGTAATTTGCCCAGAGATCATAGCCTGTCCAGCCACTTATCTTGCCTTTGCCTGGACAGACGGAATAGCATGGCTCATTCATCAAAATTCGTGACGAAAGCTCAATGGCATTTGGAAAATGCAGTTTATAGGAAAATGAGAGAAGTGCAGTCAGGGTAGGGTGAATGTTGGCATGCATTATGGCTGATATAAGTCATCATTTTGAAAAACAAATGCTTATTTCAATCTTGAATAAAATAGGAATAAAAACAGTAGGATACAAACTGACTTCCATCATTTTAAGTGAGTGTGACAGTTACAGTAAAGCAAGCTCCTTTTCTGACCCAGGAGGTTGTATCAGCACCATTTCTTCATCTGGAGTGAGGCAGATTTACAGTTTTCACTTAATATTGGATAACTATTCTGAAGCATTGATATTCAAATAGCCCAACTCTGGAGAAAAAATTGATCAGTGATGCTCAAAAAGAGTGTGTTTTCTCTATTCAATATTAGCCCCGTTCTTTGTTGTAAAAAATACTACTAAAAAAGCAAAAAGGACTGTTATTACCCATGGTTACTTTTTTTTCTATGTATTACTGACTTTAAAAATATTATTGTTATATTTTTTAATTTGAATTAAGGAACTTATTCTTTTTTTTAATGCCTTAGTTGGCAAAATCATACTTCTACTAATTTAGTTATGTTTATGAATGTGTACATTATATACAGCCAAACATGTCTCATAAAATCCAAAACACTTTACGGATAAACAAGGTTAGAAATTTACTGAAGATTGTCTGCTCAATTGTATTTTCTATATTTTTTTTATCTTTGTAAGGAAATATCACTGTAATAGAAGTATTTTTTATTTAAAAACAGTAAATCTGGAAAAGTTCAACTTTCTTTTCCAGTATGCTTTGTTTTTACAATTTTTGGACTATTCTTATCACAGCTTTCTAAAATATCCAAGGAAAGAAACAAAAATCTACAGACATCAACTCAGATAACTATTTTCTCCCCAAATTCCATGATTCTGGGATTTTTAGTTGTTTTGTTTTGTTTTGTTTTAGAAAAGCAAATGTGCAGCTTGAGCCAAACAGAAGACAATTGTTCTCCGTGAGTTGTTTTCCTGGTGCATCCTTGGTGGCTCTGATTTTGAATTGCACGTTGTTTGCATCTGCTCGGGCACATCTGCGCAGGTGCCAGCCTGGGTTAGTCTCAGCTTTTCCTTTTGGAAAGCTCGTGACGAGGCTCCTGGTCAGATAAATGAAGCCAATGTTAACAGATGAGCCCGGTTCCAGCTCCCCTTAGCGCTAGTAGAGTTCAGGCTGACTTAGACCGGTGCAAGACCCAGGGTAATAATCAAGTGCCCATATAACGAAAATACTGGTCAGATTTTGAGCTGCTCACAAAGTGTTTGAGCCCTTAATTGCAGATCCTCTCCCAGATTTTCAGGTGCAAAATGAGAGGCAGCAGCTGCAGATATGATTCATTATGATTCAAAATGAAATCTGTTTTTTGACTGTAACACCTATTGGGGAATTAATTTATAAGCTGCATTCTCCTTCCCTTCGCCATCATCCAGTACTGCGCCGTGTTGACTCTACTGCTGCACTTGAGAACAGAATTTAACCCTACAGCTTAAAAATGAAATGGAGGGATGCTTAAAAGAGTAAATGCTTATTTTATGTGCACATCTGAAAAACTTGATTAGGCTCCGTGGAATAAATGCCTGCTACAGGCAGTAGTTCTTGGTATTATAAAAAAGTAAATTGATTGAATCGGTATAAAAAAGCTAACATTTCTCTTTTGCTTCTTTATTTTCACTTCAAAAGTGGATAACACTCCTACTTGGTGTCTGCTGAGCTTATGGCTCTGCATACTGTGGCCTGTGGATTTTGGAGGTTGTTCTAGGACAAGGAGAGGATCTGGCAAATGAATTTTTGAATAGGAAGGCTATATGCAGTATAATTGGTTTAAAACATATTTTATTTGATTACTTAAAGAAAGATGTAGTAATCCTAACAGAAGTGGTACTGTTATCCATCTTGTCTCTGAAACTATTTATTTACCTTCCTGTGGAATAAAGCTATTGTAATTTAAGTTTTCAGTTCAGCTTTTCCCAGTATCTCAGAAAAAATAAGTTTTTAAAAATAAACCAAACTGCCAAAGAACTGGGAGACCCTGGATGATCACCAAGATGCATGAATATACACAATTTAGCAATTCTGTGTTTTCTGCTGTGGCATCTGCTGTTTTTTCCAAGCTGCCCAGAAACAACAAACGGGTCTAGGCTGTTTTGTTTCTTTTAGCACTGGTATCACCAGCAGCGTTGCTGTGGTTGGTAGCACTTGGTTGCTGTCTACTGTGGCAAGAGCGGGATTGATAAAACACCATAAATTTTACCGTGTGATCAATGATCAGCTCCCACTCTTACATCTCAGCTCAGTAGACTCTGGGGTGATCTGGGCTTATCTCATCTTCATCACCCCTCATCTTCATAACTCCTGCTTTGCCTGACAATGAGCCGGTGCCACACTCTGCTAGAAATCCCATTTTTCTTCGTATAGTCCATAAATTTGTAATGTCAAACAATGACTCATCCTCACGTGCCATCCAGAGACAGGAAAAAAGATGGATCTTTCACTACCAGAACTTTCACTTTAGGAAGAGGGATTATTTAGTTTGCCGCTTTATTCATTTTCAAAAACAGTTCATTTTCATCTTTCCTAGCCTTTTTCTAACTATTCTTCTCCAACCTTTGTCATCTTGCTGTTGTTTAGTATCAAAAATAGATGGCAGCCAGCGATAACAATAACAAGAGGCAGTCAGTGATGTCCAGCAATAGCTGTAACAAAAGCAGGAAAAATCTTCTGTATGTGGAGACTTACCAAAGTTTTGCCACTGAGCTTAGTGGAATTTCTTTTGTGGTTTTGTCAATAAGGATCAGCTCTTTATACTTTGTTTACAGACTTATGTCTCACCCATCAATTCTGTTACAGAATTCATGAGCAGAAAGCAGGTATCTGGTTATAAGGAAGGGCAAAACTCTCTTTGGGATCGTTAGCTTCTGTTTTATATAATTTCTAATTGGGAAGTTTTGTCTTCTTACCTGATAGAGATCTTCAAACCTACAGCACTTCAAGTAATGTGTTGAGTTATGTTTAATAAAAGCATTCTAATATAAACTCAAATATTACTTGTCCAAGTATAAACAGGATATAATAGGAATAATTGTGTTTTAGAGAGAAGTAAGGAAAGAAGTATCTGAAGCTAAATATGATGAGTAGAATACAATAATCTTATAAAGTTTATATTTTCATACGAGACGTAACATACGTACATTTAAACATTTTATTTGAATACGGTTTGTGATTTTGAAGAAACTCTTCTGTTCTCCTCAGTTACTGCACTTTGTAGCATTGACTCATAAGTTGCAGAGAAAATATTCAAATAGGGTTGTGGACACATGATTCTAACTCACAGATTTTGATAAAACCTCCTGTGATTTTAGTCAGGAGTCTGAGATACTCAGAGTGTGGGGGATATTTCTGAGTAGAGCATCTTACCGCACTGCTGGGGTTTGCTGTTATCAGGAGAAATTCCTTTGGCACCAATTTAGCCATATGTCTAAGTCTAACTTTCAGGTGAAAAATGTCTTTTATAACCAGGTTCTGAAGGAGATACCTCTTACAGTTCTATATTGTTTGTTTTATTATAAATTTAATTGCAAAGCAGTGTCCCTCCGTGGTCTTATTTCTTATGATATTTCTCTTGGAATTGTGTCACATTTTCATCCTCGGCTTTTCTTCTTTTTTATCATAAATTGTGGTCAACATCTTTCTCTTTTATACTTGCTCCACCAATTTATTTCCTCTGTGTTTTGTTTCCACCCTTCCCTCCTTAATTTTCCCTTTTTCTCTTTGCCTTCCCCATCACTGATACATCATTTCTGATTTATTGCACCATTCCTCTCTGTCACCTATAGTCCATCAAATGCTGAGCTGAATTTCAAGTTCTTAGCACCTTTTCTTGCAACTGGACGTTCAAAAGACTGTAACACCTGAGATCATCAGATCTACCTGTTAGTTCAGTGCTGCCGACTTCACGTTTTCATACCTCTATCAAATTAACTTTGAAAAATATATATATTTTTTCCTACCTTTAGGATCTGATTTACTGTCGCCCTGGTGCCCACAAAAGGGTAACAGTAGAATGCAGACACAGTGATTCCAACAACAGCTTAGTTTTTAATAGGTTTTGAAATAAAACCCTAAGGATACTGAAACTAGCCTAAGAAAGATGAGTTCTTTGTCAACACTGTTGCATGTTGATTTTTGGATCTGCTTAAAATGTCTGTCTTAAATTAAAAAAAAAAAAAAAGTCATTTCAGAGGTTTTTTTGTTGTTGCTTCAGTAGAATTGTAGAGGTATCTTGACTGAACTTGACATATAATAGCAAATTGCTACTTTTGAGCATAACCAGGATGCCTGTGGGTGGAGTGTGATTCATTCTGAACGTTGAAGGAAGACAAGAGAAACAGATTACATAGCCTTTTATGAAAATCGTTATTAAATCCAAACTTCAGAAATTAACTGTGGAAATTCTGATAGAATATTATAAAACCTAATTAAGAGCTAATGTGTAAGGGCTGTATTTTTAATCTTGATACTGATGGCTGAGTCCCAAAATCCTGATTTCTGAATTTATTGCTTGTATCCTCACAGTGATGGAAAAAAAAATTAAATAAAAACTTTTTATTTATGATTTATCGGTAGGATTTGTGAATCTGTTAGAGGCTTTATAAATCTGGGCATGGGTTGAAAGGTTGAAAGGTTTATAAATTTATGTTAGGGTCAGTAAATCCATTTGAGCAATATTTGTTGAAAAACCTAAGGGATGTGTATTTCTTGACTCTTAAAAAGTATATATTTTGGTGAAATCTGTGAAAATATTTTCCTTTTCTAAACTGTGGACTGTATCTGTGGTAACAGAAGGCAATCTCTGAGCAGGCAGATTTGCATCTCCTATCATTGTTACGTAATTATTTAGTTTATTTAACTTTAATAAGTTTGTTTCATAGTGCAACTTTGGGTCTTTCTTGGTACCTAAAGTAAAATTAATTCAAATATTCTTTATTTAAAAGAAGCTCCATTGACTTAGCATTGTTATTTAGGGTGACTAGAACTGGTTCTTCTCAATTTTATGAAATTGAGTATCTCCTGGTGGTGTAAACTGCAGATGTAGAGGATACTTAGGACTTTTATATATATAAATATATAATGTGAATATATATACCCATCTGTCATATATATATATAATTATATATAAAATATATATAATATATATATGTATAATATAACATAATATAATATATAATTATATATATATAAAATTATATATATATTATATAATATATATATTATATTATTATATATATATATATATATAAGACAGATGGGTGTATTTGATTTGAAAGTAGCATCATCTGAGCATTTGGAGAGCTCTGGAGCTGCCTGCTACAGTAACAGTGCCTAACGACACAGTAGGGGACTACAGTTCCCTTAACTGCAAAATTACAGTACACAAAGCAGCACTTCTGTTACTAGTGGGTTCCCCAGGGACATCCTTGTTGTCAAATATATTTGCATAGCTTTTTGAGATTATCAGCATGAAATTAGGCCTTGCAGAGCCCACACATCCATCTGCATGCCCAGTTTCTTGCACAGTGCAGAATTCTAGTATTTATTAGCAAGGTTGGAGTCTGCCATGAAAAAATGTGAGGAAGAGAAGGCACTGAAGGGGTATCCTGAATTGCTAAATGCTGTATCCTGGATAAAGCAATCCCTGTTGGAACCAATCCATTGGACTAAACTGCGTACTTAAGTTGTCTGCAGTGCTTGTGTTAAGCCTTCTCAGAGCATTTTGCTCATTAATTAGGTTGGAAAAGTCAGGTTCTTTGGATTGAGAAAATTTTTACTGGTCTATTATGCCACATGCTATTTTGGGTTTTTTTGGTTAAAAAAAAAAAAAAAAAAAAAAAGAAGGGAAAAATAAAAGGAAAGAATCTTGGCTATTGCACATTCAATATTAAGAATGATAATTTATGGCGTACTAGTAACACTAATTCTGTCAGGCACTAGTGAGAGGTATATCAGCATAACAAACACAAGAGAGTTTTATTTCTGCTTAAGCTCATCTGAAAAGTATTCCTAGGAAGTCCAGTAGGTAAAATATGCACAGACATTATGCCTGCTGAGTTTCCATCTCTCCTGGAAGCTTTTGAGTATTTTAAATGGGAAAGTCCATTTGTTAGGTAAAATTGGGCACAAAAATCTGTACTTTTGATGATATTTTAACAGAATTGATCTTTTCTGTACCAGAGACTCTTTTGTCGTTTAGCTGCAATGCCCAGAATATCAATCCCATCACTGAAGTGCTGGTTTCCAGCTACCCTATCAATACAAGGCAGTATTCTAATTCTTTATATAGTGTTGTTGTTTGAAGTGTGCAGGAACAGTGTGAAATGGTTTGGCCCTTTGACAAGTGCTTGGTGTATTAACACATCTTTATAAAATAAGCTAATATAAGTACATAATAAAGAGATGCGGGTATAGAAAGGCCAAGTGAAGAGAATATTACTCTTGCATTTAGAGCACTGTTGCAAACTGGAGTTTTAGGTCCCAGGTTTCCCAGAGATGTGCTGTGCAGTGAGTGTACCACGATCAAGTCAAAAGGGCTTTGGTTGTAAGTCTTGCTAGAAATGTAGTGGAACCTTCAACAGAGGAATCTTCAACAGGATGCTAGGCCTGACCACCTATTAATGAATCTGGAAAATTAAGTTAAAAAAAATCACAAAGCATTCTCTGATTGTTTTTTGTTTGTTTGCTTTTTTATTTTTTTTGTGGTAAAACAGAAGAAAAAGTCTTGAGAATGTGTTTGGGGTTTTTTTCATGCAATATCTTCATTGTTATCCATGAAATGTGTCTTCTGAGAGTATTTTATAGACTATACAAATACATAATTAAATAATGTGAGGATATCAGATGAGGATACTGCACTTGCATCTCCTGATACAAGCTTGCCAGGAAGGCAGACAAGAACATGTAGCATCTTATTTCTAACAAAACATATTCCTATAACCTTGGATTCCAACCCTAAAACTTTTGTTTGCCTCTGATCTTTTCTCAGAAGCTTTATATGAGATAGCAGTTTCTGTTTTCTTCTTGCTGGTTTACTTGGGAAACATTAGCAGAAGCAGGTGAATCAGAGCATGGTTCTGGGTGATCATATCCATTTCTCTGTTTGCTCCAAACATCAACATTAGCTTTTCCAAAGCAAGAGAACTGAGCTCTTCACAAGACTGTTATTTGTGTAATACTGGAGGAGTATTATTTAGATAATACTGCATCAGTAGCTTTTGTTTTTAATGGCAGCAAAATGTAGTGTGCTTAGCTAAGAATATATGATGAAATGTCACATTGCCTGAGGTACCACACTCCTTACACCTGCAGTATACATTGTTTAAAGTCTCCTTGAAAGGAATGTTCCTCTTTAGCTCTTTGATGCGAGCTTTCTTCTTGAGGAAGTCATGATGTGAGAGCAGCACTCTGATCCCAAGAGATCAAAAAACCACAACCTCTCCCTCCCGCAATGTCAAATATTAGCAATTGCCATTCTTAGATAACACGATAATGAGCAAGGGGCTGTATAATTATATGAGCACATTAAACCAGGTAGAATCAAAGAGCAGAACTTGCTGTTCAGCTGAGCTACCATGACAAATACAATAACAACATAGCTGCATCAAAGGAAGTGAATCAGGATAGTGCATCTTTCCTGCATGGCTGGGGAGATGTCAGGAAACTCAGATACAAACAGCCTTGTGAAAGAACTTGAAATAAATTAACAGAATTTTGGTATTTGAATAATTTTTATACACCTAAATGAATTCTTTAATAGTGAATATATGGCCCTGCTTTCCCTGACCAATTCAAATTTGAATGCCATTTATGTTCAGTGAAAATGTGTTCCCAAAGAATGTACTTTACAGCTAGGAAAACTGTATAGGAGGTGAAATACACGTTGGAGTCATTGACTGGAAATCTTTAGATGGTGCAGTTTGATTTAAGGTAATTAAATTCAGGATAAGATTGCGCCTTCACATAAATGTCTGCTCATCTAAAAGCAAAATGAAAAATGGAGACACTGAAATATTCTCCTTTAAATGACATGAATGATAGATATTTTTCTGAACTTGATGTACCAACCAAGCGCAATCATTTTGATTGGCATATCAACATTTTTAAGTGTTTTTCTCTACCCTTTTTTCCTGAGATAAACTGAACAAACTTGCTGCTGGTGGGAGTTTCACATGAGATCCTAATGAGGCAAAGAGAATGAAAATTTCATTTTGTGCTGAAGTACCCAAACCATAATGACACTGCATCCTGGTTTCCAAAAGAATATGAGCTATAAAACTTTGCTTGTAGCTCAAAAGAGACTGTGCATAATGTGGATAACTGAATGCTGACTGCTGAGAATATTAGGTGATATCAAAACTTGGCTATGTTGGTCCTTTTTTTTTTTTTTTTTTTTTTTTTAACTTCTCACCAAGATAGGAAGCTTTCAATTTTATTCCCTTTTTCTGTTGCAAGAAATAATATCCATCTGGAGGGTAATCACACAGGACATTGTTGAAAATCCAGATAAACTACGTTAGAGATATTGTTCAACATTGTTTACTGAACTGTAATATCCTAAAACTGTCTGTTCTAAACCTCTCTTTTACATGATCATTCTAAATTAGAAAGCTCTTACTTGCTGTTCCAGACAGCCCTGCTCTATCAATTAAAGCCACATAGATGAGCTAAAGTTCAATAATCACTCTACTTCATTCAAAATGAAGTAGATTTTTATCAGAAGTGGTGACATTTTTTGGAAAAAATCAAATTTAAGTGTTTATTTTGAAACTTGCATTGACTTGAGAATTCAGGTTTTCTAGTTCTGTGGAAGTATTTTGCCCACTAGCTCAGCTGACATTTAGGTATAGTTTTGCTACACAGTAAGATATTGTTCGATAAAAGTAGCAGCTGTGCTGGTAAGTAGGTTTTGAGGTTTTTTTTTTTTTTTAATAAGGATATCACTCACAAAAGCAATGACTTAAGCAGCTGAAATATGTCTTATTTCATTGGAAACCTCCCAGATTCTGTCAGTTTTTGCTTGAACTGGTTAACTGAGGTGACACAGAAGCACAGCTGGTCTTTTGAGAAGGCTGTAGAAGGCTATTTCTATCACTGTGCTTCTGCTGGCCTTGGAAAAAAATAAATAAAAGATTTTTGGTGAAACTTCTCAGAGCTTTAGCACCTCTAGAAGACATTGCTGACCACAGCTGACTGTCACAGTCCTCCTTCTGCTGTAAAACAGCATCCTGTAATCCCAGGCAGGATCATTTGCCGGATACAACCTCTAGAAACGATAGGGTGATTCAGTATTATGCATCAACCTGCCTGAGATCAGTACACTTTGTACGTGAGTCTGTGATGAATCTCTATATTAAATTCATGTTTGAGAAATAGAGCAGTGTGGCCCTTCCAATATTACAACATGATTGTACTCTCTGTCCTCTTAATTTGCTTAACTACGGAGTGTCACCCTGTTCATAAATCTAAATGCAGGATACTGCAGAATCTCTTCATTGACAGAACGTAGGTAGGGCTCTTCGATTGCACGTAAGGTTGCTTTATAAGCATCCTCAAAAAGATGTTTGCAATCAAGAAGCTGCTATTGGGCTCTTTCCTTGTCCTTATTCCTAGTAATTTTTCCTACTTTTCCATTGTGATGTAATCTATTAGAGCTGCATAAATGAGTCTAAAACAGAGGATTGAAATACATATACCTGAATATATACCACTTCTTGGTGTGAGTGTAAGATTTTTGATTCACAGTCGTGTTTCAAGCTCAAATGTTAACATAATTTTAACCAAAAAAGTGAAGCAGGTAGTTTGGCAATTTAGTAGCCGTAGGGTTAGGGGGACATTCTGATTGAATTAACTGAGGATTTGTTATACTACATAGATGAAATTAATGTAGACTGCTGAATTGTATCTTTTTTATGTTTCAAGCTGTCCATAAATTTTGAAAAGGGCATCTAGAATATAAATTGGGTGCTTCTTAGGTTAGCGCAGTTGTGAAAATCCATTGAGTGCATTACACAGTGGCATATGCTCAACTGCTGTTTGAGGATGACAATACCCCAGTTAACATTTCCAGCCCCTCAGACAGATTCTTTGCAGACTAAAAGCCAAAATTACCGCTGGAAAATGTTACCTTTGTTTTTTAAGGTCAGGTTTCATCACACTGTCATTTGTCAGTAAGCCGCAAGAGAGGAGACTCTTCTAAGAGCTCTGCTGACCTTGAGTGTTTAGTATAATGCAGATACATAGTTTGGATGAGTTGACTTGGTTCTTTTTATTTGTATTAATTCAGTCATAATTTGTGACATCACACACGAGTGACTATCTTTTCCCCTAATTATGAAAACAGAAGGGAAATTAAATGTTGCAAATGAGGTGCTATGAATCATTGTGGTCATTGATGCTCACTAAAGTTACTTTTCAGGGTATATGAATTACCTAGCTTTAAATGAAAGTTTTTGAGGTCACCTAGTTTACTCCCAACTAACACACTACCCTTTTTTTTTTTTTCTTGTGATTTGTATTTAAATATCCAAGAGAAATGGCTTTTGCCACTTTACTCAATGCATTCCACAATCCAGTAGGACTGTTACCATTATTTTTTTTCTTTCTAGTATTCTACCAAAATCGTTTTTCCTCCTTAATTCCATTGCTAACTTTTGGTTGTTCATTTTAATTCTTACTAGGGAACTTGAATTTCCTATGACTACATGTTCTTAATTTCTGTGGTAAAAGAATCTTTTATTTTGAGATCAAAGGATTCTGATATATATTAGCACTTTAATTATAAACTACAGAGTGATAACTGAATGAATAGAGCTAAGGCTCATTTAGAGTAGCAGGGCTGACAATTAAAAAGGCTTTTTTTTCATGACTTGCAGCATAGCCTGTTTTTTTTTTTTTTTTTTGTTAAATATGGCTATTATTGTAATTGAAGTTTAATAATCACTAATAGCTACTGGGCTCTTTTTAATGTCATATCCTGCACAAATAAGCTCCTTGCTTAAATAGTACTACAGCAGTGAAAACGAGGTACAAAAGCTCAGACTGTGCACCTAGCTCATCAGCTGCCAATATCAGGGCATCTTTTTTGTGCATAGTGGCTGTAAAACACTAATATATCCCAAGTTTGATTCATACGATGCTGATGAATACTGCAGCATTGCTTGCCACAATCAGCATCTTATGGTGGACTAATCTAATATAATGTCTGAGGTGGATTCTGGTGTCTGCTGCTCTCAGTTTAGAAGTCTCCTGTATTGGGAAATCTCTGGCGTGGAGGTCCAGGCATCCCAGTTCTTGGATGGTGGAGTCAACCCTGTGGTCCTTGATGCATGGCACTCACACAATCCACGCAAAAGGATACATTTAAAGCATTTAAAAGTGTAAGAGATTTTTAAAAACCTACAGTCTTTTGCTTCTTACCTATTTCTTTTGGCTACTGAATCTAACAAACATCTGTCTTCACATGCAGAATAATTTTGGTTTTCTCTTTGATCTGTGGACGATTCTTTGATCTTTGTATGCATATGTCATTCTGGATGCTGCCAGTCGTCCTTATAATTTGTTCACTATCTGTCAATATCATATATTCTCATGTAATATTTCAGTTTGAGGTTCAATTTATTGAGGATTTTTTCATAGAATGAGGTAATTACATTGACTATAC
>JAWLRI010000640.1:7692013-7702838 GCA_034781795.1 Crypturellus tataupa
TGTCTGTCAAAACCATGGAACATTTGAGAGGTGGCTCTGCGAGACATGATCAATAGCAGCAGGCCCCAAAAGCACCACCCAATCTGTGCAGAAACTCCTGGCTGAGTGGAGCCTCTTAGGTTTTCCATATCCTGGATTTTTAATATTCTTTTTGTCTGTTCTTTTAATTCTGCATTCCAAATAAAGTGTTTTGAGCTACTAGGGAAGCCAGTTTGGATTGTGGAAGAAGCAAGTTCTTCTTAGACTATTTCCCACTGATAAAGCAGATATGTTTTAAAAAAAAAGGCATTTTTTGTGAGAACTCCCCACACACTCCATTATAGTTTGATTTTCTCGTTTATGATGTGAAAGAGTTAAAGTAAGAGATTATTCTAATTTACATAGAGGTTTTGTTTACTCAATCCATTTTTTTTATGACCATACACTTTTCTGGGAGTGATGCAGATCCACACAGTATCCCTGAGAGCTGCATTTAAAGTGAATTTAGCTTTGCAAGTTGGGTAAATTTCCAAGAAGAAACAGTTCCTCAATCAGTGGGTTATGTTTTGAAGGAGGAAACAATCTCTAACCACATTTCAAAGAGCATCGTGTTATACTCTTTTAAAAAACCTCAGCATTTTTTGGAAGGAATTCTTTGGCTTTTGAGATTGTGAAAAAAGAACATCTGAAAAAAAGAATCTGATCAAAGAGATAAAGGCAGAGTAATGCAATAATTAATATAATAGTTACTATATTATACTATGCTAATTCAAATGTATTAGAATTAATGATAATAGTTATTTCCTTCCTATTACCATGTTTCATCTGTAAGGTAAAGGACTGAAATTCACCTTGCATAGTTAATTGATTTAAACCTGTTTGGAATATTGGAATATTTTGCAAATACTGTATAACTATACAATTTTTGTTATGCTTTACATTAATATTTACCTCCGAAATAAATGGAAGTTCATTAAGTGCAGGTTACTGCAGAATACCTTTCCCAAAGTCAAGTGGAAATATTTTCCATTTTTTCATCTAACATCTTAAAAGAAAGCATTTCTGAATCAATTAGCATTTGAGCTATAACATTTTTCTTTAGACTGGGTAATTGTGCATATGTTGGATCAATTATTGTGCATATTGTGTGTCTACTGCTGTGCATAAATCTTATTTGAGAAGTTGTCATTAGCGTTACACCCAGTTCAGTATGAGAGCAAATTCAGCTACTTTACTTCAACATTTCAGTTTATGAGAGAACAGTCGTCTGTATTCTTTCCTAAATTATTCTTGTCTTTAATGATTCAACAGTCGATCTGGACCATTTTTAAAAGCTAAAAAGAGAGTAGAAACTTGCCTTTATTTTCATGTTTATTCAGTGTTTTGCTCAGGAGTTTGTGTATACATAAGAAAAGGGGAAAAAAAGGAATATAAATAAGAAATCAGTGGCCTTTTCTGTCTTACTACGTTACGTGGGTCTGACAGAGGTTTCTGCAGCCTTGTTACTTGCTCCGTTCAAATCAGTGCTTGGAGGTTTCCTTTATGTGATTGATTCCTTCCAGGTTAAACTACAAAGTATGTGATTTAATAAACACCCCTGCTACTTGTTAACTGGCATACAAATATCTGTAGATTAAGTATAGTGACACTATCAGCATTCCAAAATGCTTCAGTTGCAGGATTTTGAGGGTGTAGTTGTATCTGAAGAAATAAGAGAGAGGAAAAAAAAAGGCTTTTGTAGCAACAAAAAAAAAAAAAAAAAAAAAAAAAAGCAAAGTAGAAATTGTAGGAATAGAGAAATAAGAGGAAGAGCTAACAAGAGAAGTTAGATTCTGTAGATAATGAAACAAAAAGATACAAACTGGTGTCCTTTAATACTCCTTTAATGCTTCGGGGCGGGGGAAATATCTATTTTTTTCTATTCTTAAACCATGCAGTAACAGATTAAAAAGAACCAATAACAATGTATAGATGTTCATGTCCCAAAATGCCCTGGAGCTAAGTATAAATAAATATTTTTCATTAAGATATACTAAAGGTTTTACAAAAATAGGGAATCAGGGAAGTTGTTAATTTAATCTGACATAGTAATACTCTGTTTGGACTCCCTTCTGTTTAATAGACTATTATTTTATAGCTGCAGTTGCTCTTCCACAGCAATTTATAGATTATTAATATTTTGGGCAATTGCATCCTGAAGGGGTCCAGTGCAAGGACAAGGAAAGATTTTGCAGTGTTTGGTCATTTAGCCAGTTCCTTGTGACTGAATTATATAGAACCCCTTCTGGAACCAGGTTATTGTGCTTCTCTGCTGGCAGCAAATGCAGTGGCCTTCAAGCATTAGCGTCCTACGCTGTTAGGATGTTGGGAGGACCAGCATAAGAGGTTAGTGTGGGATATTTTAACATGGATGTCTGGAGGATTTTTCATCTTCCTCCAAGTGCATCTTTAGTTCCTTAGTTTTCCTGAGCACATCTTTGACATATCCTCATTCCTTACTACTTTTTTTTCCCCTGTTGTATGTAGTCTTTCTTTTCCTTCATGCCTTTGGAAGTATTTTATTCTCTAAATGTATATATTAATAGTTTAACAATAGGTCTCTGTTTAAAAGTAGGTTGCAGTCAAATGCATAGCTCCCTCCTTTAGTTGCTGTACTCAAATCAGGCCAGGTTAACAAATATATATTTTTAATGCTTTCCTAGAAGAGCTGTTGGAGTTCTGTTAATGCTTCTCCAGGAAACTTGTATTTTTGATATTACTCTGGCTTCATCCTCCTTCCCAATAGGGGATTTTCCTTCTCAATTGCAGTACTATTGTTTTTAATATCACTTAGCACTGTTGTCCTCCCTACTGCTTTGTGTGGTTGAATTAAAATCCTACTTTCAGCAGAGCGAGTCTCTCATGGCTTTGAAGGATAGATATTATTCTATTCCTCTCTAACAGCTTGGCAAGTATTGTACAATACGATTCTATTCAGTCCACATTTTTATCAGCACGATCAACATTACCTGCAGCCGTCGCTCCATTTTCGAGCATAGCCCTACAGCTATTTTTTCTTTTTGCAATATCAAGATATGAAGGAGATGAATGAAAGTTTTTGTCAGTGTGGTTTTATACCTTCCATGAACAGTGATGGGCTTGGCAGCTTGGAGACTGAAAACCTCTGCTTAATCTCAGCATAAATATAATACAGCAGAAAGGCACATTTCTATACGTGGCCCCTGTAACATTTCTGAGTTTTGAGCAGTAGAGCCTTTCTACATGGTGCAAAAATGCCCAGGGCCGTCAGTTTCAGTCCTAATGTGTGGCTTGACGTGAACTGAGCTCACTCCCACTTATCTGGGAAGTTCTTGCTGAAAATTAGAATTTATTTTGCCCAGCTTGGAAGTTGGGTATCTTTTGTGTCAAGTTGTCACCTGTCTCTTTAGAAAGTGGTAGATTTTCCAGTCAATTTGCTTTTAACTATGTGATTTTTAGCCAAAGGTTCAATCTCAAAAATGTATAAGGAGTGTATTTACAAAAGAGTGTAAAAAGCATATTTCTATGTGTGTATATATATATATGGAGGGGGTGTAACTGTTTTTTATGTGTTTTGAGAATCAATCTCAAAATGTGTTGCCAAAATAAAGAAACCTAAGAAAAACAATAGACATTATTCCTGTTTTTAGAAAGACAAGATGTTTTATTTGACGAAGGAAACCTGAAGCCCATCAGACCAAAGAAGAAGTATTGCACAGGATTCTTGTGTATGGTCATAAATCATCCTATTTTTACACTTGTTTATGTTGTAATAGAAAGACAAAGTCCTACCCCTTTTCCAGTAGATGTTTATGGGGCTTTATTCAGCTTTCTGTGACAATTCAATGTAATAAAAGTATGTAGTCTTCCAAAAGAAGTGCTGACTATTAAATCTGTTAAACATTATTTAACTCTCTTTCATTCATTTATATATATATTTTTCAGCTGACTGGACAAGTGTCTTTACGGATTGCCAGTGAACCAGTTTTGCCATTTAGCGCCCTCGACATCGCATTAGAAGTTCAGAACAATCTTAAAGGTAATTTTTGTTAAAGGAATATATTGTCCATTTGGCCCTGTGTACTGGGTATAGGGTGAGTGCTGTGATAGTGAGCTTTGCTGAGATTATAGAGCCAATACTACCGTGTTCCTTTCTAATGCTTCCTCCTTTCTAATAACTTCTAATAACTGGTTCCTTTCTGTTGCTCTGTATTGTCTTGTGGTCCTTAGGGGTTTGGGGGGAGGTTGATGATAAAAGAAGCAGGATTGTGCACTCTTTTTGTACTGTATTGAGTAGAGCTTTATTAAGCCTATGGCCTGGACTTAAGCAGCTTAAGTTTAGCACAGTTCAGAGGATCCAAAGCTATATTCCTTTTACAGCTGATGGCTGCTCTTTTTTATTTTTTTCCTTCTTTAATACAGTTGTTTTTATCTAATACGTTGTGAGGAACTTTGTACGTCATTGTGATGTCCTCTGAGAGTATTGCAGAACAATGAACCTTCCTAGTGCTTATGAAAACAATGATCTTTTTAACTTCAATCCTGAGAACTGGGTGAGGAAGAGGACATCTAGGTTCTCACATTGTCCCTTTTTGCTCATCTGTGTCACCCCCTCATTCGGTATCATCTGTCTTCCTTCTCCCATACAACTTCCTAATATTCCAGTGTATTCAGGCGAGATCCACCTCCCCTTCTCTCAGCGATTAGCTGAAGTTAGGCTGGACGTGGAGAGCATATGAGTGACTTGGTACTGGGAGATTAAACCTTTTCCTAATTCAGCTGCCAAACTCTCACTTAATTTCTTGGATAAGTGCAAACCGTGGTGCTTCACAACCTGAAAGTTTGGTCCGAACCAAGCAAACCTAAAAGGAATGACCCACGACATATCCCTGACAAGCTGCTATCATCTTAATATTTATTAATACTGTATTGATATGTCCTTTCACAGGACAAAGTTCTGTAATGTGCTGAGTATCCTGTACCTATGAAATTCCAGAGGACTTGAAGTCATTCAGCACTTCATAAACAATTCAGGTTGGGCTGAATGGCAGGTTTTAGGAAACTATCGTCCAGTACATGTGTATATATGGCTTGAGACATATTCCTCCGAACAGCTAGGGGAACAACTGTTAAGTGAGATGTGCTCCTTTCTGCGCCTGCACCCCCAGAACTCTTAAAAACAAGTGACTGCTTTGGAGTTTGCCTGACCAGAAGGGTTGTGACTGGTGACACCAGCTTGGGAGGTCATAAATGTCATGAGTTGGTTCTGAGATTGAAATCTGGCTCCCTGGGCTGTTGGGGCTGTTGAGAGCAGAGCAGTCAGGTTGTCTAGTGGTAACACACGTCCAGAACAAGAGGATTTAGGTTTCTTCCAAGTGTCTGTTATGCGCCTGCTGCAAATCATAATTTCTCCATGCCGGTATGACACAGTTATTTGTGGTTCCTTACACACGGGGATTTTGTATGGCTTAATGTGTTAAATACTTGGAGAATTCAGAATGGGAAGTGTAGTAATAGCACAAAAGAGTATCTTAGAGTATCTGTTTGCGAGGATCTGTCCAATCACAAATATGATTTTTTGTGTATTAGGTTTGTAAATAGGTTTAAAAGGTTATTAACTGCACGCTGCAGTAGCGCAGTGTTTGTGCCTTTAGTACATTTAAAGTCGAGACACACTGCAGCTTGAATTGAATACAAGAATATCCTGCTAAGCCTTGCATACTATGAAAACCCAATTTATCTTTTGAGGTCCGGAGCAGACAAGACGTCAAATCCAGTATGTGAATGATGCAAACGGTTGGATTACCTGTAAGCATTTTTATTCAAAACATATTCATAGTGTCAGCTGAATGCTTTTAGCACTATGCAGATCGGGCTTCCTCCTTGGCGCCTATCTTGCGTGGAATCAAGCTTCATTAAAATTTAGTATTTTACAGCAAGCTCGGGGGATGGATGACAGAGGTGCTGAAGCATCTCGCTGCGGATCAAAAGCCGCTCTCGAGCCGTGCACCTGAGTCCGCAGGAGCGAGTTCAACACGGGGTTCGCGAGGAGCCGGCTGTGCTGCTGGCCGCGTCTCTTGCTTCGGGTGCTCCCGACCGCAGGAGCTGACACGGTTTTGTCATTAAAACTCTCTGGACCCACCAGACCTCTCACAAACTGCTCTGTTGCACCCGCCTCGTGGTCGAGCAGCACCAGGCACAAGTGTTGAGAGTCCCAAGCCATGGATTTCATTGCCCGGCAGTGAAGCGGCTGAGCAAATTAGATAAGCTCCTGCCTGCCGCTGATATGGACCAGCTGAGAGTGGCCTAGGAAAACAAGCCACCTGGGCATCAGATGCTGTTTTCCTCCTTTTACAGAGGCAAGGCCACTTGGATTTTTTCCCCATGAATTAGGCTATTTCTTCTCCCCACAGCGCATACAAGTCCCACATATGTTACAGTAGCTCAAGTATTTGTCATATTAACAACAGGCACCGTAGAAGTTTAGAAATAGTCTGCCTCATGATAAGCTGTTTCTGGGAAAGTTTGCCTGATTTTCTGCAGCCTGCAGCTCAACCCGTACGTTTCAGATCATCACTCTGAACTTTCAGTTCTTAAATCAGTGCAGAAATATGACATATTCTTTGTCATTTGCTTGATGGCCTCAATCTCATTGCCTGCAGCTATCTGCGAGTCTTCAGCATGGGATCATTTTAACTGCTTGACCATATTTTCTGGAGGGTTTATGGTGCTTTTCAGAATTACTTCTCCAGCTGTCTGCAATGCTCAGAGAGTTTCCCCTTCATTGTCTCCACCCGTAATTCTTGGCTCCTCCAGAGGTGAAAAATTCAGTAGTTACTTGTCATTCGAGACCATAATGATGTCAGGAGCCTGACATCTCTTCAGTGTCCTTTCACAGGCATTATCGAGTAGCACTGGAAAACCTTCCACCAGGCCCTGAAGCATCAGAGAAAAATGTGTTTTATATGGATAAAACATTTGGTGCTGAAGGGAAAATACAGGCACCTCTTCTGTATCAGTGGCCTGTAGATGGTTCAGCAGCTCTGTGCAACAGCCTTAGTAACTTTGCCTGTATTGACATGCGTTATAATATACACAACGTGTCTTTTTAGTAGCATGACAGCCTCTTTGAAAAGAAGCTTCTTGTAGCAACAACAAATTGGTTGGCTTTGGCCAGCAGTAATCAAGGCAGCAAAATTCAAGCTGATGGCAACATCATTTTTGCACCGAGGAGATCTGTGGATTTATGTTTCTGCCCCCTTTAGGGTGATTTCTACAAAGCTTTCACATTCAGATTTTCCTCTGGTCCCAGTTTTGCACTGCATGAAAATCCTCCTAGTGGGTATGACAACACGTTCAAGTCAATCCCGACTGCCCAAGGTAATCCGAATCTGGAGCAGTTGCTCCTCTCGCTCCCACACAGCCACGTGTTCACCCACGTTTACAGAATACGAGTGCCAAACCTTAAACTGCTCCTGTCAGTGCCCCATCATTCATCCCTATGTGCACCTGGGCAAGAACATTGATACCAGAAGGCACAAACATGACTTTAAAATGTTAAATCTCTAATATTACCTTTCGTAAGCGCAATTGCTTACACAGTGAAAGGCTGTTGCATTCAATCCATCTGTTAAAAATAAGTACCCATTTGATGTAACCTATTTTTGAATAAAAACAGTTACAGTTAGCAAGTGTAATGAAATTCAACAGTATAATTCAGTGATCAACAGTAAACAGACTCTTGAGTCACTTCCATGTACTTGCAGTTTTATTTATTTAACAACTAAACAACTAGTTGAGATGATTCATCATGATTCATACTGGGAAAAGGACAAAGAATAGAAAATATAATAAAGTGGAGTTGTTTTCTCTCGGGTGAAGTAACACTTGCAATTTTATCTTTTCTCTCCAGAGGTGTCACAAGCTGTTTAAGGCATTATTAGTTAATGCATCCTTTTCTTTGTAAATCATTTGCCCTTCCACTCCAACCTTCCTAATTTGTGCAAAGCATAAATCACACTTGGCAGTCAAGTTTGGTGCGTTGTGATAAAAAGTACTGACGTCCTTAAAGCTCTGTCCTTAGTTCTCTGTGATAACAGTAATCTTAGACATTTCCAAGTTCTGTAGTGAAATATTTTTTAAACAGCCCGTGTGTTGGTGTTTCGTAATGAATGCTGTTTTAAACTGTGATGTAAGCAGTACTTTTTCCTCATGACTGTAAAATCAAATGTAGGGTTTTAGGGGCAAAATGTATCCTATGGTGATGCAGGGGGAAGCATTTGGTGCCTTCTTTTATTTTTGTTTCTTTGAAAGAATGATCTGAATGGCTTCATTTCCAATTTCAGAATGATGTATTTTCCTTTTACCTTCCCTATTGAAAAAACATAGCTGGCATTTACAAATGTTTATATCATAGTCAGAATAAAAATGATAAATATTGTATGATGTTTGGAATATTACGTGCTCTGTTGAAACTAAAATAGTCCAATAGGGTAAATTTTAACCTTTCTGTACTAGCGCGAGTCCCAGAATAAGCTATGCACTGGGATATGCATGGAAATTGTAAGGTCATCGGTTGCACAGGTTATGTGCTCTGGATCATCTCAGCATTTTCGTCATGATGTGTTATTAGCATATGCTTCACGCAGATAAGGGATTTCTTTATTAATTTTTATGGAAAAAAAACTGTTTTAGGGTCACATCTCTCTTTTTAGAGACCTTGATTCCATAGTCTCATGGCCAAACTCACCATGAGAATGCTTTAGTTAAGCAAAAGAAAAAGATTGTGGGGGAAAAAAAATAGTAGCAGCATGTGAAATGCTAAAGAAGACTTATATTTAGCAAAAATTCTTAATTGCTTTTTGGTATCTCCTTTTAGAGAGTTTTTACTGAGGACTGAGGAATAACCATGAAGATTTTTTGCCAGATATTTTCCTAGCATGTGTCTAACTACTACATGGCTCTAAGTACTGCTTATCGAGTCTGAGGAGCAGGTTTCTTCCAGAAGAAATGATTTTTTACAACTCTCTAAGGAAAAAGTAACAACCTTGAATTTGTTCTGTCTTTCATTTCTTGCTCCTATCTGATATCAGATCTGCTAGGTGAGCTTGTTGGAAAAAAATAAAATCCATCTGTATCTTAGTCATGTTGTTGCATTGCTTAAAACGTACCTTTATCAGCATTAAAAATGAAGTTTCTGAAGTAGGCATCCCAGATGGATCTATGTATTTATGTGTTTTAATAGTAACATACAAGATACTGTTGCATTAGAATAAAATCTCTTAAATATTTAAATAAAGCATGTATATATATATAAAGTATACATTAATATATATATTTATATATATAATAATTTAGAAAATAAATATATATAATCTGAGTATCTTCATTGGGTTTATAAATAGAGTCACTCAACAATATTGAGTAAAGCTGGGCTAAAGTATGATCATTCTTTTTCTTTTCATTTGTATCAGTAAGTTGTATTTGGATTCTAAACGTTCAGAGAAAGAGGGGCTCTAAGTAAGGAAAGGGCTCTAAGCAAAGCAAATTACATTATAAAGATCAGACTTCTGTTAGTCTCTAAATTTGCCACTTAAGTTATTGCACTTACAATAAGATTCACAGGTTCATGGAACCCTTAAGCTGCCATTTGATGCTTTAGGATGATTAAAGAAATAAGCAGAATTTGAGATGTGAAATTTAACTACGCTTAAATTTGGAAGTTGACCATATTGCTGTTTTGCAAAATACCTTTCCAAAAACATCCGAATATTTTTCTGAGGCATCAACCAAAAAATCGAACTTTGGACCTGCTTCAGACCAAATAGGAAAACTACCAAGCAACATCAAGATACGGTGTTTCTTATTATCCACTCTAAATGGGGAAAGGGGAACTAATGAAAAGTCAGTTATAAGCAACCTTGTCCCAAAGCAAGACTGATGTAAAAAGCATCTTCTGTCACCCTTTTTCCCAATGGGAATTTCTGTTCTTTGTTGAAGTGCTTCTTCGTGGTTCAGCAAATCTGACAATTTCTCTCACTCCAGCATCTGTCTCTTCCTGATTATGTATTTCAGATCATTTCTTTTTGTACTGCATTGGGAAGTCTAGTCAGCTGAGTGACAGGAGTGCAGAGCTGATCGGTGACTGCCTTTCCCTTTACTGAAGTGTATCCAAAAGCAAATCCCCACTTCCGTACAAGATGAGGATATGTCAAGTTCAGGGGCCTCCTTATACAACTTTTTCCATTCTTGCTGCACACCCTGATGGTCTCCATCTGTGTAAAGTTTGAGAAATAAGTTGATGCTCTCAGTTTAGCATTTCTGATCTCTCCATTTATCCTTAGATCTGGGAATTTTAAAACTTATTTAACTTGTGTCTTGTGCCTGTTGAGATTAATCATCTCCTTCAGTAAGATAACAAACAACTTCTAAAGCTGAATGGTTTCTTGATGGTTTATTTTAATTAAATTACCATTTTAAAGCTTTAAGGATATTTGAATTCACTTTAATAGGCAAATTGAATTTAATTGCCATATTTATTTTATTTTGTAAGAATAATAATTGTTATTCTCTGATTTGCTTGTTGATATCTGCCTTTCTTTTGTTATTCCCAGGTGACCATCTAGATACTCAGCAGTTACTCGCCGTGGCATCACGTCTGAGGGACACTGCAGAGCTGTTCCAGTCAGATGAGATGCGCCCAGCAAACGACCCCAAGGAGAGAGCTCCTACCAGAGTCAGGATGCTCAATGATGTGCTGCAAAGCTTGGAGAAAAGCTTCGTGCTTCAGCAGGCTCCCCCAGGACTTTACAGGTACGGTGTCCCAGCT